>OY757545.1:8801108-8804507 GCA_963584105.1 Alviniconcha strummeri
CAGTGTGGGACACACGAACAGTTTTTTTTTTTTTTCTCTCTCTTTTTTTTATATATATACTTCTTTTTTTCATTTTATGTTTGATATATGTATATATATATTTTTAGTTTTATCAGGGACAAATTCTCAATTGTCCTGGTTTGACCTGCAGTGCTGCAGTGCTAAACGATGTTGGTATGACTTACAGTGTGGAGTGACATATGGCAAGTAGAAAAAAGAAGAAGAAAAAAAGGAAAAAAAGGGCAAAGAGACAGATGGCTTATATTGTATCATTCACGTATAAAAAAATAAAAATAAATAAAAAAGAAGAAAGAAAGAAAAAATATAAACAGAAGAAAAAAAAAAAACACCCACTATATTTAACTATATTTGTATATTTGTACCTAAATATGCAAAACAGCTTAAAGAAACAAACAAAACAAAAAATAAAAACACTACATTGTTTAATTCACTCTGCTCCTTTAACATTTTTTTTTTTATAGCTCTTGCAGATGGTAATAATTACGATAATGAACATTTGGCAATATCCACTTTTAGCCCTGTCGGTTAGCTATCCTCAAATGGTTTGAGGATGTGTGTGTGTGTGTGTGTGTGTGTGTGTGTGTGTGTGTGTGTGTGTGTGTGTGTGTGTGTGTGTGTGTGTGTGTAGTGTAGTGTAGTGGGGTTTTTGTGTGTGTGTGTGTGTGTGTGTGTGTGTGTGTGTGTGTGTGTGTGTGCGTGTGTGTGTGTATGTGTGTGTGTGTGTGTGTGTGTGTGTGTGTGTGTGTGTGTGTATGTGTGTGTGTGTGTGTGTGTGTGTGTGTGTGTGTGTGTGTGTGTGTGTGCCTTGTGCTGGCATAGTATGGAATGGACTGATATGTGGATATGCCAACACAGTGCATACTTCAAGTTCATTCCATCCACACACACACACGCACGCACGCACAGGCATGCACACACACACACACACACACACACACACACACACACACACACACACACACACACACACACACACACACACACACACTCCCAAGCACACACACGCACACACTCACACCTTCTCATACCATTTGAAGATCACAAACCGACGGGGCTAAAAGTGGACATTGCCGAACATTTTGCTCACCTCACCTCACAATGATCTCTAAAGCACTGCATAAGAAAGAGCAAGAAACAACCGCAATTGAAGCTGCTGCTGGCTGCCGCTGCTCGTTTATGTGTAAACTGCTTCCCTGTAAGTTTTTTTTTTTGTTACCTGGCAGAAGTATGTTTATTCTTCTGTAACTGTTTTCATGAAAAAATGAAAATTTGAAATTTGAGAGGAGTGCCCGTCAGGGTGATGTGGCAGTAGAGATAAGGAGGCAGCAGGTGAGAAGGCTGCATGGGTAGGTTGGGGTGGCAGGTGGTGGTTGAAACTAGGTGGAGTACCTGGAGAAAGCAAAGTACCCATAGGGGTGGGGTGGTGGGAGGGGTGAGAAGGCTGCATGGGTAAGTTGGGTGGTGGGTGGTGGTTGAAAATAGGTGGAATACCTGGAGAAAACAAAGTACCCATAGGGGTGGGGTGGCGGTAGTGGTGAGAAGGCTGCATGGGTAAGTTGGGTGGTGGGTGGTGGTTGAAAATAGGTGGAATACCTGGAGAAAACAAAGTACCCACAGGGGTGGGGTGGCGGTAGTGGTGAGAAGGCTGCATGGGTAAGTTGGGTGGTGGGTGGTGGTTGAAAATAGGTGGAATACCTGGAGAAAACAAAGTACCCACAGGGGTGGGGTGGCGGTAGTGGTGAGAAGGCTGCATGGGTAAGTTGGGTGGTGGGTGGTGGTTGAAAATAGGTGGAATACCTGGAGAAAACAAAGTACCCATAGGGGTGGGGTGGTTTGAGAGGTGATGAGGCTATAGAGGTAGGTTGGGGTGGTGGGTGGTGGTGGAATACCTGGAGAAAGCAAAGTACCCATAGGGGTGGGGCGGTGGGAGGGGTGAGAAGGCTGCATGGGGTAGCTTGGAGTGGTGGGTGGTGGTTGAAACTGGACTGAGTACCTGGAGAAAACAAAGGGCCCATTGCGATGGGTGGTGGTGAGGAGGCTGTGGGAGGTAGGTGTGGGTGGTGGGGGGAGGGGGGTTGGGGGAGAAACTAGCTGGAATACCTGCAGAAAATGACTCTTAATACCCTGACAGGGATGGAACACTTTTCCCCACCAACATTCCGGTGACAAGTCCCCTTGGTCAGAACCACACCAAGAAACAGAAAATAAATTGGATGTTGTTTTCCTAGCCCCAGATAACTGTGACGGTTATATCAGGGCGAAACACCTTTTATCAGGGCCCAGAACAACACCAAACAAAGACAGCAACTGCAGTGACAACAGAAACAAACAAATAGCAAAAAAGATGCAATGATGATATGTTCTCTCTCTCTCTCTCTCTCTCTCTCTCTCTCTCTCTCTCTCTCTCTCTCTCTCTCTCTCTCTCTCTCTCTCTCTCTATCCTTGTGTAAAAACAAGTATTATTCTCTCTCTCTCTCTCTCTCTCTCTCTCTCTCTCTCTCTCTCTCTCTCTCTCTCTCTCTCTCTCTCTCTCTCTCACTTGCCCTCTCTGTGTCCTAGTATAGCAAGGACTGCCGGCTAGATAGGTCCAAATGGACCTAATGCTACTCTCCTTGAGTATTTTCGAGTTCTCTCTTTCTCTCTCTCTTTGCCCCCCCCCCCTTCCCCCCCATCTCTCTCTCCCCATACTCCACCCACCTTTTTTGCTCTCGTTCTTGATCCCAATATACTGTGCATTTATACATGTACTACTCAAAGAAAGGTGTAACAAATGAATATACCACTTCCCCTTTTTCCCTTGCTGCATCCCCCCCTCCACCCCACCCAACCCCCCCCCCCCCCACCCCCTTTCTGTAGTCCCTGAGTACATCATTGTTGTAACTCCTGGTTAGCTGTAGTAGCAAATGCGTAAAACACTCACGCAGCCATGATCTGCTGAACCTTTCCATTTTATCGTATTTGTCCCCGTTTCCTTGAATGCTTTTTTTTATATTCAAGACATGGACTGACTGCACGGTTAATAATACTGATGATAAAAAAATGTAATAATGATAATAAAAAGATGATAATATTTAATAATAATAAGTAATGATAATAATGGTATTAGTGATAATATCGGTAGTAATGCAGGGCTTTCCTGTTGAAGAAGGATCAGTTGTTTAATTATATTGCTGCTACTACTGCTGCTGCTGCTGCTGCTGCTACTACTGCTACTATGAATTGGTGATGATGGTAGTGATGAAAATGTAGGGGTTTTGTAGTGAAGAAGCTGGACTCATGGGTTCCAATTGATATCTTTCAGGTCACAGTGACAAATACGAGATGTCTGATCTGAGTGGAAGAAATGCCACTGATTCCTCTTCATCCAGAAAGGTGTGT
>OY757545.1:8804707-8902726 GCA_963584105.1 Alviniconcha strummeri
GGCTTCGTCACCCAGCCCTCCATCCCTTGCAACCGCCTGTCTGGCCAGTCGCCCGTTGCCTTCCGCGGCATCACCTACCACCAGCTGGAGAAGGCCATGCAGATGGAAGCCAAGAAAATTGTAAGGGAGCGGCAGGGCATGGGCTGGTTGTTGTTGGTGCTGCGGTCATTCTGATGCTCCGATCTGTCTTTTTGTTGTTGTTGTTTTGTTTTGGACGTTTTTCTTGTTCACACTTGGCGTTTGCTTCTTTTTCTTCTTCTTCTTCTTCTTCTTGTCTTGTTGGCTGTATTGAGTGTTGCTGTATTATGCTCTGGTCTGTTCTCCCTCTCCCTCTCCCTCTCTCTCTCTCTCTCTCTCTCTCTCTCTTTCTTCCTCCTGCTCTCACTTGATTACTGATTTTTTATATTTTTTATTGAGTGTTGCTGTGTTATGCTCTGCTCTCTCTGTCTCTGTCTCTCTCTCTCTGTCTCTCTCTCTCTGTCTCTGTCTCTGTCTCTCTCTCTCTCTCTCTCTCTCTCTCTCTCTCTCTCTCTCTCTCTCTCTCTCTCTCTCTCTCTCTCCCTGCTCTCACTTGAGTTTTTTTCTTTTCTTCTTTTGTTTGTTGTATTGTGTATTGCTATGTTATCTCTGATCTACTTGTTTCCTGCTTCTTCTTTTTTTCTTCTTTTTTTGCTCTCTCTTGACAGTTTTCTTCCTCTCTTGTTTGCTGTATTGAGTGTTGCTGTTTGTCATTTAAGGGACACGTTTATTAAAAAAGAAGAAATTGTGTTTAAATCTTTATCCTTGTGTAATAAAGTATTATCTTTTGTTTGTTCATGGGATTTATTTAATGCACTGTAGAACTAAATAGTCTACTATTATTATAAATATTATAATTATTGCTCTGGACATCTTCTTCATCTTTTTCTGAGTCTTTTAGACCATCTTTTTGGGGGGGGCTTGACTTTGATAGAGAGCACTAACATGAACAAAACCTTAAGCCATACGAAAGAGATTTGCTAATGGTGTTTTTTTCTGTGACAGAGTGCTGACATGAACAGAGCTTTGGGGCCGATGAGGGACACGCTGGTGAAGCGAGTGGCGCAGAACCTCCACGTGGACATGCCCTGGTTCCATGGCAAGATCTCCAGGCAGGAATCCGAGGACCGGCTTTTCAGGGACGGGCATGCTGAGGGGAAGTTTCTGTGAGTATAGTTGTGGAATTGAGGGAAAGTTTTTGTGAGTATGGATGTGAATTTGAGGGAAGTTTTTTGTGAGTATGGATGTGGAATTGAGGGAAAGTTTTTGTGAGTATGGATGCGGAATTGAGGGAAAGTTTTTGTGAGTATGGATGTGAAATTGAGGGAAGGTTTTTGTGAGTATGGATGTGGAATTGAGGGAAAGTTTTTGTGAGTATGGATGTGGAATTGAGGGAAAGTTTTTGTGAGTATAGATGTGAAATTGAGGGAAAGTTTCTGTGAGTATAGATGCAGACCTTGTTCACACTCCCATGTGAAGCAGAGTTGCCGAGTTGCTTTCTGTTGTCTAAATATAGTGTAGCTCATGTGGGGTATGGTACAGCGGGTGTGCGGGTGTAGAAATTCAGGTCCCCTCTGCACCAGACCCAGAGCTGTGAAAGGTTTTGTCTTTGAAGTATGGAGATGGTTACAACACAGCTTGGCATGCTTCTTCGGAATTCCACCTCTCTAGTTTCTACTTTCCGATTTCTTTCAACATTATTTCCCCCATGTCCCCATTACTGCATTAGGCTTGAAATGATGTGTGCAATGAAAGAGATTGTCTCACATACACACACACATGCAGGCATGCATGCACACATGCAGGATTGCACATGCATACATTGATGTGCATGCACACATCACACACATGAGCACAGACACATACACACTCTCTCTCTCTGTGACACTCTCTCTCTCTGTTTGTGTGTCTTTGGGAGCCTTGTTATCCTGAAAGTCCCATTACTGTCTTCTCTGTGTGTTGACAGTATTCGTCAGCGGGATGAGAAGAACACATTTGCGTTAACACTCAGCTCTGAGGGACAACCACGCCATTACTTCATTGCCCAGAAAAAAGATTCACGCTACGCCATAGAGGATGGGCCTCGCTTTGACTGCCTTATGATGGTGAGTTACACGGTTTTTCTTGTGATTCAACTGTTGTTATGCTTCCCATCCACATGTTTGTCGTGTACATAAAAACAACAATAACATTGTTGGAAAAGAACCATGAACACAAGGAAAGAAATGGCTACAGATGTGGGAATCACTTATGTCTAGTGCAGAATTCATCTTCCAGGAGTGCCTTTTAGTGGGTTTCACTGGAAAGGTGATTGCACTGAAAGATGACTGGTCTCTTAGGAACTTTATTTAGGGGAGCTTCATGGGTTGTTTGTTGCCGACTGTGTTTCTGCTGGACTGATTCAGTGTGGAACTGGTCCTGGAGTGGAGTACTGGTAGCATGCCAACGACCCGGCTTTTTTGTGTAGCAGCTTCAAGAGAACTATCTCAGGTTGGCTGCGTTAATGTGCGGGTCCTGAACCTCAGATGGCATGCTTATGAAGGGAGATTTGTATTTCAGGTGGTTAACAACTACCACGGCAAAGTGGTTGTTTCAGTTTGTAATGGCCAGTCCTGAAGTCTTGTTCTGTTTTGTGCTGGTCCTGCATGTGTCTCCTCCCCTTCCCATGTGTCTCCCCCCTCCCCCCCCCCCCCATGAGTATCTTTATGTTTTAGCTGGTTTGCGACGATCACAGCAAATTGACTTTGTGCTGGTTCTGAAGTTAGAATGGTGTGCTGGTAGGGTATCTTTGTGTTTCGGCTGGTTAACGTAACAACTGCCACATCAAGTCAGCTGTTTCAGTGTAGTTATGTGAATGTCCTAAAGTTAGAATGGTGTGCTGGGAGGGTATCTTTGTGTTTTGGCCGGTTAACAACTGCCACAGCAAGTCAGCTCTCTCAGTATAATTATGTAAATGTCTTGAAGATAAAATGGTGTTCCGGTAGAGTATCTTTGTGTTTTGGCTGGTTAACAATTGCCACAGCAAGTCAGCTGTTTCAGTATAATTATGTGAATGTCTTGAAGATAAAATGGTGTGCTGGTGGGTATCTTTGTGTTTTGGCTGGTTAACAATTGCCACAGCAAGTCAGCTGTTTCAGTATAATTATGTGAATGTCTTGAAGATAAAATGGTGTTTCGGTAGAGTATCTTTGTGTTTTGGCTGGTTAACAATTGCCACAGCAAGTCAGCTGTTTCAGTATAATTATGTGAATGTCTTGAAGATAAAATGGTGTGCTGGTGGGTATCTTTGTGTTTTGGCCGGTTAACAACTGCCACAGCAAGTTATAATTTTATATTTATGCATGTCTCAAAGTTAAAATGATGTGCTTATGAGGTGTCTTTGTGTTTCAGCTGGTTGTCAATACCAACAGCTAATTGGCTGTTCAAGTGTACTGGTCCTGCAGTTTGACTAATAATAGTTGATACATTACTTACAAGGTAACATTTCATTTCAGCTGGTGGACAACTACCACAACAAGTCAGATGGCCTAGCGTGTAAGCTGAGGATGCCATGTTGTCGCCCCGGCTACAGCAGCATTGACTATGAACGTATGTTGTATGCGAGTCAAGGGCTGTGTGTATGTGTGTGTGTGTGTGTGTGTTTGTGTGTGTGTTTGTCTGGGTATGCTTGTTGTGTGTGTGTGTGTGTGTTTGTCTGGGTATGTTTGTTGCGTGTGTGTGTGTGTGAGTTTGTCTGGGTATGATTTTTGTGTGGGGGTGTGGGAGTATGTGGGGGTGGATGTTTGAACCACAGTAAGTTTGTCTGTCATGTGTTTCAGTCACTGATAAGTCAAGCCTTGCACAAGGAAGTATCAAGCTATTAGTCAGTCTTCATAAACCATAATACACAAGGAAATAACCAGCTAACAGTCAGTCTTTGTAAGCCATACACAAGGAAATATCGACGTATTTGTGTGAGTAGCACAGACAATGCCCAACATTGTGTGACGATGGTGTCGCCTTGTTTGCTTGGAGTCACGTATAATCCAAAACAGCTGCAGCCTGAGTGCTTTTGGGGGTTGGCTCAGTCATCCCTCTGTGTCGTTAGTTTGTAACCAGCTGGTGTTGCCTTCTTCATTCAGAATATGTGATCCAGAACAGTTCCCGCAGAGACTCTGTGTAACCTGGTGGTGTTGGCTTGTTTGTTCAGAGTACATGATACACAACAGTTCCCGCAGAGACTCTGTGAGGTTCCGTCAGCCACCACCGGTGCCTCCCTCTGGCAGCCCTTCCAATGGAGCCACATCGGTGAGTCTGTGGGCAGGGTTTCAACCGCCCACTGTCATGCGCACGCTGCTCTTTTTGTGGCTTAATTGAAAGAAGTGGGCAGGTTTTTAACTGCCCACTGGCATGCACATGCACGACGGTGCCTGAGATATTGGATGCCAAGATAACACGGTCCTTTTTGTGGCTTAATTTAAAGGAGTGGGAAGAGTTTCAACCACTCACTGTCATGTGCATGCGTGACGGTGCCAAAGATATTGGATACCAATCGAGACAGTGCAGTCCTTTTAGTGGCTTAATGTCAAGAAGTGGGCAGGGTTTCAACCACCACTGTCATGTGCGTGCATGATAGGACCAGAGATATTGGCTATTGAGATAATGCAGGCCTTTTTGTGGCTAGAAAAAAGAAGTGGGTAGGGCTTCAACCACCCACTGTCATGCACATGTGCTGACAGCACCAAAGATACTGTAGACCACTATAGCACAGGCTTTGTGGGGGAAAAAGTGAGGACAGATTTCTCTTAAATGGAACTGGCTCTGCTGCCCACTTCTTCTTTACTGACAACAGCAGGAGTAAGTAAGTAACTTGATGTTTCACGCCCAGTCAACAACAGCAGCAACTTTGCAGAGACCACCAAGCGTTGTCAGATAGAAGATGTGTCATTATGCTGTATGTCATTTCCTTCCTGCTTTGATTTATCTTTTTTTTTCTCACCCAAAGCAAAGCCTAGCATAATGAATAACATGCTTTGTTCACGTGATCAGTCGTAAAGTAGCCAAGACTGTTTTGTATAGATCTATTGGTCTTTGCTGTTAGCCATGGAGCCAGTAACTCTCTGTGCCAGTCGTAACATTGTAACATCTGTCATGCTTTTTCTTTCTTTCTTTCCTAGATTGATCGTAAGATGACAGATGACTAGATGAATGTAAAACTTTGAACTGTGTGGATATTGATCGTAAGATGACAGATGACTAGATGAATGTAAAACTTTGAACTGTGTGGATATTGATCGTAAGATGACAGATGACTAGATGAATGTAAAACTTTGAACTGTGTGGATATTGATCGTAAGATGACAGATGACTAGATGAATGTAAAACTTTGAACTGTGTGGATATTGATCGTAAGATGACAGATGACTAGATGAATGTAAAACTTTGAACTGTGTGGATATTGATCGTAAGATGACAGATGACTAGATGAATGTAAAACTTTGAACTGTGTGGATATTGATCGTAAGATGACAGATGACTAGATGAATGTAAAACTTTGAACTGTGTGGATATTGATCGTAAGATGACAGATGACTAGATGAATGTAAAACTTTGAACTGTGTGGATATTGATCGTAAGATGACAGATGACTAGATGAATGTAAAACTTTGAACTGTGTGGATATTGATCGTAAGATGACAGATGACTAGATGAATGTAAAACTTTGAACTGTGTGGATATTGATCGTAAGATGACAGATGACTAGATGAATGTAAAACTTTGAACTGTGTGGATAAACTGTGCAGTGTGGTTATTTTCATTATCAGTTATAACAGTGGTCCCACCATTCAACTCTTTCTAGAAATGAGCTTTTAGTTGCGAGCTGTTGTTTAAATATATCTGGGAACATGTAGATTTGTTACAATATGGATGCAGTCAGGGAAATGCCCCTTCAGCTTTAATTGCTCTCTCTCTCTCTCTCTCTCTCTCTCTCTCTCTCTCTCTCTCTCTCTCTCTCTCTCTCTCTCTCTCTCTCTCTCTCTCTCTCTCTCTCTATATATATATATATATATAAATGATGCCTGTAAATTTATATTTACTCATCAGTAGCTTAGCAAGGACTAGTTGTTCGAGAGGTTTTTGACTGAACCTAAACTTGTGAAATAAAGTTTTTGAGTTTGAGTTCTCCCTCTCTCTCCCTCTCTCTCTCTCTCTCTCTCCCCTCTCTCACTGACCAGGTATTGGTAAACTGATGTGGCACTGTATGGTATTTGTCCCTTGCAGGGGAGAGAGTCCGCTCGCAACCTGCCTCCTATACCTCAGAACAGGAACAGTCATAGAGAGTTGCCCCCACCTCCAGATGCCAATGGTGATGCCTTTGGCAGGGTTTCGTCAGAGTTGCGGGAAGCTATTGGTACGTTTACCCACCACCTTTTTGTGTGACACCAGTGGTAACTCCTGTGACATGTTTTTCAGTGAAGGTTCAGGAAGCTGTCGGTAAGCCCCCTACTACCGTACTTTCAGGACTGTAATACAAATACAAAATAACTTTATTATAATATTTTTTTATTTTGGTCATAAAATGAAGCTTTGTCTTTTGGGTCACTCAGATTCAACACTGTAAAGGGACAAGTAGACAGTTCAACACAACAAAGGTAAAAGCGTACAGATAAAATGGAGTAAAACGTAGTAAAACCACTCTTCTGAGATCGATTAAGTGCATAGACATTACTCATATTCCCACTGTCCACTGCCTTTATATTCACAGCCAAAACAAGGCCTTCACACCCACAAACACAGTTACACCTACACCCATATTAAAAATATCACATTACCTATATCAAGTACACACACACCTAACTATCCATTTTTTAACATAATACCATCACAATCCATATTAATCACAGTATTAATACCATCAGCCTACGATCACAGCAATCATCATATAAATATAATTATTACCATCATAATCCATATTTTTATATAAGGTGCTACTTTCTTTTCCAACTTTGACCCCTGCATCCGAAATAACCCAGAAAATGTGCACATTTTTGTGTATTTTCTCCTTAAAATCTTTTTGTGTGTTTTGATCAGCATTTAAATTTTGATGTACCACTGATCTCTCGGTAACTAAACTAGGTGTGTTGATGTAGCGTACTAATAACCAGACTGTTATAACAACAACGGTCATTTTGCCACGCAAGGCAACAAACCTGGTTTTGCTGCTGGTGTGAGCATATGTATGAGCAGTGCAGTGTGCGTGTGTGTGTGTGTGTGTGTGCATGCGTGCATGCATGTGTGTGTGCATGTTGTGGATATGTGTGTGTCTGTGCATGAGTGTGTGTTTGCGTGCATGCATGCGCGTGTGCATGTTGTGTATACGTGTGTGTCTGTGCATGAGTGTGTGTGTTTGTGTGTATGTGTGTGCATGTATATGTGTGTGTTTGCATGCGCTCTTCAGTTCAGTCACGATCCAAACGTGCTGTGTGTCACCATGACTCCAAGCACCTGATTTGACTGCTGTGTTGCAGACGATCCCCCAGACGTGCAGCTAGCGTTTGGCGGGGAGGAGCTGGAGGGCGTGTATGGCAGCGCCAAACTGCGCAAGGAGGTCACCACGCACAAGCTGGAGCCGCACCAGGTTGTGTTGGAGGAGCTGAAGCTAGGTACAGTGGAACCACCACTGAACAGGATCGAAACACGTACACGGTTAAACGATGATGATGATGATGAGATGATGCTTAATGTCCTCAGATGTCATTTGACATATTAGGGACAAGTTGTGACCAATTCCGAAGCACGGTTCAATAAAAGCCACATACGTAAGGTGTATGCGTGTTTAGCTGTAACCTGCCACCTGCACTTTTGGCAGAATGACCGGGATTTTTTACGTGCTACTGTGGTAACACGGGGGTGGAACGGATACCGAAATAAGAGTCAGCACAGAAAGTCGACCCGGGAGAAGAAAATTCTCCCGCCGTTCCAGCAGGGATTCGAACCCGCGACCTTTCAATCACGAGTCCGGCGCTCTAACCACTGAGCTATCCCCGCCCCAACACGGTCAAACAGATTGCTAGTTGAATATGACAGTACAAAACATGCAAATTTTGAGGGTAAGCCCCTTTTTCAAGGTGATGAAACAAGAGTTACACAGCAGGACAGGAGCCAAACACATAGCCAGTTAAAAAAAGAACGCTAGTTTAATATGACATTACAAAATGTGCAAATTGTGGCGGTAAGCTGCTTCTTCAAAGCACCGAAACAACAGTTAAAGGGTAAAAAATGAAAATTACTTGTCTGGTTGCAGCTGGGGTGTGTTAAATGCCTGGAGTGTTTGGAAGAATGTTGGCATGGCTGTGACGGTCATCCTTGTTTTGGAGGGGAAACAAATCACCACAGGTGACAGGAAAGAAATGGTGCGGACTATCCAAACTACCTCCTCATAGCAGAAATTCTGTCTTAAAGGGGAACTTAACTGAAGGTGGCAAGTTGACCGGAAAACTTAGAAAACATGCAAATATTTTCTTCTGCAGACTTTGTTTGGTCGTTTTTCTCATTATGCAAGAGAAGTACTTTTGGGGTTTCAAATTTTAGTCCCTCGGAGCACAGCCATGTTGGTTTGCTCTTTACCAGTGAGCGTGTGTGTACGTGCATGTGTGCATGCATGCATGAGTGTGTGTGCATGCGAGCGTGTTTGAAGCACATGTTGCTTTTAAGGACTTTCTTTTTGTGCATGTGTGTGTGTGTGTGTGAGTATGTGCATGCGTGTTTGAAGCACATGTTGCTTTTAAACACGTACTTTTTTTGCATATGTGTGTGTGCGCGTGTGTGTGCGCGTGTGTGTGTATATATGTGTGTGTGTGTGCATGTGTGAAATAACCTTCAGCATGCATGATGCTTTATGTTTTGTTGTGTTACTGCCATGAAATGAATTTCACCACAGTGTGACTGTGAGTAAGGTTGTGCTGTGTTGTGTTGTGCTGTAGCATTAGACAGATGTTACATCTTCACAGGCAGTGGATGTGGAGTGAGGGAGATTTGCTCTGTCCTAATACCAGTTGTGGTATATTGTTACTATAATGCTTGACAGAAGTCACATCTTCACAGGAAATAGGCACGGAGTGAAGGAGATTTAATATTGCACTGTTCTGACACCAGTTGTAGTGTATTGTTACTATAATGCTTGACAGATGTCACATCTTCACAGAGAGTGGTTATGGAGGAGGTTTGCACTGTCCTAACACCAGTTGCGTATTGTTACTATAATGCTTGACAGATGTTACATCTTCACAGACAGTGGTTGTGGAGGAGATTTGCACTGTCCTAACACCAGTTGCATATTGTTACTGTAATGCTTGACAGATGTTACATCTTCACAGGCAGTGGGCACAGAGTGAGGGAGATTTGCACTGTCCTAACCCCAGATGCTGTATGCGGTCTTGTGTGTTTCCCCAGGTGCGGGTAACTTTGGCTCTGTGATGAAAGGCGTGTGTCATCTGGGAGGCAAGGAGATCCCTGTGGCTGTGAAGACGCTGAAGAATGCTGACCTGGAGCCAGGGATTCAGGTATGGGGTCTGTGATGACAGGTGTGTGTTGACTAGAAAACAGATACACCTGCTGACCTAGAGACAGGGATTCAGGTAAGGAGTCTTTGATGACAGGTGTGTGTTGAATGGAAGACAGAGATACCTGCTGACCTGGAGACAGGGATTCTGGTAGGGGGTCAGTGATGACAGGTGTGTGTTGACTGGAGTCTGTGATGACAGGTGTGTGTTGACTGGAGTCAGTGATGACAGGTGTGTGTTGATGAGTCTGTGATGACAAGTGTGTGTTCTGTGATGACAGGTGTGTGTGTTGACTGGAGTCTGTGATGACAGGTGTGTGTGTTGACTGGAGTCTGTGATGACAGGTGTGTGTGTTGACTGGAGTCTGTGATGACCAGTGTGTGTGTTGACTGGAGTCTGTGATGTCAGGTGTGTGTTGTCAGGACTCTGTGATGACAGTGTGTTGACTGGAGTCTGTGGTGACAGGTGTGTGTGTGTTGACTGGAGTCTGTGCTGACAGGTGTGTGTTGACAGGACTCTGTGGTGACAGTGTGTGTTGACTGGAGTCTGTGATGTCAATGTGTGTTGACTGGAGTCAGTGATGACAGTGTGTGTTGACTGGAGTCTGTGGTGACAATGTGTGTTGACTGGAGTCAGTGATGACAGTGTGTGTTGACTGGAGTCTTTGATGACAATGTGTGTTGACTGGAGTCTGTGATGACAGTGTGTGTTGACTGGAGTCTGTGGTGACAGGTGTGTGTGTTGACTGGAGTCTGTGCTGACAGGTGTGTGTTGACAGGACTCTGTGGTGACAGTGTGTGTTGACTGGAGTCTGTGATGTCAATGTGTGTTGACTGGAGTCAGTGATGACAGTGTGTGTTGACTGGAGTCTGTGGTGACAGGTGTGTGTGTTGATGGGAGTCTGTGATGTCAGGTGTGTTATGTGTGTTGACTGAAGTCTGTGCTGACAGTGTGTGTTGACGGGACTCTGTGATGACAGTGTGTGTTGACTGGAGTCTGTGATGACAATGTGTGTTGACTGGAGTCTGTGATGACAGTGTGTGTTGACTGGAATCTGTGGTGACAGGTGAGTGTTGACGGGAGTCTGTGATGTCAGATGTGTGTCGACTGGAAAACAGAGACACTTGTTGTGTTGACTGGAGTCTGTGATGACAGTGTGTGTTGACTGGAGTCTGTGGTGACAGGTGTGTGTGTTGATGGGAGTCTGTGATGTCAGGTGTGTGTTGACTGGAGTCTGTGCTGACAGGTGTGTGTTGACTGGTCTCTGTGATGACAGTGTGTGTTGACTGGAGTCTGTGGTGACAGGTGTGTGTGTTGATGGGAGTCTGTGATGTCAGGTGTGTGTTGACTGGAGTCTGTGCTGACAGGTGTGTGTTGACCGGTCTCTGTGATGACAGTGTGTGTTGACTGGAGTCTGTGATGACAATGTATGTTGACTGGAGTCTGTGATGACGAGTCTGTGGTGACAGGTGTGTGTGTTGACGGGAGTCTGTGACGTCAGGTGTGTGTTGACTGGAAAACAGAGACACTTGTTGAGCAGGGTCCAAAGACTGGGATGGTATTGACACCTCCCTTTGGTTGTAGTGTTCCAGTTAACTTAGTACAAGATGAAGTGATGATATGGGTACAGTTGGGCTCATTGATTGCCAGAATGTTCTCATTGAGATCTGAAAATGATTGGGATCCCTGCTCACCTTAACCCCCCACCCCCATCCCCAGCCAAAGAAAAAGATATTTCTGTGCAAGTCCCTTTTTCACACATCTTACAGTATCATTGAATGGTCAGATTCAGGACAGCTCATTCATTGTATGATTTTGAAAGCTGACACATAATTACATAAAAAAGTAAGGCAGAGACACACACATTTGACCTGTCCCTCTTTCTCTTTTCTGTTCAGTTGTTTGATGCAGAAAACCACAAGTTCAGGTTTTTGTACAAGATGTGCTTTTGCTTGTGTGCAGTCGGAGCTGATCAAAGAGGCAGAAGTGATGAAGAAGATGGACCATAAGCACATTGTGCGCTTGATTGGTGAGTGCGACTGGGGTGGAGGTGGGGGGGGTTGCCATCCCTTTGCTCGGCATTTGCAGTTATGAAGGCATCACTTCTTCTTCACCAAGTTATTCTGTTTGGATCTTACTGCCTCTGCCTTTGCACACTATGATTAGTACTGATTACCAGGTCTTCAGAAATTAATTTTCTATTAAAAAAAAAGAAAAAAAAGGGAGAGATTTTGACAGGAGATGAGACGGTGTGCAGCTCAGTTGGTTGAGCATTGGGTCAGGCATGGTGCTGGTGCAGGTTTTATTTCTCTGTGCGGCAAGGGATTTTTCTCCCAGAGTCAGCTTCCAGTGCAGACTCTCTTACACAGTTTTTATATACAGCCCCTTTGTACGATCACATGCCCTAACTTATGTGTGCATGCTAAAAATCTTAAGCATGGGCGGCCATGCCATTGTCTGCATGGACACATGAAAATACCACACACATTAGGTCAACCCTCAAAGATAGAATGTGGCTGCAACTTTGACAAGGGATCTTTTTTCTTTTTTCTTTTTTCAAAGAGGTACACCTGCAGTTCATCTCCCCAAAACACAGATGTACTACATCCATAAAAAGAGGAATACAGAGGAAAAAGGAAGAAGAGTTTATGCCTAAACTTATCGTCATTCATCGTCTTGATGCACAATGGTTGACTTGGCATAAAACACCAAGTTACTTACTTGCTGTCATTCTCAAAGGAGAGCAAGTTCATTATGACCCTTTCAATGAAGCGCTCAAAAAAAAGCTTTCTGCTGTATTTCTTTTAAGTAGCATGTATGTCATTAGCGTGTGTGCTTTCTGTACCACTGATCTGTGATGGAGAGCCAGAGATGTGTCGCTGGCGGAAGCTGCCACAAAGATAATTTTTGCTGTGACACAACTTTTGTCGCAACAAACGCATGTTTGTCATGACAAAACACATCTTTTGTCATGACAAAAGTATGCTTGCGGCAACAAAATTATTTTTGTCAGGACAAACGTTTTGCACAACAGTGTCGTATGACATGGGGTGGCATTAATAATCTGCTGTTATTATTAGTGTTATTGTTGTTTTTATTATATACTGTATGTGTGTGTGAGAGAGAGAGAGTGTGTGGGTGTGGGCGTCTGTGTGTGTGTGTGTGATAAAATAAGCATAGTGTCTCCTTACGCCTTTGTAAGCGCTCTGTGCACTTATGAGATGGGACACCATGAATAATCTATTAATATTATCATAATTACCCTGCACCACAGGGATCTGCGAAGGGGACCCGCTGATGCTGGTGCTGGAGCTGGCCAAGCTGGGGCCCCTGAACAAGTTCCTGCCCAAGAACAAGCACCTGCCCCTGTGGAACGTGCTGGAGCTCATGTGGCAGGTAGCCCAGGGCATGGAGTACCTGGAGGCCTCCAGCTTCGTGCACCGCGACCTCGCGGCCAGGAACATCCTCCTGTGCGACGAGCACTTTGCCAAGATCTCCGACTTCGGCATGTCCAAGGCCCTCACCCGGGAGAACAACTACTACCAGGTGAGTTAGCTCCCCTCGTGCACGCGGGTGCAGGCGTGGGCGCAGGTGCATCTGCTTGCGCTGATGTGATTGCGTGGTTCAGTTTGATGAGGTTCCATGATGGTGTGATTGTAACGTTAGGTGGTGGGCCCTTCACGACAAGAAGAGGTTGTTGTGCTGACGTGATTATTATTCTGCTCAGTTTGGTGATGTTCAATAATGATGTAGTTACATGATCAGGAGTGAGCAGTGAGTCTTCTGCTACTACCAAAACAAAAACGGTGAAATTCAAATGAAAGAAAAGCAAACAAACTGGGCTCAGAACTAGATGTTCAAGCCAAATGAATGTTCACCCGTCCCACTGATACTGGTAAGACCAGTTTTTGTCTGTTTGTGAAATGTGGATGCTTGATGCACTTGTAAGCTGTTCAGTTAGTCTTCATGGGGCCAGTCTTGAGCTGCTTTCTTCAGAGGCCTTCTCTGTACACAGCAGGCCAGTAGTTGGTGTGATGTGGGATTTTTATCAGCATAGTTTTGTTTGATAACAGTGTGTTTGTGTGTGTGTGTGAATGTGTGTGTGTGTGAATGTGTGTGTGTGTGTGTGTGTGTGAGTGTGTGTGTGTGTGTGTGTGTGTGTGTGTGAATGTGTGTGTGTGTGTGAGTGGGTGTGGGTGGGTGTAAATGGGTGTATGTAAGTATGTGTGTGTATAATGGGTGTTGGTGACTGTGTAACAGGCAGATTGTTCAGATGAGTGGCCCAACAAGTGGTGTGCTTTAGAGTGAAGCACCACAGCTTGATGACATACCATGCTGTAGAAATCCCTCTGATTGCTAACAACTGTTCTGACTGCGTGTATGACAGGCGCAGCAGGCAGGCAAGTGGCCCCTCAAGTGGTACGCGCTGGAGTGCATCAACTACTGGAAGTTTGATTCCAAATCGGACGTGTGGAGTTTCGGCATCACCCTGTGGGAAGCTGCGTCTTACGGCGCTAAGCCTTATTACGTGAGTTCCACCGTCTTTGTGCCTTGAGTGTAGGCTGCACCTTAGCTGTGGGACAGGGTAAAGTTCTGTAGAATTCCACCATTTGTAGGATGTAGCTTAACTGGGGTAAAGATCTGTAGAATTCCACCGTATGTAGGGTGTGGCTTAACTGTGGTAAAATCTGTAGAATTCCACCATTTGTAGGATGTAGCTTTACTGTAGTAAAGATCTGTAGAATTCCACCATTTGTAGGATGTAGCTTTACTGTGGTAAAGATCTGTAGAATTCCACCATTTGGTAAAGATCTGTAGAATTCCACCATTTGCAGGATGTAGCTTTACTGTGGTAAAGTTCTGTAGAATTCCACTATATGTAGGGTGTGGCTTAACTGTGGTAAAGATCTGTAGAATTCCACCATTTGCAGGCTGTAGCTTTACTGTGGTAAAGTTCTGTAGAATTCCACCATTTGTAGGATGTAGCTTAACTGGGGTAAAGATCTGTAGAATTCCACCATATGTTAGGGAGGCCCAACGCATCTTGGTCAAGCTGTGGCGTTTTGTGTGATTTTAAACTCAAAGCGAAATTTTTATTCTTGTCAATAAAATATTGAAAAAGACATGAATGTGGTCTGTGTTGTCTGCTTGTTCACTGTTTCAAATTTTAAAGGTGTGTGACATTTCTATCACGAGATATGAACCACTGAATGTGGCTCCGTGCACTGTTTTGCAACACCGGACTTTTCGCTGTCAGCGATGTGCAGATAAATCTTGGCTGATGGCACCGCGAGCTCAATACGAGCGTCACGCTGTGCTCTTTGTGTTGGGATGGCCCAGCTAAACTATAAATACTTGGCCAATGAAATTTAGCAGACTAAAAGAGCAAAGGTCGAAGAGTATCTTATCAAACGGTCAGCCAATGAACCAGACTCTTCGATGCCAAAACCGGAGGTCAAATTTTCCTCTTTCTTCTGGGATTCTCCACGTGGTGGACGCATCGGACTTGTTCTCTGACCGTCAGATCAACCATCTGTCTAGTGTTCCACGAAGTTTGAAGAAAATATTTTGTAAATTAAGCGAGGGCGAGTGCTCCAAAGTGTTAAAGTTTGTTTAACAACGAACGTCTGGAAAGTCCATAGCCTAGCAGCAGCGAGAACCGAACGCCAAGATGGACTGTCGCCGATCCGATTTTGAGTGGGGGTGCACTGATTGGGTAAGTTGAATGCTCGGCATTCTTTTCTTTCTTCTGCTTGTTGATATTTACCTGTAATGTCATAGTGTTGTTTAGAACAGAAGTTACATGAGTGTGGTTTGGGTGATACTGATTTGATAGCACAATGTTTGATCTAAAAAATTAGCAATTTCTGGAAGGATCCAGTCGGCAACCCCCTTTTTGGACGAGTCCATAATTCAAAACAACTTTCGCTTCCCGTGTATTGTAGACGCAAATACTAAAAGTTTTACACTTTGCCTCTTGGCATTTCTCAGTTTTTGACATTTATTGAATTTTCTTTTTCTTTTATACAGTTTTTATAGAAAAAAAACGTTCAAAGCTGTCATGAATCGTCCAAATCGCAATGAAAGTCATCATAGAGCTGACAATGACGTCAGTGTTTTCGTTTTCATTTTCTGTGTGCCTCAGTGTGTTCATTCCCAAAAAGGATGCCAGACTCACAGAAAATTCTTATGATACTGATAAAGACTTAGTGATACAAAAAGTGACTGACACTTCAAAGACATTAGACAAAGTGATGAAGTTGGTTACTTATTTGAACAAGTCAGAAGAAGACAGTCTGCGACTTTTAAATTTCGATTTTTTGCTTGTCAACAGTTCAAAATAAAATAAAAAGTGCAGTGCATGTCTTCAAACTATAATGAAAGTGATGACGCTGACTGCCTCAACCAAAGAAGAAGGTGAAGCTTTGAACTTGATGGTGTATGTATCACTATCAGTATCACTGAGTGTGTCAGTGACAGTTTGTTGAAACTTGAATTCGCTGATGTAGTTTTGACACTTTTGTTTACATATTTTAATATGACATGTGTATTTGCCATTTGTCAAGAACAAAATGTTGGTATCACTATCAGTAATAATTCTAGACAATATGACAGCTTTTGCATTTTGGTGACATGCAAGAAACATGATGCCACACACATGGGACTGTGCGGTCTGTGCTGTGGGACATTTCTCTGATATTGTGTGTTTTAAAAATAAAATCCATGACAGTGAAAATTAAGCAGTGAAACTCGGCTGCTTTGTGAAATTGGATGGTTACAAAATAATTGTAAATTGGTTACAGTACATTTGCAGGCCTGCAGAAGTTTAACATTTTCTACTAGCCCACCAGTACAGTGATTACAAGCCCATAGGCATAGCTGTAGGAATTATTACTAGCACATTATGTTTTTTAACCTGAATTTTATGTAAACCTTTTTCCATTTCTTTCTGGGTCTCATTTTAGCAGTTTTAGCCCAGTTAAAATGGTGATGCCATTGCTTTGTTGATAATTCCACTTAGAGTCTGATATTTGTCTGATGATCAAAAGTTTAATAGCAAAATATTGCACATTGCTGTTACATTGGCCATTGCCATTTTGGGGTCATGACTTGCCCAGTCTTTCTACCCACTTGAAACTTAGGTGGCTAGGTGAGTGTTATGTCTGCAGCCCTGCATTTGTGTTGCCAGCACTGGGCGTGAGCACTGCCATTGGGTATGTTTATTTATTTCAGCAATTTTTTATGACAGGTGCAAGTTGTTCCACAAGTTTCTGTTGGGGAGATGTTCTCTCCTGCTGAAGGAGACCTTCTTCATGGAAAGCTGCAGAAGATGAATGGGCCTGTACAACTGATTGTCAGCTACTGAAACTCTGGCAGTCTGGCTCAGAGGGGAGAGAAAACTGCATTAAACGAAGGAAAGAGACACGCGACAAAAGGCAGAAGAAGATGGATGCTGTTGGAGAGCTTATCAAGTCTGGGCGGCTTCTCACTGATGCCACGGAAATTGGGCATTTGAAGTCAGGGGACCTTCTGCAGCAACTTCAGATGTGGATCCATTTGAAAACCATCAGAATGCAGGTGAACAACAGAGACCTGCTCAAGGGTTCAGCAGCAGCCAAAGTTGCTGACAAGAAGGAGAGATTAAGAAGCTTGATTTCAACGAATGCTGCCACCATCGATGCCATTGTCACGAGAGGCACTGCCACTGTCAACAGTACTCCACCATCCCCTCAGCAGCAACAAGACAGTGCTAGTGAACAGCAGTCCAGCAGTGAAGAAGATCTCGAAGACACTGAATCGTACCATCACATTCAGGATGCTAGACTGCATACATTCAAGTTCACTCAAACCAGCGAAGTTGTTGTTGTGGCTTTTGCTGGAGGAGTATGGTATCCAGGAGTGGTCAAGACTGTAGTTTCCCCAGACACAGCCATCATCAACTATCTTCACCCTACTTCACACACAGTTCCTCTACCTGAGAGTACAGAGTTCAGATTTCCAGCAAAAGAGGACACCATGGAAACAGATGCCACAAGCGTTTTTGAGAATAATCTAACCTGCGAACCAACATCAACAAGCTGCAGAACGTTCACACTGTCACAGAATGTCTCTTCCATCAACACCAGGTACGCCCAGTTTGCTAGACTGTACAACATACCCTTGTAGAACCGACTACAACCACAGGAGTCTGGATCTCACCTCTGCAAAAGAAAGGTCTTTTAGGGGGTAGGGCAGAGGTTTCCCCCTCCCCCTAATGCAGTAACTGAAATTGAAACATAATTTGGTACACCCAGTTTGCAAGACTGTTCAACATATGCTTGTAGAACTGACTTAGTGACTACAGCCACTGGAAGTAGCAAGTGACTGGATCTCACCTCGGCAAAAAAACGGCCTTTCAGGGGGGTGGGCGGAGGTTTCCCCCTCCCCCCAAGGTAGTTAGTAACTGATATTGAAACCCATTTTTTCATGTCTTATTCAACAGCTTATAAACAGACCTTTCATCTGCTATATCACATGATTATATTTGTTATATTACTTTAGAAATCATTGCAAGATGAAGGTTTGCTCATATTTTGCATTTTTAGTGTTCGTTTGTAAAAATATTTTTTTTTATCTTCATAAAATACTGCCTTAAACTTTTTTCTACCCCTTTCTACTTAATATTCTGTTGATTGTATATCCTAAGTGTCAAAATGGTGTAATTAGATACTGTTTAGCCTGTGTTTTTCAAAATGATGATTTGCACACTCTCACAGAGTTTAAGTTCTAATCTGGCATTTTCAAGCAAAACGTCAATTTTGTGATGCTGTAAGTCAATAACCAATTAAGACTGAGCTTTAAGATTTTGTGGGCTTATTAACAGTAGTACTGGTATAACCCTCCCAAAATGTGGTGTACATATGTGTTCACATTGCTGAGTTATAACTATTTGAAATAAGCACTTTATGCAATATGCGTTGGGCCTCCCTACATATGTGGCTTAACTGCGGGACTGGGTAAAGTTCTGTGGAATTCTGTCAAGTGTGGGATGTAACTCTTAACTGCTGGGGGTGGGGGGTGGGGGGTTGTTGCCCCTGTGCAGGAAAGGAGGCCGGATGTTTCTACGTAAGACCAATAAAGTAAACGAAGAATAAAGAGGCTTTTTGTATGAAGTAAAGGATAGCGGTATCATTGGTTGAGTCAGACCTTTGGCTGAAGGGATGTTAGTTTGATGCAAAAACTGAAGGACAGTGGTACCGAGGGTTTCTGGTTTCAGGAGAAACTGAAGGAGAGTCGCTGGTTTGATGCAAAAACTGAAGGAGAGTGATGTCTAGGGTTGCTGGTTTGATGCAGAAACTGAAGAACAGTGGTACCAAGGGTTGCTGGTTTAACTAAGGAGAAACTGTAGGAGAGTGGTACCGACGGTTGTTGGTTTTAGGAGAAACTGAAGGAGAGTGGTACCTATGGTTGTTGGTTTTAGGAGAAACTGAAGGAGAGTGGTACCTATGGTTGTTGGTTTTAGGAGAAACTGAAGGAGAGTGGTACCAAGGGTTGTTGGTTTAAGGAGAAACTGAAGGAGAGTGGTACCGAGGGTTGTTGGTTTGATGTAAAAACTGAAAGACAGTGGTACCAAGGGTTGCTGGTGTTAAGGAGAAACTGAAGGACGCCAAGGATCAAGTCAGACGTCAGACTGAAGAGATGCTGGCTTGTTGCAGAAAATGAAGGGGCAGGAGATGGTGGAGTTTCTGCAGAGCGGAGGTCGCCTGGCCAAGCCCATCAGCTGTACTAACGAGGTCTATGATGTCATGCTGCAGTGTTGGACAGAAAGGTCTGTTGGTATCGCTTTTTTCTCTGTCTCTGTCTCTGTCTCTGTCTCTCTCTCTCTCTCTCTCTCTCTCTCTCTCTCTCTCTCTCTCTCTCTGTGTTCTGTTTCTCTGTTTGTCTGCCCAAACACAGCAGCTCCACCAATGAGGTCTGTAGTGTAAAAGTCCTGCCCCTGTCATCCTATGCTTGACAGACGAACTGGCATGTCTGGCTAAAGCTTTGAGCTCTGTGGACAAGGTCGACAAAATCATTCTGCAGGGTTGGACAAAAGGCTTTGTGTGTCTGTCTCAGTGCGTTTTAAAGTGCGTGGTCCTGTGATTTTCTGGAGAGCGCCAGTGGCACGGTACCTCCATCTTCAGCCCTCTAGGTTTTCTGTTGGGATAAGGTTACCTCGCCCTTTGCTCCTGGCCCCTACATCCTGCCCTGGGAGCACAGGGGGGACTGTTTTCCGGGGATCCCACCCTGTAGCTTGGGCTTATAGCGGCCCATGTTCGCTGATGATCCCGTCAGTGGATGCCTGAAGCATTTTCTTTGGTGTAGCAGAGCCACTTGCTACCCCACCCCATCCTGGTAGGAGCACTGCCAGTTTGGTCCGTGGCTGCTTATTCATCCAGCAAGAAGCTGGCACCATCACCAATCTGCAACTGCGGTCTTGAAGACCAGACGACCGAACATATACTGCAGAGATGCCCACTTCTGCAGACAGCAAGAACAAATGTGTGGCCGACGGCAGTCCAGCTACCCACCAAACTATGGCAGCAAGGAGGAACTGGAGAAGACAGCTTCATTCATCTTGCACACTGGACTCTCAGTGTAGCGGCGATGGAGAAGAAGAAGAAGTGTGTCTGCTGCTCTCTCTGACCAAACTCATCAGCTGACCCAGGATGGTCCATGCGCATTAAGGCAGTGCTGGACAAAGCCTGTTTGCCTGTCTGTCCGTGCAGCCACCCACCTGTCTGTCTCATGTTATCTTGCCTTTCGGAACCCATCAGCTATGCTGGTGGTGCTTATCATAAGGTGGTTGGTTGGTTGGTGTGCCTGTCTGTCCAAAACCATCAGCTTTGCCGGAGGGTCGTACAGGGTGGTATTGCTGTGTTGGGTCAAACATCATGCCCAGTCTGTCTCTCTGCCAGTCTGTCTGTGTTTGCATGGGTCAGGGAGGTGTGTCGGTGCCTCTGTTATGTTAGCGTGTGCAAGTCTCTGGCATGTACGTTTACAGGTGTTTAACAAAATAAAAAATATGCGTGTGTCTGAAATGACAGACGCCTGGCTGCATGTTCTGCAGCGTGTTTTCCCAGCACTTACGTGTCAGACACCGTGGATGGCAGAGCTGTTTCTTGTATGGTTTTTGTTGTGATCTTTCTCTCTGTGTGTTGCAGCCGGGAGGCTCGACCCACGTTCAAAAAATTGGTACCCATCATGAAAGATCTGTACCTCAGCCATCGGGAAGCCAGCATCTAGTGCACATGTCCTGACATTTGAGCAGCAGAGTGCGTACATACCGTGTTTGGACGCTGTCCACCTTCCCATTTGATGCCATTGTGGAGCTCCCATCTACATGCAGAAACTTACAGATTCCAGATTCCAGTGTGTACATGTGGACTTAGCTTCCACACCAAGGTACAGATGTACTTCAGCGCATTGATAGCCGCTGCAGCCGCTTCTGCGAGGGAAGCACTGAGATTGCAAGCCATGATACGAGTAGCTTTACAAGCATACTATGCAAACTTTGAGTGTACATACTGTGTGAGAATCTGCCGACACATGTCCATACCCTGTGTGTGCTTGTTGGGACCATCAGCTGACTTGTCATATTGAACTGTTATGTCCACTTTGTTTCTGTGTTAGCTTGGTAGGTTGAAGGTGGTAGGAGAAGGGGGTGGGGGGTGGTTGGAGATAGAGGAGGGAGAAGGATTGCTGTTTGGTCAGCCTGTAGTGTTGTTTGCACACTATGTGAAGATGTGACTATGGTGTTCTTTATATATATTTATCTACCTTGTATTTTTCCTTCACGGCAGGTGATAGTTCCAGGCAGTTCAGGTCGTGCTAATTGTGTATGTCACGTGAGGTCAGCGGAGAGCCGTTAACGACCTCTCTGCATTGATTGCAGCGTTAACCCAGCGTTAGCCCACGTTCTTTAGCATATTTCCATTCACTGAAGAACAGCAGCGGCAAGAGACTGTGACCTGTGCAAACGGCTGTCAGCTCAGGCCAAGAAGTTTGCTGCTCACGTTAAGGGGTGTGCTTCGTCTTCATAATGTTTCCCCGGCCAGCTTCAGCGTGTTGAGGAGCAGACCGCTACAGGAAATGGCTGTGCACAGGAAAGGGTGGTATGAACAATCCTCGCGTTGCAGAAGTGAGGGATACACGTGTTCAGCGGCCACAAGTGTGGCTGAGTCTTGGGGAACGACCTTCAAACACAGTTTCAGGAATACACAGCTTCAGCGGCCACAAGTGTGGCTGAGTCTTGGGGAACGACCTTCAAACACAGTTTCAGGAATACACAGCTTCAGCGGCCACAAGTGTGGCTGAGTCTTGGGGAACGACCTTCAAACACAGTTTCAGGAATACACAGCTTCAGCGGCCACAAGTGTGGCTGAGTCTTGGGGAACGACCTTCAAACACAGTTTCAGGAATACACAGCTTCAGCGGCCACAAGTGTGGTTCTTTTTTGTTTTTCTGTTTTTCTACCGACTCGTCACCAGTAATGCAGGTGTTTTGTAGTCTGTGTATGTGCATGTGTTCCTGTGGAAGGAGGGGGGTGTGGGGGGGGGGGGGGCACATCTCTAGGCCTTTCTGAGATGGGGTGCCATACATATAATAATTATTACAAGTATACAACCACAGCCAAGTACAAGTACCTGTGAAGCTAAAATCCTGTTGCCAGTGTGTGTCTGTCAGTGTGTGTGTGCTATACTCTGGGTCCTATTTCAGTCTGAATCTTGGTATCTGTGTTGCCAGATTCATGCGATGGTATCTGTAAATACTCACCTGTGTTGCGTTACAACCTATTTCCACACATCGACAAAAGCAGTACAGTGATTTTACACATGACGTCTGTGTTCTGGGTATGTCGAGTACAAAATTGGGGATTTTTAATTTCTGAGGCAAGACCCTCCTGTTGAAAAGGAAGAGTCCAAAACTGTCGGAGCTGCATGTCTTGCAATAAGAGCTGCGTGGCTTGCAATAAGAGCTGCATGGCTTGCAAGTTGTGGGGAGGAATAGCAAAGTTCAGCATTTTGAGCCTTGGGGAAAGACCTTCAAATTAAAAGAAAAAAACAGATTATCCAGCATGTGTTCTCTCCTATGAGTTAGCAGGAGTCCTTCAGTCTGAACATGCAGGCAACAACAAAAAGGGGGGGGGGGGGGGGGCAATTTTATTGCAATAAATGCTGTTTTTTGTGTTTTTTAAACTTTTTGACTATATAATCAATGGTGTCATTTGAAATAGACTGAATGTAATCAGTACTGTAATTTAAGACTGTTTTAACATTAGTCTGTTTAGACTGCGTGTAATCAACGCTGTAAATTAAGACTGTTTTAACATTAGTCTGTTTAGACTGTTTGAATGTAATCAACACAGTAATTTAAGACTGTTTTAACATTAGTCTATTTAGACTGTTTGAATGTAATCAATGCTGTAATTTAAGCTGAAACTTCTGACCTTTTTCAAATATTTGGGGTGGGGGTTGGGGGCAGGTGGGTCCCAGACATGTGACAGTCTGCACTGTTTATTTGCTTGCTTGCTTGCTTGCAGATCATGACCATGGTCAGTCATCAGTGTTCTGAAGTTGAAGCTTTTGCGCATATTCATAATAATTTTAATTGTGCTAGTTCATGCACATGCATTTATATATATATGTACATAAAGTTGAACCATGTCTTCCAATATTATTGGGGTTGAATACAGTTCACAGTATTTTTTTATATTACTAACAAATTATGAAGTGCAACTGAATCAAATGTCATTATAGCGTTGCTGATGGAAAGATGAACGTTGAGTGTAGAATGCTACCACTTGAAAGGATGGAGAAAATGAAAGTTTGAGCTCCTTTTTTATGCTGCGTTTTGACAGTGCTGACCTGAGAAATCCAAATTACAGCAATCACTGGTATGTTGTCTGCATGAATGCTCCTTATCTTGCTCAGTCAATGACGTCACTTAAAACTATGCAAAATGTCTGTCCGTCATCAAGTACCAAAGTTGCTTCCGCTGGTTTATTGGCAAAAGGATCATAGTTTGCTTTCCTGTTTCAGTTTCACAGAGTTTTGATCTGAAAGTTGCTGGAGAGCTGTGGCGTGTTCCTCAGATGTGCACAAGTTGTATTTCATTTTCTGAATTCGTCATTGAGTTGTGCATGTCTGAATTTTTGTGCTGGGCAGGTAAATTTCGCACAGTCGCTGCCACCCAGTTCAGTCTCATGTGGATGTGAATACAATAATAATCAAGCTGTACACTAAATACAGTCATGAGTGCACAGTTTACTCTCATATAGATGTACATGCAATAGTAATAATCTCTGTTGGTAGCCATTGGTGTACAGTTTTATTCTCATGTGGATTTACATACAATAATTACAGTGACATTGTCCATTGTATTGAATTTTTTTTAAACGGAAGTTTTGTTCACCTTTGACCACGTACAGTGCTGTGTTAGCTCGTAATTCTTCACAGGGTATATAGCCCTACATGAGGGTTCCTGGTATTATCGCTTTTTGGTTTTTTTGTTTGTTTGTCAAGTCTTGATGCGCGTACATGTGGAGTTGCAGAAAGAGTGTGCTTTTGCAGCTTTGAAGCCCTGAGTAACAGGTATGAGGCTCTTCAGGCATTTGTCTGAAATTAGGCTGTTTGGAGAGTGTAATAGGAGCGTGAAAAATCTGTTTCTGTGTGGTACTGGTAGGAAAGGGTTTGAGGGAATTGGTTTCTGTGCCGTACTGGTAGGAATGGGTTTGAGGGAATTGGTTTCTGTGGTACTGGTGGGAAGGGGTTTGAGGGAATTGGTTTCTGTGTGGTAGAAAGGGGTTTGAGGGAATTGGTTTCTGTGTCGTACTGGTAGAAAGGGGTTTGAGGGAATTGGTTTCTGCGTGGTACTGGTAGAAAGGGGTTTGAGGGAATTTGTGTCAGCATGGTACTGGTAGAAAGGGGTTTGAGGGAATTTGTTTCTTTGTGGTACTAGTAGGAAGGGGTTTGAGGGAATTGGTTTCTGTGTGGTACTGGTGGGAAGGGGTTTGAGGGATTTTTTTTCTGTGTGGTACTGGTAGAAAGGGGTTTGAGGGAATTTGTTTCTTTGTGGTACTGGTAGGAAGGGGTTTGAGGGAATTGGTTTCTTTGTTGTACTGGTAGAAAGGGGTTTGAGGGAATTGGTTTCTGTGTGGTACTGGTAGGAAGGGGTTTGAGGGAATTCAAGACTGCATCATTCCACCACAGTCTCGTGAAAACACCAGTGAGCTTCGTCTTGCAGTGGATGAACAAAGAGCCATCCATGCCACTGATGGTTTTTGTGATTGTTCTTGATTGTTGATTGCATTTATGAATATTGGATAATTTCGCATTTGCTTAGGTTTTTTGTTTTTGTTTGTTTCTTTGTTTGGCCAGTTGTTTGGAGGTGTCGGTTTAGGAACTCGTGGTAAGACTTTATTTCTTCCAACTGTGATTCTCTGCTCAATCTTGACAAAGTAACACAGGTGTTCTGTGGGTAGTGTTCAGGCTGGCCGCTGAATGTCTCTTGTAAATTATTGCTGTTTGTGGAAATGCCGCTGGGCTGTTTGTTCACTCCTCTTAGAAATTTATGGAGCAGGTGTACATCTGACCTGCATCTGTAGCATTCCAATCAAACATGAGGTGCCCTTCCCATGATAAAGCCATATATCTGATTCTGGTCTAGCCAGTGGGACGCCCCTGATACAGCGCAACCCTGTTTATCCAGCACAGCACCGAGTCTGGGAAGGAGGAAAGGAAGCGAGGTAGTGTTAGCAGACTGACCGCCCCGCCCTTTCAGGGGCACCAGAGAGAAGCTTGATGTTGCCACACAGGTTCCCCATGCTAGTGTGCACTCCACATGGAGTTGTTGCTACAGCACAGGGTTCCCTTTACAGGAACAACGATGCTGTTCACCTTTTGAGGTTGACTAGGTGTCAAATTCAGAATCGATCAACCATGCCCGAGCTCTCGGTGGGCATAGGGCTGCGGTCTTAAAAGCGTAATGTAGAAACAGTTCCAGAAAACTTCTGTCTCCTAGATGACGCTGTTCACATTTTTCGGTTGATGAAGTGTCAGGTTCAGAATTGGTCAACTGTGCTCAAGTTCTTGCTGTGCGAAGGGCTGCGGTCTTAAAAGCGCAATGTATAAACAGTTCCAGAAAACTTCTGTCTCCTAGATGACGCTGTTCACCTTTTGCGGTTGATGAAGTGTCAGATTCAGAATCGATCAACCATGCCCAAGCTCTTACTGTGGGAAGGGCTGTGGTCTCGAGAGTGTAACGTAGAAACGGTTCCAGGAAACTTCTGTCTCCAAGATGACACTGGTCACCTGTTGCGGCTGACAGTGTCAAATTCAGAATCGATCAACCGTGCCCAAGCTCTCACTGTGGGAAGGGCTGCAGTCTTGAGAGCGTAACGTAGAAACGGTTCCAGGAACCTGCCTGTCTCCTTTCCTCTGCTCTGGGGCGCATGTTACATAATGCAAAGAAAGCAAGTGTTTTGCCCTTGTTCACATAGGCAGTCCATGTGAACAACGTGATAAAGTGGGAGTTGGAATCTGCTGCTTAAATTTTTGAATGGAGTGTATTTCTACATGTATGTGTATGTATGTATATGTCTGTAGACTGGGACCATGTAACAAGTGTACTGCTTAATGCATCACCTGTCGCTGAGAACTTTCAAATCACCCCCACGCACTTGCAGACCTTCACCGATAAAGAGAGTGCCGAGGATGCAATCTCATTCATGCTGAGTTCAGTTAGTATCGGACACATGATCATCTAGAGCTCACAATGTTGGTTAACAGTGAAGCAGGGTTTTTTTTGGTGGGTTTTTTCTGCAGGGGAAATTTTGTACGTCCAGAACTGACTGTACTTCCTCTGTTTCTTCCTCTCCTCTTTTTTTTTTTGGGGGGGGGGGGGGGGGGGTTGTTTTGTTTTTTGTTCCTTTTTTGTGTGTGTTGCTTTCTGTTTTTTTGTTTGTTTTTAACAAAAGTATGAACACACAGAAAAGAGGATTCAAACAAGTGAGCAATCACAAGTTAAAAAAGACAAGTCAAAGAACTTGCTGTGTTGTAATGTTCACATTGATTTGGGCTTTTTTTTCCTTTTGCTCTAATAATCCATAGCACTTCCGTAGTGCTGTGGGATTATGCATACCACTTTGGGGTGTTGTTGTTTTCAGAGGCAGGGGGTGGCTTTGTCTTCTTCTTCTGCACTGATGGTGTGTGCTAGCTGATATCATTCTGTGTGAAGAACAGTCTTGGTTCTGATCGAACAAAGGTGATAATAGCAATTCAGGTCCAACTGGCTTGAACTCATTGTCATTCACCCTATGCCAACGCTGGAGACAGTGACTGAGTAAGTATGATTTTGGTGTTAAATCTCTCTATACAAACAGGGAGCAATATCAGCAGGAGACATTTATTGGTCCTCTGCTCAGCGTGTACTGTGAAGGTGTACTCTGGGCATATGCATGTTCATTTATTTTAATTGCGGTTGCATTGCGGTTGCATACCATCTTCTTCCTTTTTAATTTTAATTTTTTATATATATATGTTTTCATAAGGGTGATGATAACAATGAACCATGCTAATAATTCAAATCAGGGTGTGTGTTGTGGGGGGTGGGGGGGTTGTGGTCATAGTGATACAAATGCCCCCCCTCCCCCTCCCCCCAAAAAAGGCACAGGATATATGCTTTTAAATGTCAAAGGAATTATTTTATGCTGCTGACTTCTTCTTTTTTTTAAAAATCAGCTCCCAATTCACTGTAGTGGATTACTTAATGCTGCACCTTGAATTGATGCTACACTCTCCCTTGCCGTAAAAATTATCTCCCCACCCAGTGTAGAGGAGACTGTACCTGCTTCGCATTACACCTTACTCCCACTCACAGTTAAGATTACCCCCATGCACTGTAGAGGAGACCAGACCCACTGAAAGCTACACCTCACTCCTACTCATGGTTAATATCATCTCCCCAGCCACTGTTTCATTAATTGTGAATGACAGCATCGTGAGAAGGTGTCTGTAAACCACTCAACGGTAGTGGCATGAAGAATTTGTCTTTTTCTGTGATATGAGCTTTCTGTCGTAACTTGCTTTTTTGAGGGTCTTTGTTGCCCGAGTTGGTGAAATATGGGTGCGACTGTTCCACTTTGGAATCCGTGATGAAAAGTGTACATTATTACAGGTCCCTTTTGTTTTTATTAATACTTGTATTTTGCCATGTTGAACTGTTCGTTGACTGCAGTGTTCAATATGCTGCTTTGTACCCCGTGTAACACAAGACTATTCCATAATTATTCCATTTTTGCTGCTGTTAATTTAGTAAGTAGTTGGATTATTGCTGCGGTTTTGCTTGTTCAGTTTGTGGGGATTTTTGTTGTTGTTTTCATCCAGATTTTGGAAACATTGTTCACTACGGTTAGAGTGAGAACAGTCTCAAAAGCAATACACTGTTGCGCTCACAGCCTTCCAGCATTGGATGACAAAACTTGCTGAGCAGGCCTTACTTCATGAACTGCTACATTCTATTTCGTTTTGCATTTGTCTTCCTTTTTTAAAATTTGGTTTAGTGTACTTTTTATTTTTAGTTCTTTTTTGTTTTGTTTTCGTGGGTGTGTTTTTTCCCCTTTTTTCTGAAGGCTGATTGAAACTGCTGCATGTTCTGTATGGATTTCCTTTTATTTTTTATTTTTTTATGTACAGTTTCAGTACACTTTTCAGGTTTAGTATACTTTTTTGTGGGGGGGTCACATGGCTGATTAAGCAGCTGTACTTTATGTTCATTGTAGGTTTAGTATAAAGTTTTCTGTGTTTCATTCATGGCTGATTCAGTTTAATTTTAGAACTGCTCTGTTTTTTTCCATGCAGCAGTTTATGTAATAATAATAAAGGAGATTTGTGCAACGTATCATCTACCATGAGCATGATGTGCTTTTAGACATAGACAGTCAGACATTTGTATTATAAGACTTAAAAAGTCCGTTGAAAAATGCTGGGATATTTAGGTGTGAATTCAACCTGTTTGTCACACTCATGACCTCTCCAAATTTGCATGCAAATTCACATGGTAAGGGAGCTGAATGTAGACCTGAAGAGAAGACTTGCTCCCGGAGAGTTTTGCAGTAAAATAATTTTTCAAGACTTATAATTAAGTGGTTTAATTCTGCTTTAATAACACATTGTATCAAATATTTTCTTTTATATTGTTTCTGTCCATTGGTTTCCCCTCAGATAATGCATTATATCAAATGTTTGACAGTTTTATATTATTTCAGTCCATCAGTTAACTTCCCCTCAGATATCACATTATATCAAATTTCTAGTAACTTCTCTATCATTTCTGTCCATTCTTTTTGAAAATGTTTTTTTCGTGTGGTGTTGATAAGTCAGACAGAATGGTCAACAATTTCAGCATGTACTGGCTCTGTTTGATTTTTTAACAGGAGCAGTTTAGAAGTTTATATAAAACAAATCATACATACACAAACATCATACACAAATTTTTGAGGAGTAAGTCCTCAAAAATTTGTGTATGATGTTTGTGTATGTATGATTTGTTTTATATAATTTCTGCATGGATTGATTTTGTAGATTTGAGCTAAGGAAGGGTTTACATAATTATGAGAAGAGTGTTGAAATGTGCATTTGCTTTTAACTGAGTCTGATGGTCCTGAGGTGACCTCTGAGTTGTTGACAGGACGTTAAAATCCCAATTATTAACTTCCTCACACTTTTCCCTCTGAGCGCTCCTCACACTTTTCCCTCTGAGCGCTTTGATGTTTTTTTACCTTGAGAGTGGACAGGGAAGAACTTTTTTTTAAAATTCCCGCAGCTCAGATGTGTGATGAGGCTGTTGATGGGTGCAGTTCATGTTCTTTGCTGTTACTGTCAGTCTCTGATGTACAATAGATGGTGGACAAGGGAGTTCTAGTACAATAGACAGATGAACACAGGCATTCCAGTACAATAGACAGATGAACAAGGGCATTCCAGTACAATAGATGGAAAAGGGAATTCCAGTACCCTCCACTAGAAGGACAGGCAGGGGGATTTAAAAAAAAAAAAATTCTCCCTCTCTCCTCAGAAATTTGCAAATTCTTTTGTTGAATCCTATTAGAATGCAGTCATTTTTAACCTGTGGAGCATTTTGGTTATGGAGATTGTTGAGAGAGGGGTGTTTAGTGTATCTTGGAGTGGCCACAAAGAAAGAACACATAATTTTTTGGTCGTTCTTGTTTTCTTGACCGTTCAGCTTTGCAATTCACCAGAGAAAAATTGCAACAGGTTCAAAACTATTATGATTATGATAATACTAATTAGAGCAGTGCATTTAACCTACTTTTTTCTCTCCCCCATATCATCTTTATTTTAAAGAAGAGGGAGTAAGTAAGTAAGTAGGTTGGTGTTTTATGCCCAGTCAACCAGTGCAGTTATATGAGGGCGAATTTTAAAGAAGAAAAAGTAAAAGAAGCTCAGCACTTGCAACCGAAAGGCACTACTTCATGTGCTAATTGCCATCAGTACATTCTCTTCTTCGATAATTACATGAAAATGATTGAGGACTGTGGAAGTACAGTTGAACACAGTTTGTACTTAGGACCATCCCTCAAAACATGTTTTTTTATGAAAGAGGGGCGGTGTTTGGCAACAGGTTCAGTTGCATAAAAGAGAAGGGTTATGGGGAGTGTCGGTGTTTGGCGACAGGTTCAGTTACATTAGAGAAGGAAGGGCTATGGTGTTTTTAAGAGTGGCAGTGTTAGGTGACAGGTTCAGTTACATTAGAGAAGGAAGGGATTGTGGTGTTTTTAAAAGAGGGGCAGTTTTGGGCAACAGGTACAGTTACACAAGAAGGAAGAGTTTACCGTGTTTTTAATTAAAGAGGGATGGTGTTTGGCAACAGGTTCAATTCAGAAGGAAGGAATTCTGTTTTTTCAACCGAGAGGCGGTGTTTGGTGACAAGTACAGTTACACAAGAAGGAAGGGCTTATGGTGTTTTTAATGGAGGGGTGGTGTTTAGCGACAGGTTTATTCGTTACGTAAGAGAAGAAAGTATGGTGTTTTTAAAAGAGAGGCGGTGTTTGCCAACAGGCTGTTATGTAAGGAATGGATTATGGCATTTTTAAAAGTGGGGCATTGTTTGGCAATATGTTCAGTTATATGGGAGTATAATGAGAAGGCTTACAGAAGTGATAGAGATCTTAAAATGGGAGGAAGAGGGTTCAGCTGTATCAGCTGAATGGCTCTTTGCCTGAAAGAAGCGGGCAGGGGAAGCAGACAAAAAGCACCCAGAGAAAGGCTCAACACAACCAGCCAGAAATCCTGGTCACACACTGAAGGTAAAAATAAAGGAGCATTGCCCCGTGTGTCTATCAACCCCTTGCTCCTTTACAGTTTGGACCCTGTGCATTGAAGGGAGGGGACTTTTGCAGTTATTATTTTTTTAAGCGCAACAAGCATGTGGCTAAGTGCATGGAGTTAGTTCGCGATGTACAAATCATCATCAACGTTGACAGTTTGTTGTAAGGGAAGTGTCACATTAGAATTTGTATGATAGGCGTTATATATTGTGGTTCACTTTTACTTGGAGATTATTCCTATTTTCATTTTTGTAGAGGAAGTGCTGAAGTTCTGCAGTGAACCACAACTGTATTGCTGTTGATATACTAGAGAACACTTTATTCATGTTGCTCTGTGAATTTTACCTATGCATGCTTCCATTCTAGATTTTTAATAAAATCTTGACAATTTTGATCATGACTGTGCATGGTTGTATGAACTTTGCCTAAACAGGTATCTGTATGCGCGCACACTCATGCATGCATGCACACACGCACACACACACGAGGCAGAATGGAGGTTCCTCAAATAATTTATTAGCTCAAAATATGAACATAATACGTTTGGCTATTTGAGTGATGAAGCAAACCTCATAAGCCATGTATGGAAAACAGTTCTAGTTGCAACGAAATCAAAGGTTCACATTGGCAGGAGCCCTTGGAGGAAGAAGTGTTCCACTTTGTAACAGCCCTGGTCTCTAGAGCAGGGTTAGGTTCCCCCGTCACAGGGTTCGGTTCCGTAGCAGCCCGGTGAAAAGGGAACGGAAGTTGTGTCAGAGATTCTTCACAAAAGCCGAGGTGGAGCCAGCTTATCTGGGTTACACACAGGCATGGCCACAAGTTGTGTTTCTTTAGTTTTGGTTTTGTTCTCCAGTCACCCCCACCCCCCACCCAATAACTGCCCCCACCCCTGTCCAAACTGTGCCATAACTTACACAAGTATGCCAGAATTATATAAGACAAGCAAATGTGCCATAATGCAAGCATCATGCCGTAACACAAAATCACTAGTAAACCATTCCCTTATTATGGGACAAGGTTACTATTCAACCAGTTCAACATACATTGTTGTCGTTTTTACACCCACCCACTGCATGAATAAAATGTTTTAATCGTTTCCTCAGAATGGGTTCCAGTTCATCATGCTCGTTGCCAAAAGGTAGTGCTTCGCAGCCAGGCAATGGTTTGTGCGTGTGACCGCTCTGCCTCTGTCTCTGGGAGCGCTCACGGAGCTCCTCACAAGATAAGGGATGCTGTGGCAAGTGCCGTTTTGCAGCCCAGGGTTCCGTTGCTCCCGTTTATGATCGTGTCGAAAAGTTCCTCGAAATGGTTAACTTGCTGCTATAAATTCAACAATTACAGCTGCATGGGAACAGAGGCAGCATGGTACGCACAGGCATACTGTAATAAATAACGCAACATGGTTTGGGTATGAGATGCAAAATAACTACCTCTGGCTGCAGTTCTGTACACACCATGTCTTTGCTCACCTCTGCTGTTTGGAAAGGTCTGGCTTTTCCCCGCATCCGTGGCCGGCTGACAAACGCATCTCACATCCTTTTCATATATATATATACTGGTGTGACTTGAAAGACTGCATATCATCAAACCATCCCCTCACTTTTTTCAGCAGGTCTGCGCCTTTATCCCGGCTTCCCTCCTGAACAAAATAAACGACCCCCCAAAAAAGTAAAAGTGGATTTCCTGTCGATAGTGTCATCATCGCCCCACCCCTAACTGCATCCGGACCATAAATATGTGCATATATGTACACCAGTTGTCTGGTAAACACGACAACAGCAACAACAACAAAAATGTGTAAATAGATTAATATCAAACCAATCATATCACATCATGTTTCCAAGCTGGCAAGCGTCAGACACTGCAACAAACTGTTCATCTTCGGCTTCAACGAGAGTGAGAAAAAGTCACCACCAGGCTTATTCTGTTTGCAAGGGGTCTTGCAGTCCAGCATTTCAGATCAGGATTGACTTGTCAGGATTTAACAACATGTTGGTGGCATAACCTGGAAAACCAAGCATGCTAGGAGAATGCATGCATGCACAGCCAAATACACAAAAGGGGGGGAAAAAAGAAAAGAGGAAGGTGCTACTCTATATATACAGATTGTTAACGCCATTGATACCATTAGATTTTTGTTTGTTTGGTTGCGTGTGTGTTTGTTTTTTCTTCTTCAGGTCCACTGTCAAATATCCCAACAACATCTGGCATGCACCCGTCAAGAACAGCAGTAAGGTTCGAGGTAGGTCGGTCGGTCAAGGTGAACCAACGTAGATCAACGTTTGACATCAACTTCACAGTCCTTTTTTTTTTTATCAGTATAATACCGTGATACTTGGCTCTCTTCACCCATACAGCCACGGTGAAAACCGGTTCGAAAGGTGCAACAGCACACAGAAATACTCCAAGACAAAGCAAAAATAAATTAAAAACCCAACAAGGTTGATGGAGAGAGAAAAAGAAAAGAAAAAAACCGCTAAAAACTTCAACCAGTGAAAAACAAAAATACTGAACCCAGACCCTCGACACTCACTTCTGTCCACCATGTACCGTTCTTTCATCATGATAACAGCTGGAGCAAATGAGCTGCCTGAGAATAAACTAAAACTTTTGTTCTTCAGGTGCGAAAGTGTGCCGCTGTCAAACATGAACTCTTGTCAGCAAAGGCAACAGTGCTTACAACAGTAACAACAGCCGCCACACAGCATGACAAAGTATGGCGCCATGTATCCCAGAGAACACTGGCACAAAAACTGCTCCGCAGGGTTCGCTCCGAAGCCAGTGCTATGGAAGAAGCAAGAGCAGTATAGCTACGTAAACTGTTAGGACTAACAAACTAAAACATAACATTTTACAGCCTGCCTCGGGACATTAATTCCACACTGTGTCTGGACATTAAATTCCTTGCCTCAGGACGTTCAAAGCCACACTCTGCCACAGGGCAGGTGGCAGCGAGTGAATCTGCCACCCAGTGAAAACAACAAAAACAAAAAACATGAACAATTTGTCAACACTTTATACGACCACCACCAGTTCCACGACAGGCCAAGGGCACTTTTTCTCTCCACTGAACGGCAGATTGTGGACAGAAGCAACAGCGTTCAAGCTCAGTGTTCACACCAACATCACAGCCTTCTGGATGTACTCTCCTCTCCTCCTCCACCCCCCCCCCCCCTTTCCCCCAGCCCTCACTCCCTCCACTCCATCCTAGCAGACAACTACTCTGCAGCAATAAATTAAAAGACTATGTATACAATCCAGTAGCGTATTTACATGTGTCACATAAAAAAGAAGGGGGTTGGGGGGTCTTCTGTACACAGTGGGGCCAGAGTTTGAAGAGACTTGGTCGTGAGTCTAGCAAGGTGAGAGAGAAAGAGAAAACCGAAGGACAGTAAACAAGGCAAACCTAGTCGCATCAAATCCAACAATGTAACAAAAATTATCTGAGATAGTAATTGTAAATAACAACACACACATGTATAGCACATTGGTGATAATTCTCTGCTTTGGAAAAAGAAAAGAAAAAAAAAAGGTCAACATAACGGAAGACTGTCAGGTGAGAAGGTTCAATCAGCTTCATTCACAGATTAATCCAATACAGTGTTCATAATTGCATGCACAGCATAATGGGAGAAACCAACAGGTACAAGTTTATAAATCCAGCCCAAACAACACAGAGGGATAATACTGTTGAGAACCAAATCCGAAATGCCACACATCACACTGCACAAGATCAGCAAGTTTTCGTTCTCATACACCCCCCATCCCCTGCACCCCCCCCCCCCACACACACAGACACCAGCCCTGTCAAACAGGAAGTTCAGCAGCTCAAAAGCTACAATGGGTAACAGTAGTAACAAATACACACGGCAGCAAACGGTGGTTAGAAAACTACACGTTGTTACAAAGAATATGTTGAACAGCCAAAGGCCCATCGCTCAGCGTGGTGCATAGGTCAACAGGGCTAGTTGCAAAGAACTGTGGACTCCTTGCTCTTGGGACATGGTTACACAGCTACAAGCAATCAAAATGCCAAGAAGCACTTTGACAGAACAATGTAATGCTTGGAAAGAGAGAGAGGGAGACGCACACACCAACAGAGACAAGACGGAAAAGAGCTAGAGAGGGAGAGAGGAACGAGACAATGCTGTACTTGACAACAGAAAGTCTCCTGCAGCAGCTGGGATGAGCAACCCATCTCAGCCAAATGCTCTACATCAGTATCTACAGTATAAAACCACAGTGTGTACAGTATCCACAATGTCCACACACACTCTCTTCCCCCCCCCACCCCACCCCCCACCCCCACACACATGCGCACTCCAAAAATGAAATAGATCAAAGTGATTTAGTACTTTTACACACCAACACAGACATAATACTTATCCATTGTAACAAGGAAGTTTGTGTGACTGCCCTGTAATTATCAAGGCCTGCTTATCAACAACAAAATCACCAACACATCAGACAGTGACTGAAGACAAGATCAAACACTTCTCCACTGAGTGACCGAGATGTACTGATGGAGAGGAGCGAACTACTCAATGCGCAATGCACCTGCCGACCTGTTTCTTACCACAGCTGCTTCTTCACAGCAAGCCGAGGATTACATCTCAAACTGTTCAGGTAAAAGGACAGTTCCAAATGAGCACAGCAATACTGTCTTCAAAATTAGTACCTGCAGTCTGAACAAATAAAAAGATTACAGCTTGTATGCAGTGTTTTAAAGAAGCTGACTAAAAAATCAACAGCAAGGAAACAGCCTACATTCTAACTAAGCTTGCAAACCTTGTAAGGCTAACTTCATAAAGCATAATTATAGAGCAGCTAAAAAAGAAAACTCCATAAAAATATAAAAATCAACAAGCAAAATCTTTCCTTAAAGAAAACAACAACACTACTTTCACCATAAGTCCAAAAGCTCATCATATGAAACAAGCTCAGTACAGAAATCTCTGTAATTAGACAGAGTATATTATATACAGGATCCAACACAAAAACAGAAGGTTCACGGACATGACTCTTCGAAGCAGTCTAATCTCCAGATCCAGCTCATACATTTTTGCCCTAAATCTTGACCTCCTACACACAACTTTGCAGTGGTTTAGTGACACATACACAACCGAGTTGTTTCTTTGGCTTTCTGGCTATTTTATCCCGTATTATCATCACAATGATTTTTTTTTTTTATCTTTAAAAAATTTAGAAAAGAAAAAAGGCCTTCAAAATGAACGTTATTTTTTAAAAAACAAACAAGTAACAAATAAGGGCACCATTGAGAAAGGAGAAAGAAGTTATGGTATCAACCATGTGCACAGTCATCACTCTGATCTGGCACGCACACACACACACACACACACACACACACACACACACACACACACACACACACACACACACACACAGAGGACCAATGACAAAAGCTTTCAGTTTCACCTCTCTGCACAAAAGTGGCATATCACCATGCAGCAGGTGTACCTGTGCATCACCCTGGGAGATGAAGAAGAAGAAGAAGCAGGCACTCAGTAAGCTGAGGTAGTCAAACAAGACAAGCAACTACGAGTACCACATTTACAATCATAGCCCTTGCTGAAAGACTCGCTATACACGATCATGCCACTGTTCCAGGTTCACTGCAAACAAAATCACAGCTGTGTTCCGACCTTCTTCCCTGCGGGTGCTCCAGGACAGGGCCCTTTCTGTTGCTGACAGGCAAAGCTACCGCCAAACATGTTCAGAGGGAGAAGGACATGCAAGCAGTCCACAGATACTGCGCAGTCTACTGCCTTTTCTGTCCTGATGCACAAAGCTACCGAACATGTTCAGAAACAAGTGTATAGTGCTCCCCCTATTCCAGTCTGCAGTCCACATCTGCACTACAGTCTGTAGTCCTCTCCCTGTTTCAGTCCACATCTGCACTACAGTCTGTAGTCCTCTCCCTGTTTCAGTCCACATCTGCACTACAGTCTGTAGTCTTCTCCCTGTCTCAGTCCACATCTGCACTATAGTCTGTAGTCTTCTCCCTGTCTCAGTCCACATCTGCACTACAGTCTGTAGTCATCTCCCTGTTTCAGTCCACATCTGCACTTAGTCTGTAGTCTTCTCCCTGTCTCAGTCCACATCTGCACTACAGTCTGTAGTCATCTCCCTGTTTCAGTCCACATCTGCACTTAGTCTGTAGTCTTCTCCCTGTTTCAGTCCACATCTGCACTATAGTCTGTAGTCTTCTCCCTGTCTCAGTCCACATCTGCACTACAGTCTGTAGTCATCTCCCTGTTTCAGTCCACATCTGCACTACAGTCTGTAGTCATCTCCCTGTTTCAGTCCACATCTGCACTATAGTCTGCAGTACTCCCCCCAAAACCCTGTTTCAGTCTCCAGTCCACATCTGTTTGTTCTATGGTCTGTAGTGAAAATGTGTTCCGGTCTGCAGTCAACATCACTTCCAGCCTGTAGCCCACATCTGCTCTGTAGTCTGTAGTCCTCCCCCTGTTCCAGTATGTAGTCAGAATGTGTTCTAGTCTGCAGTCCACACCTGTTCAGTAGTCCACACATGTTCTATTGGCTGTTGTCCACATCCAGTCTTTAAGTCTGTAACCCACACCCGTTCACATGCAACCAGATGTTGTTCTGCATGTGTTCTATAGTTTCAAACATCCGATCCAGTGCCACCACAAAAGGCCAAAAGGTAGCCTCCAGCTAAACCCTGACCACAACAAGACACACAGGTAGCTGCTGGCCAAACCCTGACCATGACAAGACACAGGCAGCCTCTGGCCAAACCCTGACCATGACAAGACACAGGCAGCCTCTGGCCAAACCCTGACCATGACAAGACACAGGCAGCCTCTGGCCAAACCATGACCATGACAAGACACAGGCAGCCTCTGGCCAAACCCTGACCATGACAAGACACAGGCAGCCTCTGGCCAAACCCTGACCATGACAAGACACAGGCAGCCTCTGGCCAAACCCTGACCACAACAAGACACACAGGGGCTTGGACAAAGACTCCCCACAACACAGAGATTCTGCCTCCAGGGCATCCGTACCTCAGCACCAACCTCAGTCACCTCCGCATCACAAACATGCCATCATCATCATCATCATCATCATTATCACCACCGCCACAATGCACATTAACAGTAACACCGTCACAGATGAAACTCCTCTCACAAACTACCCCAGTGAGTATGCATGACGCAACAACTCTTCCACTGCCAACTACGTGCGTACCCACAACGAAGGGACACCACGCTCATGGCCAGACCAACACTGTGGACCCTACAGTCTTATAACTATCACTACTGCTGAGGTTTGTCCACAATCACAGACATCAAGGTATTGCTGTCCATTTTTTTACCTACACACACACACTCACACATGGGATCACAATGCCTCCTGTGGCGTGGTAGAATAAATACTTGACTGTAACGCAGCATTCTTAAAATGAATCATCCATGCGCTGGTGATAAACTGTGACCTATAAAAGGAAAGGGAGTTTTCTTTCGCCGGTCAATCTACAAGTAGAAGAAAATATTTAAAACCAGAAAACAGAGTTGAAAAAAACTCGAGTGTGTTTTAGAAAAAGAGAAGGAAAATGAAAAAGATCAGCGTAAATAACACAATCACCAAATCACAATTCATTTTCCACAACACAAAGAAAAAGAAAAAAAAAGTGTAGTATAACTATCATTGCTTTTCAAAATCACTGTTTACTTTTGAAGTTTACGAGTATGATCATTTTACTTTAGACTACGCTAGAGCAGTGAAAACTCTTAAATCAGTATTCATTCGATCATGCAAAACTAGAAAACTGACTAGATTCCAAATAAAGTGTGTAGTGTGAAAAACTACAGGCAGAAGTGTAACTTCAGAAACAGGTAACTTCAAACTTTAAGTATGTATATATGTAACAGGAGGGAGAAAAACAACATTCATCACAGATAGCTTGGAGGTTTCATTCCAACAGTAGCCAACACACTGCTGTACACAGTCGCAAATAGATCTAGTTCAAACAAGTTCCTGATATCGTTTCCATGCAGTGGCAATGAGATAATTCATCATTCGAAACACTTGTCATACCTGGCTGTGTAATAAATACGAGGTGAGACATTTTACGTCACACACAGAAAAACACCACAAATTAGTACTCCCCCCAAAACCAAATGCTAGTATAAAAAATGGGGGGGGGGGGGGTAATTCCTCCCAATCTTTATCGGCCAACCTCACCAATTCAGCCAATATAAGAAGCAGCTCATCTCAATGCAACCCCCTGATCAAGAAAAATCAACACTCTTAAAGACATTCTGTACGTTTCTGCTCCGGTTAACATTAAAGGTGACAGTTTTGCTGGTTTCAAATGTTTGTATCAGAATATTGCCAACAAACAAAACAGATGGTTAACAATTTGCATAGTTGTCAGTGACACTCAAAGTCAACAGAAACAAACTACAGCCATGCTCAGTGAAGAATTATATATAAACAAGACATTTATTTAAGAAACTCTGATGCTGATGAGCTACCGCTATACAAGCAACTCCTCCGCAGGTCATCTAAAATCCCAACAGCTCCGGTCACCAACCACCATCAACAACAACCGACATTTTCCCACCTACGACCGAGCTGGAAGTGTGTGACTGATGATAAAGTTCAGTGAAGCGGTCTTTGATCATAACACTAGATAAGAAAAGCCAAAGGGGAAAAAAAACCTTTCAACACTTCAAGGAGCACAGCAGTTTCACAGTGCTCTACAAACTATGCTACAAGAGATGCTTGAGACGCAAGCCCAGGCAGTTCAATCATGAGTCAACAGCTATCTTCAAAAAAAAAGAAATGTCAACACTGCACACAAAAGCAAACAAAAACATACTTGGTTAACCAGGTTGTCTGCTTGAGCTGTCACGAACCGACATAATTCTACTTCGAAATTCAGCTTCAAACGATAGCATGTCAACCCTAGACCTGGTACCACTTCCTCCCGCAGGTGACCACTCAAAACCTGAACTTTCTTTTTACCTCCATGTCTGCAAGGGTTCTTCTCAGGGGAACTTTTGCATGACTCGCGCAAGAATTTAGTCAGCCTCCACCACTATGTCTGCGAGGGTTCTTCTTAAACATCACGCTCAACTTGCACAAGAATTCAGTCAGCCTCCACCCCTCACCTGTCACTTTCGTGCATGCCGAACACACTCATCACCGACTCCAGATTCCACCCCCTCCCCACACACACAAACACACACAGACACTGACACAGGTAGATCTAAACACCTGCAAGTTTGCTTTACCAGCCCAATGCACTTCTTTTACTCTCACTCTCAGTGAAACATACTACGCCATGAACATCACTTCTGTTTGTCAAAAGCAAGCCAAAGTATCAGCTTAGTTAGTCTGCCTTAAGATCATAAAATAAAATTGACTCACAACAGTCTCTGGGCCATATGGGTGGGCTGGGGTGGGGGTGGGGGGGGGGGGGCTTTGCAAGTCTTACACATGATTGGTGGATCTAACCTTACAGTATGCAATACTTTAAGTCTGATGCCATTTGTCACTGATCCATGCTATGTACATACATATATATGTTTACATAATAATGCTGACTCATATTCATCAGTACGCCTTCATATTTGTACACACCATTAACTGTCATGTCTAGTCCAATACACAGAGCTACATTAAAATCAGGAGATATCATGATGGTGATTATTTCTGTGAGCAATCGGCACACTTGACTTCTACGCCTAATCCTTCATTATCCTTTGTATCATGTCATCAACTGTCCCGTCTAGTCCAATATACAGAGCTACACTGAAATCAGTAGATATCACGACAAATGACTATTCTCTGATCAACGTGCAAGCTGAAGTTCTACACCTAATCCTCCATTACTCCTTTGTACCTGTAACGCAGCACCCATCCAGACCAAGCACAGAAAACTGGGTGAGAAAAGACAGAGATGGAAGAAAAAAAAAAGAGGCAGGAACAACAGCAACCGTTTATCAGTCCAAAAAATGCAAACACCCACATCTAACTGACAATTTTGCATAGAGATTTTCGGCCTGGATCATAGTAACAAGGCGAATCTTCATGCCAACAGAGCTGTACAAGGAAGAAGGATTTTTTTAAAAATCAGGCGAACAAAACCAACAGAAAGTGTGACAATCAAAGGATGATTTAATAAAAAAAATCCAGAAAGTGTGTTGAAAGTTAGTCCTGCTGCTGGAAGTCTGATGGAGATCGCTGATCCCCTTTCTTTAAATTCCGTCCACAGACAGCCCTTTAAATCCTGCCTCTACTTTTATTCTGTGGCATGTTTTAAACTACGCAGTATCCTGCCCACACCACAGCAAACTTTCCTCCTCCATGATGAGAAAAGACAGTGAGAATACTGCATTAGCCATATAGCGCACACAGCAAAGATGAGCTTTGAAAAATAAATGAAAAAAAAAGGGGGGAAATTTAGGAAAGAGAGCACTACAAGCCAGCTACGTTTAAAGGCCAAGCCCCATGATGAGATTACACCCACAGTGAACCACACTCAACAAACACTTGGTTAATAAACACCAGCCAGACCAGGTCTAGAGAGGAAAAAAAAACTTTAAAAAACAGAAAAAACACAACACCGATTCAAGATACACAATACGATCAGTACAAACCACCACAAGTATCGTAATTAATGTTTTTTTACACCAGCGTCACTCGGTGACGCTGCATAGTTTATAATTTATCACACCAACAAGCAAAAAAAAACAAAAACAGTAATTCCACAGATAAATAAAGTTAAGTTAAGACATGTCCTGCAGCTCTCATCTCCTGTGGAGATGAGAATAGAGAGTTCAACACAAGATGTAATGTAGTATCGTATCACAGCCGAGCAAAGCACAAGTTGGTGCCAGTTTGTCTTCTCTCCATCCATAAATGGAGGATCCGTGAACAGACCATCGATCCATACATAGTCCGCACAAGGATTTTTTTCTGGATACAGATAATCCATGCAGGAATTTTTTTATCTCTCTTTCTTTCCATATACAGATAATCCATGCAGGAATCTCCCCACAATCAGATGATCCATTTACGGATGAGCTAGCACACCCGAGGTACACATGGTCACAGTTCATCACTTCGTCAGGTGGAACCTTGAGACTGTGAGGGGGGCTTGGGGGAGACCGTCTCCCCTGTGGGCATGGGGGGTGGAGCAGAGGAGGGGTGCTGGGGGTGTGTATGTGAGGGGGGTGCAGGCGCTGTCTGACTGGAGTGACTGGAGTGGGTGGGGTGTCCTCCGTTACTGTTAGAATCCATCCCTTCCCCGCTTTGCACTGCCGAGAAATAGCGTTCTGGAAAACACACAAACACATCTGTTGAATGAACACGTGTGAAACATTTAACGCACAAACACACACGCAAAGGAAGAAATAAACGCAATGTTCTTTTTCTGTAAAAGAGAAGCAACTAACTTTGGTGATATTTCTGACATTACAAGTCTGACAATGATTGATCAACTGTATTTCGATCTTGTGCTTTTTCAAGGCCAACACTCTTGAATAATTTATGTCAAGAACTGGTGCCGTAAGACCAAATGGACAGCCTGGCACAGCCCTCCACCCGACAACCAGATCCAACACCTGCGGTGCCACCAGCAGATCACCATCTTCTGACTACAGTCTGGCCACTGCTGACTGCACACCATCCTGTAATGCCTCAGTCCGTCACATACAGGTCCACATGCAAGACAGGCCCACAAACCCCAGAACACGTTCCACAATTCTGCTCCCTAAACAAAGAAGCACGGACACAGCTAGCACTGGCCCCTAAGGAGCCATGCTTGCAGAAAAGCTCTGGAGCTCCAAAGAGGACGTGGTACAGACATCCAACTTCATCAATACCATCAAGCTCAATGTCTGAGAGCAATGCGGGAATGCTGAAGGAAAAGAGGAAGTTGTAAACGAACAAACTGTAACCACGCTGGTGCTGGACCCACCTTCTGACAGAAGAGACTCATCAGCATTGACGGTGGGCATGATGTTCGCTAGCATGCTGTAGTCCACATTCTCATCCAGAGGTATAAACGGTGTTGTCCATCGCGGGATGGGTGTCGAGCGAGGCGTTGTTCTCGGCGTTGCCATTGGCGATGCTATCAGGCTGAGCGTGGTAGGGGAGATTACTCCACTGATGGCGTTGACAGGGCTCAAACTTGGGTAGGTTAACACCTGAGCACAGTCAGCCCATTGTAAGCAAAAGTGAACAATCAAATGAGCGGAATACCTACTAGTGAAGTGCACACAGGACTTTAACAACCTCCCGCGCAAATTAGCCCAAACCATCTCTCAGGAGAGCAAGAACAGCACTGCCTTTGACTTAAGGTCATCTTGGAGAAGCTGCCATGGGTTCAGCTATAACTTTCATCCTAATTTGGCCTTCCTACATCGTGCTAAATGTAAAGCAACACAGCAGCCTCAGCTCCGTCCCTGCCATGGAACTTGCACCGTCTGTTCCAGCTCCACACAAGAATGGTCTCAAAGGGAGTTTTGGCCAACTAGAGACATGAAGTTTAAGACCGACACACAAGGGAGTTAACTCGCACTCAAAAGACGTCACACAAAACACAACAACAAAGACCTGAATCACCTACGGTAACACCTGCCATGCAGGTAAATACAAGGGACATGAACTCCACAAGAGCGGCATCCTCAAAAGGAGCTCAGGAGCTGTGTGAAAGTCAAGGTGGCCATCCTGGGCTCCTGTCCCTAATTAACCTACGGTTTCTAGAGATGTAAAGCAACGCTCACCAACATCCTCAAAATTTAACACCTTTACTCCATCAAGCTTAAAACAGTTAACCACATGGGAATGCACACGCAAACTATTGGAACTCAAGCAGGTCGTCGTACAACATCACGTAAGTAAACAGTATCCATGGAGGATGTCATCCAACATTCCTCAGGGCAGGATGGATGGTCGGGGTAGAGGTGTAACACCCGACCTGGTGACCCTGGGGGTGCAGCTGTGTAAAAAGACATACTGAGGGTGGGAGCAAGAGGGCACCATAAAGGACCAAGACCCGACAGTAGGGTGGTGGGAAGAGGGGGGGTAAGAGGTGTAACAATGACTGACCTGGTGACCCTGGGGGTGTATGTGTGAGAAGGCGTGTTCTGGTCGGGAGGAGAGCACAGTAAAGGGACTAGACATGACTGTGCGGCTGGCGGGAGGGGTAGACGGGGAGCCACTGTGGCCCCCACTCTGTGAGCTGCTTGTCGAAATGCCCGAGGCTGCAACACAGAAAAAGCAACAGAAACTAGCACCTCTAGCGGTATTTATTTCCACAGCAAAAGGAACAGAAACTAGCACCTCTAGCGGTATTTATTTCCACAGCAAAAGGAACAGAAACTAGCACCTCTAGCGGTATTTATTTCCACAGCAAAAGGAACAGAAATCAGCACCGCTAGCGGTATTTATTTCCGCAGCAAAAGGAACAGAAACCAGCACCTCTAGCGGTATTTATTTACACAGCAAAAGGAACAGAAATCAGCACCTCTAGCAGTATTTATTTATACAGCAAAAGGAACAGAAATCTGCGGTATTTATATGCCTGCATCAGTACAGACCCTTCTCAGTGAGCCAGTTTGGTTTAGTGGCTAAGCATCTCACTGCTAAGCAGACAAACCCAGGTACAAATCTGCTGACATTCTGAATCTACAGCCTCTTCAAGATCTTCAATATATGGTCACTGTCTTGTGGCTTTTCTAGATGCAGGATGTATTCGACAGACTTGTTTGCAAACATGGCCGTGCAACCCTTTTTTCCTCTCTCACTGGTAATAATAATGAAATAGTAACAAAGTGTGAACCTCTGACGTAAAAATGCAGCTCAGTGTGCAAGCATGTCCACGCACACACACGTGCACACAAGCATGTACACACATACGCATGCATGCACACGCACACACGCACCTGCTGATGACGCGGGTATGCTGGCAGAAGAAACAAGTGTGTTCTGGCCATCAGACGTTCTGATGATGGCCACAGGCCTGGCAAGGTTGGGTGGGGGAGGGGGGGGAGGGGGCAGCATCCCTGGGGCGAAAAACTGCGGCAGTTTTGTCGGGCTCTTCATGGTAGGCGACGTCTGGCCTGACTGCTGTGTAACACACATACAGACCATCAGCATCAGTTACCGCCAGCCAAGCTCCACGCCCTGGTTTACAACATCCTTCCTTCAACCACTGCCATATTTAGTTACACCACAGGGGCCAGAAAACTGTCAGCTAACGAGCATTTTTTGTTGCTGCTGGTGCTCAAGTAGTAGTAAGTTTGCTACAAACAATTCATATTATATCAGACATTTTATAACTGACCATGTTGCTTATGCTAGCTCAAATAAAACCAAAATCATCTGAGTTGAGACAGAACTCTTTTACCCGGGGTGGTGTGCCTCATGTTTCCGTGCGTGCTTGGGCACTAGGTTGCTTCCAGTCATATCAGTACCCAAACCTTTCGGAGGGCACTGACCACGTCAGTGGACAGCTGTGCGGAGATAAAAAGTGCCACTTCAGTGGCATAACCAAATGTGGCAGTCTGGAGGAAGGTGCTGGAGAGCGATGCTCGGAGTGTGACATTAGCCTCACCCACACAAACCCTCAATCTAGTTACTGTGGGCACATAACACATGCACACAGACACTCGACATCAGTTACTGTCTGCATATATCACACACACACATGGACCTTCAACATCAGTTACCATCAGCAAATAATGCACACACACAGACCTTCCACGTCAGTTACTGCTGGCATATGGCACAAGCAGACCTTTAGTGTAAGCATAACTAATAGACACACACAGACCTTTAATGTCCACTATTGTCAGCATAACTCGCAGAGAATTTCAACAGCAGTTACAGTTGGCACATGACACAAACACACAGAGACCTTCAATATCAGTTGATGTCAGCATTTTAACAGTAGTAACGCACACACATACACTGACACAGACCTTAAACATCAGTTACCGTCAGCATATAACAGTATTAACAAAAAACTTTCAGACCTTATGGTTAAAGTAGGACTCTTTTGTTGGTGGTGTTGTGTTTGTTGTATTGTTCTCTCAACTTTATGTATTATTTTACGAGCCTGCCATGACCACAACAAAATTGCCTCTTGTGGGATGATTGAAGTTTAAAAAAAACTGAATTGAATTGACCTTAAACATCAGTCACCGTCAGCATGTAACACATGCACATACAGCCCTTTAAGTTCAACATCAGTTACTGTCAGCCTAACCCACACAGACCTGGGAGAGGGAGACAAGACAGTGTGTGAGAGGAAAAACACTATAAGATGTTTGTGGGACAAGTTACAGGATGGTGTGATAAAAGCCACAAAGCGTATGACATGACACAGGGTATGTGTGTGATTGTGAGACACGACACAGCATATGTTTGTGTAACTGTGAGACATAACACAGGGGGTGTTTGTTTGACTGTGAAACATGACACGGGGTGGGGGGGGGGTGACTGTGAGACATGACGCAGGGCATGTGTGCGACTGTGAGACATGACACAGGATTTGTGTGCATGACTGAGAGACATAACACAGCGTGGGCAACTATGAGACAGGACACAGGAGGGGTGTTCATGTGCAACTAGACATGACACAATGTGTGTGACTGTAAGACATGACACAGTGTGTGTGACTGTAAGACATGACACAGGGTGGGTGTGTGTTGCATGTGTGTGTGACTGTGAGACACGACACAGGGTGTGTGTGAGACAAGACACCAGGTGTGTGTGTGAGACAAAGGGTGTGTACTTGATTCTGAGAGCTCTGGGCCTCTTGACATACGAGAGTGACGAAGTCAGTGAACGTGTCGGGCCCCTGCGGCTGGTCGCTGTACTTCATGGACGCGTGATGCAAGCCAGACGTCTGACCGCTGCCCATGCCCAGTGACTGTGCCATGCCTGAACACACAAAACAATCACAAATGTTCAGGTGGGGAGAGACCGTCAGTTCACTGCACAGCACTTCATGCCTGTGATGTTAATGTCTTGAAAAGAAACCAATTGAAACTGAGTGAGAGAGTTAATTAAAACTGTGTGTGATCAAGTCAAAACAACGCACAGCAAAAAGGATGGTACAGACCTCACTGACAATGACATGAAGTCAAAGTAAAATGTGATTAGGTATTATCTGCTGGTAAGGACATGCATAATAATTTACACGTTACCCCAAGAAACAGTCTCAGTTTGGGTCCATTTACTCTTTGAAAAAAAATAAAAAAATCACGCACAAACACACACACACCCAAACCATGTACTAGCATTGCTGTTAGTAAACTTCACCAGATACATTTTTTAAACATAAAATACATATTATATCAAAGAGGCTTCACAAATCAATAAAAAAAATTAAAAAAATTAAATGGCATCATGACAGAAATGCCTCCAGACATTATGCTAAAATGTATCAGACAATCAAGAGACAATAAATAAATAAAAGTATAAAAAAAATTAAAAAATCTGCTTTTTTCAATAAAAACAAATAAAAAGTCAAACAATCAATGCCGAAAGTCAACTGTTCACACAAAAGCTAGACATGCAGAACTAATGAAGCTACTGCAAGAGGGACACAACACAAATTGTAATAAGCTATAAACCACCCAAACAAGAAGACGCATGCGCTTTTTAGACATGTATATATTTTTTATCAACTCTGGACATTATTACTACTGTAGTAGCTGTGCACAGTCTATACTATGTGAACACCGCCGAGTTGTGAAAGCCTGTGGAAACTGTTGAATCATGCAGAAGAAAGTAAAACAGCAGACACAGACCAAGCTGTCAGACTGGTAGAGTGAATCTTCTTCCTGTTACATGCACCTCATTGTCCCCAATCAGTAAAAAAAAAACACTCAATTATGGGAATAAACAATCAGACTACCAAACGCACTTAACTCCCAAAGTTTGTGGAACTTGCACAGAAGTTTGCCAGGGCAAAATATTTCCATGGCTCCTACCTGAACTATACATGCACCTGTAGTATAACATGGGACCCCTACCCCCCCACCCCACACCTGACCCCAACCAGGTGTGTTGGGGGTGAAGGAACAGACATGGTCAATCAACCTGAGGTTACTGCCTAACCTGGGTTTAACCCCAACCAGGTGTGTTGGGGGTGAAGGATCAGACATGGTCAATCAACCTGAGGTTACTGCCTAACCTGGGTTTAACCCCAACCAGGTGTGTTGGGGGTGAAGGATCAGACATGGTCAATCAACCTGAGGTTACTGCCTAACCTGGGTTTAACCCCAACCAGGTGTGTTGGGGGTGAAGGATCAGACATGGTCAATCAACCTGAGGTTACTGCCTAACCTGGGTTTAACCCCAACCAGGTGTGTTGGGGGTGAAGGATCAGACATGGTCAATCAACCTGAGGTTACTGCCTAACCTGGGTTTAAAATCCACAGCCTCTTCATCCTCAGTGCAGCCTATTAACCCTTTGCACCTGGCCACCACCTCCTGGGAGATATTTAGGAGATACAGCAGAAGGACCCCCTCCCTCCTTCCTCCCTGGGAGCCTCACAATTACCATTCCTTTTTTCTTTCTTTTTTTCTCTTCTCCTTCTTTGCAGAAGTGTTTCTAAAGACAACTCAAAATACACAGTGTACTTCAGGGATTTTTCATCAGTTCACCTCAGGGCAGATCTTCTGAAGCTGGTTCCAGTGTTCCCTAGGTGTACAGACTGAAGCCACGAATCCAAGATTAAAATAAACAGCATCTTTCAAGTCATGGCTCTGAGAGGAAGAATACATGATTCCAAAATGTCACCACATCCATCTCCACATCTCTTACTGGACGCATCTCGCCATCTGAAAAGGTCTGCCGTCTCACATTTTCAATCAGTTTCCACACCCATGAAATGGAATCGAACCCTTTACCCCTAACTCTGATGATACACCAGCTTTCACACTGGAAAATGAGAAGACAAAGCCCACCGCACTAGACAGTATACATGTAACAGGCTAGCCATCACTGTGATAATCACATGTACCTACATGTAAACATGGGTGTTACACCATTTCACAGAGGTCATGTTATTCACTACATAAATGGCTAAGCTACTGTCACCTGCTGGACAAGGGGTCAGAAAGAGAAACACACAGAGTGTAGGGTACAGATGTTAAACAGCGTTACGGTGAAGTCGACAAACCCACTTTCTTGCATCAAACACTAGATAATGCATGGAGTCTGCCTGCTCCAAGTTGTTCTTTCTACTACTGGATCCACCCACAACCTGGACTACCCCCCCCCCCCTCCACCCCCTGCATCCTGTCACTTACATGTCCAAGGCAGGCTACTGCAATTGCAGATGCATAAATTATGAGCCCCTCTGCTGAGATCCTCAAGCTTTCCCCTTTGAAAGCCTGGAGCAGGTCAGACAATAGCCATGCATGCTTTGCCTACTACCAGGAAATTCACCTTTCCAACTGTTGATCTGGTTCATTTAAATGTCCCCCCCCCCCCCCACCCCCCCAATTCAAATATATACTTCTGATCTGATGACTTGTTTTGACTCTGTGTGACTTTCATGGTTGACTGGGCAGTAAATATTATAAGGTTTCTCTGCCACAATTCAAACAAGTTTCAGGAGACATGATATCACAAACATCCACAGCTGGGTTAAAAAAAAAGAGGAAAATCTGACACCCAAGCAACACTAAAGTCAAACCTGCCTTGCCCTTGCTCATGTCCACCTCCACAGGGGGACCACCCATCTCGACTAACCCAACCATACCGAGGTTTCCCAACAAAAAGACTGCATCAAAGACACACATGATCCACCCTCATGACAGGTCAGCGAGCCCGACTGCCACAACAGCCCCAAACATCGCTGGGGGCCGGCTTTCTCAGTCTGGTGTCTTACACTCAAGTTTGTCTTGTAAACAAGTCCGTCATCTGACCACTGTTGCTGTGGCCTTTCTGCTCAGCATCTGACCACTGTCGCTGTGGCCTTTCTGCTTAATGTACACACACTTTTGTACACCTGTTATCAAAGAAGCAAAATCTACTTGCAGAGAAGACGTGCCGCTGTTCTGCTTGTGTGGCGTCTTTTGAGTGCTAATTATCTCCCCTGTCTGTTGGTTCTACTTGCAGAGATCAAAATCTATACACGAGTGACCAAGCTGAACATGAAACAACTCTTCAGGCATCAGTAATTAACGCACACAGTTACCGGTCTGATTACTTCAAAATGTTAAAAACAACAACATTAATGTGGTTAGTTCAAAAAGCATCTCACAGTTCTAACACAGTTCAGTAGCTCTAAATCAATTCCACGGAACCAAATACGTGTTAGCTCAGTAATAAATCCCACAGAATCAGCCATTCTGTCAGTTCATTACTCTCACGAAAACATTAATTTGGTTACTTATGTCCAGCAATAAACCCTATGGAACCACTGATTTGGTTAACTCAGGTAAGTAAGTCCCTCACTCCACAGAATCTTTAATTCAGTTAGTTCAGTTCATTCAACACTCCCACCAAATCAGTAAATTAGAGTTCACTCAACACTCCCACCAAATCAGTAAATTAGAGTTCACTCAACACTCCCACCAAATCAGTAAATTAGAGTTCACTCAATACTCCCACCAAATCAGTAAATTAGAGTTCACTCAATACTCCCACCAAATCAGTAAATTAGAGTTCACTCAATACTCCCACCAAATCAGTAAATTAGAGTTCACTCAATACTCCCACCAAATCAATAAATTAGTCGCAGTTCACTCGGTACTCCCACCACATCAGCCGTCTTGTAAGCTGAGTCTACCCAGTATTCCCCAGCAAAGCATTAACTTGGTTAGTCCAGCTTACTCAGTACTCCCACGGAACCGTTATTATTTGGTTAGATGCAAGCAAGCGCTCGGAGAAACAGCAGCTCACGACACAATCACCAAGTCCAGCAGACTGCTATGCAAAGAACATACATTATGTACGCAGTACGCAACGGCCAGACCAGGAAAGCAGTGACATGGGAAGGATGTGACAGGGTTTCGGGAAATGGGTCTGGCTCGGGTGAGACAATGAACTCTGGGAATGGAACACGAGCAGCAGTGAAGCACGTCACGTGAGGTAAACACAGTGTGTGACAGATCAGCAACGCACGATAGGTACGGAGTGCATCAATGAGAGACGGTCGAGGCACGTTTGGAGTATGACGTGACGAAAGACCTGTGTGTAAGACAACAACGACAACACGCTGCCATAGCCACACAACAGGATGGTTAGGAAAGCTGCAACACAAGGTCTTTGAGTGATGAGGGGCAGACAGCATAAACAATGCCACACCAAATCATCAAGAAAAAGAAGAAAAAAAAGAGGTGGGAGGGGGTGGGAGGGGGGAAGGAGGGGGGAGATAGGTGGAGAAAAAAAAAACATACACAAAAGATGCAAAATACTGAGAGATGTATTACTCAAAACGACGTCTGAGCGAAGCAAGGTAAACGTACAGTAACGATGCGCAACAGGGACACATGAGACAAGTGGTGAGGAACGAAAAAATGAAATGAGCACCTGGACTGGCCCCAGGGGGCGTGGCCTGTGGCTGGGGGCGGGCCAGAGGGGGGAGGGGGCGGGGTGGGGATCCGCTGGAATCGCTGGCAGTATCACCACCACAAGGGGCTGCAGTCACCGGCACAAAGCCCCCGCCCTCCCCTTCCAGGTGGCGCACAGCAGGTAGAAAGATGTGGGGGGTGGGGGAGGGGGGCACACCTGTGAGGATGACATCATAGGGGATGGGTGACATGAGGCGATTCATAATTTCATGACCAGAACGTGGTCGACCCTGGCTCTATCAAGCAGGCCTTTTCCAACCTGCCACAACCAACCAAGGATGGTGTGCAGACCTTGCAATCTGGACACAGCTTCTACACCCAGAGTGGCACTTGCAATGAATGGCACTGCGTCAGAACACCCACAAATGAAATTTAACAACATGCTGCCTTTCACTGACCAGCATATATTTAATGTCGTCTTTCTGTGGTTCCCAATTTGTTCTTGTTTTTGGCTTTCAGTGGCACAAGGTTTTTAATTCCGTCTTTCCGTGGTAAATGGTTTTTAGTTCCATCTTTCAATGGTACAAGGTTTCTGTCTTTCAGTGGTACAAGCTTTTTATTTCCATCTTTCAGTGGTACAATGTTTTTAGTTCCTTCTTTCCGTGGGACAGGGGCTGATGAAAACCTGCTGGCACCAAGGAAAGATACACCGTTGGTCTGAATGACAAATGGGCTACCGCCAAAGCCATTCATTGCAAGTTTGACTATCGTCTGTATCGTGCACGCCTAACACTGTCCCCACATGCTGAAACCATCACCAACTGTCCATCTTAAACCCAACCATACCCTCTACACAACTGATGCAGCTAAATAGTGAAGGACAAAAAAATAAAAAGGCTCTGAGCTCCTCTACTCCCTCCTTCTGGCCCTAACCTTTCTAGAAACCAAAAATGTTGGTGTAGGCATCAGACCGGGAATTTTAAAAAATAAGCCTGAAACTAAGTGTTCAACTTCAAGGCTCAACATTATCCGTGGCAAAGGACAGTAAGTCTTTTTTTGTTTTGTTTTGTTTTTGTTTTGAACAGTTAGTAACTGGAACATCTCCAGACAACTTTTACTCTGAATGGAATAGAGTGTGTACGGAGTTACAGACAATCACAAAGATTTTTAACTGAATGACTGATGCATTAATAAATGGTTCTTATTTTTGTGAGGAAACACTGAATAATAACATAAATCACATGAGCATACTCAGATTAGTCAAACACACACTCAAATCTGCAGTAACCACCATGTTGTATGTTAGCACCAAGTCCAATTAACCTTTAAAAAGAAAAAAAAGAAAGAAAAAAAAAGAAGAAGAAAAAAAGAAGACACAGACACAGGTAAGAAAATTTCAAAATAAATTTCAAGAGCGATTCAGTTTCTCTCTATGGGAGAACTAGGAAAAATGGAAGTTTTCCAACAACATAAAATTACACATCACGCTTGATTGTTTAAATATCTGGTCATGCAAAACTGTCATGCGCAGGCAAGTGAATTTTACTGGTCATTATTGCCCCGAGTGGCCACCACAAAAATAATAATTCTTCTGTCAAAAAACAAAAGCAAAAATGAAACCTGATCAAAACTGTGCTGAAAGAAATGTCAAACTTAAACGCTTCTAAGATTGGAGTTGTTATTCCTTTACTGAATGAAAAGCAAGCTGGCAAGAGGTGTGGGGTGGTGGGGGACTGGGGGGTGGGTGGGGGGTCACACGTGGGGTGGGTGAGGAGAAGAAGAGTGGGGGTGGGTGGGGAGGGGGGGCTGAGGAGAAGAAGAGTGGAGGTGGGTTGGGGGGGGGGGGGGGGGGGACTGGATTTGCTGCAAGAACATGTCTTATCCTAGGGAACAGCTGAACATGACCCCGACACCATTCAGCTAAACTCATGGCAGATACATGCCGAGATATCAGCATACCCCTACTGAGGCCTGATACCATTACCATTATATGGCCACCTCTTCTGTTTAATATTAGGATAAGAACAGCAAACAGTCAGATGTCTCGCATTTAAAATAAAAGAACACAACTTTCCTTTGCAACTTTTCACGTGTCATTGCTGTTCCCTCGAAACATGGATTTGCAAAAGATTTGTCTCCAATGACCAGTCTCAGCAGAGGATAACACTCTTGTTAGATTTGCTCTCTCTCTCTCTCTCTCTCTCTCTCTCTCTCTCTCTCTCTCTCTCTCTCTTTGTGCTAATATCTTCACCACTGAGAAATAAAGTTTAATCAACCAATCAATCTCTCTCTCTCTCTCTCTTTGTGCTAATATCTTCACTGTTGAGAAATAAGGTTTAATCAACCAATCAATCAATCAATCAATCAATCTCTCTCTCTCTCTCTCTCTCTCTCTCTCTCTCTCTCTCTCTCTCTCTCTCTCTCTCTCTCTCTCAGCCTACTCAGAACATTTGACAACAATTCTTTGAAATGAACAGTATATTATTAGGTTATGAGTAGCATACTGACACAAAGTGTAACACCAACCCCATAACGTATAATGTTACTTGAGGCTGTCACCACACACAACAAGGCATAAAAGGGCATACATGTGCCAACCAGTCCACTTTGCTAATGCTAGGATCATCAAACTTTAAACAAGACACATTTCTGCATGCAAGTCAAAAATTTAACTTCAACCTTCCCTTCACTTTTGAAAGTAAGTTAAAACTCCACAAAAACAAAACAAAACCCTGCTAAAATGAAAAATTTTTTTGTTGTTTTTTTGTTTTTAATGCAAGCAATGCAAACAAAACTGAGGAGAGACAGAGAAAGCGACAGAGAAAGAGAGAGCAACACAGAGTGAGAGAGAGAGAGAGATAGGGACAGAGAGGGAGAGAGAGGGGGAGAGAGAGGGGGGGAGAGAGGGGGGGGAGAGAGAGAGAGAAACGACTAAGAAAGAGACAGAGAAAAAAATAGAGACAGAGAGCAAGAGAGAGAGTGACAGAGAGAGGGAGAATGATGGAAAAAGCCAAGAGAAAGAAAGAATGAGAGAGAGAGCAAGAGAGAGACAACAGGCATAGCGCCGGCACAAAGCGGCCTCACTTACCATGATCGACATGCTCACTCTGCCACTGATGCTGCGCCAACCCTGCTGACTTGGTGTAGTACCCGCTCAGATTCTCCCCCTCCTCACCCACAGACTCCACATCATCGTCCGCTGAGGAGATGGAAGACATCGCCGGCCGCTTCAAGCGCTTGTGCGGGTTACCGGCGGGGCTGAGGGCAGGAGGCTGGCCGTTGGGAAGCCCCGGGTGCATGGGCACCATGGTGGGCTGCCCGGGGTCCTGTGTGTGTGGGCTGTAGCTGTAGTAACTGCTGGGGCTGTCCAGGCGACCCTGAGGAACCATCCCGTGGCTTCCGTTCTGAGGCAACATGATGGAGGCTGCAACCACACACACGCAAAAGACACATATAGAAATATGTACCAAGGGTCAAGCTCACTGCAAAATGTGTCAATGTTGCATTTTTCAGTGCCATACACATTTTAGCCACACTGCTGCATCACCATCCACAAAATGGCTGAACACCAATTTATGGCAAAAAATCTGAAACAAAATTGACTGCTACTGTGCTAGCATTCTAAAACAGGATCCAAACACATAAAAGGGTCAAAAGAATGCTATTTATTATGATAAAATGAAATATGCTTTAACTTTTCAACTTTTTATGTATTTGGTTCTTGTTAAGGTTAAAAAGAATGCTATTTATTATGATAAAACAAAACGTGCTTCTTTTTTTTTTTTAGCGTTCTTTTAGCCTTTCATGTGTTTGGATACTGATTTATGGCTCCCCGAAGACTGCTGTGTCATTCAACACTACTTGCAAACTGTCCTCTCAGCCATGGCCCCAGCACACCTCTCCAGCATGCACTGCAAGTTCAGTCAATGAAGAGAAGAATCTGGCCGATGATGAAACAAATGCAGATGCTGACTGTAATTTTCTGACTATAAAGTGATGCTTTTTTATTTCTTCAAATCTGACCAGAACGCTCTACGCTAGTTGGTAGTGTCTCATCAGTCAATAAATTTCAGCACTTAATATACTTTTCCAAAGAATAATAATGACTACTCTAAACCCCTGTTGTAACAAACCAGCATCTGGAAGAAGAACCAGTCTCTGTATCAGACTGATACACAAACTGCATACCTTGCAAATGATCACTGATAATTTCTGCAAAAACCAATGGAAGAAACGGATCTGGGATGCCTGGTCACGGTGTCAACATGCTGAGCTTTTTATTTGCAACACTTTACTCAAACTGACAAAGATGGAAGAGAATGAAACCAAAATCAAAACATATGCTGACACCAACTAAAAATGGGATATATGAGAGAAAGTGACGGGGGCCTCAATTTCAACTTCATTTCCTAACCAAGTCCGAAAACAAGAATGTGTCAGCTGACAGTATGTTTGTCTTTGCATATCATGTTCAATTTCCTGTATTATTATTATCAAACTTCTGGTAAAACATTTTTTTTTAAATTATTCTCCAATTCAACCACCATTTACTCTGCAAAAGCAACAAGTGAACCAGGAAGTCTCCTGGGAACTATCCTAACTGGGGCAGCATTATGCAACAAAGAATACCAATTTAGAACGAAGTATTTATGCTTTCAGACAAATATGCATAGATAAAATACTCACATCGTGTGACCCTGAGCAGTTCCCGTGCTGAGAAAACACCAGTTGCCATTATACTGTCGTTGCCCGAGACACCCGAGTGGATGTTACCAGGCACTGCACACAGAAAGAAAATGGCAGCTGCCGCTATACCATCACTGCTGAAGATGCCAGTGTGGATGAGGCCAGAGTGGATGTTACCAAGTACATGGCAGCTGCCGCTATACCATCATTGCTGAAGATGCCAGCGTGGATGAGGCCAGAGTGGATGTTACCAAATACCACATACACAAAGAAAACACCAGTTGGCATCATTATACTGTCACTGCCAGAGAGACTGGCAGTGGCTGAGCTGTTACCCAATCACACACACACACACACACACACACACACACACGACATGAAACCACTGGATGCCATTTTATCTTTACTGTCACTGCCAGAGACACTGGCAGTGGCTGTAGTGTTGCCCCATAGCACACACACACACACACACAAAAGCACTGGATGCCATTTTATCTTTACTGTCACTGCTAGAGACACTGGCAGTGGCTGTAGTGTTATCCAGTCACACACACACACACACACACACACACACACACACACACACACACACACACACACACACACACACACACACAAAAGCACTGGATGCCATTTTACTGTCACTGCCAGGCATCAGAGTAGACATTACCAGGTACCATCAACAGGAAAAAAAACACCAGCTGCCATACTGTCATCGTCAGAGACACTGGACTGGATGCTACCAGTACCAGGTATTGTAATGTATACAGAAACAGACACTGGACTGGATGCTACCAGGTATTGTAATGTATGTATACAGAAACACACTGGACTGGATGCTACCAGGTATTGTAATGTATACAGAAACACACACTGGACTGGATGCTACCAGGTAATGTAATGTATACAGAAACACACACTGGACTGGATGCTACCAGGTATTGTAATGTATGTATACAGAAACACACACTGGACTGGATGCTACCAGGTAATGTAATGTATACAGAAACACACACTGGACTGGATGCTACCAGGTATTGTAATGTATGTATACAGAAACACACTGGACTGGATGCTACCAGGTATTGTAATGTATGTATACAGAAACAGACACTGGACTGGATGCTACCAGGTATTGTAATGTATACAGAAACAGACACTGGACTGGATGCTACCAGGTATTGTAATGTATACAGAAAATGAATTCCCTCAATAAAATCATTTCTAGCTGTACAAGTCTCAGCCCTCTGAGACATGCGGGACATTTTGGTATCAACTTTTCATCAACCAGCCAAACACAAAAATTTCACGCCACAACTTTCAGCTTAAAACTGTGTGACAGGTCAGTTAAATACACAATGATACCATGAGTCACGCACCTCTCCCCCTCCTCATCTGACTGATGCAGAGAAGTGGTTGTTACGCATGGATGAACACGTTTCTGCTTGTGGGACTCTTTTTTTCCTCTTCTTATTTAGCATTCTATGTAAGTTTTGTTGTTGTTGTTTTTTGTCAGTTTGTGCAGGTGCCTCTGGTTGGTTGTTGTTACCCCCCCACCCCACCCCCAATACCCCTGCTCTACCCAGCTGCTTGGTACCACCCCCCCCCCCCCCCCCTGCTAGTGTTACACAATTATTACTAAACAATGCTAACAGCAGCCACTCTGTAAAACTAGAATAACTGTTAAACAAACAATGCCGAGCAAATAACTGGCACAGTGGTAAGAATTAAACCCCACCATTCAACCGATTAGCCAACAACCTGAAACCGAAGAGATTAAGAGCTCAAGGAGACGAGTGGGTGGGGCTGCACGGGCCTTTCGGCCAATCTTCAAAGGAAAAAAAGTGACCCAGCTTACTGGCAACAGGCAGCCAGGCAAAGAAACAACAACACAAACGAGAGGAGAAATTATGCAAGGGCAGTGGCCAATCAAACAGACCACACTGCACAAATGAGAAGTTAGAGAGGGCCTCCCTGCGGTGGCTCTGTTCACTTCAGTTCAAGCAAGCAGGCCCTGTTAACACTTTCCATGCCTTCCTCACTCTAAGTCTAACCAAGGGCCCTGTTAACACTTTCCCTGCCTTCCTCACTCTAAGTCTAACCAAGGGCCCCGCTAACACTTTCCCTGCCTTCCTCACTCTAAGTCTAACCAAGGTCCCCGTTAACACTTTCCATGCCTTCCTCACTCTAAGTCTAACCAAGGTCCCTGTTAACACTTTCCATGCCTTCCTCACTCTAAGTCTAACCAAGGGCCCCGCTAACACTTTCCCTGCCTTCCTCACTCAAAGTCTAACCAAGGGCCCCGCTAACACTTTCCCTGCCTTCCTCACTCTTAAGTCTAACCAAGGACCCCGCTAACACTTTCCCTGCCTTCCTCACTCTAAGTCTAACCAAGGGCCCCGCTAACACTTTCCCTGCCTTCCTCACTCAAAGTCTAACCAAGGGCCCCGCTAACACTTTCCCTGCCTTCCTCACTCTAAGTCTAACCAAGGGCCCCGCTAACACTTTCCCTGCCTTCCTCACTCTTAAGTCTAACCAAGGGCCCCGCTAACACTTTCCCTGCCTTCCTCACTCTAAGTCTAACCAAGGGCCCCGCTAACACTTTCCATGCCTTCCTCACTCTAAGTCTAACCAAGGGCCCCGCTAACACTTTCCCTGCCTTCCTCACTCTAAGTCTAACCAAGGGCCCCGCTAACACTTTCCCTGCCTTCCTCACTCTAAGTCTAACCAAGGGCCCTGCTAACACTTTCCCTGCCTTCCTCACTCTAAGTCTAACCAAGGGCCCCGCTAACACTTTCCATGCCTTCCTTGCAGCATCCAGTGCTGCGCCCTGAACATGAACCTCACATGGTTAGATTCTCATTATCACCATGAGGCAGCTGTCAGTGGTCAATGTGACCATCCCTGGCTGTCACCCATATGACCATCTGGTCTTTCAATGGGCAGTTTATGCCACACTTTTGTGGGATTCTTGGGGATTCAGATGCCCCTTCATTTTGGTGCAACCAATGAAAAATCTCCTTCAACAAATAAAATCCAACATTTTCAAAAACCAACACTTTTCCCAGGGCTTCTCATGAGTGGCAGTTCCTAGGGACCAACAGTAAATTACATCAGAAGGACGGTAAATGACATCAGAAGGACAGTAAATGATACCAGAAGGGGAACAGTGTGGTACAACAAAAAAGACTGAGAAACTATAGTGCACTGACGTAAACACAAAATTAAAAGTACCATAAATGTTTTTCATGTTATCACTAATATCACTTCTTCTTCTTTTAAACCTACCTGAAACAGGGTGTTAAAATAAGCATTCCTTTACACTTTTTTCATGTGTTTTGATCATGTGATCAGTATTCTGTGTGCACAGACACAGAGCAAAAACTAGAGGGGAAAGATCTTCGTGTCAAATGCAAAATTCTGCTTTTGCACAGGTTTTGGTTTTATTGCTGTTTCAGTGTTTGTTTTCTTTCTTTTAGTATAAAAACTAATTTATCTCTAAAAACAAAAAAGTTATTCTGCTGGTCCAAACCTTCCACAGTATTGACAGACCTGTGTGTGTGTATATATATAATATATATTTAATTATTTAGAGAGAGAGAGAGAGAGATAGCGAGAGAGAGAGAGAGAGAGAGAGAGAGAGAGAGAGAGAGAGAGAGAGAGAGAGAGAGAGAGAGAATGTATAACAAAAGTCCAAGCATGTGTTGGTTTTAAAACTCGTTTCCAAATTGCTGCCCATTGGAGGGCTTTGTCAAAGCCTGCCAGTCGGCTGGATTTCTATGACATTATACCAGTATATTATATATAGTTACGTGTCTGTGTATAAATTATATACATGTATATAATCCATTTAAACCAATGACAAAGCTGCAGGACAGCTCAGCGACAGCAGACACTAACTGCAGATGAGTCCATGCAACTCAGTTGCTGCATTGTGTGGGGGGGCTGCAGGCAGTCACCCGTTATGTCAGCTGGTCATTAGAGACCCTTGTTCTGTCACAGGGCAGTGGCCAGTCCACCATTATTACCCACACAAGGTCATACCTCCTCCTTCACCAAGCCCCCCCACCCACCCCCAACCCCCTCCATCCCCACCCCTACATACTAGGCTAGAGACAAAAATAGAGTTCCCTTTACATATTTATAGTATTATTCATGTATTATTCCCTGAAGAAAAAAGAAGTTGGACTGACTGGTGGACACCACTTTAAGAAAAAAATAATGCTACTCAAATACTGCACAACAGCCTTTCACAAGACACAAGTAACATTTAACACTGAAAATTAATTTCATGGCACTAAAGACGACCTTCCAGTTCAGCAGATCAACTCTTACCCTGTAACAACACCCTCACCCACCACCACACACACGCACACACGCACACACACACACACACACACCAACAACAAAAAAAGAAGAAGAAGAAGAAAGGAGCCCACTTCTGTTGCAACATAAAGCTGGACATAAGGCGACACTGGACCAATGGCAAAACAACTGAGGAACCGACAGACTGAGACATTCACAACAAGGCACTGACTAATTATTTACTGACAAGGAATAATAGACCAACTTCCCCCCACTGACATGAACAACATTCTGACTGTGTCCTGATTCCCTGAAGAGAGTATGTTGAAAACCCCTGGCAGTGGCAGTCTCAGATCTGGCATAGACCCACATGGACATGACCTGCAATCTGCCACATGCTATGAGTAGCAGGTCAGGTTTACCGGTGTCAGAATCTCGGTGACCTAACAGTGCAGGTAAACGAAATTGACCATTTTACCTTTAGATCTTTATCTCCTTATTTTTTATTAAAAAAAATTAAAACCCATCCCACAGATTTTTGTCCATCAAAAAACAACTAACATCAAACAACTAATGGCTTTCATTTTTTTTTCCACCTGTCACTCTTCATTTTGTGTGTGATCAACTAACAGAATTTCTTAAGTCAACATGACTTGAACATAAATGAGTCCCAGGTTCCACTAGGTTGGACTCCCTATTAACTATCTGCCCACATCTCCGGCTCAACACCCATGTTTTAAATAACTATGGTTAACTGAGAAGTGTTGTAGTATCTTGTAGTAATGGAACTCCTGCCTGTAAACAGTCCTAAAACTAAAGCTGCTATCCTATGTTACAACCAGGTCCATGTTACAACCAGGTGCATGCGTTGCATCATGACTGAGTAATGGGGTGATCCGGGAAGTCAACAGAGACCTTCTGGTAAGTGTTTAAAGGTGGCAGATTTAAGCTTAGGCTAAGTGAAAGATCAGTGGCACAACCAGGAACACAACCAACACTAAGCCCAGGGACACCTGAGAAACCAAGCCACAGGGTCAGTGAAGCAAGGAGAGAACGTACCCTTGATATCTGGGTCGCCATTCATGGGTAACTCTCCATAATCCACCCTTGGGTCGGGCACTGAGAACAAGAGAAAAGACATTGTGGTTAGTCAAGCACAACCACCTCACGCTAACTACTACCACCATTTCTTCTAAAAGACCCATAATTATGGGTTTTTTAAACAAAAACCCTGACTGCTACCACTCAATGAGTCATTGTCAAAGGCAAAAAACAAATATATTAAAAAATTGAGAAACTAAAGAAGAAGCAAATGCAGACTTTACAGACATTAACTTAAAAGAGAAAATGATTTTGCTCAAGTGCTGATTTGACAGAGGGACAGAGAAGACAGACACAAGCAGGAATATCCCATATAGTCCATCAGTGCACTGCTGCCACTTTCCAGTGCAAAGTGACAAACTCTGGGGCTTGGGGATCTACAGATCTACAAAGTGGCATTGCCTACTTCTACTGCATTCAAGCCTAATCTCTGGGGAAAAGTCATTCCAGTCTCGTTCTCCCACACTTCAGACTGCACCACTGAAATTGAGACCAACTTGGCATCACCATGTGTACAACAGCTGTGCATACATTATGAACATGCACAAGCACACACATCCACATATGTATATAATATATACAATGCGTAATGATAAACGGGCTAAAGGAACAGTGATGTCTGAAAAAACCATGTCGATACACGAACTGGGCAAGAAAAGCAACAAACATGCTCAGACTGAAGGAAAGAATGGAGGGAATTCAACAAAGCCAGTTTTGCATGTCTTCTATGTCTTCCAGTAGACAGCTGGGTTTTTTTTTTTGGTACATATTGTGTGTGTGTGTGTGTGTGTGTGTGTGTGTGTGTGTGTGTGTGTGTGTGTGTGTGTGTGTGTGTGTGTGTGTTTCTCTTGACGTAGCTGTATTCACACTAATGCTATGCTTTGGCCCATTGGTTTTACAGAACAAATGACAGAAGAAACATGTTGTGACAGAGGTGAACACACACAAGCCAAGCAATGAAAAGCAAGGAGTCCAGTCAAGAAAACAACAACTAAAAGCAATTATTTCAAATGACTCTTCAGAGAAAAAAAAGCCCCAACACACACACACACACACACACACACACACACACACACACACACACACACACACACAGCTCTGGCTGAAGTACAGCTTGGAGTCAAGAAAAAAGAAAAAAAAGTATTTTTGAGGGATTCTTAGAAAACTACATCTGTTGCTGCCTTGTGTAGTAAAGTACCCCCCCCCCCCCCCCCCCCCCCCCCAGTATACATACTATACATGCCTTGATCTGTATTATACATGACTGTTATTGTCAGTATCCTATATATATATATATTGCAGCTATATGCCCACTTTGCACTAGGTCTGGTTTACTGCTTTATACTATAGTGCATCAACCCACACAGGCTGGTTGCAAATATATAACAGTTTGGTTGCAAAGATATAAGTAGGACAGAAACTGTAAGACTGACAAACACAGCAATCCAGTATTTTCACAAGACACTCCAGCATATGGTAATGTAACATAAAAATAATTCTGGCTGCAAAAGGAGCAGCAGTTGTGAAGATCGTTTAACTGGGTGAAAGGCTACTTACACACTTACAAGTTGGCGACTCTGACCAAGTACTACTACTACTAGCAGTGTACGTGGCACATTAACATTTATTTCTCTCAATGTAAGTTGCAACTTTATTTTAGAGTTAGACACAGGACTATACTGTATAACCGTAAAATTATTTGTAAAAGTGTGTGTGTGTGCGTGCGCGCACGCATGCATGTGTGCATGCGTGTGTGTGTATGAGAGAGGGAGAGTGTGTGTGTGTTGCTGCTGCTGCTGTTGTTGTTGCTGTTGTTGTTGATGCAGACATGTGCAAAGTATTGAACTGTTACTTGGTGCCTGTTTGCTTCTGTTCCCATGCTCATCCTACTTCCAGACATTTTCTTTGCTGCAGGACTTGGTGAATAAAGAACCTAAATCGGAATGTCTGTTGGCTTTGTCAAGGCAGCCCACAAAACTTCCCCTACTCTTGATCCCTTTGCAGCTGCCCGCTGCTGTCCTCCTTAAAGGAGATATCTGGTCCAGTCTCCCCATCAGACTTCCAATGTAGCAGACAAAGTACAGCATTGGGCCTACACTGCATAAAACTAGAGTAGTTGAATGTCACTGACAATGCAATGTAGCAGACAAAGTTCAGCACTGGGCCAGCGTGGATCCGTGGATCCTTGGACCACACTGTTTAAAACAGGAGTAGATGAACGTCACTGACAGTGCAATGTAGCAGACAAAGTTCAGCACTGGGCCAGCGTGGATCCGTGGATCCTTGGACCACACTGTTTAAAACAGGAGTAGCTGAACGTCACTGACAGTGCAATGTAGCAGACAAAGTTCAGCACTGGGCCAGTGTGGATCTGTGGATCCTTGGACCACATTGTTTAAAACAGGAGTAGATGAATGTCATGGACACTAGTGACAGGGCAATGTAGCAGACAAAGTACAGCACTGAGCCAGCGTGGAACCTTAGACTACACTGTGTAAAACTTGAGCAGATAAGTGTCACTGACAATGCAATGTAGCAGACAAAGTACAGCGCTGGGCCAGCACGGATCCATGGATCCTCGGACCACACTGTGTAAAACAGGAGTAGATTAATGTCACTGACAGTGCAATGTAGCAGACAAAGTACAGCGCTGGGCCAGCACGAAATCTCTGACCACACTGTGTAAAACAGGAGCAGATTAATGTCACTGACAGTGCAACGTAGCAGACAAAGTACAGCACTGGGCCAGCACAAAATCTCAGACCACACTGTGTAAAACAGCAGTAGATGAATGTCACTGACAGTGCAATGTAGCAGACAAAGTACAGCACTGGGCCAGCACGAAATCTCTGACCACACTGTGTAAAACAGCAGTAGATGAATGTCACTGACAGTGCAATGTAGCAGACAAAGTACAGCGCTGGGCCAGCACGAAATCTCTGACCACACTGTGTAAAACAGCAGTAGATTAATGTCACTGACAGTGCAACGTAGCAGACAAAGTACAGCACTGGGCCAGCACGAAATCTCTGACCACACTGTGTAAAACAGCAGTAGATGAATGTCACGGACAGCCCTTCAGCCACTTCTCATGTTTGGCACAAAAAGAAGCCCATGAAGATATTATGACAGCCCCAGCTATTGTTATGTATGTAGTACATGTACACCAAACCCTGACAGCGGAGCCAACGTTACTGCTATGTGGCACTGTAACTTTGTTTCTATGTTCACACCTGCAGTATCAAGTTTGACAGCGGTAAGTTCTACAGAACAGTAACAACTTATTTGTCCCCATAACACCCTAAACCACCCATCCTACTATACTACCACACACTACAGCACATCAAGATTTCTTTGTTCACAATTATAACATAAGCTTGAAAGCCTGGTTACCACTGTATAGCACAGACACTCTTTATGTGTGTTCACAGTTAAGTTCGACAGTTCGGGTTACCACTCTACAGGCACACACAGCAGGAATACTCCATTCTGACAGCACTACGGTTACTGCCGTTGCTAAACACAGCATAATCACTCTAAATAAGAACCTCTACTTTTTAAGCTTCCTGAACCACGGTATTTCTCTTCCTGCTTTATTTCTTGGGTTGTTTATCCTGGGTTGCAGTAACTCAATAAACACCAGCCACTATCTTCAAAGACCAAGATGGCACCAGTTTTGTGACTTCCCTAGCCTCCATCATGCTGAGATAATTGCATGGTCCAGCGCCCTGAGACAGCATGGCTAGCTAAAGCCTAGTATAGTATCATGCTTATGTAACAGTAACAGATGCAAGGGGCTGCAGAAGATCAGAGCTGTGATACAACAGAGCAAGCACAGCCACAGAGCTACAACATTCCTATTCCTCCGCAACCACCACCAGCTTCCGATCTACCCATTGCATAACCCATAGTGTTTGACTCAATTTCCCATCCACCCAATGCATTTGACTTGACTTCCTATGAGTATCCACCCATAGCATTAAACTTCACTTCCCATCCACCCACAGCATTCGACTCGACTTCCCATACGGCATACACCAGTTGCATTTGACTTACTTCCATCAGTTGCATTTCACTTGACTTCCCATCCACCCACAACATTCAACCTGACTTTCCATCCACCCATTACATTTGACTTGACTTCCCATCTGCCAATTGCATTTGACTTGACTTCCAATCCGCCAGTTGCATTTGACACAACTCCCCATCTATCCATAGCATTTGATTTGACTTCACATCTGCTCACTGCATTCAACTTGACTTCCCCTCCAGTAATCCACCCACTCCATTCAACTTGACTTATCATCCACCCATTACATCACATTACATAGCAAATGCTATCCATCCATCTGTGCTTGACTTGACTTTCCATCTGCCCAGTGTATTGAACTTGACTTCCCATCCACCCACTGCATGGATTTTACTTCCCATCCACCCATTACATTTGACTCGACTTCCCATTCACCCACTGCATTTGACCTGACTTCCCATCCACCCATTGCACTGAATTTGCCTTCCCATCCACCCATTACATTTGACCTGACTTCCCATCCACCCACTGCATTTGACCTGACTTCCCAACCACCCACTGCATTTGACTTGGCTTCCCATCCACCCACTGTGTTTGACTTCCAATCCACCTACTGCATTTGACTTCCCATCCACCCACTGCACTGAACTTGTCTTCCCATCCATCCATTACATCTGACTTTACTTCCCATCCACCCGTTGCATTTGACTTGACTTCCCATCAACCCACTGCAGTGAACTTGACTTCCCATCCACCCACTGCATTTCACTTGACCTCCCATCCACCCATTGCATTTGACTTGACTTCCCATCCACCCACTGCAGTGAACTTCACTTCCTATCCACCCACTGCACTTGACTTACTTCCCATCCACTCAATGCAGTCAACTCAACTGTGTGCATCACATTTGACAAGGACATGTGTATTTATACTTGGGCCCTAGAGCCCCTTTCACGCTGCATTAATGTAAAATGACTGCAGAAAACCATTATCATCAGTCCCAATGGACCAACATGAAAAACACCAGAAGTAGATATCAATATACATCCATACAGCCCTCTCAGTTGTTTGACTGGACAATGAATACACCAGATAGCACAAGGAGTTACACCAAAGAAAAAAGAAGCTATCACCGCAAATGTAGTTGCATGTATATAATGTGAAGCACTAACAGCATACAAATATAATTATGTTAAAACAGCATGCTGGGGTGGGCACACACTGTGACAGACTGAAGCACACATCAGTACAACTGAAGAAATTCTTAAGCCTGCAAGTTCTAAGGTAATCTGATGATCACACACACATATATTCTATCCCCCCATCCCCCCAAAACACACACACACACACACACACACACACACACACACACACACACACACACAAACAAACAAACACACCAAAAAACAACAACACAATAACACATAAAAACAAACAATCTGAAACAAGGATGATTGCTAATTAAAACAAGATCCAAACACGTAAAGGGTTGGTTAAAAAAAATACTTATTTAATATGACAACACACAACATACAAATTTTCACATGTTCAGTGTTTGCAAACACACCACAACCAAAAGTAGATAAGTAGCCTACATTTCATTTACCACCATTTAACCGTTGTTAAAGCGTTGCTTTGTCACTTCAAAAAGGGGATTACACCGAAAATTCACATGTTGTGTATTACCATATTAAATAAGTGTTCTTTTGAGCCTTTTAATTTTTATATGCTTGGATTTAAAGACAAACAAGCAAGCCAAACAACAAGAACATCTAATAAACAGCAAATATGGTCATTTTCTTTGCTTGTAAACTGGAACCTGTGAAAGCAACAGCAGTACTCACAGTACCACCATACTGTATTATAAAGTTAAATAGGTATTCTGGCCAGCAAGACGCAAATTAATTCACCACCATTATCATCATCTTAACCAAAATCTGTGCACAATATTAGCAAGAGACAGATCATGAATTATGATAGAAAAAAATCCATGGGGAAAAAAAAAAATCAAAGCATGTGAAATATATTAAGAAAATAAATAAAAGCAAGAGTAATCACAATTACTGTAAAGTTAGCAAGGTAGAGGTCAAGTTTTTTAACAGATCTGTAGCTATTAATATTATATCGCACATCAAGTTGACCAACACACAAATATTACAACAATAATGCCAACTTGCAATAGCAAAGTGAAGGATACTATGATGCAAACTCGCAACCAGAAGTTAGCAAGGCAGGGGTCAACTTCACCAACAGATCCATAACGATAATATACGAAGTCAGTGAGGCAAAGGTCAAGTGTTACCAACAGAGACAATGACTAAAACACAGATATTACAACACATACACATACCAATGCACCATAGCACGGACATCACAACACAAGCTCATCACAACTTCGCAGGAAGTTAACAAAGCAGAAGCCATGAAGTTCACCGACAGACCTTGAGCCAGCCAGAGGTCAAGTTTGCCAAGAGAGACAAGGGACCAAAACATACAAACCCTACAACACTACAGTAATGCGCCAACTCACCATAGCTGTGTATGAAGTTTGCGAGGTAGAGGTCCAGTTCGCGTACAGAGACGCTTATGTGGTGTGGGTTGACGCAGAGGTTGGGGTGCACGCAGCTGCGTGCCTTCTCCAGCCTCTCCCCGTCGGTGCTCTCCAGAGGGATGGCCTTGAAGAGAATCACCATGACAAGGTCAAGCCGCCACACCTTGTCTGCCTGTCGAAGGCAGTCGATTCGTCGCATTTTGCCTTTCTGGTCGGGGTTGCTGAGAACACACACAGCCGGCCCCTTGCCAGTGATGCTCAGTACAAAGTCTTCGCGACATTCCTGTGTGATGTCCTTTCGAAGTTTGGCCAGTAGTCGTGAAGCCCACTTCTGTTTCACTTCTGCTTTTTCGTTCTGTGGAATAGAACATTTGGACACCTGTAGCATGCTGGAAGTATGCTTCTTCTTTCATTGTGCTTTACATCCACAGAAACCACACGGCTTATTAGGGATGTGGGAAGAGTGGGACAGGGAATGAGACCCCAGCTCCTAAGCTCTGGGAAGTACGATTACATGTTCCACCGATACAGCAAAGGGTACGTGCTGAAACACAGGGCACTTTTTGTGCTGTGGTGGTCACCAATGACAAGTGGCTTGGACACGCCAGGAGCAGACTTAATTTTTTGCCAAAGCCATCTAAAAGTGGAGGGGGAAAAGAGAAGAAAAAGGATGACTCCAGAATGACATGAAATGTGAATGAATGCTCTCAGAAGTGACAGAGACAGCTGGGCTGAGGTGGGGCAAAGCCAGAACAACAGTCCTGGACAGAGAAGTACAGCAGGAGCTCGACGATGTGCAAAGATGACATGCAAGTAAAGGAAAAAGGGTAGTGGAGTGTGGAGTGAGTGTGAGCGAGTGGGTGGTTATGTAAGCGAGTCAGTGAGTGCATTACAAAGAACAAGTACCAATTATGGGTCTTTTCATCAGTCAGGTCACTCTCAAGGCACTTACAAAGAACAAGGTACCAATCATGGGTCTGACAGAATGTATTCAAGCATCATTTGACTTGTCGTTTCATCATTCACATCACTGTCAATACAATATTGTACTTTCTCAAAAAAGCCATCCCCCCCCCCCCCCCCCCCCCCAACCAAATCCTCTCTGTCTCATGCAAGGCCTACCCAAGCACATGCATGATAGACACAGCTTCCTGTAGCAAATGCATTCTTCACACACACACACACACACACACACACACACACACACACACACACACACACACATACACACACACACACACACACACACACATACACACACACACACATACACACACACATACACACACACACACACACACACACACACACACACACACACACACACACACACACACACACACATACACACACACACACACACACACACACACACATAACTATACAAATTTATGAGACATATACCTTCTTTGAAGTGGTGTCTATTCATTTGTTTATATAATCATATCAATTACAATGACTGACTCACAATTATGGTAACCAAATACAGAACATAAATGCACTGTACCAGGTATCACTAGCAGGTCATAACTTGCAGGCCCACACATCAGAAAAGCATCAAACCAACTTAAACAACTTCGCAGAGAAACATACATACAACATACGCAACTCCTCAAAGAAGAAATTCTGCTCTAAGACAAAGTGGTCTACGTAATTAAGAAGTAAATGTGATGGGATGTGTGTGTATGTATGTGTGCATGCACGCATATGCGCGTGCACATGCACACGCGCATGCAAACTGTATCAGTGTGTGTGTATGCACATGTATGAGTAAATGTGTGTGTGTGTGTGTGCAAAAGAGTACATGCGTGCATGTGCATGCATGTGTGACTGATGGGGAGCTGAGCGAGCACTGCTTTTACTGATTAAAAGTACAAAATACTACTTTTGATCCAATTCATTCTGAGTGTAAGCACATACATAGCAGAGGCACTGATAAATATTCATTATCATTATTATTATTCAACTAAAGTCAACCAGGGGGTCCCACCATATAAAGCACACTCTGTTTATTCTACCTGTACTTCACAGTTAAGGTCTGGGAAGACCAACTGACAAAACAAACATTCCTTAGCCACAGCAGCACTGACATTATTGTTTACAGCATGTGATCTAGTGGAGCACTGCAGGTACCTGGAATAACGACAAAAGCAACAACACACACCTCAAAACAGGGCCATAACTCTTCACCACCATTTTCTTCTCCACTTTCCCACCCACCAACTCAACCCCACATCCCATTACCTCCCCCTACGCCCTTCATTCCTACCCAGCTATCTCAGGGCTCGCAGCAGTATTCAGCATCCTCAACGCAGCATCCTCAAAGATGGGCGCCTCACTGATACTGCTGAACACCCAGCCGCAGAAAGAAAGAAGACTTTGCAGATCAAAGGAAAGGCCAAGTGCCGTGGGAACACAAGCAAAGCTTACTCCCATCACAGGTACCACGGCTGAACTACTACTTAAGTACAGAAGCCCGCCTCAGTTTGGTCAGAGCTCAGGAGCTGTGTGAAAGTTGAGGATGCTGTCCCGTGCTCCCTGTCCCTAATACTAGTAATAGCAATAGTCCTTAAGGTCTCTGTGGAAGTAAAGCAACAACGGACTTGAACTCGGTTTGGGCTCGGTGGATGTGACACCAGCAAGAACACCAAGGCTATATACATTCAGAGGATGTAGCCAAAGATGTGACCCCAGCAAGAACACCAAGGCTACACATACATTCAGAGGACGTAGCCAAAGGGCCCATGCTGCAGGCAACACAGTTGTGTGGGGACTACATTCACCGGCTTTAGCCATGATAACCTTTAGAGAGACTGTACAGAGGAGTGCTGAGCAAAAGAATCCCAACAACAGATCTTAATGGTACTCTGTACTACCAACTTTTACTGCCACAAGGCTAAATTTTACTGGTTAAAAAACACACAAAAAAACAACAACACACACCTCCCCGCATAAACAGCATTCACCCTCCAAAAATGGAGATAAATCCTCTGAAGATGGTGGGTAGCTGCCCTCGTGGCAGTGTGATAATAAACCAGTCACACAGGCGACCCTATCACCCTATGGAATGCATGCTGCATGGCCCCTGTTGTTCAGCTGGGAAATGCTAGAAACAACACCGAAGTACAGAATATCCGATTTTGTTCTTTAAAACTTTAAAAGTTCTAAATTTGATCCTGCTGTATATCGTCATATATGCTTTCTTGTCCCAAATAAGAACTTCCAATGAGAAGTTCATGCTATTTTTGTTTCACAAAATCAATCTGTGACAATGGTACGAGTCTATGAGCCAGTCTTATTCATCTCTGGCATTTGATTTTCTACAGAATTTTGCTAGGACATCACTGCACTGCTGTTGGTTCTCCATAATGAGTGCATGCTAAAGCACACAAGGCACTAAGTTGTGTGTGTAGAGATGTGTGTGTGTGTGTGTGTGTGTGTGTGTGTGTGTGTGTGTGTGTGTGTGTGTGTGTGTGTGTGTGTATGTGTGTGTGTGTGTGTGTGTGTGTGTGTGTGTGTAGAGAGAGATGTGTGTGTGTGTGTGTGTGTGTGTGTGTGTGTGTGTGTGTGTGTGTGTGTGTGTGTGTGTGTGTGTGTGAGAGTGTGTGTGTGTGTGATCTAAAGGACGGTACACTGTGCTCATCCCCCTGAGACTAAGGAGAGGGGGGAAGATGGCTCCTACAAGAGTTCGGATGTGAACCTGCAACCTCCTGATCCTGGCAGTAAAGTGATTTAATAACCTGGCTTCAGAAACAAGCTCCACTACCTCAGTATCTGTATACCTGTAGAGCTACTGGTACTAGTTAGTACTATCAAGAAGTTTGTAGTTCCCTGGCCTAGTTAGCACTTTGTGATACCCTTGCTTGGGAAGACTGCATTTTGCCTGGAGGTGAAAGAGACAGATATCTGATTTCATAAAAACTGTGGCAGAACACCTTTTTTTCTTTTTCTTGAAACACCAGATAGACATCATTCTTCAGCTTTCCATGTATGTATGTCTAAACCAGAACTGAACGTTTCAACAAACGAAAAAAGAAACAAAAACTGAATGACAACACGCGTCAAAAATAAAATGGCGCTTCACAGGCTTTGCTAGATGATCGTCCCCGACATAGTCTGGTGAGGAAAGTGTTTGCCCCAGACATAATCCGGTGAGGAAACAAATTGGAAGAAACAAAAGAGGCTTGAAAGCTGAACTGACAGAAGAGCCAGCCTCCGGTGTTGTCCCAGTGCTTCCTCTTATCTACGGACCTGGTGCTCCCTTCCCCTCCCCAGAGTGGATCCTGTGAGGTTTCTCACAACAATGTCAACACAGCTGTGAATGGCGGTTCCTCTTCCTTGAGCCAGCCAGAAAGCTGATGCAACTTTGCAAGACTGTGCCACACCCAGTCACCTCTGTGCACAGGTGAGCTGCAGTGTAATGCCCTGGGTGGGGCCACGGCACAGTGGGAGTAGCTCATCCCAACCTTGGCTGAGCTTCAACAGTCCCTGCCTCATCTCCCTAACTACAGACACAATACCAATTACCATGCCCCCTTATGCCTGCCTTTACACTGGCGAACTGTAATGTACTTCCCAGGGTGGGGTCAGGTACGTGCAGATGATGCCCAACTTCTTTTAAAGAGCCCTGCTTCATCTCCGTAACTACAGACACAATACCAATTACCATGCCCCCTTATGTCTTTACACTGATGAACTGTAATGTACTTCCCAGGGTGGGGTCAGGTACAGAATGATGTCTTCCCCACCCCATCCCACCCCCCACCCCCACTCCATCCACATCTGACACAAACTTAGCACTGCCTTTCATTGCAATTTCAGATCTGTGGCATCACACCTTTCACATCTTCACAAACTACACAGCTTAATAACCAACAATTTAATGTCATGGGAGGATAAGTGCATCACTCCAAACATAATTTAAATTAATTTCTATTGTTGTAATTATGAGTGGGGCAACTTGATTTTGTTAACACTAACTCACATACCTAACATGAAGACAATGTCATATTTCCAATCACCTCAGTGTTGAGACAGAGATTATTTAAACAAACACACTAATAGTGCTCATTTCTTGCTGCAGCAGCCTATATGGTACTTCCAGCTGACATGCCCGTCCAAGCTGCTATGCTCTGAGAATCGCATTTTCAATTCATTCCTCCATGAGGATGCAACGTTAAACCTTAAGTACCCTACCCACACACTCTCAGTCTCATCCCTTCAACAAGAGATCTTATCCAAATTTGCCAGCCTCCTTCATCTCTATGAATCAGGCCATTCTTTCAACACTTTCCATTTTCTGATAATCCCTCTGGGCAAAAAGCAAACTGACATCTGCACCTGGTGATAAAGAAGAGAGTTAGGAGAACCGAGTGCCGACTCTCCAGTGTACTGGCATGAAGGCACATAAACATGCTCGTTTATTCATTATTGCAATGCAGATTCACCCAACACATCTTCTAAAAAATCAAAATCAAAGTATTCATGTCATTATTAATGGCATGAGTAAAAACATTTTTTGTAAAGACTGAGAGAAAGACTGAGCACTGTTTCATCTCCACTGTTTCAAGCTGAAGAGGTCTACACATCACTATGTAAAGTGATATGCCTAAAGTTAGACCACTGTTCAGTCTACACCAGAAACTTGTCAAAGTGATAAAGAGATTGCCCAGTCTCCCTTCTCAGCAGTGCTCATTCTGTAGGTACAGGTGTACTTGTAATACAATGCCACTGCACAGCCCACATCTCCAGTTCCACTACAATAAACATACCATGCGCTTCCGCAGTGCTCAATCTGTGAGGTACAGGTATACTTTCAGCATAAACACTTCAAGAGGTGAGGTACATGGACACTTTCAGCATAAACACTACAACAGTACAAGCAGTACCAGTACACTTTCATTATGAAACACTACAACACACTGTAACGGTAACACAGACTCAGCAGTGCATTCTATCTGCATACATACAAGTGCACCTCCAATATAAACAAACAGCCCATGACCCAACAGTGGTCAGTTTGAAGGTACAGGTGTACTCCACATGAGGAGCTCAATCTGCAGACCTGTACAGGTGAAATCCAAGGAGGCTGGGAAAGGGAGGCGGGGAGCGTCGGTACCGAAACCCTGCACTGTCACCGCCACAATGATTCTGCATTGAACTACGGGTTTAATTTAAAAGCCATGTCACCCCCTTTCTACCATTTTCACTATCAAAAGTATCATTGGCGAGAGCTGCCACAAGTGTCATTTTTGTCACGACAAAAGCACGTGTTTGTCGCAACAAAACATCTTTTGTCGCAACAAAACACATCTTTTGTCGCAACAAAATATTTGTCACAACAACATTATGTCTGCCGCGACAAAACAGTTTTGTTGCGTCAAAACTTTCGTTGCAACAAATATTTGTCGCAACAAACACACGTTTCTCATGACAAAAGTTTTGTCGCGACGAGCATACTTTTGTCGGAACAAAAATGATACTTGTGGCAGCCCCTGCCAATGATATTTCACACACTGCTGTAGGCAAGCCGCTAACACTGTAACGGTGGCATGTCCCTCTTCAGTGCCTGGTGCCTTGCTCATGGTAAAGAAGCTTGACAGGTGCCCTAGCATACTCCATAGTAGCAATTCCCAGAGCCATACCTTGTGCCCCTGTCAGGTCCTGCTACGGTGGACAGGACTCTTATGTTCACATAATTTACTAATTAGGTGCACATAATTACAAATATGTACTTTGAACGCTACTAACAAAACAAACTTTCGCAAGCCGCCATACACAAGCCTTGAAAGGCAACTGGGACCCCTGATTCACACCCTGGCCAAAGAGGTACAGGTATTGTTTAGGAGAGTCAGTGGCACAGAGCAAGACCACTAGCTCTTGAAAGCTAAAATTAAGCACAATCGAGCATGGTCACCAAATGGATGGATGACCATTAATGGCATTATGTGCTAGGCTTTGCGCCTGCCATGAGATTTCTCTGGAGTCAAATTCTGTGCAGGCTAAATGAGATCATGTAGTCCATGTCAGAGTTTGAAGGATTATGGAAGCTGGTGGATTATGGAAACACCTAAATAGCCCGGCACACACTGAAAGTGTCAGAGTCTTCATAATATTGTGAAGTTGGACACTATGAAGTATGCTACAAAAGGAGGTATAGGAAAGAAGAGGATGGAGGAGATGCAGAACTGACAGTGTCTGACTGCTGCATCAAGCATACTATGCCATTGACTAGAGTGAACGTAGAAGAGGACTACCAACTAGACGCCCACTGATAAGCTCTACAAGTCCTCATCATTAACTTCATCGCCATGATACATACCTGTAGTTCCTCTTTGACCCTGCGCTCCTCCTCCATGGACATTCGTTTCTCATGTTTCTTGAAGTATTTACGTTTCGCCGCCTGCAGGTTGAACCACGTGTAGGAGAACGACTTCACATGAGGCAACAGGGCCTCAATGAATGGATGAAATTCATCCTGCAAAACACAGAGAGAGCAAAAATGCTGATCAGTTCATGGATGAATTTGTATCACTATCACTAGTATCAGACTCCACACAAGACAACAATGCCTCAATGAAAAAAATGAAATGCATCCTGAAAAACACACACTGGGAGAGAAAACATAAAGACAAGTCAATAGTTGTGTTCCAGTATGTTTGCAGGGTTGAGGGTAGCTGACATTCATGAAGCAACAGCACACGAAAGGAAGAACTTCATCCATCAAACACTGATTAAACATTCAAACAAGAAGTTCATAATTGTACAATTTGTAGTCTTTTGCACATTTTACGCAGTGGACAGTGCACAATCTTTCATGCAAATAGTACTTTACAGTGTGACCCCCTCTTCAGGCTACCCCAAGACAGTGTGCTGGTCTTTGGTCACACATTCACTGAAACTCTAAGTGAAACATATATAATTATGAAGGGAAAGTATTTTTTATGAAGGTGGTTTCAGAAGAGAGCTGGTTTCCCTCTTTCATCAAGGGTTCTACTGATGCACTTCAAATCAACAACAAAAAATCCTGCAACTGTAAAACCACATTAGTACATGTTCCTATCTTTGCAGGAAAGAATTACACCAACCTGCAATTATAATTATATACCGACAAATCCAGTATGAGGCAAGTCATAGCTGTCACAATAGAAACAAGATCGAAAAGGAGTAACAAAATTCAAAAGGCAAATGATTATTGAAAACATTTCTTTTGTAACTGAGCTGTTAGTGTTACTATTGAATTTGAAGCATCCGTTCTTGGTCTGACTCTGACCTTTCCTCAAAGCTGCATTAAAAATCCACAATACCATGCAACTGTAAGAGTGTGTGCTTCCAAAGGACAAATCCTTGCAACATGAAGTCCCATGCAAGTGACAACGTAACATGTGATGATGATTCATATATTATATATATATATGCACATGCATTGTATGTCATCAGCGTAAATTGTAATTGTTACAGCACTAATTCTGAGCTTCTCAGTCCCACTTTGAGGCCTTATGACTGGAGAAGTTTGTTACCAGCATCAGCATGACACACTTCCATATCCAGTACAGAGGAACCTCTCTACACAAACAGGCCAAGACCACCAGACACACTTCTTCTGCACTTGAAGTGTGTATTAAAGAGAGTCCTAAGCAAAGCTGCATCACACTTTCACATGCACATTCCTCTGGTCAACAATGCAATCTTCCAATTCCATCAAGCATCATTTCTCTGGAACAATCTCCTTCCATTATCCATAGCATCATTTAAGTCACCCCCAGGACCCATCCTTTTACCTCTCAACACTAAATAGGTAACTGTACTGTGTATGGCTGACCTGTGCGCACATGTGTGTGTGTGTGTGTGCATGTGTGTGTGTGTGTGTGTGTGTGTGTGTGTGTGTGTGTGTGCGCGTGTGTGTGTGTGTGCGCACACGTGCATGCATTCCTACAGCCATGTGCAGCAAGCATGTGTGCATAATCTATTTATTATAATATACACATGAGTGTGTCACTGTACATGAACACTCTTATCTATGTATTCATTCCATGTTTCTCTGAACACTACTCATTCAACACCCCCATTTCCAAAAAAAACACTCTTCAGTCATGAAGGGACAAATGTCAATCATGAACAGTGGATCACGCTTCTCTTTTGCCTTTTACTTGTATTTGACAAACTTTGCTCGCCCCTGCGAGTCCTTCACAGTTCACTGCCCTACAACATACATACATGTGCATTATTTTGAGTAACCCATTCTTAACACCACAGCTGTACTGCAGAACCCTGCCTGGCGGTGTACATAAGTTAGGGTCACAAGCTGTAGGCTGACAGAACCATGACACACAAAACGCATAATGTTGATCTGTTCTTTCTGCACATTGTCAACACACACTCTCTACAGTGTTGCCTGACAAGGCTTATACATGTATGCATTACATACTGTGCAAGTATGTATTTCAGCTGATATATAAAGAACCCAGGGCATGGGTTTTTGTTGTTGCAGTTTGCTTACTTTTGTATTTTTACTCATACCAGGGTTGATCCCTGTGTTAATAAGAGGTGCACCAATGTGTCTGATGTGAAAACGTGTCAATAAGTCTATGTGCAGTCCAGGACATCACACCCTCTCAGGCTGCCCAGCCAAAAACTGCTCTGAGAGAGAGAGAGAGAGAGAGAGAGAGAGAGAGAGAGAGAGAGAGAGAGAGAGAGAGAGAGAGAGAGAGACAGACAGACAGACAGACAGACAGACAGACAGACAGAGACAGAGAGAGACAGAGACAGAGACAGAGACTGAGACAGAGAAAGACAGACAAAGAGAGAACAACAACAAAAAAGGGAAAGAAAGTAAACATCACTTGTTTGCATGTAATACCTGAAATACCCCCCCCCCCCCCCCCCCCACACACACACACACACAATATTTTACACATCTCTGGTAGTTAATTCACAAAATGATTACTTTCAAATGGGTACTAATCAAACCTCACTTCCATACGTAATGGGGGGGGGGGGGGGGGAATCAAGTGTCCCCAAAACGTGATCCGAGTGAGAGACAACAGTGGCATAGCCAAACTAACAGGGAGTGAGTAGGTCAAACTGGGACTGGCTAGGTCAATGCAGGCTGGCCATGCAGCCAGCCAGCCAGCCCTAAGGGCAGGCAGGGGGGGAGAGGGGACCAGGAAAGTGGAACCGTTCAGGGCCACCTTGCGCACCGCGCCGCATCAGGCAGCAGGGCGGCCGCTGTCACCTCTGTGACAGCAGCCAGGGCGAATCAGGTGTCACACTTTCACCTGGGCCGGTCAGTTCATTAGAACGGTGACAGATGACAGCAACCTGTCTGGCCACACAGTGCGAGAGACAAACACACATAAACACCGTGGAAACCTGACTGGCCAGTCACGCGAGCGCAAGACAGAGGGAAAGGGAGCGGGGCCGGGACGGGATGGGTGGCGAGAAGAACAGTAGATGGGGCAACGGCTAAACAAAGAACGGACTTCCTCGGCATCCGCCGCCAAAGACAGGCGGGTTAGGTCAGCAGCACTCTACTGTCTCGCCGAAACGAATGGCAAGCCCGGCCGGCCAGTTGCTTGGCTGGTTCTCCCGCACCAACCAGCTCACCAAACTCAGTGAGTCCTTGCATGAACGCCCTTCAATCTGAGCACAGACCCAGTTTACTGGCCCCTCTATGGCCGTCTGAGTCTGACCAGAGCGGGGATGGGGGGGGGGGGGGGGGGGGGCGCGCTAGGAAGAAGCAGAAAAGGGGGAAGACAGGGGGGCAGGGAGGGAAAGCAGCAGGGGAGGAGGGGGGGGGGGGGGGCAAAGGTAGGGTCCAGGACAAAGGGCATCCAACAGCAACCCAAGACAAAAAGAGAGAGCGAGAGAGAAGGACGTGATTGAAAGGGACAATGGCTGCATTGCCGCGGCATGTAGGTCAAGACGGCGAGAGCCGCCGCGCTCCCCTGACGGTTGAACCCAGCAGTAAAACGGCTGACAAGATCGGTGCTTAGATCTGTTTTCTTTGGGCGCCACCAGATAAAACCCAGAATTATTCAGGGATACAATGCCAGCGTCTGTGTGTAACTGTGACACGGGTTTAGCTCTCGCGCGGCCCCGTCGTCTCAGTCGCAGAGCTCTCAGTCGCAGACCACCACAAACCCTCCGACTTCGAGGCACGTTGGGCAGTAAAAGCGGCCACGCTTCTTTTGCTTCTTCAATTTCGAAATCAACTTTTCACGCAGCGTTCTCCGACACAAATCGTTCTGCTGGAGGAACTGCATTGTACCACACCGACCCTGGCTGCCCTTTACCTTCTGACTACGTGCCTATTTGGTTTCCTTGATCAATACAACCAGCGGATCAGTCGGACGCTCAGCGAAAGAAAGCGCTGGGCCTGCGTCAATTTAAAGAACACATTTGTTGTGGTTCTTGTTTTTCTTTGTTGTTCTTCTTCTTCTCCTCAAAATGTGCCATCAAGGGCTCTTCCTCAGTCAGTCTCTCGTCGTCTTCAAAGAGTTTATCAATGTCCGACAAGTCGAGTTCGAACCGAGACAGCAAAACCAAAAACCCGCATGCAAGCAAGAGTACCCCACAAAACAACAACAACAAACAAACAAAAAACACACAAACACGCACGCACACACGCGCGCGCGCGCGCGCGCACACACACACACACACACACACAGAGGCGACATTATCGCAATCTCTGCCTCCTGGGCGTTGTATGACAAGGCCAAACGCACAGTTTCTCACTGGAACGCCATTTGTCCGGGGAAGGGGAGGAGAAAGAGATCTCCTCTCACTTCGTGGGCGTTTTTCAGGTGGAGCTTAAGTTCTCAGAACCTGGTTAGAAAAGCTACTCTTGGAAGTCATACATTATTTTGCAGGGGGACCGAGACTGAAGGTGAACGGGCGGCAACGACTGATGGTGGGTGGAACCGAAGATCGCCCGTAGAGCTAAAAGCAAGCGATCTCTAAAGGAACCGAAAGACCGGCACCAGACAGGCCAGGCCAGGGCAAGCTATGCAGACAGGGGCCAGGAACAGTCAGCCAGTTGTCCATTCCCGTATAAAAGCATCTCCCGGCCCTGGCCCTCGAGTCTCGCCGGGCCAAGCCGCCAGCCAGCAACAGCAGACCCATGTTCATGTACTCCCGCTGTGTACGGCAGTATGGGAGGAATCTTAATGAGTGTGCCATCGGGTTACGTTCAGCACAAACAGCCGATAAGTGAACACAGTCCATTAAACAGGTTCTGCATTCCTCGTTTCGCCTACCATCCAGCCCCCCCCCCCCCCCCCCCACCAACCGTCATCCCCCGTGACAGTAAAACAGCATCTTTGCTGATGCTGAGCACCGAAACTAATGAACAATTACTTGGCATCCACGGGACAAATGTACGGGTCGCATAGCGACACGAACTGATGTCCTCTTTCACGCAACACTATCTTGTATCATTTTTCCATACACATCACGCTTGAACGTCATGTTTATAAATAAAAAAAAATAAAAAAAATCCAAGAGAAAACGGCAACGTTTTCCCACCTCTACACACTGCATGCAGATATTCCCCCGACGATAATAGCACTAATAGATTCTGACATTTTAACACCTGCCTTTAAAGCTAAACATAGCCTAAGCTATCTAGCTTTGAAGTGAACACACACACACACACACACACACACACACACACACACACACACACACACACACACACACACACAGTTACTTTTAGAAGCAAGAGATGATGGCGCGCCTATAAAAAGAAAATGTACTTGTCATCACATTCATAACCACCTTGGGCTAACGCAATCAACTAGGGTATATAACCAACGTTTACTCAAAACTATTTTTCTTTGCTTTGAATTGTTCCTCGTGCCTTTGCTACCTGTCGTAGGCTAGCCCCTAGCAACCGAGATGGGCCACGATCAGAAACGATGCTACAGTTTTCCTTCCCCTTCGACCCTACTTCTTCTTCAGTGTTGCTTTTTACGTCCACAGAGACCGTACGGTAAATAGGGACAGGAAGCCTACGTCCACCTCGACTTTCACGCAGCTCCCGAGCTCTGACCGATCCTTCTTCTTCTTCCTTCATGATGCTTAACGTCCACGGAAGCCACTTACGGCTTATTAGGACCGGACGGGCTTGGACCCTACTCATCTGAAGCAGCTTTTCACGGTAGGTCTACTCAAATGCAGGTCATGTGACGTAAGGCAGGCACGGCAGGTACACAGCGCCACTACCTGGTAGTACGTGAAACGGAAAGCCAGTCAGGTACACAGAGGTATATTATTCTATCCACACCTGGGGCCACAACGTCTGCCATTTTTCCGACTCTGTACACCCCCCCACCCCCCTCCCTGCAGCTGGCCAGTCAAGCGGGAAGAAAGGAGGTAGGGGGTGGAAGAGAGAGGGGGTGGGGGTGGGAGCGGAATTGTAGGGGGAGGGTTCACGAAGAGAGGAATGCCGAAGCACCCCCACAGAATCTTTTGATCTCCTGCTGTGTGCCGCTGGCTGATGAACTGTCTACTCTCTTACCTGGCATAGATGGTCACAGAGCCGCAAGCTGAGGGGAGAAAGGGAAGGGATGCGCCGCGGTTTGTTACCTCACCGCTCTGTCAGTGTGAGGACGGGCCGGGGCACGTGCAGCCCTGTGGTACCACTACCTTCAGTGATTACAACAACTGGAGCAGCCACAACCGTACCTTCGCAGAGGCTCGGGGCAGGTACAGGCGTTCGAAAGGAATGCGGGATTTTTTCACCAGTTTGTGTTGATGGCAGGGGTGGTGGTGATGGTGACGACGGAGATGCCACACAACTTCAGGATGGTGATGCGTATGTGTTGTGTCATAAACCGACGCACGGAGTTCGCGTGTGTGTGTGTTGCGTGCGTGTGTGTGTGTGTGTGTGTGTGTGTGTGTGTGTGTGTGTGTGTGTGTGTGTGTGTGTGTGTGTGTGTGTGTTGCGTGCGAGCGAGCGTGTGTATGTGACGGTGTGCTAAAAGGGAAGAAAGCCGATTCCTCCCAGATCCGTCCACTACAACTACGACGCAGGAAGAAGCCATGACAACCCAGTTATCCCCTCGCACTGATCAGCACCAAGGGCAGAAACAACAAACAAAATGTTACTGCTGACAACCTACAACACAGACTGGAAGAAACATCATATATACATATTTCGTTCAAGCACCTGCCGATCCACTGCCTGAAGTGGGTTGAAGTTGAGGAGTTTAGCAGCGCAGTCTTTCACCGACATCACGCGTCATGCTGAATTTACGGTACGCACACATAATGTGTGTGTGTGTGTGTGTGTGTGTGTGTGTGTGTGTGTGTGTGTGTGTGTGTGTGTGTGTGTGTGTGTGTGTGTGTGTGTTTGTGTGTGTACAGTTCTCGGAGCGGAGAAGTTGTGTGAGGCTCATTGACAGCACACACACACACACACACACACACACACACACACACACACACACACACACACACACACACACACACACACTAAGCATCGGTTTACGACATCTTTCCTCCACACATACACCATCATCATCACCTCGTATCATGTGCATGGGCCCGACAAAAACAACTCCCGTGGCTTACTGCTTCTGTTCCACACAGATCATGGCTCTATCCGTGCATGGAAGTAACTTGACAGATAATCACACAGTCATTGGCTTTTCTTTCCTTTTTTTTCTCAACAGCTAATCAAATGGTCATTATTACCTCCTCCTCCCCCCCCAAAAAAAACCTTTTTTTTTTAAAACGTAACCAGTACAAAGTCACACTCGTATATATGCGGATCCGTGCTGCTGTCTTATCCGTCTAAGGCTCTGTTTACTGCCCGTTTTGTGTGTAAATCAAGTTTTGCATAGACAGTATACTCGTGGGAGCCTCTCTGTGTGTGTGTGTGGGGGGGGGGGGGGGGGAGGGGTGCGTGCGCGCGCACAAGATTTCTACGGACAAGATTTTGCGCACAAGATTTCTACGGACAAGATTTTGCGCTTTATAAATACTTTAATTATCATTATATTACATGCGCAACCAACCATCAGAATTCCACGTACGATCCAAAGCGCCAGCCTATAAAATTAAAAAGCACAAAATGGACTTGTATCCTTTGCCAGTTTGATATAAACTGAGAGTACTTCGCACTTGTGAGGTTGTATCATTTTAGACCAAATGGAATGCTCATGAATGCGTTCACAACCCTGCGTACCGTTACCCGACATGCCCTCTCGGACGGGTACCGTGGGTGTAAATTAGGTCAACATCTGCTGAGCATGAGAAGCCAAAGCTTTCTGAGGTTGCCTGTGCTGTGTAGGTCAGAACATAGCTTCGCATATTCCGCCTACTGTCAGCGATGCTGCCACTCTATAATGCCCGATTCTCCTGATCGTCTAACGCAGCAGGCTGGTTTTTTGTCAGTTCTCTTTCAACGTAAAGCGGCGCGTCACGAATAACGTCACACATACAGTCTACTGCTAGCGTTACACACACGGTCTACTGCCTACGTGAAAAAGGCCCACAGCCTCCTGAAAATGTTTTCTGCAATTCTGTCCTGTATGCTACAAGGAAGAACGTGATACTGGCCCACAACCCCCAGAAAATGTTCTTTGCAATTCTGCCCTGTACAACTTCTACAAGGAAGCTTTTCTGCCCTGTACAAGGAAGCTTTTCTGCCCTGTACAAGGAAGCTTTTCTGTCCTGTACAAGGAAGCATGAACACAGTACTGTCCCCAAGGAGCCATGCTTGCAGAAAAGCTCCGTTGCGCCAACAAGGCCGACCGGCTGCAGACAACCAAATTCATCAATACCATCAAGCCAGACATCTGAGAACAATCCCGGAACGCCGTGAAAGAAGAGTGGGACATCTACTTTAGATCTGACGAACTGCTTCGCCCTGGTACGACCTTCGCAGCAAACTTGGCGTAAGTTATCAAACAATTGACCCGACTTGTCTCAACGCCACACTTTAATAATAATATATATATATACCCCTCCCGATGGATGCACTGGTATTCTCGAATGAGTGAGAGACAGAGACAGAGAGAGACAGGGTTAGATGGGTTACAAAACAAATCACACACATTCATCCCAGGCCCCATCCAAACATAACTGATCAGACTTTGGTGTGTGTGTTGGGAGAGGGGGGAGAGAGAAAACAATTCATACACACCCACCCCTGGCCCCGTCTAAAACATAACGGAGTGGGGGGTGGGGGGGTGGGGGAAAGAGAGAGAGAGAGAGAGAGAGAGAGAGAGAGAGAGAGAGAGAGAGAGAGAGAGAGAGAGAGAGAGAGAGAGAGAGAGAGAGAATGGAGCTAAAAACATGCTTTCCCCCTAGACTTCAAAACTACCTCCCACGGTAGTCAATCAAAAGCCACGAGTGTGGTTTTGTACGAGGAGAACAGGGCCAACACTAAGACGGTGAAGAGAAACAATAATATTTTCTTCTCATTCAGCTCGCGGTCTCTGTCAGTGTCAGAGGTCGCCACAGTCAGAACCAATACGAAGACCCGGATCTGCGCGAGCACTTAAGAGCGCTGACAGACTCGGAACTGCCAGGGGATGTGGTGAACGGTGGTGAAAGACGTACCAATAATTGCATCCAGTACACCAACGACCTTTCTCCTTCTTCTTTGTTTAAAAGGATCTTCATACCTCTCTCTCTGAGTGAATGTGTGTGCGTGTGTGTGTGCACGTGCACATAATATACAACAGCGGTCACTAATGACCCTTTTTTTCCGTTCCGCTTATGTTGATGCCCGCGAGCCTCTAGTGACAGCAGTACTTGCCAATTCTTCTACGGTAATCCACAAAGCCATCACGTTCGCCGACAATCGATATACCGTCAGCTGTGCCATCGCGAAAAGACAACACTTAGGCCGATACACTTCCTGCTGGCCTAGACCTGTGAGGCTATTTCTGGAGGTCCTAACGGCGCAGTAATTCCAGATCATGTCCGTCTTGTTCTGTTCGGCTCGGTGAAAACCGTGAAGGCACCGAAAAGCTCACCTAGGAAAGCCTACATTAGGCGCTCCAAGCGTCTCTCCCAAGTGCCCCCATCGTTGCCCATGATGCCAGCATTCTTGACGAGGAAATGGTCAGAGGAAAGAGCGATCTCTTGTATTACACTGTGTAAATCAGAAGTAGAGGGGGGGGGGGGGGGGGCGTCGGAAAAAGCGATTTATCGCAATAAACTGCCAAACATGATATCGGAAAGATGAAGCAAGGGGGTGATCTATCGCAGTACAGTGTGTTAACAAATTCGTATTATTTTATCAACGTGTTTCATGAGTTATCTACAGCTGATCTGATCCAGTACACCTTAAAATTATAGCTGACGTGGAGTTCATTACAGAATATCCGTCTCTAGAGTTGGGACCGTTTTGCACCAAAACTCGACTGAAGCTAGGCATCCTAAAGTTATGAATCAAGTGAATGTTAACGGGGAGGGGGCGTACAAAACAACAACAAAAACTTCACTTTTGAACAGTAACGTTCCGAGCCTTCAAAGACGATCACCCAACAGTCAAAACTGATCAGCTGCGCCATCGCTTGTCGTGCCCACCCCGGCTTCTGCCACCCTGCTGGCTGCCGATTCGCTCGATCGACTTGTTTAACGCCAATCCAGATGTCTCCGGAGAGGTACTGGTGGCGACCGAGATCTCTCACGAGGTGGGGAGAAGACTATACCTAATGAGACACTGTCACCATCGGAATGATTTCTGCATTAAGAGGAGAGCCATTTTAACGCGCATTAACTGCGAGGGACAAAGTCGCAAGATAGTGTCCACAAAGGACAGCTTTGGAAGCGAAAGGAGAGATCGAGCCCAAGCGGGAAATCAAACCGATGTCGTCCAAGCGGACCAGCCTACCAATAGCATAATGCTTTACCGCTAGGCCAAACGGGCTCAGTGATCTGCTAAGATTCCGAGCGGGGATTACAGTTTTCAGAGGTTGTGTGAAACACTCTGTGGTTCTTCCGTAGCCATGCATTTCTGTTCCTGTTTATACAACGAGCTCAAGTACATTCTGCCCCGATTCTAAACTTCAGAAGAAAACAACACGTGACACTGACAGGGACCAATATATACAAGTTGTTACGTGTAGCTTTAACTACAGAACGAAAGCTGTACGGCCCTGGAGGGCCGTTTTAAACAGTGTCTAAAAATACATCCCCGCACAGCACCGAGAATGAAAACAACTGACAGCCAACAGCCAACATGAATGGCAGAGCATGCGGTGTACAGACGTCAACATGTAAACCCAATCTACAAAGCATAATTCCACACCGTGCAACTGTAAACACTTCAACACTGTAACACATGTAGCACACAGAATCTCTAGGAGTTTGAGCATATTATACCTGTCAATGACGTAACAGTAACGTCTAAACAAATGGTTTACGGGTATTTAATGTGCAAGTCTTTGTCAAATAAAGAAACAGCAGAACCTGTGTAAGAATATTTGATCTTTGTCAGTGGTATGAAATTCGGGAAAAAGGCAAGTCCTGGTTTTCAAACGAACGCGGACAGCCAAAGTCGACTATCAACGAGCGTTAAGCCCCACTGTTAAACAGAGTAAAACTAAAAATGCGAAATCTTTGCCGTGTAAACCCCTTTATCAAACGCAGTCGCACATTTTGTGTGGAACACTGGGTGTGTAAACCGTCAGTCAAATGAAGTAACGATGAAAGCGTGAACTAATGGGTGTCTAAAAACCTACTGTCAAATAACACTAGTAGTGTGGTGGTGTGGAGTATTGAACAAGTTGCCCTTTGTCAAATGCGGTAAGGCTAACACTGTAATAGACAGCGTGGAATAGTAAAGGTGCAAGTCCTTCTTTCATGGTGCTTTACGTCCACAGAAACCGTATGGTTTATTAAGGACGGGGGGGGGGGGGGGGGGGGGGGGGATGGGATAGGGAATGAGAGAGAGCCCAGGCCCACCTCCCTGTTGACACAGCTCCTGAGCTCTGACACAGGCACCTTCTTCTTCTTCCATGATGCTTTACGCCTACCGAAACCGTATGGTTTATTAGGGACGGGGGAAGCCACTGGGATAGGGAATGAGTACCCAGGCCCACCTCCCTGTCTACACAGCTCCCGAGGAGCTCTGAGTTCAAATCCTCCGTTACTGTATCAGTTACGAAACAACTTGGAAAATCGAGGATGTGTTTGTAAGCCCTCTGTCAGTGAAGTCACTAACACTGACAGACAATTTGGAAAGTTTAAGCTATTGGTCCTTTAATCACTGTCAGTGAAAAACAAAAATAACAGTAACAGTCCAAAACACTAAGGGGGTTGGCAGTCGTTTCTGTCAGTGAAGTAATACTAATGAGGAATATTGTACGGGAAGAAGGGGGGGGGGGGGGGAGGGAAGGGGGTAAACCTTTCGTCGGGGTAAAGCAACACTAAACCTGGTAAACAGTTCAAAACGTTCTGGGTGTAGTAATTAATCCCTGTGACACTGAAATAACTACCACTAGCAGGCAGTTTGGAACAACTGAACGTGTAGTCCTTCGTCAGTAAAGAAAGTAAGTAAACATGGTGCTTAACGTCCACAAAAACCACAAGGTTCATTAGGGACGGGGAGAAGGGGGGGGGGGGGGGAAGAGGGAGATTATATACCTATCGCTACACTGTCACCACCAGAATGACTCCTGCATTACGGTGGGCAGCGATGAGAGCCATTTTAAAGTTTCACAATTGTGAGGGACAAAGTCACAATCCAAAGATCACAACTTTTAAAGAGAAAGGAGAACCAAAGCAGATTCGAACCGAGGTCCTTCTGCTGACCAGCCTAACTAACGCCTAACCGCTAGGCCAAACCGGCTCACAGTAAAGCAACAGCAACAGTGTGGAATAAATAGCCTGGCCAGACACAGTGTGGAAGGCGGCAACAAAGTAATGCAGTCAGGATCCATACACATGTACACACAGAGTACAGTCGAGCGGCCACACGGCAATTAGGCGAAGTTGCTTCTTCACACACTCAAAGTCAGGGATCAATACTGCCGAGTCAGCAACTCGAGGCCGCCTACACTCTCCTTTCAAACGCGTCTTTCGGTCGTCAGCGCGCATGTGTCAGTGTACTTAGTGGTTTTCTTCCTTGTTTTACGATTCAGTTGTACAAGGGTTGTAGTAGAAGTTACAGCGATGAAACAATCTCTCTCTCTCTCTCTCTCTCTCTCTCTCTCTCTCTCTCTCTCTCTCTCTCTCACACGCACACACACTCTCTCTCTCTCTCTCTCTCTCACGCACACACACACAGTCACACGTACAAGCACTTCGTCCGAGCCTAGAGTACTAATTGAAAAATGTGGGGCAGAACTTTCAAGTGACAAGAACTAATCACCAGCTTCTGTGGGGACCAAGCAGCAGACAAGAGGCTCCCCTGACCACCAGTCAAGAGGCTTCCCTGACCACCAGTCAAGACCCCCACCCCACCTCGTGCCTTTCTTTACCCAAACCACTCCAGAGAAGCACAAAGACCAGAGAAGGTGGGGGGGGGGGGGGGGGGGGCGGCGAGCTTTATTTTCCAAGGACTTTAGGTTCATTTGGACCAAACAACTAGGCCTTGCTAAAATACTACTGATAAAGGGGAGGGGGGGGGGAGAAGGGGGAGGGGCAAAATATCAACAGACTCAAAAATGCGGGGGGGGGGGGGGGGGGGGACTACCTCATAAAAGTTGAAGTGGGTGGAAGAAGAGGCTGGGTGCATGAGGGGGTGATGGCGTCTGTTGACAGTTGTGGCCTGTATTTGAGGACACACAGCGCAGGCCTAACTCCCTGCCCTGTGACACTGGACACACCCACACACTCGGAGCAACTGTGTCCACACACAGAAAAGCACAAAACCAAAAAAGAAAAAAAGTGCCAACAAAGCGCGTGGCCGTTTTTCTCAGCATGTTTTATGAGGATGCTCAAAGTGTGAACTGCTAGCGCCATTTATCTTCAAGTTCAGTTTCCAGTTTCCACTTTTGCTGTGCTAGCCGCTGCTGTCAATTTGAATGAACTTTTCTTTCTTTAAGGCTAAGTGCTTCAAGGCCATCAATTTTTAATTAATTTCCACTTTTTGGAGCTGCCTACTGTCAGCATATAATACACTCTAACACATTACACATAGTTAACCTCCACTTGTGCAGTGCTAAGCCAGCAAGTTAGCTTCTTGTCCCACCTTCACAGTAACACCTGCCAGGTTTTAATTAACTTCTGTTGGTGAAGGCCAGTGACATGCTATCAATTCCTAAACAACTTTTCTACCTCTAGTAAAAGTAGTAATAATAATAACAATAATATAATGTTCTCTTTTATGTGCTGTTTCTCCAAACTGGTGTGCATAGCCTATCGCAAAGCAAAGAACCAAAACACAGTTGAAACAAATTTCCACAAATGCGTGCATGTGGCAGTCAACTATGTGTAACGTGTTAGAGTGTATTACATGCTGACAGTAACAACATGTCATATTTTAGTTATAATACTTTATAGTCTTCATTTTGTTTCTAAAGCCTGCTGTTTGTTGTGCTGAGCCAAGTTACGGTCAACATGACTGCTTGAAGAGGTGAGATTTAAAGACGATTTGAAAGATGCCAGTGTGTATGATGACCTAATTTTGCAAGGAAAACCAACATATTCCACACAGACAGTGCAGCATAAAAAAAAAGACCTACAGTGCTCACTGTCAACGTCTTACTGGCTTCCACTTTTGCAAAGCTAACTGCTACTGCTAGAGCTTTAACTCTGCTCAACACAACAAACAACAGGCTTTAGAAACAAAATGAAGACCATAAAGTATTATAACACAAAGTACCCATCGCACATTGACCACACAGTGCATGCTTACGGACACACACCAGCATTTTACTGCAACGTGAATACACACTCACACACACACACATGACTCTCTCTCTCTCTCTCCCACACACACACACACGCACTCGTGTGTGTACACGTATACATACATGTATCATACATGTTGCATGCAACAGTCTATCAAAATCAATACTTCGCTCGCCCCCCCACACACAGCAAAGCTATCATTTACATACACGTAGCCAGTTGGGGTAAGGTTTGGGCGAGTCCTAATTGACCCCTTGAGTCCCTCGCGTGCGTTACACAATAGCGGGCGGCAAGACGAGACACAGAGGGTTTAGCGTCACGGATGGGCGAGCCCTTGGAGGTTTAAACACTTCAGTCACAGCCCAGTGCAGGTCAACAGGCAAGTTGTTCGCGCCAGGTCAGGCCTACATACAGCCAGACAATAAGACCATAGCCTGACCGGAACAAAACCGCCGCTGTCTCAACCACCACCACTCCTCCTCTGCTACATTGTGGTGGCACCATTACAATATATAACATCACGGCTTGCGAACAAGAACCCAGCAAGCGTGAGAGATGCAACAGGTCATCACAGTAAGCTGAGTAATGTCAGAACACGACACTGACCACAGCACGTGGACACAGGAGCAAGAAGCAAGCTCTGAGAGTGTGAGGTGCAAACACAATAGCAACACACCAGCGGAGCAAGCACTGAGATCGTGAGGTGTTCAACGCAGTAACAACATTGGCGAACAGAGTATCAGATAAAAGGTCAATTCACTATGAAATCAGAAGTTGTGAATCTGACTGGTGGAGGCCAGTCAGTGAAGTCACAGATGAGGTCAGAGTATGCGAACTGTATAAGAAAAAGAAGAATGGAATAGTGCTTTTTTATGCCCAGTCAACCATGATGGTTATATCAGGGTGAGCTTTCTGAAACACTCTAGCAGAGCACAAATAATCAAAAGAAGAAGAAAAGTCACTGCTCTTCTAGCACAAGAAACAAAACCGCCTGTGGACCAGACACTGAAAGCTACAACCTGCAAGAACTTCAGCCTCATTGCTCTTCCTACTCCAAGTAAGCAGCCTACTAAAATATTAAGAGGGTGATACCATGGTCATGCCCTGACAAACTGAGAAAACATTAAAAAGCAGAATTAGTGTAGATCAGACATGAAAGGGTAAAACAAGGCCGAACTCTGGGTAGAAAACAAGCACCAAATTAGTGTGCATATCATCTATCCCATTTGAAAATGGTTAAACTAGGCCAATGTTTAGGGAGAAAACTAGCACCTGTTTGTCTCCCCAGACTTTGGTCTAGCCCTTACCATTTTTCCCCCTCATTTTGTTGTTGTTGTGATCTACACTAATTTAGCTTTTCAGTGGTTCAGCTGTGACACAAGAACTTGGCCAAACTTTGATCTGACAGGAACTGGGGGACAGACATTGTATATTTGTTATTTGTAGGAATGCAGAACTCTTAAGAAAAAAAAAGAAAAAAAAACAACAACAACAAAACAGAAGGAAAAACTCTAGACAAACATTGGGAACACATTTTGCACAACTGATGAAAACAAGCCAAACAATAACACACAGCACTGTAAAAAGAACAATGCAGGGCTCCCACTAGCAAGTATGTCCCTGGGACTCCTGTAAAGTTGTGGCCTGTGGACACCGTCTTGTGACTTTGTCCCTCACAATTATGAAACATTAAAATGGCTCTCATCGCTGCCCACCTTAATGCATAAGTCATTCTGGTGGTGACAGTGTAGCGATAGGTATATAAACTCTCTCCCCTGCCCCCCCCTAAAAAAAAACCTATGGTTTCTGTGGATGTTGAGCACCATGTTTACTCCCTGCTACAACTTTTAGAGGGTCCCTGGGCAGTTTTAAGGGGTCAAGTCTAATATGCAGCTGTGCAGAAATATTCTGCTTTGCATAGGATGGCATACCCTTTATCCTTTGTACAAGTCAGTTCTGGGTTCACTTCTGTCTGACAGGTATGTTGCCTCATTATTATATATGATATAGCAGTAATACTAATATGTTTATTCAAAGGCCTATTCTTGTAGTTCTCCATGTCAGTATTACTCTGATGTTTGGCAGCCCTGCCCACTCTGTATACATGTTTTAGTAGCATCCATCTGTCAGTATCAGAACCATTTTTAAGTAGTATAGTAAGAAAGCAAAATCTGTGCCACTTTCAAACATGAGAGAGTGAAGTGTGTGTCACTTTCAAACACAAGACCATTACAAAATATTTGTCTGAAACAGGTTAGAGTAACCCTTGAATCTGTGGAACAGATCAAAACCAAAAAGAAAATGAGAAGGGAAAATTTGCAAATTGCAAACAGAGAACATGGTAATAATGCAAACAACTAAGACCGTCTGACTGTAATTAAAGGCATGTATTGTCTTAACATCACTGAAAACTTAAGGTGCATCCTCTGATTACTATGGTGCCACTTTGAACAAAGTTTAAACATGTATAAACAGTGACTAAAAAACTTGGCCAAAACAGATGAAGCAATGCCAATGGCAAGGGATCATAATGAATCAATGGCGACACCTGAAGAACATAAAGACAATGTCAACAGAGCACTATCACATGATCACTATCAACATTTGACAAGATGAAGATGATAACAGTAACACAAGTGACAAGTGTCAGCAGAGAACAGTAACTTGAGTAAGTGAGACGCTGTAAGCGGAACAGGCTGACAAAATTGAGACCAGGATTAGTAGGACTAGGAGTAGGACAGCAGAATAACCAAGTCAAACCACAACTGGTGTAAGAGTTGAGCACAGTCAATCAACTCTATGTTACCAGAGCTAACAGTCAAACCATAACTGGTGTAAAGGTTGAGCATGGTCAATCAACTCTATGATACCAGAGCTAACTGAGTCAAACCGTAACTGGTGTAGGAGTTGAGCATGGTCAATCAACTCTATGTTACCAGAGCTGAGTCAAACCATAACTGGTGTAAGAGTTGAGCACAGTCAATCAATTCCATGTTACCAGAGCCAACTGAGTCAAACCATAACTGGTATAAGAGTTGAGCATGGTAAATCAATTCCATGTTACCAGCATGGTTGAAAGACCAGTAAGACTAAGATCAAATCTGGTTCATGAGACAGTCAGTACACAAGAGTATTTGTATAATTGTAATGTTCAGTCATACCAACAACAGAACATCAAAACACAATCTGACAATGTTCTCACAGCAACACTGTTGAAAAGCCAGTCACAGCTGAACGCTTTCAAACAGTCAGAAAATACAACTCTATATGTAATATGACCGCAAAACACAACACACACACACAAAACAAAAAAAACACTAACACAATCTCATTTAGAGGATGTCATCTAAACACTGTTGAAAAGCTGGTGTTTTTTGTTGTTTTTCTTTCTCACAACAGCAGGTCCTGTTCAGACAAAATCAGCACAACATTGCTGGACTAGAGCATATTATTATATTACTAACACCGTAAGTTGAACACTAACAGTAAAACACAATAATGCAATCTGACAATGTTGTAAGACCCCAGTCATAACGGTATGGCATTATAATACTACATACTTCTGCATCAAGCCATCAGCCAGACTAGGCCAGTCTGTTGTATTTATTTCATTTTCAGTAAAAACTCACTGAATCTGAGACTGTGTGAGTGTATCATGAAGGGTCAATCAACTCAGTCACACTGATTATGATAGACTGACGTCATGACAAAAGCAGAGTTTGGGTCAGGGCAATGGGATCTGCTTGTCATCAGATTCAGAACCAGGTCAAGGCAATGGAAAAACCTCAATCTCAGCAGAACCTGCTCAGGATGATGGGACAGTGTTCTCAGAACCTGGCCAGGACAGTCAAAATGGGACAGTGTCACTGTCACTATCAGCAGAAGCTGATCAGGTAAACTAATATCACAGAACCTGGTCAGGGTAGGGGGACAGTCACAATGTCATCAAAACCTGGCCAGGATGATGGAACAGAGTGACTGTTCACAAGAACCTTGTCTGGATGATGCAACAACATCAGGAGAAGCCAGTCTGGATGATGGGACAATGTCAGGAGAGGTCGGTCTGGATGATGGAACAATGTCAGCAGAAGTGGGTCAAGCTGATGGGACAGTGTCAGCAAAACTTTCACAGAGCGATGGGACAATGTCACTTCTCAGCAGAACCTGGACAGACCAACAGTGATTCCAACAGAACGTTAACATAACAACAACCCATCCATATCCCAACTTCATTATCATTATGGGAGGTATGAATTAAAATAATGCCGTAAGAACATGGTCAGGAAGATGGGATTGTGTTAGCACACCATAGTGCGACTATGGTTAGTAGTCATGAATTCTTTCAGTTAACGCACACAGGCAGAATCCACAAAGGTGACCAATCTCATCACTACACTGCACTCTGAATACCACTTACCACCTATGAAGTATGATTCAATCAAAGTTATAAAGTAGCAAGAACAATAAATCTGGGTCCCCCCTCCCCCCCCCCCCCCCCCCCCAACCTTTTAAGAGCCAGCTGAAAGACTGGCCATGAGCAGGAGCATGTAGTGAGACCTGTAATCCAACCCTCCTCCCCACCCACCCACTCCTGCTACAAAGTCAGAGACAGGATTTGTGTGCACATTAAGCAAACAGCCATTCTGGACTGTCAGCATTTTTTCAGTGACACCGCAGGGTCTCTTAGCAAGCCTTGTCAGACTTCAGCGTCATGCTGTACATCAATGCAGTTCATTGCGTTCTTTTATCTCTTCCTTTTTCTATCTTTCATGACAATTTGATTCTAGTAAAAGCCCTTCAAAGACTGTTCTGAAAAACTTGAAACCAGAGACTTATGCTGAACATGATATGATGTATCATGTACAACAACAAAAAGGGGAGGGTGGGGGTCATAAAAACACACCTCTTTATTGTTGACATTTTCACTGACACCATTCCAAAAAGGCGAAACATTCATGTTGCCCTCTTCAGAAAAGTGAGGTACCTGTGCAAGCTATATAGTAAAAGGTACTCCACAAATCTAATCCCACTGCACATATTTTATGTCATATCATTTTTGATTAACATGCCACCATCACTTTAGCTCAAATGTTCACTAGTTCAGTCACTGTGATAAAAAACATTTCTTTTTTCTCCTTCTCCCCTTCTTTTTTTTCTTTTTTTTTGCCATCTGGTTTACCCCATGCAGCTAAACCATTACTGGTCTCCAGCCACTTTCCATACCATTACCAATGCCAGTACTAACTAGTCTAAAGGTAAAACTATATTATACACTAGGGAAAGAGGCTCCTTCACTGTCCTGAACTAATATGGGAACATTTTATACCCATACAAACTGATTTCAAAAGTAGATATCAACCCTGTTTCTTTTATTGTGTTTTAACTTCTGTTACCTAAGTTGACCTGCTCTTTTTTCTCTTTTTTTTTAAACAGTATAAATGACAATTCATAAAACTTGTGTAAACTGTAATGATAAAGCACTGTTTGAGCACCATCTTATCACTTTTGATAATAACCTTTTTTATGGCACCCCATCTGGTAAAAGCCTGGAGTGCTTACAAAGACATTTTATCACACACACACACACACACACACACACACACACACACACACACACACACACTACAAATACATGCATTACTAGTCATAGACTGGTAGAATGAGAAGGGAAAAAAATGACAGATCAGTATGCAGAAGAAAAGAGGTGATTTTTCAGTTTTGACTGAAAAGAAGAGAGTGAAGAGAGTTCCTGACACAGTGACAGAGGAAGAAGGCTCCAGATCAATGAAAGGAATGAAAGGATAGATCTCTCCCCCAGTGTCCTCCTACCCATCCTAGGAACATGAAACACTTTTGAACAAAATGCTGGCTAATCAAAGATTATACCCGAGTACACCAGTGAGCTGGTACACAGGTGCGTCTACAGTATAGATCTATGGCTTTGTAACAATACACAGGCTAATCACACAATACCTCAAGTACATCAGTAAGTATGCCTGCCTGTACTATCACTATTATGATAAAATGAAATAAACTGCTTGTTAATGTTATCTATCATTCAGACATTAAAATCGCACAAATTATACATTATCCTGACGTGACTGCATCAGTGCATGTATGCCAAACCTGTACTCAGTGAGTCAGTACAGTTGTTTACCACTGAAAATACCACCTGGCAATAATTGAATAATATGACTTTGTGAGTGAAGAGGCAGACAGAAATGAATATATGTTGTCATCAGAAACTGGATTTATTACCCAACCCCGATGACAGTGATGTACATTAGGTCCACACAGTGAACTGGTGCAAGAGTTGCGCAAGCAATGTTGACACTCTGGTAATAGCAGGGCATACATGTATACAGAACACTGCAACTGACTGAAAAGTGAAATAGTCTTTATAGACCACAGCCTGGCCTGCATCCTGAAGAAAACGCTGATAAGAGGCTGCAGAAGAAGAGCGGGTTGCCTGTGCATTTGAAGACACACACACTGATTACACTTGTCTATAAGTATCACAGTGTCTTGTGTAAAATGTGTTAAAGAGTACATACTGACATGAATTAACATCACACCATACACATGTGTACACAGATTTCCATTTACTGATTTAGTAGTTTACCACTGTGTTAAATGCTGAACCTGTCAAGACCTGACACAGATTAAATGAATGAATCCAAATGGAATTGTTTCACTAATCCTGGCAAACCGTAGCCCACACTACAAGGAGACGCTGGGGCGAGGGGGTAGGAGTGGGGGCAGTTCTAGAACATGCATGTAGTTATACATGTGTACACGATACTCAACCCTTTCTGCTTGTGCTGTCTAGTATTATCAGTTTCGTTCAAGAGCTTAAGCAGTAGCTTCACAAAGCCGATTTTACCATGAAAGCATTTAGGACAAGTGAGTGCAGTGGTTGAGGAATCGGTTAATCCTGGAACTTCCATGCTGGTAGACGAGAGCAGAAGATAGACATGTACAACAGCCCCACTGGCAGTCCAACGAAGCTCCCCAAAAGTGCTGGCCCAACGAACTACTGGGCCTACGCACTTCAGTCGCACATTACACGCTGCGGAAAACGGAGTACACACGTATGCATCATGGCCGATGCGATATTGTACAGCTAACAATCTCAAAATTGCATCAAAGAGATCAACAGGCCGCCGAATTTGTTCTCCAAGTTAAAATTTGCCAGCTACATTCTATTTGAAGAAGCACGTCATAACATGACTCTCTACACGGCAGCCATCTTGGAAAATAGTCCACGAAAGAAGAAGCGAATTGGGGCAACATAACTGGCTTACGCAAATATCCCACGCGTTTTTGACATACATCATAAACAAACAAAAATCCATAACGAAAACCGATGGTAAAAGAAACTGCCAAACCGCGAAATCGGCCTTGTGTGCGAGCACCTTGCCTTCTCCATCATCTAGGTAGGCAAAGCGAAGAGGACAAAACTTACCATGGTCATTTTCCACCGTACTATCCATGGAGCTCGGTGAATGTCGTCTCTCTCATATTCTTCTAGTTTTTCGTGGCCTTCACAACTTTAGGAGCACACGGAGTTGGCGAAGAAATGGACAGTTCATGCGAAATTAGGCCACTTCCTGACACCTCCTGAGCCCCAGTTTCTTCCTTCGTGTGTTTTGCAGATGGAGGTATTGTTGTTGTCGATTTCCATTTTGGAAAGTGTGCATATCAATGTCGCTATGTCAGCCAATCAAAAGAGAGTGTGTGTGCTTCGTATACATGATTGACAGTTGGTTTTGATGAAGAAAAAACGCGTTATGTTTGCTACATGGAGCAATCACCTACAAAACTAAACTTCGCCCAAGCCACAAAACACAGTTTTGAGGAAAAGAATGAAGGGCGACGAAGGCAGTGCCAGATAAAGTGTGAAACGAGACAGCACATGATACAAGCGTATCACTCCACACACAAATCCCGCCCACATGTGTGCGTTCATTGAGGACAAAAGCGAGGGCAGGCTAGTTTAGGATTAGCGCAGTACACTGTGTGATGTGATTATCCTTTTACGTTTTACAAGTTTCAAGCTCCCCGT
>OY757545.1:8902926-8982296 GCA_963584105.1 Alviniconcha strummeri
TGAAATTTATTTTGAAATTTTCTTACCTGTGTCTGTGTCTTCTTTTTTTCTTCTTCTTTTTTTTTTCTTTCTTTTTTTTCTTTTTAAAGGTTAATTGGACTTGGTGCTAACATACAACATGGTGGTTACTGCAGATTTGAGTGTGTGTTTGACTAATCTGAGTATGCTCATGTGATTTATGTTATTATTCAGTGTTTCCTCACAAAAATAAGAACCATTTATTAATGCATCAGTCATTCAGTTAAAAATCTTTGTGATTGTCTGTAACTCCATACACACTCTATTCCATTCAGAGTAAAAGTTGTCTGGAGATGTTCCAGTTACTAACTGTTCAAAACAAAAACAAAACAAAACAAAAAAAGACTTACTGTCCTTTGCCACGGATAATGTTGAGCCTTGAAGTTGAACACTTAGTTTCAGGCTTATTTTTTAAAATTCCCGGTCTGATGCCTACACCAACATTTTTGGTTTCTAGAAAGGTTAGGGCCAGAAGGAGGGAGTAGAGGAGCTCAGAGCCTTTTTATTTTTTTGTCCTTCACTATTTAGCTGCATCAGTTGTGTAGAAGGTATGGTTGGGTTTAAGATGGACAGTTGGTGATGGTTTCAGCATGTGGGGACAGTGTTAGGCGTGCACGATACAGACGATAGTCAAACTTGCAATGAATGGCTTTGGCGGTAGCCCATTTGTCATTCAGACCAACGGTGTATCTTTCCTTGGTGCCAGCAGGTTTTCATCAACCCCTGTCCCACGGAAAGAAGGAACTAAAAACATTGTACCACTGAAAGATGGAAATAAAAAGCTTGTACCACTGAAAGACAGAAACCTTGTACCATTGAAAGATGGAACTAAAAACCATTTACCACGGAAAGACGGAATTAAAAACCTTGTGCCACTGAAAGCCAAAAACAAGAACAAATTGGGAACCACAGAAAGACGACATTAAATATATGCTGGTCAGTGAAAGGCAGCATGTTGTTAAATTTCATTTGTGGATGTTCTGACGCAGTGCCATTCATTGCAAGTGCCACTCTGGGTGTAGAAGCTGTGTCCAGATTGCAAGGTCTGCACACCATCCTTGGTTGGTTGTGGCAGGTTGGAAAAGGCCTGCTTGATAGAGCCAGGGTCGACCACGTTCTGGTCATGAAATTATGAATCGCCTCATGTCACCCATCCCCTATGATGTCATCCTCACAGGTGTGCCCCCCTCCCCCACCCCCCACATCTTTCTACCTGCTGTGCGCCACCTGGAAGGGGAGGGCGGGGGCTTTGTGCCGGTGACTGCAGCCCCTTGTGGTGGTGATACTGCCAGCGATTCCAGCGGATCCCCACCCCGCCCCCTCCCCCCTCTGGCCCGCCCCCAGCCACAGGCCACGCCCCCTGGGGCCAGTCCAGGTGCTCATTTCATTTTTTCGTTCCTCACCACTTGTCTCATGTGTCCCTGTTGCGCATCGTTACTGTACGTTTACCTTGCTTTGCTCAGACGTCGTTTTGAGTAATACATCTCTCAGTATTTTGCATCTTTTGTGTATGTTTTTTTTTTCTCCACCTATCTCCCCCCTCCTTCCCCCTCCCACCCCCTCCCACCTCTTTTTTTCTTCTTTTTCTTGATGATTTGGTGTGGCAATGTTTATGCTGTCTGCCCGTCATCACTCAAAGACCCTGTGTTGCAGCTTTCCTAACCGTCCTGTTGTGTGGCTATGGCAGCGTGTTGTCGTTGTTGTCTTACACACAGGTCTTTCGTCACGTCATGCTCCAAACGTGCCTCGACCGTCTCTCATTGATGCACTCCGTACCTATCGTGCGTTGCTGATCTGTCACACACTGTGTTTACCTCACGTGACGTGCTTCACTGCTGCTCGTGTTCCATTCCCAGAGTTCATTGTCTCACCCGAGCCAGACCCATTTCCCGAAACCCTGTCACATCCTTCCCATGTCACTGCTTTCCTGGTCTGGCCGTTGCGTACTGCGTACATAATGTATGTTCTTTGCATAGCAGTCTGCTGGACTTGGTGATTGTGTCGTGAGCTGCTGTTTCTCCGAGCGCTTGCTTGCAACTAACCAAATAATAACGGTTCCGTGGGAGTACTGAGTAAGCTGGACTAACCAAGTTAATGCTTTGCTGGGGAATACTGGGTAGACTCAGCTTACAAGACGGCTGATGTGGTGGGAGTACCGAGTGAACTGCGACTAATTTATTGATTTGGTGGGAGTATTGAGTGAACTCTAATTTACTGATTTGGTGGGAGTATTGAGTGAACTCTAATTTACTGATTTGGTGGGAGTGTTGAGTGAACTCTAATTTACTGATTTGGTGGGAGTGTTGAATGAACTCTAATTTACTGATTTGGTGGGAGTGTTGAATGAACTGAACAAACTGAATTAAAGATTCTGTGGGGTGAGGGACTTACTTACCTGAGTTAACTGAATCAGTGGTTCCATAGGGTTTATTGCTGGACATAAGTAACCAAATTAATGTTTCCGTGAGAGTAATGAACTGACAGAATGGCTGATTCTGTGGGATTTATTACCGAGCTAACACGTATTTGGTTCCGTGGAATTAATTTAGAGCTACTGAACTGTGTTAGAACTGTGAGATGCTTTTTGAACTAACCACATTAATGTTGTTGTTTTTAACATTTTGAACTAATCAGACCGGTAACTGTGTGCGTTAATTACTGATGCCTGAAGAGTTGTTTCATCAGCTCCCTTTTCATGTTCAGCTTGTTCACTCGTGTATAGATTTTGATCTCTGCAAGTAGAACCAACAGACAAGGGAGATAATTAGCACTCAAAAGACGCCACACAAGCAGAACAGCGGCACGTCTTCTCTGCAAGTAGATTTTGCTTCTTTGATAACAGGTGTACAAAAGTGTGTGTACATTAAGCAGAAAGGCCACAGCGACAGTGGTCAGATGCTGAGCAGAAAGGCCATAGCAACAATGGTCAGATGACTGACTTGTTTACAAGACAAACTTGAGTGTAAGACACCAGACTGAGAAAGCCGGCCCCCAGCGATGTTTGGGGCTGTTGTGGCAGTCGGGCTCACTGACCTGTCATGAGGGTGGATCATGTGCGTCTGTGATGCAGTCTTTTTGTTGGGAAACCTCGGTATGGTTGGGTTAGTCGAGATGGGTGGTCTCCCTGTGGAGGTGGACATGAGCAAGGGCAAGGCAGGTTTGACTTCAGTGTTGCTTGGGTGTCAGATTTTCCTCTTTTTTTTTTAACCCAGCTGTGGATGTTTGTGATATCATGTCTCCTGAAACTTGTTTGAATTGTGGCAGAGAAACCTTACAATATTTACTGCCCAGTCAACCATGAAAGTCACACAGAGGCAAAAGAAGTCATCAGATCAGAAGTATATATTTGAATTGGGGGGTGGGGGGGGGGGGACATTTAAATGAACCAGATCAACAGTTGGAAAGGTGAATTTCCTGGTAGTAGGCAAAGCATGCATGGCTATTGTCTGACCTGCTCCAGGCTTTCAAAGGGGAAAGCTTGAGGATCTCAGCAGAGGGGCTCATAATTTATGCATCTGCAATTGCAGTAGCCTGCCTTGGACATGTAAGTGACAGGATGCAGGGGGTGGGGGTGGGGGGGTAGTTGTGAAGTCCAGGTTGTGGGTGGATCCAGTAGTAGAAAGAACAACTTGGAGCAGGCAGACACCATGCATTATCTAGTGTTTGATGCAAGAAAGTGGGTTTGTCGACTTCACCGTAACGCTGTTTAACATCTGTACCCTACACTCTGTGTGTTTCTCTTTCTGACCCCTTGTCCAGCAGGTGACAGTAGCTTAGCTATTTATGTAGTGAATAACATGACCTCTGTGAAATGGTGTAACACCCATGTTTACATGTAGGTACATGTGATTATCACAGTGATGGCTAGCCTGTTACATGTATACTGTCTAGTGCGGTGGGCTTTGTCTTCTCATTTTCCAGTGTGAAAGCTGGTGTATCATCAAGAGTTAGAGGTAAAGGGTTTGATTCCATTTCATGGGTGTGGAAACTGATTGAAAATGTGAGACGGCAGACCTTTTCCGATGGCGAGATGCGTCCAGTAAGAGATGTGGAGATGGATGTGGTGACATTTTGGAATCGTGTATTCTTCCTCTCAGAGCCATGACTTGAAAGAGGCTGTTTATTTTAATCTTGGATTCATGGCTTCAGTCTGTACACCTAGGGAACACTGGAACCAGCTTCAGAAGATCTGCCCTGAGGTGAACTGATGAAAAATCCCTGAAGTACACTGTGTATTTTGAGTTGTCTTTAGAAACACTTCTGCAAAGAAGGAGAAGAGAAAAAAGAAAAGAAAAAAGGAATGGTAATTGTGAGGCTCCCAGGGAGGAAGGAGGGAGGGGGTCCTTCTGCTGTATCTCCTAAATATCTCCCAGGAGGTGGTGGCCAGGTGCAAAGGGTTAATAGGCTGCACTGAGGTTGAAGAGGCTGCGGATTTTAAACCCAGGTTAGGCAGTAACCTCAGGTTGATTGACCATGTCTGATCCTTCACCCCCAACACACCTGGTTGGGGTTAAACCCAGGTTAGGCAGTAACCTCAGGTTGATTGACCATGTCTGATCCTTCACCCCCAACACACCTGGTTGGGGTTAAACCCAGGTTAGGCAGTAACCTCAGGTTGATTGACCATGTCTGATCCTTCACCCCCAACACACCTGGTTGGGGTTAAACCCAGGTTAGGCAGTAACCTCAGGTTGATTGACCATGTCTGTTCCTTAACCCCCAACACACCTGGTTGGGGTCAGGTGTGGGGTGGGGGGGTAGGGGTCCCATGTTATACTACAGGTGCATGTATATTTAAGGTAGGAGCCATGGAAATATTTTGCCCTGGCAAACTTCTGTGCAAGTTCCACAAACTTTGGGAGTTAAGTGCGTTTGGTAGTCTGATTGTTTATTCCCATAATTGAGTTGTTGTTTTTTACTGATTGGGGACAATGAGGTGCATGTAACAGGAAGAAGATTCACTCTACCAGTCTGACAGCTTGGTCTGTGTCTGCTGTTTTACTTTCTTCTGCACGATTCAACAGTTTCCACAGGCTTTCACAACTCGGCGGTGTTCACATAGTATAGACTGTGCACAGCTACTACAGAAGTAATAATGTCCAGAGTTGATAAAAAATATATACATGTCTAAAAAGCGCATGCGTCTTCTTGTTTGGGTGGTTTATAGCTTATTACAATTTGTGTTGTGTCCCTCTTGCAGTAGCTTCATTAGTTCTGCATGTCTAGCTTTTGTGTGAACAGTTGACTTTCAGCATTGATTGTTTGACTTTTTATTTGTTTTTATTGAAAAAAGCAGATTTTTTTATATTTTTTTTATACTTTTATTTATTTATTGTCTCTTGATTGTCTGATACATTTTAGCATAATGTCTGGAGGCATTTCTGTCATGATGCCATTTAATTTTTTTACATTTTTTTTTATTATTGATTTGTGAAGCCTGTTTGATATAATATATATTTTATGTTTAAAAAATGTATCTGGTGAAGTTTACTAACAGCAATGCTAGTACATGGTTTGGGTGTGTGTGTGTTTGTACGTGATTTTCTTTTTCTTTTTTCAAAGAGTAAATGGACCCAAACTGAGACTGTTTCTTGGGGTAACGTGTAAATTATTATGCATGTCCTTACCAGCAGATAATACCTAATCACATTTTACTTTGACTTCATGTCATTGTCAGTGAGGTCTGTACCATCCTTTTTGCTGTGCGTTGTTTTGACTTGATCACACACAGTTTTAATTAACTCTCTCACTCAGTTTCAATTGGTTTCTTTTCAAGACATTGACATCACAGGCATGAAGTGCTGTGCAGTGAACTGACGGTCTCTCCCCACCTGAACATTTGTGATTGTTTTGTGTGTTCAGGCATGGCACAGTCACTGGGCATGGGCAGCGGTCAGACGTCTGGCTTGCATCACGCGTCCATGAAGTACAGCGACCAGCCGCAGGGGCCCGACACGTTCACTGACTTCGTCACTCTCGTATGTCAAGAGGCCCAGAGCTCTCAGAATCAAGTACACACCCTTTGTCTCACACACACACCTGGTGTCTTGTCTCACACACACCCTGTGTCGTGTCTCACAGTCACACACACATGCAACACCCACCCACCCTGTGTCATGTCTTACAGTCACACACACTGTGTCATGTCTTACAGTCACACACATTGTGTCATGTCTAGTTGTACATGAACACCCCTCCTGTGTCCTGTCTCATAGTTGCCCACGCTGTGTTATGTCTCTCAGTCATGCACACAAATCCTGTGTCATGTCTCACAGTCACACACATGCCCTGCGTCATGTCTCACAGTCACCCCCCCCCACCCCGTGTCATGTTTCACAGTCAAACAAACACCCCCTGTGTTATGTCTCACAGTTACACAAACATATGCTGTGTCGTGTCTCACAATCACACACATACCCTGTGTCATGTCATACGCTTTGTGGCTTTTATCACACCATCCTGTAACTTGTCCCACAAACATCTTATAGTGTTTTTCCTCTCACACACTGTCTTGTCTCCCTCTCCCAGGTCTGTGTGGGTTAGGCTGACAGTAACTGATGTTGAACTTAAAGGGCTGTATGTGCATGTGTTACATGCTGACGGTGACTGATGTTTAAGGTCAATTCAATTCAGTTTAAAAAAAACTTCAATCATCCCACAAGAGGCAATTTTGTTGTGGTCATGGCATGCTCGTAAAATAATACATAAAGTTGAGAGAACAATACAACAAACACAACACCACCAACAAAAGAGTCCTACTTTAACCATAAGGTCTGAAAGTTTTTTGTTAATACTGTTATATGCTGACGGTAACTGATGTTTAAGGTCTGTGTCAGTGTATGTGTGTGCGTTACTACTGTTAAAATGCTGACATCAACTGATATTGAAGGTCTCTGTGTGTTTGTGTCATGTGCCAACTGTAACTGCTGTTGAAATTCTCTGCGAGTTATGCTGACAATAGTGGACATTAAAGGTCTGTGTGTGTCTATTAGTTATGCTTACACTAAAGGTCTGCTTGTGCCATATGCCAGCAGTAACTGACGTGGAAGGTCTGTGTGTGTGCATTATTTGCTGATGGTAACTGATGTTGAAGGTCCATGTGTGTGTGTGATATATGCAGACAGTAACTGATGTCGAGTGTCTGTGTGCATGTGTTATGTGCCCACAGTAACTAGATTGAGGGTTTGTGTGGGTGAGGCTAATGTCACACTCCGAGCATCGCTCTCCAGCACCTTCCTCCAGACTGCCACATTTGGTTATGCCACTGAAGTGGCACTTTTTATCTCCGCACAGCTGTCCACTGACGTGGTCAGTGCCCTCCGAAAGGTTTGGGTACTGATATGACTGGAAGCAACCTAGTGCCCAAGCACGCACGGAAACATGAGGCACACCACCCCGGGTAAAAGAGTTCTGTCTCAACTCAGATGATTTTGGTTTTATTTGAGCTAGCATAAGCAACATGGTCAGTTATAAAATGTCTGATATAATATGAATTGTTTGTAGCAAACTTACTACTACTTGAGCACCAGCAGCAACAAAAAATGCTCGTTAGCTGACAGTTTTCTGGCCCCTGTGGTGTAACTAAATATGGCAGTGGTTGAAGGAAGGATGTTGTAAACCAGGGCGTGGAGCTTGGCTGGCGGTAACTGATGCTGATGGTCTGTATGTGTGTTACACAGCAGTCAGGCCAGACGTCGCCTACCATGAAGAGCCCGACAAAACTGCCGCAGTTTTTCGCCCCAGGGATGCTGCCCCCTCCCCCCCCTCCCCCACCCAACCTTGCCAGGCCTGTGGCCATCATCAGAACGTCTGATGGCCAGAACACACTTGTTTCTTCTGCCAGCATACCCGCGTCATCAGCAGGTGCGTGTGCATGCATGCGTATGTGTGTACATGCTTGTGTGCACGTGTGTGTGCGTGGACATGCTTGCACACTGAGCTGCATTTTTACGTCAGAGGTTCACACTTTGTTACTATTTCATTATTATTACCAATGAGAGAGGAAAAAAGGGTTGCACGGCCATGTTTGCAAACAAGTCTGTCGAATACATCCTGCATCTAGAAAAGCCACAAGACAGTGACCATATATTGAAGATCTTGAAGAGGCTGTAGATTCAGAATGTCAGCAGATTTGTACCTGGGTTTGTCTGCTTAGCAGTGAGATGCTTAGCCACTAAACCAAACTGGCTCACTGAGAAGATTTCTGTTCCTTTTGCTGTATAAATAAATACTGCTAGAGGTGCTGATTTCTGTTCCTTTTGCTGTGTAAATAAATACCGCTAGAGGTGCTGGTTTCTGTTCCTTTTGCTGCGGAAATAAATACCGCTAGCGGTGCTGATTTCTGTTCCTTTTGCTGTGGAAATAAATACCGCTAGAGGTGCTAGTTTCTGTTCCTTTTGCTGTGGAAATAAATACCGCTAGAGGTGCTAGTTTCTGTTCCTTTTGCTGTGGAAATAAATACCGCTAGAGGTGCTAGTTTCTGTTGCTTTTTCTGTGTTGCAGCCTCGGGCATTTCGACAAGCAGCTCACAGAGTGGGGGCCACAGTGGCTCCCCGTCTACCCCTCCCGCCAGCCGCACAGTCATGTCTAGTCCCTTTACTGTGCTCTCCTCCCGACCAGAACACGCCTTCTCACACATACACCCCCAGGGTCACCAGGTCAGTCATTGTTACACCTCTTACCCCCCCTCTTCCCACCACCCTACTGTCGGGTCTTGGTCCTTTACGGTGCCCTCTTGCTCCCACCCTCAGTATGTCTTTTTACACAGCTGCACCCCCAGGGTCACCAGGTCGGGTGTTACGCCTCTACCCCGACCATCCATCCTGCCCTGAGGAATGTTGGATGACATCCTCCATGGATACTGTTTACTTACGTGATGTTGTACGACGACCTGCTTGAGTTCCAATAGTTTGCGTGTGCATTCCCATGTGGTTAACTGTTTTAAGCTTGATGGAGTAAAGGTGTTAAATTTTGAGGATGTTGGTGAGCGTTGCTTTACATCTCTAGAAACCGTAGGTTAATTAGGGACAGGAGCCCAGGATGGCCACCTTGACTTTCACACAGCTCCTGAGCTCCTTTTGAGGATGCCGCTCTTGTGGAGTTCATGTCCCTTGTATTTACCTGCGTGGCAGGTGTTACCGTAGGTGATTCAGGTCTTTGTTGTTGTGTTTTGTGTGACGTCTTTTGAGTGCGAGTTAACTCCCTTGTGTGTCGGTCTTAAACCTGATGGCTCTAGTTGGCCAAAACTCCCTTTGAGACCATTCTTGTGTGGAGCTGGAACAGACGGTGCAAGTTCCATGGCAGGGACGGAGCTGAGGCTGCTGTGTTGCTTTACATTTAGCACGATGTAGGAAGGCCAAATTAGGACGAAAGTTATAGCTGAACCCATGGCAGCTTCTCCAAGATGACCTTAAGTCAAAGGCAGTGCTGTTCTTGCTCCCCTGAGAGATGGTTTGGGCTAATTTGCGCGGGAGGTTGTTAAAGTCCTGTGTGCACTTCACTAGTAGGTATTCTGCTCATTTGATTGTTCACTTTTGCTTACAATGGGCTGACTGTGCTCAGGTGTTAACCTACCCAAGTTTGAGCCCTGTCAACGCCATCAGTGGAGTAATCTCCCCTACCACGCTCAGCCTGATAGCATCGCCAATGGCAACGCCGAGAACAACGCCTCGCTCGACACCCATCCCGCGATGGACAACACCGTTTATACCTCTGGATGAGAATGTGGACTACAGCATGCTAGCGAACATCATGCCCACCGTCAATGCTGATGAGTCTCTTCTGTCAGAAGGTGGGTCCAGCACCAGCGTGGTTACAGTTTGTTCGTTTACAACTTCCTCTTTTCCTTCAGCATTCCCGCATTGCTCTCAGACATTGAGCGTGATGGTATTGATGAAGTTGGATGTCTGTACCACGTCCTCTTTGGAGCTCCAGAGCTTTTCTGCAAGCGTGGCTCCTTAGGGGCCAGTGCTAGCTGTGTCCGTGCTTCTTTGTTTAGGGAGCAGAATTGTGGAACGTGTTCTGGGGTTTGTGGGCCTGTCTTGCATGTGGACCTGTATGTGACGGACTGAGGCATTACAGGATGGTGTGCAGTCAGCAGTGGCCAGACTGTAGTCAGAAGATGGTGATCTGCTGGTGGCACCGCAGGTGTTGGATCTGGTTGTCGGGTGGAGGGCTGTGCCAGGCTGTCCATTTGGTCTTACGGCACCAGTTCTTGACATAAATTATTCAAGAGTGTTGGCCTTGAAAAAGCACAAGATCGAAATACAGTTGATCAATCATTGTCAGACTTGTAATGTCAGAAATATCACCAAAGTTAGTTGCTTCTCTTTTACAGAAAAAGAACATTGCGTTTATTTCTTCCTTTGCGTGTGTGTTTGTGCGTTAAATGTTTCACACGTGTTCATTCAACAGATGTGTTTGTGTGTTTTCCAGAACGCTATTTCTCGGCAGTGCAAAGCGGGGAAGGGATGGATTCTAACAGTAACGGAGGACACCCCACCCACTCCAGTCACTCCAGTCAGACAGCGCCTGCACCCCCCTCACATACACACCCCCAGCACCCCTCCTCTGCTCCACCCCCCATGCCCACAGGGGAGACGGTCTCCCCCAAGCCCCCCTCACAGTCTCAAGGTTCCACCTGACGAAGTGATGAACTGTGACCATGTGTACCTCGGGTGTGCTAGCTCATCCGTAAATGGATCATCTGATTGTGGGGAGATTCCTGCATGGATTATCTGTATATGGAAAGAAAGAGAGATAAAAAATTCCTGCATGGATTATCTGTATCCAGAAAAAAATCCTTGTGCGGACTATGTATGGATCGATGGTCTGTTCACGGATCCTCCATTTATGGATGGAGAGAAGACAAACTGGCACCAACTTGTGCTTTGCTCGGCTGTGATACGATACTACATTACATCTTGTGTTGAACTCTCTATTCTCATCTCCACAGGAGATGAGAGCTGCAGGACATGTCTTAACTTAACTTTATTTATCTGTGGAATTACTGTTTTTGTTTTTTTTTGCTTGTTGGTGTGATAAATTATAAACTATGCAGCGTCACCGAGTGACGCTGGTGTAAAAAAACATTAATTACGATACTTGTGGTGGTTTGTACTGATCGTATTGTGTATCTTGAATCGGTGTTGTGTTTTTTCTGTTTTTTTTTAAGTTTTTTTTTCCTCTCTAGACCTGGTCTGGCTGGTGTTTATTAACCAAGTGTTTGTTGAGTGTGGTTCACTGTGGGTGTAATCTCATCATGGGGCTTGGCCTTTAAACGTAGCTGGCTTGTAGTGCTCTCTTTCCTAAATTTTCCCCCTTTTTTTTTCATTTATTTTTCAAAGCTCATCTTTGCTGTGTGCGCTATATGGCTAATGCAGTATTCTCACTGTCTTTTCTCATCATGGAGGAGGAAAGTTTGCTGTGGTGTGGGCAGGATACTGCGTAGTTTAAAACATGCCACAGAATAAAAGTAGAGGCAGGATTTAAAGGGTTGTCTGTGGACGGAATTTAAAGAAAGGGGATCAGCGATCTCCATCAGACTTCCAGCAGCAGGACTAACTTTCAACACACTTTCTGGATTTTTTTTAATTAAATCATCCTTTGATTGTCACACTTTCTGTTGGTTTTGTTCGCCTGATTTAAAAAAAAATCCTTCTTCCTTGTACAGCTCTGTTGGCATGAAGATTCGCCTTGTTACTATGATCCAGGCCGAAAATCTCTATGCAAAATTGTCAGTTAGATGTGGGTGTTTGCATTTTTTGGACTGATAAACGGTTGCTGTTGTTCCTGCCTCTTTTTTTTTTCTTCCATCTCTGTCTTTTCTCACCCAGTTTTCTGTGCTTGGTCTGGATGGGTGCTGCGTTACAGGTACAAAGGAGTAATGGAGGATTAGGTGTAGAACTTCAGCTTGCACGTTGATCAGAGAATAGTCATTTGTCGTGATATCTACTGATTTCAATGTAGCTCTGTATATTGGACTAGACGGGACAGTTGATGACATGATACAAAGGATAATGAAGGATTAGGCGTAGAAGTCAAGTGTGCCGATTGCTCACAGAAATAATCACCATCATGATATCTCCTGATTTTAATGTAGCTCTGTGTATTGGACTAGACATGACATTTAATGGTGTGTACAAATATGAAGGCGTACTGATGAATATGAGTCAGCATTATTATGTAAACATATATATGTATGTACATAGCATGGATCAGTGACAAATGGCATCAGACTTAAAGTATTGCATACTGTAAGGTTAGATCCACCAATCATGTGTAAGACTTGCAAAGCCCCCCCCCCCCCACCCCCACCCCAGCCCACCCATATGGCCCAGAGACTGTTGTGAGTCAATTTTATTTTATGATCTTAAGGCAGACTAACTAAGCTGATACTTTGGCTTGCTTTTGACAAACAGAAGTGATGTTCATGGCGTAGTATGTTTCACTGAGAGTGAGAGTAAAAGAAGTGCATTGGGCTGGTAAAGCAAACTTGCAGGTGTTTAGATCTACCTGTGTCAGTGTCTGTGTGTGTTTGTGTGTGTGGGGAGGGGGTGGAATCTGGAGTCGGTGATGAGTGTGTTCGGCATGCACGAAAGTGACAGGTGAGGGGTGGAGGCTGACTGAATTCTTGTGCAAGTTGAGCGTGATGTTTAAGAAGAACCCTCGCAGACATAGTGGTGGAGGCTGACTAAATTCTTTCGCGAGTCATGCAAAAGTTCCCGTGAGAAGAACCCTTGCAGACATGGAGGTAAAAAGAAAGTTCAGGTTTTGAGTGGTCACCTGCGGGAGGAAGTGGTACTAGGTCTAGGGTTGACGTGCTATCGTTTGAAGCTGAATTTCGAAGTAGAATTATGTTGGTTCGTGACAGCCCAAGCAGACAACCTGGTTAACCAAGTATGTTTTTGTTTGCTTTTGTGTGCAGTGTTGACATTTCTTTTTTTTGGAAGATAGATGTTGACTCATGATTGAACTGCCTGGGCTTGCGTCTCAAGCATCTCTTGTAGCATAGTTTGTAGAGCACTGTGAAACTGCTGTGCTCCTTGAAGTGTTGAAAGGTTTTTTTCCCCTTTGGCTTTTCTTATCTAGTGTTATGATCAAAGACCGCTTCACTGAACTTTATCATCAGTCACACACTTCCAGCTCGGTCGTAGGTGGGAAAATGTCGGTTGTTGTTGATGGTGGTTGGTGACCGGAGCTGTTGGGATTTTAGATGACCTGCGGAGGAGTTGCTTGTATGGCGGTAGCTCATCAGCGTCAGAGTTTCTTAAATAAATGTCTTGTTTATATATAATTCTTCACTGAGCATGGCTGTAGTTTGTTTCTGTTGACTTTGAGTGTCACTGACAACTATGCAAATTGTTAACCATCTGTTTTGTTTGTTGGCAATATTCTGATACAAACATTTGAAACCAGCAAAACTGTCACCTTTAATGTTAACCGGAGCAGAAACGTACAGAATGTCTTTAAGAGTGTTGATTTTTCTTGATCAGGGGGTTGCATTGAGATGAGCTGCTTCTTATATTGGCTGAATTGGTGAGGTTGGCCGATAAAGATTGGGAGGAATTACCCCCCCCCCCCCCCCCCATTTTTTATACTAGCATTTGGTTTTGGGGGGAGTACTAATTTGTGGTGTTTTTCTGTGTGTGACGTAAAATGTCTCACCTCGTATTTATTACACAGCCAGGTATGACAAGTGTTTCGAATGATGAATTATCTCATTGCCACTGCATGGAAACGATATCAGGAACTTGTTTGAACTAGATCTATTTGCGACTGTGTACAGCAGTGTGTTGGCTACTGTTGGAATGAAACCTCCAAGCTATCTGTGATGAATGTTGTTTTTCTCCCTCCTGTTACATATATACATACTTAAAGTTTGAAGTTACCTGTTTCTGAAGTTACACTTCTGCCTGTAGTTTTTCACACGACACACTTTATTTGGAATCTAGTCAGTTTTCTAGTTTTGCATGATCGAATGAATACTGATTTAAGAGTTTTCACTGCTCTAGCGTAGTCTAAAGTAAAATGATCATACTCGTAAACTTCAAAAGTAAACAGTGATTTTGAAAAGAAATGATAGTTATACTACACTTCTTTTTTTCTTTTTCTTTGTGTTGTGGAAAATGAATTGTGATTTGGTGATTGTGTTATTTACGCTGATCTTTTTCATTTTCCTTCTCTTTTTCTAAAACACACTCGAGTTTTTTTCAACTCTGTTTTCTGGTTTTAAATATTTTCTTCTACTTGTAGATTGACCGGCGAAAGAAAACTCCCTTTCCTTTTATAGGTCACAGTTTATCACCAGCGCATGGATGATTCATTTTAAGAATGCTGCGTTACAGTCAAGTATTTATTCTACCACGCCACAGGAGGCATTGTGATCCCATGTGTGAGTGTGTGTGTGTAGGTAAAAAAATGGACAGCAATACCTTGATGTCTGTGATTGTGGACAAACCTCAGCAGTAGTGATAGTTATAAGACTGTAGGGTCCACAGTGTTGGTCTGGCCATGAGCGTGGTGTCCCTTCGTTGTGGGTACGCACGTAGTTGGCAGTGGAAGAGTTGTTGCGTCATGCATACTCACTGGGGTAGTTTGTGAGAGGAGTTTCATCTGTGACGGTGTTACTGTTAATGTGCATTGTGGCGGTGGTGATAATGATGATGATGATGATGATGGCATGTTTGTGATGCGGAGGTGACTGAGGTTGGTGCTGAGGTACGGATGCCCTGGAGGCAGAATCTCTGTGTTGTGGGGAGTCTTTGTCCAAGCCCCTGTGTGTCTTGTTGTGGTCAGGGTTTGGCCAGAGGCTGCCTGTGTCTTGTCATGGTCAGGGTTTGGCCAGAGGCTGCCTGTGTCTTGTCATGGTCAGGGTTTGGCCAGAGGCTGCCTGTGTCTTGTCATGGTCAGGGTTTGGCCAGAGGCTGCCTGTGTCTTGTCATGGTCAGGGTTTGGCCAGAGGCTGCCTGTGTCTTGTCATGGTCAGGGTTTGGCCAGCAGCTACCTGTGTGTCTTGTTGTGGTCAGGGTTTAGCTGGAGGCTACCTTTTGGCCTTTTGTGGTGGCACTGGATCGGATGTTTGAAACTATAGAACACATGCAGAACAACATCTGGTTGCATGTGAACGGGTGTGGGTTACAGACTTAAAGACCGGATGTGGACAACAGCCAATAGAACATGTGTGGACTACTGAACAGGTGTGGACTGCAGACTAGAACACATTCTGACTACATACTGGAACAGGGGGAGGACTACAGACTACAGAGCAGATGTGGGCTACAGGCTGGAAGAGATGTTGACTGCAGACCGGAACACATTTTCACTACAGACCATAGAACAAACAGATGTGGACTGGAGACTGAAACAGGGTTTTGGGGGGAGTACTGCAGACTATAGTGCAGATGTGGACTGAAACAGGGAGATGACTACAGACTGTAGTGCAGATGTGGACTGAAACAGGGAGATGACTACAGACTGTAGTGCAGATGTGGACTGAGACAGGGAGAAGACTACAGACTATAGTGCAGATGTGGACTGAAACAGGGAGAAGACTACAGACTAAGTGCAGATGTGGACTGAAACAGGGAGATGACTACAGACTGTAGTGCAGATGTGGACTGAGACAGGGAGAAGACTACAGACTATAGTGCAGATGTGGACTGAGACAGGGAGAAGACTACAGACTGTAGTGCAGATGTGGACTGAAACAGGGAGAGGACTACAGACTGTAGTGCAGATGTGGACTGAAACAGGGAGAGGACTACAGACTGTAGTGCAGATGTGGACTGCAGACTGGAATAGGGGGAGCACTATACACTTGTTTCTGAACATGTTCGGTAGCTTTGTGCATCAGGACAGAAAAGGCAGTAGACTGCGCAGTATCTGTGGACTGCTTGCATGTCCTTCTCCCTCTGAACATGTTTGGCGGTAGCTTTGCCTGTCAGCAACAGAAAGGGCCCTGTCCTGGAGCACCCGCAGGGAAGAAGGTCGGAACACAGCTGTGATTTTGTTAGCAGTGAACCTGGAACAGTGGCATGATCGTGTATAGCGAGTCTTTCAGCAAGGGCTATGATTGTAAATGTGGTACTCGTAGTTGCTTGTCTTGTTTGACTACCTCAGCTTACTGAGTGCCTGCTTCTTCTTCTTCTTCATCTCCCAGGGTGATGCACAGGTACACCTGCTGCATGGTGATATGCCACTTTTGTGCAGAGAGGTGAAACTGAAAGCTTTTGTCATTGGTCCTCTGTGTGTGTGTGTGTGTGTGTGTGTGTGTGTGTGTGTGTGTGTGTGTGTGTGTGTGTGTGTGTGTGTGTGTGTGCGTGCCAGATCAGAGTGATGACTGTGCACATGGTTGATACCATAACTTCTTTCTCCTTTCTCAATGGTGCCCTTATTTGTTACTTGTTTGTTTTTTAAAAAATAACGTTCATTTTGAAGGCCTTTTTTCTTTTCGAAATTTTTTAAAGATTAAAAAAAAAAAATCATTGTGATGATAATACGGGATAAAATAGCCAGAAAGCCAAAGAAACAACTCGGTTGTGTATGTGTCACTAAACCACTGCAAAGTTGTGTGTAGGAGGTCAAGATTTAGGGCAAAAATGTGTGAGCTGGATCTGGAGATTAGACTGCTTCGAAGAGTCATGTCCGTGAACCTTCTGTTTTTGTGTTGGATCCTGTATATAATATACTCTGTCTAATTACAGAGATTTCTGTACTGAGCTTGTTTCATATGATGAGCTTTTGGACTTATGGTGAAAGTAGTGTTGTTGTTTTCTTTAAGGAAAGATTTTGCTTGTTGATTTTTATATTTTTATGGAGTTTTCTTTTTTAGCTGCTCTATAATTATGCTTTATGAAGTTAGCCTTACAAGGTTTGCAAGCTTAGTTAGAATGTAGGCTGTTTCCTTGCTGTTGATTTTTTAGTCAGCTTCTTTAAAACACTGCATACAAGCTGTAATCTTTTTATTTGTTCAGACTGCAGGTACTAATTTTGAAGACAGTATTGCTGTGCTCATTTGGAACTGTCCTTTTACCTGAACAGTTTGAGATGTAATCCTCGGCTTGCTGTGAAGAAGCAGCTGTGGTAAGAAACAGGTCGGCAGGTGCATTGCGCATTGAGTAGTTCGCTCCTCTCCATCAGTACATCTCGGTCACTCAGTGGAGAAGTGTTTGATCTTGTCTTCAGTCACTGTCTGATGTGTTGGTGATTTTTTTGTTGATAAGCAGGCCTTGATAATTACAGGGCAGTCACACAAACTTCCTTGTTACAATGGATAAGTATTATGTCTGTGTTGGTGTGTAAAAGTACTAAATCACTTTGATCTATTTCATTTTTGGAGTGCGCATGTGTGTGGGGGTGGGGGGTGGGGTGGGGGGGGGAAGAGAGTGTGTGTGGACATTGTGGATACTGTACACACTGTGGTTTTATACTGTAGATACTGATGTAGAGCATTTGGCTGAGATGGGTTGCTCATCCCAGCTGCTGCAGGAGACTTTCTGTTGTCAAGTACAGCATTGTCTCGTTCCTCTCTCCCTCTCTAGCTCTTTTCCGTCTTGTCTCTGTTGGTGTGTGCGTCTCCCTCTCTCTCTTTCCAAGCATTACATTGTTCTGTCAAAGTGCTTCTTGGCATTTTGACTGCTTGTAGCTGTGTAACCATGTCCCAAGAGCAAGGAGTCCACAGTTCTTTGCAACTAGCCCTGTTGACCTATGCACCACGCTGAGCGATGGGCCTTTGGCTGTTCAACATATTCTTTGTAACAACGTGTAGTTTTCTAACCACCGTTTGCTGCCGTGTGTATTTGTTACTACTGTTACCCATTGTAGCTTTTGAGCTGCTGAACTTCCTGTTTGACAGGGCTGGTGTCTGTGTGTGTGTGGGGGGTGCAGGGGATGGGGGGTGTATGAGAACGAAAACTTGCTGATCTTGTGCAGTGTGATGTGTGGCATTTCGGATTTGGTTCTCAACAGTATTATCCCTCTGTGTTGTTTGGGCTGGATTTATAAACTTGTACCTGTTGGTTTCTCCCATTATGCTGTGCATGCAATTATGAACACTGTATTGGATTAATCTGTGAATGAAGCTGATTGAACCTTCTCACCTGACAGTCTTCCGTTATGTTGACCTTTTTTTTTTTTTTTTTTTTCCAAAGCAGAGAATTATCACCAATGTGCTATACATGTGTGTGTTGTTATTTACAGTTACTATCTCAGATAATTTTTGTTACATTGTTGGATTTGATGCGACTAGGTTTGCCTTGTTTACTGTCCTTCGGTTTTCTCTTTCTCTCTCACCTTGCTAGACTCACGACCAAGTCTCTTCAAACTCTGGCCCCACTGTGTACAGAAGACCCCCCAACCCCCTTCTTTTTTATGTGACACATGTAAATACGCTACTGGATTGTATACATAGTCTTTTAATTTATTGCTGCAGAGTAGTTGTCTGCTAGGATGGAGTGGAGGGAGTGAGGGCTGGGGGAAAGGGGGGGGGGGGGGGGGTGGAGGAGGAGAGGAGAGTACATCCAGAAGGCTGTGATGTTGGTGTGAACACTGAGCTTGAACGCTGTTGCTTCTGTCCACAATCTGCCGTTCAGTGGAGAGAAAAAGTGCCCTTGGCCTGTCGTGGAACTGGTGGTGGTCGTATAAAGTGTTGACAAATTGTTCATGTTTTTTGTTTTTGTTGTTTTCACTGGGTGGCAGATTTACTCGCTGCCACCTGCCCTGTGGCAGAGTGTGGCTTTGAACGTCCTGAGGCAAGGAATTTAATGTCCAGACACAGTGTGGAATTAATGTCCCGAGGCAGGCTGTAAAATGTTATGTTTTAGTTTGTTAGTCCTAACAGTTTACGTAGCTATACTGCTCTTGCTTCTTCCATAGCACTGGCTTCGGAGCGAACCCTGCGGAGCAGTTTTTGTGCCAGTGTTCTCTGGGATACATGGCGCCATACTTTCTGTCATGCTGTGTGGCGGCTGTTGTTACTGTTGTAAGCACTGTTGCCTTTGCTGACAAGAGTTCATGTTTGACAGCGGCACACTTTCGCACCTGAAGAACAAAAGTTTTAGTTTATTCTCAGGCAGCTCATTTGCTCCAGCTGTTATCATGATGAAAGAACGGTACATGGTGGACAGAAGTGAGTGTCGAGGGTCTGGGTTCAGTATTTTTGTTTTTCACTGGTTGAAGTTTTTAGCAGTTTTTTTCTTTTCTTTTTCTCTCTCCATCAACCTTGTTGGGTTTTTAATTTATTTTTGCTTTGTCTTGGAGTATTTCTGTGTGCTGTTGCACCTTTCGAACCGGTTTTCACCGTGGCTGTATGGGTGAAGAGAGCCAAGTATCACGGTATTATACTGATAAAAAAAAAAGGACTGTGAAGTTGATGTCAAACGTTGATCTACGTTGGTTCACCTTGACCGACCGACCTACCTCGAACCTTACTGCTGTTCTTGACGGGTGCATGCCAGATGTTGTTGGGATATTTGACAGTGGACCTGAAGAAGAAAAAACAAACACACACGCAACCAAACAAACAAAAATCTAATGGTATCAATGGCGTTAACAATCTGTATATATAGAGTAGCACCTTCCTCTTTTCTTTTTTTCCCCCCTTTTGTGTATTTGGCTGTGCATGCATGCATTCTCCTAGCATGCTTGGTTTTCCAGGTTATGCCACCAACATGTTGTTAAATCCTGACAAGTCAATCCTGATCTGAAATGCTGGACTGCAAGACCCCTTGCAAACAGAATAAGCCTGGTGGTGACTTTTTCTCACTCTCGTTGAAGCCGAAGATGAACAGTTTGTTGCAGTGTCTGACGCTTGCCAGCTTGGAAACATGATGTGATATGATTGGTTTGATATTAATCTATTTACACATTTTTGTTGTTGTTGCTGTTGTCGTGTTTACCAGACAACTGGTGTACATATATGCACATATTTATGGTCCGGATGCAGTTAGGGGTGGGGCGATGATGACACTATCGACAGGAAATCCACTTTTACTTTTTTGGGGGGTCGTTTATTTTGTTCAGGAGGGAAGCCGGGATAAAGGCGCAGACCTGCTGAAAAAAGTGAGGGGATGGTTTGATGATATGCAGTCTTTCAAGTCACACCAGTATATATATATATGAAAAGGATGTGAGATGCGTTTGTCAGCCGGCCACGGATGCGGGGAAAAGCCAGACCTTTCCAAACAGCAGAGGTGAGCAAAGACATGGTGTGTACAGAACTGCAGCCAGAGGTAGTTATTTTGCATCTCATACCCAAACCATGTTGCGTTATTTATTACAGTATGCCTGTGCGTACCATGCTGCCTCTGTTCCCATGCAGCTGTAATTGTTGAATTTATAGCAGCAAGTTAACCATTTCGAGGAACTTTTCGACACGATCATAAACGGGAGCAACGGAACCCTGGGCTGCAAAACGGCAATTGCCACAGCATCCCTTATCTTGTGAGGAGCTCCGTGAGCGCTCCCAGAGACAGAGGCAGAGCGGTCACACGCACAAACCATTGCCTGGCTGCGAAGCACTACCTTTTGGCAACGAGCATGATGAACTGGAACCCATTCTGAGGAAACGATTAAAACATTTTATTCATGCAGTGGGTGGGTGTAAAAACAACAACAATGTATGTTGAACTGGTTGAATAGTAACCTTGTCCCATAATAAGGGAATGGTTTACTAGTGATTTTGTGTTACGGCATGATGCTTGCATTATGGCACATTTGCTTGTCTTATATAATTCTGGCATACTTGTGTAAGTTATGGCACAGTTTGGACAGGGGTGGGGGCAGTTATTGGGTGGGGGGGTGGGGGTGACTGGAGAACAAAACCAAAACTAAAGAAACACAACTTGTGGCCATGCCTGTGTGTAACCCAGATAAGCTGGCTCCACCTCGGCTTTTGTGAAGAATCTCTGACACAACTTCCGTTCCCTTTTCACCGGGCTGCTACGGAACCGAACCCTGTGACGGGGGAACCTAACCCTGCTCTAGAGACCAGGGCTGTTACAAAGTGGAACACTTCTTCCTCCAAGGGCTCCTGCCAATGTGAACCTTTGATTTCGTTGCAACTAGAACTGTTTTCCATACATGGCTTATGAGGTTTGCTTCATCACTCAAATAGCCAAACGTATTATGTTCATATTTTGAGCTAATAAATTATTTGAGGAACCTCCATTCTGCCTCGTGTGTGTGTGCGTGTGTGCATGCATGCATGAGTGTGTGCGCATACAGATACCTGTTTAGGCAAAGTTCATACAGCCATGCACAGTCATGATCAAAATTGTCAAGATTTTATTAAAAATCTAGAATGGAAGCATGCATAGGTAAAATTCACAGAGCAACATGAATAAAGTGTTCTCTAGTATATCAACAGCAATACAGTTGTGGTTCACTGCAGAACTTCAGCACTTCCTCTACAAAAATGAAAATAGGAATAATCTCCAAGTAAAAGTGAACCACAATATATAACGCCTATCATACAAATTCTAATGTGACACTTCCCTTACAACAAACTGTCAACGTTGATGATGATTTGTACATCGCGAACTAACTCCATGCACTTAGCCACATGCTTGTTGCGCTTAAAAAAATAATAACTGCAAAAGTCCCCTCCCTTCAATGCACAGGGTCCAAACTGTAAAGGAGCAAGGGGTTGATAGACACACGGGGCAATGCTCCTTTATTTTTACCTTCAGTGTGTGACCAGGATTTCTGGCTGGTTGTGTTGAGCCTTTCTCTGGGTGCTTTTTGTCTGCTTCCCCTGCCCGCTTCTTTCAGGCAAAGAGCCATTCAGCTGATACAGCTGAACCCTCTTCCTCCCATTTTAAGATCTCTATCACTTCTGTAAGCCTTCTCATTATACTCCCATATAACTGAACATATTGCCAAACAATGCCCCACTTTTAAAAATGCCATAATCCATTCCTTACATAACAGCCTGTTGGCAAACACCGCCTCTCTTTTAAAAACACCATACTTTCTTCTCTTACGTAACGAATAAACCTGTCGCTAAACACCACCCCTCCATTAAAAACACCATAAGCCCTTCCTTCTTGTGTAACTGTACTTGTCACCAAACACCGCCTCTCGGTTGAAAAAACAGAATTCCTTCCTTCTGAATTGAACCTGTTGCCAAACACCACCCCTCTTTAATTAAAAACACGGTAAACTCTTCCTTCTTGTGTAACTGTACCTGTTGCCCAAAACTGCCCCTCTTTTAAAAACACCACAATCCCTTCCTTCTCTAATGTAACTGAACCTGTCACCTAACACTGCCACTCTTAAAAACACCATAGCCCTTCCTTCTCTAATGTAACTGAACCTGTCGCCAAACACCGACACTCCCCATAACCCTTCTCTTTTATGCAACTGAACCTGTTGCCAAACACCGCCCCTCTTTCATAAAAAAAACATCTGTTTTGAGGGATGGTCCTAAGTACAAACTGTGTTCAACTGTACTTCCACAGTCCTCAATCATTTTCCTGTAATTATCGAAGAAGAGAATGTACTGATGGCAATTAGCACATGAAGTAGTGCCTTTCGGTTGCAAGTACTGAGCTTCTTTTACTTTTTCTTCTTTAAAATTCGCCCTCATATAACTGCACTGGTTGACTGGGCATAAAACACCAACCTACTTGCTTACTTACTCACTCTTCTTTAAAATAAAGATGATATGGGGGAGAGAAAAAAGTAGGTTAAATGCACTGCTCTAATTAGTATTATCGTAATCATAATAGTTTTGAACCTGTTGCAATTTTTCTCTGGTGAATTGCAAAGCTGAACGGTCAAGAAAACAAGAATGACCAAAAAATTATGTGTTCTTTCTTTGTGGCCACTCCAAGATACACTAAACACCCCTCTCTCAACAATCTCCATAACCAAAATGCTCCACAGGTTAAAAATGACTGCATTCTAATAGGATTCAACAAAAGAATTTGCAAATTTCTGAGGAGAGAGGGAGAATTTATTTTTTTTTAAATCCCCCTGCCTGTCCTTCTAGTGGAGGGTACTGGAATTCCCTTTTCCATCTATTGTACTGGAATGCCCTTGTTCATCTGTCTATTGTACTGGAATGCCCGTGTTCATCTGTCTATTGTACTAGAACTCCCTTGTCCACCATCTATTGTACATCAGAGACTGACAGCAACAGCAAAGAACATGAACTGCACCCAGCAACAGCCTCATCACACATCTGAGCTGCGGGAATTTTAAAAAAAAGTTCTTCCCTGTCCACTCTCAAGGTAAAAAAACATCAAAGCGCTCAGAGGGAAAAGTGTGAGGAAGTTAATAATTGGGATTTTAACGTCCTGTCAACAACTCAGAGGTCACCTCAGGACCATCAGACTCAGTTAAAAGCAAAAGCACATTTCAACACTCTTCTCATAATTATGTAAACCCTTCCTTAGCTCAAATCTACAAAATCAATCCATGCAGAAATTATATAAAACAAATCATACATACACAAACATCATACACAAATTTTTGAGGACTTACTCCTCAAAAATTTGTGTATGATGTTTGTGTATGTATGATTTGTTTTATATAAACTTCTAAACTGCTCCTGTTAAAAAATCAAACAGAGCCAGTACATGCTGAAATTGTTGACCATTCTGTCTGACTTATCAACACCACACGAAAAAAACATTTTCAAAAAGAATGGACAGAAATGATAGAGAAGTTACTAGAAATTTGATATAATGTGATATCTGAGGGGAAGTTAACTGATGGACTGAAATAATATAAAACTGTCAAACATTTGATATAATGCATTATCTGAGGGGAAACCAATGGACAGAAACAATATAAAAGAAAATATTTGATACAATGTGTTATTAAAGCAGAATTAAACCACTTAATTATAAGTCTTGAAAAATTATTTTACTGCAAAACTCTCCGGGAGCAAGTCTTCTCTTCAGGTCTACATTCAGCTCCCTTACCATGTGAATTTGCATGCAAATTTGGAGAGGTCATGAGTGTGACAAACAGGTTGAATTCACACCTAAATATCCCAGCATTTTTCAACGGACTTTTTAAGAGTCTTATAATACAAATGTCTGATTGTCTATGTCTAAAAGCACATCATGCTCATGGTAGATGATACGTTGCACAAATCTCCTTTATTATTATTACATAAACTGCTGCATGGAAAAAAACAGAGCAGTTCTAAAATTAAACTGAATCAGCCATGAATGAAACACAGAAAACTTTATACTAAACCTACAATGAACATAAAGTACAGCTGCTTAATCAGCCATGTGACCCCCCCACAAAAAAGTATACTAAACCTGAAAAGTGTACTGAAACTGTACATAAAAAAATAAAAAATAAAAGGAAATCCATACAGAACATGCAGCAGTTTCAATCAGCCTTCAGAAAAAAGGGGAAAAAACACACCCACGAAAACAAAAAAGAACTAAAAATAAAAAGTACACTAAACCAAATTTTAAAAAAGGAAGACAAATGCAAAACGAAATAGAATGTAGCAGTTCATGAAGTAAGGCCTGCTCAGCAAGTTTTGTCATCCAATGCTGGAAGGCTGTGAGCGCAACAGTGTATTGCTTTTGAGACTGTTCTCACTCTAACCGTAGTGAACAATGTTTCCAAAATCTGGATGAAAACAACAACAAAAATCCCCACAAACTGAACAAGCAAAACCGCAGCAATAATCCAACTACTTACTAAATTAACAGCAGCAAAAATGGAATAATTATGGAATAGTCTTGTGTTACACGGGGTACAAAGCAGCATATTGAACACTGCAGTCAACGAACAGTTCAACATGGCAAAATACAAGTATTAATAAAAACAAAAGGGACCTGTAATAATGTACACTTTTCATCACGGATTCCAAAGTGGAACAGTCGCACCCATATTTCACCAACTCGGGCAACAAAGACCCTCAAAAAAGCAAGTTACGACAGAAAGCTCATATCACAGAAAAAGACAAATTCTTCATGCCACTACCGTTGAGTGGTTTACAGACACCTTCTCACGATGCTGTCATTCACAATTAATGAAACAGTGGCTGGGGAGATGATATTAACCATGAGTAGGAGTGAGGTGTAGCTTTCAGTGGGTCTGGTCTCCTCTACAGTGCATGGGGGTAATCTTAACTGTGAGTGGGAGTAAGGTGTAATGCGAAGCAGGTACAGTCTCCTCTACACTGGGTGGGGAGATAATTTTTACGGCAAGGGAGAGTGTAGCATCAATTCAAGGTGCAGCATTAAGTAATCCACTACAGTGAATTGGGAGCTGATTTTTAAAAAAAAGAAGAAGTCAGCAGCATAAAATAATTCCTTTGACATTTAAAAGCATATATCCTGTGCCTTTTTTGGGGGGAGGGGGAGGGGGGGCATTTGTATCACTATGACCACAACCCCCCCACCCCCCACAACACACACCCTGATTTGAATTATTAGCATGGTTCATTGTTATCATCACCCTTATGAAAAAATATATATATAAAAAATTAAAATTAAAAAGGAAGAAGATGGTAGTGCATTCCCCACTATGCAACCGCAATTAAAATAAATGAACATGCATATGCCCAGAGTACACCTTCACAGTACACGCTGAGCAGAGGACCAATAAATGTCTCCTGCTGATATTGCTCCCTGTTTGTATAGAGAGATTTAACACCAAAATCATACTTACTCAGTCACTGTCTCCAGCGTGGGCATAGGGTGAATGACAATGAGTTCAAGCCAGTTGGACCTGAATTGCTATTATCACCTTTGTTCGATCAGAACCAAGACTGTTCTTCACACAGAATGATATCAGCTAGCACACACCATCAGTGCAGAAGAAGAAGACAAAGCCACCCCCTGCCTCTGAAAACAACAACACCCCAAAGTGGTATGCATAATCCCACAGCACTACGGAAGTGCTATGGATTATTAGAGCAAAAGGAAAAAAAAGCCCAAATCAATGTGAACATTACAACACAGCAAGTTCTTTGACTTGTCTTTTTTAACTTGTGATTGCTCACTTGTTTGAATCCTCTTTTCTGTGTGTTCATACTTTTGTTAAAAACAAACAAAAAAACAGAAAGCAACACACACAAAAAAGGAACAAAAAACAAAACAACCCCCCCCCCCCCCAAAAAAAAAAAAAAAGAGGAGAGGAAGAAACAGAGGAAGTACAGTCAGTTCTGGACGTACAAAATTTCCCCTGCAGAAAAAACCCACCAAAAAAAAACCTGCTTCACTGTTAACCAACATTGTGAGCTCTAGATGATCATGTGTCCGATACTAACTGAACTCAGCATGAATGAGATTGCATCCTCGGCACTCTCTTTATCGGTGAAGGTCTGCAAGTGCGTGGGGGTGATTTGAAAGTTCTCAGCGACAGGTGATGCATTAAGCAGTACACTTGTTACATGGTCCCAGTCTACAGACATATACATACATACACATACATGTAGAAATACACTCCATTCAAAAATTTAAGCAGCAGATTCCAACTCCCACTTTATCACGTTGTTCACATGGACTGCCTATGTGAACAAGGGCAAAACACTTGCTTTCTTTGCATTATGTAACATGCGCCTCAGAGCAGAGGAAAGGAGACAGGCAGGTTCCTGGAACCGTTTCTACGTTACGCTCTCAAGACTGCAGCCCTTCCCACAGTAAGAGCTTGGGCACGGTTGATCGATTCTGAATTTGACACTGTCAGCCGCAACAGGTGACCAGTGTCATCTTGGAGACAGAAGTTTCCTGGAACCGTTTCTACGTTACACTCTCGAGACCACAGCCCTTCCCACAGTAAGAGCTTGGGCATGGTTGATCGATTCTGAATTTGACACTTCATCAACCGCAAAAGGTGAACAGCGTCATCTAGGAGACAGAAGTTTTCTGGAACTGTTTATACATTGCGCTTTTAAGACCACAGCCCTTCGCACAGCAAGAGCTTGAGCACAGTTGATCAATTCTGAATCTGACACTTCATCAACCACAAAAGGTGAATAGCATCATCTAGGAGACAGAAGTTTCCTGGAACTGTTTCTACATTACGCTTTTAAGACCGCAGCCCTTCGCACAGCAAGAGCTTGAGCACAGTTGACCAATTCTGAACCTGACACTTCATCAACCGAAAAATGTGAACAGCGTCATCTAGGAGACAGAAGTTTTCTGGAACTGTTTCTACATTACGCTTTTAAGACCGCAGCCCTATGCACACCGAGAGCTCGGGCATGGTTGATCGATTCTGAATTTGACACCTAGTCAACCTCAAAAGGTGAACAGCATCGTTGTTCCTGTAAAGGGAACCCTGTGCTGTAGCAACAACTCCATGTGGAGTGCACACTAGCATGGGGAACCTGTGTGGCAACATCAAGCTTCTCTCTGGTGCCCCTGAAAGGGCGGGGCGGTCAGTCTGCTAACACTACCTCGCTTCCTTTCCTCCTTCCCAGACTCGGTGCTGTGCTGGATAAACAGGGTTGCGCTGTATCAGGGGCGTCCCACTGGCTAGACCAGAATCAGATATATGGCTTTATCATGGGAAGGGCACCTCATGTTTGATTGGAATGCTACAGATGCAGGTCAGATGTACACCTGCTCCATAAATTTCTAAGAGGAGTGAACAAACAGCCCAGCGGCATTTCCACAAACAGCAATAATTTACAAGAGACATTCAGCGGCCAGCCTGAACACTACCCACAGAACACCTGTGTTACTTTGTCAAGATTGAGCAGAGAATCACAGTTGGAAGAAATAAAGTCTTACCACGAGTTCCTAAACCGACACCTCCAAACAACTGGCCAAACAAAGAAACAAACAAAAACAAAAAACCTAAGCAAATGCGAAATTATCCAATATTCATAAATGCAATCAACAATCAAGAACAATCACAAAAACCATCAGTGGCATGGATGGCTCTTTGTTCATCCACTGCAAGACGAAGCTCACTGGTGTTTTCACGAGACTGTGGTGGAATGATGCAGTCTTGAATTCCCTCAAACCCCTTCCTACCAGTACCACACAGAAACCAATTCCCTCAAACCCCTTTCTACCAGTACAACAAAGAAACCAATTCCCTCAAACCCCTTCCTACCAGTACCACAAAGAAACAAATTCCCTCAAACCCCTTTCTACCAGTACCACACAGAAAATTTTTCCCTCAAACCCCTTCCCACCAGTACCACACAGAAACCAATTCCCTCAAACCCCTTCCTACCAGTACCACAAAGAAACAAATTCCCTCAAACCCCTTTCTACCAGTACCATGCTGACACAAATTCCCTCAAACCCCTTTCTACCAGTACCACGCAGAAACCAATTCCCTCAAACCCCTTTCTACCAGTACGACACAGAAACCAATTCCCTCAAACCCCTTTCTACCACACAGAAACCAATTCCCTCAAACCCCTTCCCACCAGTACCACAGAAACCAATTCCCTCAAACCCATTCCTACCAGTACGGCACAGAAACCAATTCCCTCAAACCCTTTCCTACCAGTACCACACAGAAACAGATTTTTCACGCTCCTATTACACTCTCCAAACAGCCTAATTTCAGACAAATGCCTGAAGAGCCTCATACCTGTTACTCAGGGCTTCAAAGCTGCAAAAGCACACTCTTTCTGCAACTCCACATGTACGCGCATCAAGACTTGACAAACAAACAAAAAAACCAAAAAGCGATAATACCAGGAACCCTCATGTAGGGCTATATACCCTGTGAAGAATTACGAGCTCACACAGCACTGTACGTGGTCAAAGGTGAACAAAACTTCCGTTTAAAAAAAAATCAATACAATGGACAATGTCACTGTAATTATTGTATGTAAATCCACATGAGAATAAAACTGTACACCAATGGCTACCAACAGAGATTATTACTATTGCATGTACATCTATATGAGAGTAAACTGTGCACTCATGACTGTATTTAGTGTACAGCTTGATTATTATTGTATTCACATCCACATGAGACTGAACTGGGTGGCAGCGACTGTGCGAAATTTACCTGCCCAGCACAAAAATTCAGACATGCACAACTCAATGACGAATTCAGAAAATGAAATACAACTTGTGCACATCTGAGGAACACGCCACAGCTCTCCAGCAACTTTCAGATCAAAACTCTGTGAAACTGAAACAGGAAAGCAAACTATGATCCTTTTGCCAATAAACCAGCGGAAGCAACTTTGGTACTTGATGACGGACAGACATTTTGCATAGTTTTAAGTGACGTCATTGACTGAGCAAGATAAGGAGCATTCATGCAGACAACATACCAGTGATTGCTGTAATTTGGATTTCTCAGGTCAGCACTGTCAAAACGCAGCATAAAAAAGGAGCTCAAACTTTCATTTTCTCCATCCTTTCAAGTGGTAGCATTCTACACTCAACGTTCATCTTTCCATCAGCAACGCTATAATGACATTTGATTCAGTTGCACTTCATAATTTGTTAGTAATATAAAAAAATACTGTGAACTGTATTCAACCCCAATAATATTGGAAGACATGGTTCAACTTTATGTACATATATATATAAATGCATGTGCATGAACTAGCACAATTAAAATTATTATGAATATGCGCAAAAGCTTCAACTTCAGAACACTGATGACTGACCATGGTCATGATCTGCAAGCAAGCAAGCAAGCAAATAAACAGTGCAGACTGTCACATGTCTGGGACCCACCTGCCCCCAACCCCCACCCCAAATATTTGAAAAAGGTCAGAAGTTTCAGCTTAAATTACAGCATTGATTACATTCAAACAGTCTAAATAGACTAATGTTAAAACAGTCTTAAATTACTGTGTTGATTACATTCAAACAGTCTAAACAGACTAATGTTAAAACAGTCTTAATTTACAGCGTTGATTACACGCAGTCTAAACAGACTAATGTTAAAACAGTCTTAAATTACAGTACTGATTACATTCAGTCTATTTCAAATGACACCATTGATTATATAGTCAAAAAGTAAAAAACAAACAAAAAACAGCATTTATTGCAATAAAATTGTCCCCCCCCACCCTCCCCCTTTTTTTGTTGTTGCCTGCATGTTCAGACTGAAGGACTCCTGCTAACTCATAGGAGAGAACACATGCTGGATAATCTGTTTTTTTCTTTTAATTTGAAGGTCTTTCCCCAAGGCTCAAAATGCTGAACTTTGCTATTCCTCCCCACAACTTGCAAGCCATGCAGCTCTTATTGCAAGCCACGCAGCTCTTATTGCAAGACATGCAGCTCCGACAGTTTTGGACTCTTCCTTTTCAACAGGAGGGTCTTGCCTCAGAAATTAAAAATCCCCAATTTTGTACTCGACATACCCAGAACACAGACGTCATGTGTAAAATCACTGTACTGCTTTTGTCGATGTGTGGAAATAGGTTGTAACGCAACACAGGTGAGTATTTACAGATACCATCGCATGAATCTGGCAACACAGATACCAAGATTCAGACTGAAATAGGACCCAGAGTATAGCACACACACACTGACAGACACACACTGGCAACAGGATTTTAGCTTCACAGGTACTTGTACTTGGCTGTGGTTGTATACTTGTAATAATTATTATATGTATGGCACCCCATCTCAGAAAGGCCTAGAGATGTGCCCCCCCCCCCCCCTACACCCCCCTCCTTCCACAGGAACACATGCACATACACAGACTACAAAACACCTGCATTACTGGTGACGAGTCGGTAGAAAAACAGAAAAACGAAAAAGAACCACACTTGTGGCCGCTGAAGCTGTGTATTCCTGAAACTGTGTTTGAAGGTCGTTCCCCAAGACTCAGCCACACTTGTGGCCGCTGAAGCTGTGTATTCCTGAAACTGTGTTTGAAGGTCGTTCCCCAAGACTCAGCCACACTTGTGGCCGCTGAAGCTGTGTATTCCTGAAACTGTGTTTGAAGGTCGTTCCCCAAGACTCAGCCACACTTGTGGCCGCTGAAGCTGTGTATTCCTGAAACTGTGTTTGAAGGTCGTTCCCCAAGACTCAGCCACACTTGTGGCCGCTGAACACGTGTATCCCTCACTTCTGCAACGCGAGGATTGTTCATACCGCCCTTTCCTGTGCACAGCCATTTCCTGTAGCGGTCTGCTCCTCAACAGGCTGAAGCTGGCCGGGGAAACATTATGAAGACGAAGCACACCCCTTAACGTGAGCAGCAAACTTCTTGGCCTGAGCTGACAGCCGTTTGCACAGGTCACAGTCTCTTGCCGCTGCTGTTCTTCAGTGAATGGAAATATGCTAAAGAACGTGGGCTAACGCTGGGTTAACGCTGCAATCAATGCAGAGAGGTCGTTAACGGCTCTCCGCTGACCTCACGTGACATACACAATTAGCACGACCTGAACTGCCTGGAACTATCACCTGCCGTGAAGGAAAAATACAAGGTAGATAAATATATATAAAGAACACCATAGTCACATCTTCACATAGTGTGCAAACAACACTACAGGCTGACCAAACAGCAATCCTTCTCCCTCCTCTATCTCCAACCACCCCCCACCCCCTTCTCCTACCACCTTCAACCTACCAAGCTAACACAGAAACAAAGTGGACATAACAGTTCAATATGACAAGTCAGCTGATGGTCCCAACAAGCACACACAGGGTATGGACATGTGTCGGCAGATTCTCACACAGTATGTACACTCAAAGTTTGCATAGTATGCTTGTAAAGCTACTCGTATCATGGCTTGCAATCTCAGTGCTTCCCTCGCAGAAGCGGCTGCAGCGGCTATCAATGCGCTGAAGTACATCTGTACCTTGGTGTGGAAGCTAAGTCCACATGTACACACTGGAATCTGGAATCTGTAAGTTTCTGCATGTAGATGGGAGCTCCACAATGGCATCAAATGGGAAGGTGGACAGCGTCCAAACACGGTATGTACGCACTCTGCTGCTCAAATGTCAGGACATGTGCACTAGATGCTGGCTTCCCGATGGCTGAGGTACAGGTCTTTCATGATGGGTACCAATTTTTTGAACGTGGGTCGAGCCTCCCGGCTGCAACACACAGAGAGAAAGATCACAACAAAAACCATACAAGAAACAGCTCTGCCATCCACGGTGTCTGACACGTAAGTGCTGGGAAAACACGCTGCAGAACATGCAGCCAGGCGTCTGTCATTTCAGACACACGCCTATTTTTTATTTTGTTAAACACCTGTAAACGTACATGCCAGAGACTTGCACACGCTAACATAACAGAGGCACCGACACACCTCCCTGACCCATGCAAACACAGACAGACTGGCAGAGAGACAGACTGGGCATGATGTTTGACCCAACACAGCAATACCACCCTGTACGACCCTCCGGCAAAGCTGATGGTTTTGGACAGACAGGCACACCAACCAACCAACCACCTTATGATAAGCACCACCAGCATAGCTGATGGGTTCCGAAAGGCAAGATAACATGAGACAGACAGGTGGGTGGCTGCACGGACAGACGGGCAAACAGGCTTTGTCCAGCACTGCCTTAATGCGCATGGACCATCCTGGGTCAGCTGATGAGTTTGGTCAGAGAGAGCAGCAGACACACTTCTTCTTCTTCTCCATCGCCGCTACACTGAGAGTCCAGTGTGCAAGATGAATGAAGCTGTCTTCTCCAGTTCCTCCTTGCTGCCATAGTTTGGTGGGTAGCTGGACTGCCGTCGGCCACACATTTGTTCTTGCTGTCTGCAGAAGTGGGCATCTCTGCAGTATATGTTCGGTCGTCTGGTCTTCAAGTCCGCAGTTGCAGATTGGTGATGGTGCCAGCTTCTTGCTGGATGAATAAGCAGCCATGGACCAAACTGGCAGTGCTCCTACCAGGATGGGGTGGGGTAGCAAGTGGCTCTGCTACACCAAAGAAATGCTTCAGGCATCCACTGACGGGATCATCAGCGAACATGGGCCGCTATAAGCCCAAGCTACAGGGTGGGATCCCCGGAAAACAGTCCCCCCTGTGCTCCCAGGGCAGGATGTAGGGGCCAGGAGCAAAGGGCGAGGTAACCTTATCCCAACAGAAAACCTAGAGGGCTGAAGATGGAGGTACCGTGCCACTGGCGCTCTCCAGAAAATCACAGTACCACGCACTTTAAAACGCACTGAGACAGACACACAAAGCCTTTTGTCCAACCCTGCAGAATGATTTTGTCGACCTTGTCCACAGAGCTCCAAGCTTTAGCCAGACATGCCAGTTCTTCTGTCAAGCATAGGATGACAGGGGCAGGACTTTTACACTACAGACCTCATTGGTGGAGCTGCTGTGTTTGGGCAGACAAACAGAGAAACAGAACACAGAGAGAGAGAGAGAGAGAGAGAGAGAGAGAGAGAGAGACAGAGACAGAGACAGAGACAGAGAAAAAAGCGATACCAACAGACCTTTCTGTCCAACACTGCAGCATGACATCATAGACCTCGTTAGTACAGCTGATGGGCTTGGCCAGGCGACCTCCGCTCTGCAGAAACTCCACCATCTCCTGCCCCTTCATTTTCTGCAACAAGCCAGCATCTCTTCAGTCTGACGTCTGACTTGATCCTTGGCGTCCTTCAGTTTCTCCTTAACACCAGCAACCCTTGGTACCACTGTCTTTCAGTTTTTACATCAAACCAACAACCCTCGGTACCACTCTCCTTCAGTTTCTCCTTAAACCAACAACCCTTGGTACCACTCTCCTTCAGTTTCTCCTAAAACCAACAACCATAGGTACCACTCTCCTTCAGTTTCTCCTAAAACCAACAACCATAGGTACCACTCTCCTTCAGTTTCTCCTAAAACCAACAACCGTCGGTACCACTCTCCTACAGTTTCTCCTTAGTTAAACCAGCAACCCTTGGTACCACTGTTCTTCAGTTTCTGCATCAAACCAGCAACCCTAGACATCACTCTCCTTCAGTTTTTGCATCAAACCAGCGACTCTCCTTCAGTTTCTCCTGAAACCAGAAACCCTCGGTACCACTGTCCTTCAGTTTTTGCATCAAACTAACATCCCTTCAGCCAAAGGTCTGACTCAACCAATGATACCGCTATCCTTTACTTCATACAAAAAGCCTCTTTATTCTTCGTTTACTTTATTGGTCTTACGTAGAAACATCCGGCCTCCTTTCCTGCACAGGGGCAACAACCCCCCACCCCCCACCCCCAGCAGTTAAGAGTTACATCCCACACTTGACAGAATTCCACAGAACTTTACCCAGTCCCGCAGTTAAGCCACATATCATATGGTGGAATTCTACAGATCTTTACCCCAGTTAAGCTACATCCTACAAATGGTGGAATTCTACAGAACTTTACCACAGTAAAGCTACAGCCTGCAAATGGTGGAATTCTACAGATCTTTACCACAGTTAAGCCACACCCTACATATAGTGGAATTCTACAGAACTTTACCACAGTAAAGCTACATCCTGCAAATGGTGGAATTCTACAGATCTTTACCAAATGGTGGAATTCTACAGATCTTTACCACAGTAAAGCTACATCCTACAAATGGTGGAATTCTACAGATCTTTACTACAGTAAAGCTACATCCTACAAATGGTGGAATTCTACAGATTTTACCACAGTTAAGCCACACCCTACATATGGTGGAATTCTACAGAACTTTACCCCAGTTAAGCTACATCCTACAAATGGTGGAATTCTACAGAACTTTACCCTGTCCCACAGCTAAGGTGCAGCCTACACTCAAGGCACAAAGACGGTGGAACTCACGTAATAAGGCTTAGCGCCGTAAGACGCAGCTTCCCACAGGGTGATGCCGAAACTCCACACGTCCGATTTGGAATCAAACTTCCAGTAGTTGATGCACTCCAGCGCGTACCACTTGAGGGGCCACTTGCCTGCCTGCTGCGCCTGTCATACACGCAGTCAGAACAGTTGTTAGCAATCAGAGGGATTTCTACAGCATGGTATGTCATCAAGCTGTGGTGCTTCACTCTAAAGCACACCACTTGTTGGGCCACTCATCTGAACAATCTGCCTGTTACACAGTCACCAACACCCATTATACACACACATACTTACATACACCCATTTACACCCACCCACACCCACTCACACACACACACACATTCACACACACACACACACACACACACATATACACACACACACACACACACTCACACACACACACACATTCACACACACACACACAAACACACTGTTATCAAACTAAACTATGCTGATAAAAATCCCACATCACACCAACTACTGGCCTGCTGTGTACAGAGAAGGCCTCTGAAGAAAGCAGCTCAAGACTGGCCCCACGAAGACTAACTGAACAGCTTACAAGTGCATCAAGCATCCACATTTCACAAACAGACAAAAACTGGTCTTACCAGTATCAGTGGGACGGGTGAACATTCATTTGGCTTGAACATCTAGTTCTGAGCCCAGTTTGTTTGCTTTTCTTTCATTTGAATTTCACCGTTTTTGTTTTGGTAGTAGCAGAAGACTCACTGCTCACTCCTGATCATGTAACTACATCATTATTGAACATCACCAAACTGAGCAGAATAATAATCACGTCAGCACAACAACCTCTTCTTGTCGTGAAGGGCCCACCACCTAATGTTACAATCACACCATCATGGAACCTCATCAAACTGAACCACGCAATCACATCAGCGCAAGCAGACGCACCTGCGCCCACGCCTGCACCCGCGTGCACGAGGGGAGCTAACTCACCTGGTAGTAGTTGTTCTCCCGGGTGAGGGCCTTGGACATGCCGAAGTCGGAGATCTTGGCAAAGTGCTCGTCGCACAGGAGGATGTTCCTGGCCGCGAGGTCGCGGTGCACGAAGCTGGAGGCCTCCAGGTACTCCATGCCCTGGGCTACCTGCCACATGAGCTCCAGCACGTTCCACAGGGGCAGGTGCTTGTTCTTGGGCAGGAACTTGTTCAGGGGCCCCAGCTTGGCCAGCTCCAGCACCAGCATCAGCGGGTCCCCTTCGCAGATCCCTGTGGTGCAGGGTAATTATGATAATATTAATAGATTATTCATGGTGTCCCATCTCATAAGTGCACAGAGCGCTTACAAAGGCGTAAGGAGACACTATGCTTATTTTATCACACACACACACACAGACGCCCACACCCACACACTCTCTCTCTCTCACACACACATACAGTATATAATAAAAACAACAATAACACTAATAATAACAGCAGATTATTAATGCCACCCCATGTCATACGACACTGTTGTGCAAAACGTTTGTCCTGACAAAAACAATTTTGTTGCCGCAAGCATACTTTTGTCATGACAAAAGATGTGTTTTGTCATGACAAACATGCGTTTGTTGCGACAAAAGTTGTGTCACAGCAAAAATTATCTTTGTGGCAGCTTCCGCCAGCGACACATCTCTGGCTCTCCATCACAGATCAGTGGTACAGAAAGCACACACGCTAATGACATACATGCTACTTAAAAGAAATACAGCAGAAAGCTTTTTTTTGAGCGCTTCATCGAAAGGGTCATAATGAACTTGCTCTCCTTTGAGAATGACAGCAAGTAAGTAACTTGGTGTTTTATGCCAAGTCAACCATTGTGCATCAAGACGATGAATGACGATAAGTTTAGGCATAAACTCTTCTTCCTTTTTCCTCTGTATTCCTCTTTTTATGGATGTAGTACATCTGTGTTTTGGGGAGATGAACTGCAGGTGTACCTCTTTGAAAAAAGAAAAAAGAAAAAAGATCCCTTGTCAAAGTTGCAGCCACATTCTATCTTTGAGGGTTGACCTAATGTGTGTGGTATTTTCATGTGTCCATGCAGACAATGGCATGGCCGCCCATGCTTAAGATTTTTAGCATGCACACATAAGTTAGGGCATGTGATCGTACAAAGGGGCTGTATATAAAAACTGTGTAAGAGAGTCTGCACTGGAAGCTGACTCTGGGAGAAAAATCCCTTGCCACACAGAGAAATAAAACCTGCACCAGCACCATGCCTGACCCAATGCTCAACCAACTGAGCTGCACACCGTCTCATCTCCTGTCAAAATCTCTCCCTTTTTAATTTTTTTTTTTAATAGAAAATTAATTTCTGAAGACCTGGTAATCAGTACTAATCATAGTGTGCAAAGGCAGAGGCAGTAAGATCCAAACAGAATAACTTGGTGAAGAAGAAGTGATGCCTTCATAACTGCAAATGCCGAGCAAAGGGATGGCAACCCCCCCCACCTCCACCCCAGTCGCACTCACCAATCAAGCGCACAATGTGCTTATGGTCCATCTTCTTCATCACTTCTGCCTCTTTGATCAGCTCCGACTGCACACAAGCAAAAGCACATCTTGTACAAAAACCTGAACTTGTGGTTTTCTGCATCAAACAACTGAACAGAAAAGAGAAAGAGGGACAGGTCAAATGTGTGTGTCTCTGCCTTACTTTTTTATGTAATTATGTGTCAGCTTTCAAAATCATACAATGAATGAGCTGTCCTGAATCTGACCATTCAATGATACTGTAAGATGTGTGAAAAAGGGACTTGCACAGAAATATCTTTTTTTTTGGCTGGGGATGGGGGTGGGGGGTTAAGGTGAGCAGGGATCCCAATCATTTTCAGATCTCAATGAGAACATTCTGGCAATCAATGAGCCCAACTGTACCCATATCATCACTTCATCTTGTACTAAGTTAACTGGAACACTACAACCAAAGGGAGGTGTCAATACCATCCCAGTCTTTGGACCCTGCTCAACAAGTGTCTCTGTTTTCCAGTCAACACACACCTGACGTCACAGACTCCCGTCAACACACACACCTGTCACCACAGACTCGTCATCACAGACTCCAGTCAACATACATTGTCATCACAGACTCCAGTCAACACACACTGTCATCACAGAGACCGGTCAACACACACCTGTCAGCACAGACTCCAGTCAACACACACCTGACATCACAGACTCCCATCAACACACACACCTGTCACCACAGACTCCAGTCAACACACACTGTCATCACAGAGACCGGTCAACACACACCTGTCAGCACAGACTCCAGTCAACACACACCTGACATCACAGACTCCCATCAACACACACACCTGTCACCACAGACTCCAGTCAACACACACTGTCATCACAGACTCCAGTCAACACAACAAGTGTCTCTGTTTTCCAGTCGACACACATCTGACATCACAGACTCCTGTCAACACTCACCTGTCACCACAGATTCCAGTCAACACACACTGTCATCACAGACTCCAGTCAACACACATTGTCATCACAGACTCCAGTCAACACACACTGTCATCACAGAGTCCCGTCAACACACACTGTCAGCACAGACTTCAGTCAACACACAACACACACCTGACATCACAGACTCCCATCAACACACACACCTGTCACCACAGACTCCAGTCAACACACACTGTCATCACTGACTCCAGTCAACACACATTGACATCACAGACTCCAGTCAACACACACTGTCACCACAGAGTCCTGTCAACACACACCTGTCAGCACAGACTCCAGTCAACACACACACCTGTCACCACAGACTCCAGTCAACACACACTGTCATCACAGACTCCAGTCAACACACATTGTCATCAAAGACTCCAGTCAACACACACTGTCATCACTGACTCCAGTCAACACACATTGTCACCACAGACTCCAGTCAACACACACTGTCATCACTGACTCCAGTCAACACACATTGACATCACAGACTCCAGTCAACACACACTGTCACCACAGAGTCCTGTCAACACACACCTGTCAGCACAGACTCCAGTCAACACACACACACCTGTCACCACAGACTCCAGTCAACACACTGTCATCACACAGTCCTGACAACACACACCTGACATCACAGACTCCAGTCAACACACACACTGGTCATCACAGACTCCAGTCAACACACACACCTGTCATCACAGACTCCAGTCAACACACACACCTGTCATCACAGACTCCAGTCAACACACACACCTGTCATCACAGACTCCAGTCAACACACAACACACACTTGTCATCACAGACTCATCAACACACACCTGTCATCACTGACTCCAGTCAACACACACCTGTCATCACAGACTCCAGTCAACACACACCTGTCATCACTGACCCCCTACCAGAATCCCTGTCTCCAGGTCAGCAGGTATCTCTGTCTTCCATTCAACACACACCTGTCATCAAAGACTCCTTACCTGAATCCCTGTCTCTAGGTCAGCAGGTGTATCTGTTTTCTAGTCAACACACACCTGTCATCACAGACCCCATACCTGAATCCCTGGCTCCAGGTCAGCATTCTTCAGCGTCTTCACAGCCACAGGGATCTCCTTGCCTCCCAGATGACACACGCCTTTCATCACAGAGCCAAAGTTACCCGCACCTGGGGAAACACACAAGACCGCATACAGCATCTGGGGTTAGGACAGTGCAAATCTCCCTCACTCTGTGCCCACTGCCTGTGAAGATGTAACATCTGTCAAGCATTACAGTAACAATACGCAACTGGTGTTAGGACAGTGCAAATCTCCTCCACAACCACTGTCTGTGAAGATGTAACATCTGTCAAGCATTATAGTAACAATACGCAACTGGTGTTAGGACAGTGCAAACCTCCTCCATAACCACTCTCTGTGAAGATGTGACATCTGTCAAGCATTATAGTAACAATACGCAACTGGTGTTAGGACAGTGCAAACCTCCTCCATAACCACTCTCTGTGAAGATGTGACATCTGTCAAGCATTATAGTAACAATACACTACAACTGGTGTCAGAACAGTGCAATATTAAATCTCCTTCACTCCGTGCCTATTTCCTGTGAAGATGTGACTTCTGTCAAGCATTATAGTAACAATATACCACAACTGGTATTAGGACAGAGCAAATCTCCCTCACTCCACATCCACTGCCTGTGAAGATGTAACATCTGTCTAATGCTACAGCACAACACAACACAGCACAACCTTACTCACAGTCACACTGTGGTGAAATTCATTTCATGGCAGTAACACAACAAAACATAAAGCATCATGCATGCTGAAGGTTATTTCACACATGCACACACACACACATATATACACACACACGCGCACACACACGCGCACACACACATATGCAAAAAAAGTACGTGTTTAAAAGCAACATGTGCTTCAAACACGCATGCACATACTCACACACACACACACACATGCACAAAAAGAAAGTCCTTAAAAGCAACATGTGCTTCAAACACGCTCGCATGCACACACACTCATGCATGCATGCACACATGCACGTACACACACGCTCACTGGTAAAGAGCAAACCAACATGGCTGTGCTCCGAGGGACTAAAATTTGAAACCCCAAAAGTACTTCTCTTGCATAATGAGAAAAACGACCAAACAAAGTCTGCAGAAGAAAATATTTGCATGTTTTCTAAGTTTTCCGGTCAACTTGCCACCTTAAGTTCCCCTTTAAGACAGAATTTCTGCTATGAGGAGGTAGTTTGGATAGTCCGCACCATTTCTTTCCTGTCACCTGTGGTGATTTGTTTCCCCCCCAAAACAAGGATGACCGTCACAGCCATGCCAACATTCTTCCAAACACTCCAGGCATTTAACACACCCCAGCTGCAACCAGACAAGTAATTTTCATTTTTTACCCTTTAACTGTTGTTTCGGTGCTTTGAAGAAGCAGCTTACCGCCACAATTTGCACATTTTGTAATGTTATATTAAACTAGCGTTCTTTTTTTAACTGGCTATGTGTTTGGCTCCTGTCCTGCTGTGTAACTCTTGTTTCATCACCTTGAAAAAGGGGCTTACCCTCAAAATTTGCATGTTTTGTACTGTCATATTCAACTAGCAATCTGTTTGACCGTGTTGGGGCGGGGATAGCTCAGTGGTTAGAGCACCGGACTCGTGATTGAAAGGTCGCGGGTTCGAATCCCTGCTGGAACGGCGGGAGAATTTTCTTCTCCCGGGTCGACTTTCTGTGCTGACTCTTATTTCGGTATCCGTTCCACCCCCGTGTTACCACAGTAGCACGTAAAAAATCCCGGTCATTCTGCCAAAAGTGCAGGTGGCAGGTTACAGCTAAACACGCATACACCTTACGTATGTGGCTTTTATTGAACCGTGCTTCGGCATTGGTCACAACTTGTCCCTAATATGTCAAATGACATCTGAGGACATTAAGCATCATCTCATCATCATCATCATCATCATCATCGTTTAACCGTGTACGTGTTTCGATCCTGTTCAGTGGTGGTTCCACTGTACCTAGCTTCAGCTCCTCCAACACAACCTGGTGCGGCTCCAGCTTGTGCGTGGTGACCTCCTTGCGCAGTTTGGCGCTGCCATACACGCCCTCCAGCTCCTCCCCGCCAAACGCTAGCTGCACGTCTGGGGGATCGTCTGCAACACAGCAGTCAAATCAGGTGCTTGGAGTCATGGTGACACACAGCACGTTTGGATCGTGACTGAACTGAAGAGTGCATGCAAACACACACATATACATGCACACACATACACACAAACACACACACTCATGCACAGACACACACGTATACACAACATGCACACGCGCATGCATGCACGCAAACACACACTCATGCACAGACACACACATATCCACAACATGCACACACACATGCATGCACGCATGCACACACACACACACACACACACGCACACTGCACTGCTCATACATATGCTCACACCAGCAGCAAAACCAGGTTTGTTGCCTTGCGTGGCAAAATGACCGTTGTTGTTATAACAGTCTGGTTATTAGTACGCTACATCAACACACCTAGTTTAGTTACCGAGAGATCAGTGGTACATCAAAATTTAAATGCTGATCAAAACACACAAAAAGATTTTAAGGAGAAAATACACAAAAATGTGCACATTTTCTGGGTTATTTCGGATGCAGGGGTCAAAGTTGGAAAAGAAAGTAGCACCTTATATAAAAATATGGATTATGATGGTAATAATTATATTTATATGACGATTGCTGTGATCGTAGGCTGATGGTATTAATACTGTGATTAATATGGATTGTGATGGTATTATGTTAAAAAATGGATAGTTAGGTGTGTGTGTACTTGATATAGGTAATGTGATATTTTTAATATGGGTGTAGGTGTAACTGTGTTTGTGGGTGTGAAGGCCTTGTTTTGGCTGTGAATATAAAGGCAGTGGACAGTGGGAATATGAGTAATGTCTATGCACTTAATCGATCTCAGAAGAGTGGTTTTACTACGTTTTACTCCATTTTATCTGTACGCTTTTACCTTTGTTGTGTTGAACTGTCTACTTGTCCCTTTACAGTGTTGAATCTGAGTGACCCAAAAGACAAAGCTTCATTTTATGACCAAAATAAAAAAATATTATAATAAAGTTATTTTGTATTTGTATTACAGTCCTGAAAGTACGGTAGTAGGGGGCTTACCGACAGCTTCCTGAACCTTCACTGAAAAACATGTCACAGGAGTTACCACTGGTGTCACACAAAAAGGTGGTGGGTAAACGTACCAATAGCTTCCCGCAACTCTGACGAAACCCTGCCAAAGGCATCACCATTGGCATCTGGAGGTGGGGGCAACTCTCTATGACTGTTCCTGTTCTGAGGTATAGGAGGCAGGTTGCGAGCGGACTCTCTCCCCTGCAAGGGACAAATACCATACAGTGCCACATCAGTTTACCAATACCTGGTCAGTGAGAGAGGGGAGAGAGAGAGAGAGGGAGAGAGAGGGAGAACTCAAACTCAAAAACTTTATTTCACAAGTTTAGGTTCAGTCAAAAACCTCTCGAACAACTAGTCCTTGCTAAGCTACTGGTGAGTAAATATAAATTTACAGGCATCATTTATATACACAGAGAGAGAGAGAGAGAGAGAGAGAGAGAGAGAGAGAGAGAGAGAGAGAGAGAGAGAGAGAGAGAGAGAGCAATTAAAGCTGAAGGGGCATTTCCCTGACTGCATCCATATTGTAACAAATCTACATGTTCCCAGATATATTTAAACAACAGCTCGCAACTAAAAGCTCATTTCTAGAAAGAGTTGAATGGTGGGACCACTGCTATAACTGATAATGAAAATAACCACACTGCACAGTTTATCCACACAGTTCAAAGTTTTACATTCATCTAGTCATCTGTCATCTTACGATCAATCTAGGAAGGAAAGAAAGAAAAAGCATGACAGATGTTACAATGTTACGACTGGCACAGAGAGTGACTGGCTCCATGGCTAACAGCAAAGACCAATAGATCTATACAAAACAGTCTTGGCTACTTTATGACTGATCACGTGAACAAAGCATGTTATTCATTATGCTAGGCTTTGCTTTGGGTGAAAAAAAAAGATAAATCAAAGCAGGAAGGAAATGACATACAGCATAATGACACATCTTCTATCTGACAACGCTTGGTGGTCTCTGCAAAGTTGCTGCTGTTGTTGACTGGGCGTGAAACATCAAGTTACTTACTTACTCCTGCTGTTGTCAGTAAAGAAGAAGTGGGCAGCAGAGCCAGTTCCATTTAAGAGAAATCTGTCCTCACTTTTTCCCCCACAAAGCCTGTGCTATAGTGGTCTACAGTATCTTTGGTGCTGTCAGCACATGTGCATGACAGTGGGTGGTTGAAGCCCTACCCACTTCTTTTTTCTAGCCACAAAAAGGCCTGCATTATCTCAATAGCCAATATCTCTGGTCCTATCATGCACGCACATGACAGTGGTGGTTGAAACCCTGCCCACTTCTTTACATTAAGCCACTAAAAGGACTGCACTGTCTCGATTGGTATCCAATATCTTTGGCACCGTCACGCATGCACATGACAGTGAGTGGTTGAAACTCTTCCCACTCCTTTAAATTAAGCCACAAAAAGGACCGTGTTATCTTGGCATCCAATATCTCAGGCACCGTCGTGCATGTGCATGCCAGTGGGCAGTTAAAAACCTGCCCACTTCTTTCAATTAAGCCACAAAAAGAACAGCGTGCGCATGACAGTGGGCGGTTGAAACCCTGCCCGCAGACTCACCGATGTGGCTCCATTGGAAGGGCTGCCAGAGGGAGGCACCGGTGGTGGCTGACGGAACCTCACAGAGTCTCTGCGGGAACTGTTGTGTATCATGTACTCTGAACAAACAAGCCAACACCACCAGGTTACACAGAGTCTCTGCGGGAACTGTTCTGGATCACATATTCTGAATGAAGAAGGCAACACCAGCTGGTTACAAACTAACGACACAGAGGGATGACTGAGCCAACCCCCAAAAGCACTCAGGCTGCAGCTGTTTTGGATTATACGTGACTCCAAGCAAACAAGGCGACACCATTGTCACACAATGTTGGGCATTGTCTGTGCTACTCACACAAATACGTCGATATTTCCTTGTGTATGGCTTACAAAGACTGACTGTTAGCTGGTTATTTCCTTGTGTATTATGGTTTATGAAGACTGACTAATAGCTTGATACTTCCTTGTGCAAGGCTTGACTTATCAGTGACTGAAACACATGACAGACAAACTTACTGTGGTTCAAACATCCACCCCCACATACTCCCACACCCCCACACAAAAATCATACCCAGACAAACTCACACACACACACACGCAACAAACATACCCAGACAAACACACACACACACACACACACACACACACACACACACACACACACACAACAAGCATACCCAGACAAACACACACACACACACACACAAACACATACACACAGCCCTTGACTCGCACACAACATACGTTCATAGTCAATGCTGCTGTAGCCGGGGCGACAACATGGCATCCTCAGCTTACACGCTAGGCCATCTGACTTGTTGTGGTAGTTGTCCACCAGCTGAAATGAAATGTTACCTTGTAAGTAATGTATCAACTATTATTAGTCAAACTGCAGGACCAGTACACTTGAACAGCCAATTAGCTGTTGGTATTGACAACCAGCTGAAACACAAAGACACCTCATAAGCACATCATTTTAACTTTGAGACATGCATAAATATAAAATTATAACTTGCTGTGGCAGTTGTTAACCGGCCAAAACACAAAGATACCCACCAGCACACCATTTTATCTTTAAGACATTCACATAATTATACTGAAACAGCTGACTTGCTGTGGCAATTGTTAACCAGCCAAAACACAAAGATACCCACCAGCACACCATTTTATCTTCAAGACATTCACATAATTATACTGAAACAGCTGACTTGCTGTGGCAATTGTTAACCAGCCAAAACACAAAGATACTCTACCGGAACACCATTTTATCTTCAAGACATTCACATAATTATACTGAAACAGCTGACTTGCTGTGGCAATTGTTAACCAGCCAAAACACAAAGATACCCACCAGCACACCATTTTATCTTCAAGACATTCACATAATTATACTGAAACAGCTGACTTGCTGTGGCAATTGTTAACCAGCCAAAACACAAAGATACTCTACCGGAACACCATTTTATCTTCAAGACATTTACATAATTATACTGAGAGAGCTGACTTGCTGTGGCAGTTGTTAACCGGCCAAAACACAAAGATACCCTCCCAGCACACCATTCTAACTTTAGGACATTCACATAACTACACTGAAACAGCTGACTTGATGTGGCAGTTGTTACGTTAACCAGCCGAAACACAAAGATACCCTACCAGCACACCGTTCTAACTTCAGAACCAGCACAAAGTCAATTTGCTGTGATCGTCGCAAACCAGCTAAAACATAAAGATACTCATGGGGGGGGGGGGGGGGGGGGGGGAGGGGGGAGACACATGGGAAGGGGAGGAGACACATGCAGGACCAGCACAAAACAGAACAAGACTTCAGGACTGGCCATTACAAACTGAAACAACCACTTTGCCGTGGTAGTTGTTAACCACCTGAAATACAAATCTCCCTTCATAAGCATGCCATCTGAGGTTCAGGACCCGCACATTAACGCAGCCAACCTGAGATAGTTCTCTTGAAGCTGCTACACAAAAAAGCCGGGTCGTTGGCATGCTACCAGTACTCCACTCCAGGACCAGTTCCACACTGAATCAGTCCAGCAGAAACACAGTCGGCAACAAACAACCCATGAAGCTCCCCTAAATAAAGTTCCTAAGAGACCAGTCATCTTTCAGTGCAATCACCTTTCCAGTGAAACCCACTAAAAGGCACTCCTGGAAGATGAATTCTGCACTAGACATAAGTGATTCCCACATCTGTAGCCATTTCTTTCCTTGTGTTCATGGTTCTTTTCCAACAATGTTATTGTTGTTTTTATGTACACGACAAACATGTGGATGGGAAGCATAACAACAGTTGAATCACAAGCAAAAACCGTGTAACTCACCATCATAAGGCAGTCAAAGCGAGGCCCATCCTCTATGGAGTAGCGTGAATCTTTTTTCTGGGCAATGAAGTAATGGCGTGGTTGTCCCTCAGAGCTGAGTGTTAATGCAAATGTGTTCTTCTCATCCCGCTGACGAATACTGTCAACACACAGAGAAGACAGTAATGGGACTTTCAGGATAACAAGGCTCCCAAAGACACACAAACAGAGAGAGAGAGTGTCACAGAGAGAGAGAGTGTGTATGTGTCTGTGCTCATGTGTGTGATGTGTGCATGCACATCAATGTATGCATGTGCAATCCTGCATGTGTGCATGCATGCCTGCATGTGTGTGTGTATGTGAGACAATCTCTTTCATTGCACACATCATTTCAAGCCTAATGCAGTAATGGGGACATGGGGGAAATAATGTTGAAAGAAATCGGAAAGTAGAAACTAGAGAGGTGGAATTCCGAAGAAGCATGCCAAGCTGTGTTGTAACCATCTCCATACTTCAAAGACAAAACCTTTCACAGCTCTGGGTCTGGTGCAGAGGGGACCTGAATTTCTACACCCGCACACCCGCTGTACCATACCCCACATGAGCTACACTATATTTAGACAACAGAAAGCAACTCGGCAACTCTGCTTCACATGGGAGTGTGAACAAGGTCTGCATCTATACTCACAGAAACTTTCCCTCAATTTCACATCTATACTCACAAAAACTTTCCCTCAATTCCACATCCATACTCACAAAAACTTTCCCTCAATTCCACATCCATACTCACAAAAACCTTCCCTCAATTTCACATCCATACTCACAAAAACTTTCCCTCAATTCTGCATCCATACTCACAAAAACTTTCCCTCAATTCCACATCCATACTCACAAAAAACTTCCCTCAAATTCACATCCATACTCACAAAAACTTTCCCTCAATTCCACAACTATACTCACAGAAACTTCCCCTCAGCATGCCCGTCCCTGAAAAGCCGGTCCTCGGATTCCTGCCTGGAGATCTTGCCATGGAACCAGGGCATGTCCACGTGGAGGTTCTGCGCCACTCGCTTCACCAGCGTGTCCCTCATCGGCCCCAAAGCTCTGTTCATGTCAGCACTCTGTCACAGAAAAAAACACCATTAGCAAATCTCTTTCGTATGGCTTAAGGTTTTGTTCATGTTAGTGCTCTCTATCAAAGTCAAGCCCCCCCCCAAAAGATGGTCTAAAAGACTCAGAAAAAGATGAAGAAGATGTCCAGAGCAATAATTATAATATTTATAATAATAGTAGACTATTTAGTTCTACAGTGCATTAAATAAATCCCATGAACAAACAAAAGATAATACTTTATTACACAAGGATAAAGATTTAAACACAATTTCTTCTTTTTTAACAAACGTGTCCCTTAAATGACAAACAGCAACACTCAATACAGCACACAAGAGAGGAAGAAAACTGTCAAGAGAGAGCAAAAAAAAGAAGAAAAAAAGAAGAAGCAGGAAACAAGTAGATCAGAGATAACATAGCAATACACAATACAACAAACAAAAGAAGAAAAGAAAAAAACTCAAGTGAGAGCAGGGAGAGAGAGAGAGAGAGAGAGAGAGAGAGAGAGAGAGAGAGAGAGAGAGAGAGAGAGAGAGAGAGAGAGACAGACAGACAGACAGACAGAGACAGAGACAGAGAGACAGAGAGAGACAGAGAGAGAGAGAGAGACAGAGAGAGCAGAGCATAACACAGCAACACTCAATAAAAAATATAAAAAATCAGTAATCAAGTGAGAGCAGGAGGAAGAAAGAGAGAGAGAGAGAGAGAGAGAGAGAGAGGGAGAGGGAGAGGGAGAACAGACCAGAGCATAATACAGCAACACTCAATACAGCCAACAAGACAAGAAGAAGAAGAAGAAGAAGAAAAAGAAGCAAACGCCAAGTGTGAACAAGAAAAACGTCCAAAACAAAACAACAACAACAAAAAGACAGATCGGAGCATCAGAATGACCGCAGCACCAACAACAACCAGCCCATGCCCTGCCGCTCCCTTACAATTTTCTTGGCTTCCATCTGCATGGCCTTCTCCAGCTGGTGGTAGGTGATGCCGCGGAAGGCAACGGGCGACTGGCCAGACAGGCGGTTGCAAGGGATGGAGGGCTGGGTGACGAAGCCGTCCTTGTTTTGCTGGTAGTGCTGGATCAGCTCCACCGGCCCCGTGAACGGCTTGCCCTCTGGGATCTTGTAGCTCCCATCCACCTGCTTCTCGATGCTGTAGTGATGCACCCTGGGAAATATCCTTAGCATGTAAATGTTGACCCTCTCTGCTAAGTGCTATGTTGTAGTGATGCACCCTGGGAAATATCCTTAGCGTGATAATGTTGACCCTCTCTGCTAAGTGCTATGTTGTAGTGATGCACCCTGGGAAATAATCTTAACATGTAAGCGTTGACTCTCCCTGCTGTGCTGTAGTGAAGCACCCTGGAAAATATCCATAACATGTACGTGTTGACTGTCTCTATGATGCACCCTGGGAAATACCCTTAGCATGTAAATGTTGACTCTCTTTGCTATGCAGTAGTGATGCACCCTGGGAAATATCCTTAGAGTGTAAATGTTTACTCTCTGCTACGCTGCAGTGATGCACCCTGGGAAATACACTTAACATGTAAACGTTGACTCTACTATGCTGCAGTGATGCACCCTGGGAAATATACTTAACATGTAAACGTTGACTCTACTATGCTGCAGTCTGGGAATTGACAAATACTGAATGCACATTTACCCTTGGAGCTAATACCCCCCCCCCCACGTTACCCACCTGGAGGCATGACCCCCCCCCTTGTTACCCACCTGGAGGCATGACCCCCCTCCCCCTTTGTTACCGACCTGGAGGTATGACCCCTCCCCCCCCCCCTTTGTTACCCACCTGGAGGCATGACCCCCCCCCCCCCCCCCCCCCTTTGTTACCCACCTGGAGGCATGCCCCCCCTCCCGCTTTGTTACCCACCTGGAGGTATGACCCCCTCCCCCCTTTGTTACCCACCTGGAGGCATGACCCCTTTGTTACCAACCTGGAGGCATGACCCCCCCCCCCCCCCCATTTTGTTACTCCCCCGTCCCCCCTTTGTTACCCACCTGGAGGCATGACAAATGCTGACGGCATAGTTGCCCATGGGGCTGATGCTCTCCCGCAGAAGGAACAGGCCCTCCATGCCGCCCCTCTCCGTGAGGAACAGCTCCGCCTCTTCCCGTGTGATGCGGCCGTAGAAGTACTGGATGGAGGAGGGACGGATGCTGGGTGTACCATTCCTGCCATCTGCAGGGTCGCCCTTGGCCTGCTTGAGGCTGGACGGCCGCTTTAAGGGCATCGTGCTCTCCTGCCCCCCTTCGCAATCGCTTCCCGCTCTTGTTTGGGCTCCTCTGCCGCTGCTGCCAAGGTTGTCAGTGTATCAGTGTGGCCTTGTCATGACAACAGGTTCTTCCGCAGTCATGTCACATCTTTAGTGTTCGGCAGCTGCCTTGGAAAGACACTGGGGAGAAACAGAATGGTCATCACTGCTTGCGCTAGTTGTAGTAAAACTATCACTGACTTGTTTTCAATCTGTTGACACGATCTGTAAATTAACATGTTCAAAACAAAACAAAGAAATATTTCTGAGTCTAAACTGGCAAAGTAAAGGTGTCAGTTTTAAATGCAGACAGTAATGCTTCTACAGTTCTAGCTGTGCCAGTAAATTCAAAGGAACATGACACCAACACACACACACACACGTTCATCACAGCACACACACACATATGTATACATGTGCACACACACACACACACACACACACACACACACACACAATCAGCAAAGCAGTGAGAGTGTTGACATGCATAACTTATGTGTTTAGCTACTCTGAACTGCTGGCTAAGTAAAAGCAGCACTGATTTTGATTCACCTTACTCGTGCGGAAAAAAAGAGAGAAGAAAATCACTCACAAACTAACCCACTTAATGACTGAGATGACTGAGAACACAAGCCATCAGTTGAGTCAGCAAACTATTTTCCAGTGTGAATAACAATCACAAAATCTCTGGCAGCGTATTTCCCAGAATGACTAACATTCAGGTGGCCAAGGAATCCTGGTCTGTCATGTTCCAGTTGCTTACCAAGAACAAATCAAACTTTCTAGGCATTTCAGGTAATACACCTGATCAGACAGACTAGGGATTTATGGGAAATGACTAAAAAGTTTTAGGCATTTTCCAAAAATGCCTGTTTTCTTGTTTGGACTGTACTACTGGGTATGCATTAACTGGTAATTTCCAGTATTTTACTGGTCAAGATCAGCATTTATGGTCATAAGTCAGAAATGGTATACAAATTTATTTATTTTTAAATCAGCAATCAATTAGACATGTATACCAGCTGTTATTTTGTTTGACTGGTTCTCTCCCGGCCCCCCCCCCCCCCCCCACCCCACCCCCAAAAAAAAGAAGCACAGAAAGAGAGTGCCAGTGATGTGGTGTGTGTGTGTGTGTGTGTGTGTGTGTGTGTGTGTGTGTGTGTGTGTGTGTGTGTGTGTGTGTGTGTGTGTGTGTGTGCATGTACTAGATGGGGGTCTTTGCTAGTGGAGTTCTAACAGTAGACACGACAGCCATGTATCTGACTGCTTACATTGCTTGTCTGACCAGTTTCTATGAACCATTTTCACCAGGTTACAGATGTCATACCAGTTTGGAATATGGCTGGCACAATCACTGCACAATTATGACAGCAGTAATGCCCCCTTTTTTTCAATGTCGTTTGAGTCAAAAGGTTTATAATGAATGAGCACTGTCTGAATGAAGAAAGTGAAACAGCTAACATCCTTGCAGAAATAAAATGGTAGTGCGATTTTATGACAGTGACCTGACCTTTACTTTTAGTGCAGCATTACATTTTAACATCAAATCATGACATAATTAAAACATCACATAAAACAACTTTTGTTTCTGGAAACAAACTGCAACTTGTATCATGTATTATATTTTGGAAACAAACTGCAACTTGTATCATGTATTATATTTTCTGAAAAACAGAAGAAAAAACAGCATCATTTGCGATGCAGTGAGTTGCCTGCTCACTGGTAGTCTTGTGAGTGTGTGCTTTGGGCCTGATTCCCAGTTCAAATGAAAAACACCCAAAGACCGATACTGACTGTAATTTCTGTTGGTGTACAATTTTATGACAGTGACCTGACCTTTACTTTTAGTGCAGCATTACATTTTAACATCAAATCATGACATAATTAAAACATCACATAAAACAACTTTTGTTTCTGGAAACAAACTGCAACTTGTATCATGTATTATATTTTGGAAACAAACTGCAACTTGTATCATGTATTATATTTTCTGAAAAACAGAAGAAAAAACAGCATCATTTGCGATGCAGTGAGTTGCCTGCTCACTGGTAGTCTTGTGAGTGTGTGCTTTGGGCCTGATTCCCAGTTCAAATGAAAAACACCCAAAGACCGATACTGACTGTAATTTCTGTTGGTGTACAATACATGTTTGTATCGTACACAAGTACATCAACAGGGCCTATTAGTATACTCTAACACTGTAACAAAGAAGGGATCTCTGGGATACTGACACCATCACAAAGTGCCTGACACCATCACAAAGTGCCAGCAATGAACTTAAAATTTAATTTTACATTCTGAGTCTGTACTCTGACCATCACACTGAAGTGAAGACATTGTGGCCTCTTGAAGCAACTGCAGCAGCACAGCAGTCATTCTGAGGAAACAGAGCTGAGGAAAGGGTTCACACCGCTAAAGTCAAGTAACATACTACTGTTACTAGTTACCAAGTCAAAATGAAAAAGATTTTTTCAATGTCAGTCACACTCACAGGTCAAAATGGGCCCTGAGCAGTAAGACTGAGAGAGCTAGCCAAAAACTGTCGACTCTGCATGTGACAATGCCAAAACCATTGAAGGCGATAAAATGATAAAATGACCTGCAGGTCCTCAATTTGCCTGTTATTGCAAAAACACCATAATGACCCCCCAACCCAGGCCATGCATTTGCCAGTTACTCCGTCCCCTTTCGGGAACAGTGGTGTCATGCGTGTATATATTTTTATACATTACATTAATATAATCAGGCAATGAAAACTGTAAGTCTCATATATATTATATATAATTCATACATGTATATATATATCCTAATCCAAAATCAAGCACTGACAGACAGGTATTCTAACACCCAACTGTTTAAAGAATACATTAAAGTGCACCAAGTTCCAACTGACAAAAGCCTGCTTCATTTGGGACTGGCCTTGAGGTTCTGCACTCCAGTGACTGACACTGACTGTGACAGCCAGATTCTAGCAAACAATGTCTGCTTTGTTCTTTTACTCAGTGACTGCCTCTTTACAATACTGTCTGGATATAACACTATTTAAATGACTGCCTGGATGTAACACTAACAGCTGCAGCCTACCTGACCTTCAGCAGCACTTAGTGGCTTCACTATCATTTACAGTTGCAGCCTGCATAACAGTAAAATACATAACTTTAGGCAAAGACACCTACATGTTGTGCAACATGTGCCTTCTGCTGGTAGTGACAAACCAGGAAGTGTGCCAAAGGCTATCCAACCTTTCCTGACCTTCAGTAGCACTGAGTGGCTTCATTATCATTTACAGTTGCAGCCTGCATAACAGCAAAATACATAACTTTAGGCAAAGACACCTACATGTTGTGCAACATGCGCCTTCTGCTGGTAGTGACAAAACAGGAAGTGCGCCAAAGGCTATCCAACCTTACCTGACCTTCAGCAGCACTGAAAGAGTGGCTTCACTATCATTTACAGTTGCACATGAATGACAGTAAAATACACAACTTTAGGCAAAGAGGCCTACATCTTGTGTGACATGCACCTTCTGATGATAGTGGCAAACCAGGAAGTGTGCCAAAGGCAAGCCAGCAAGGGCACATGTATAGAATATGCTCTGCACAGTTAACCTAGTTACCTCATGGACGTAATATAGCCCCAACATTATCTGCCTATAACATTTAACAGGCAGTGTTGTCCTGATATAACCTACACGCTGTAGTACACAGTGCAACACCCAGCTCTCATTTTTACAATGCTTGTATTTAAGCGTGTGTGTTTTTTAATTCATCCAAACTGCCTCGGTCTTTTGACCTGGCTGCCTGCTCCTTTGTTTTCACAAGGAAGATGTAAATTCCAATACAGCCAAACACTATCCAAACACATTTATATAAAACATTAAAAGGTTAAAAAAAAGAATGCTGTTTATTGTGACAAAATACAACATGCAAATTTTCAGTTTAAGTCCCTTTTGGGGGCTAAAAAGCAACACTTAAACAACAGTTAAAATCGTGAAAAATGAGATGTAGGCTACATTATGTATGTATCACATAGATCTGCTTTTGGTTCAGCTGTTGATGTTTTGCTACACCCAAACATTAATAAGGAAACACCATATTATTGTTAATGTTACTAAATATTTTGCCTGGCTTCAATATTCACTCACCATGCATTCTATCCTAAGTCAACTTTTCTCTAATACCACAAAATCATTATGATTATACATTATTTTTCTGGTTATATATTTTTTTTTAAATCTAGATCTTATAATGTGCAGTGTGCTCACCCTTGTCAGTGAGATATATCTATAGAAATGACTGTTATTATTATTATTCTCCAAGTTTTAAAACAAACTTTTCTTTCAAAACAGCCAAAGCTTAAATTATATATGAATCACAAATGAAAGAACCAAACCAAAGAAGTATCTGACCACAGGCCCTACAATTTGTAATGGAATAAAAACAGATACACCATGACACAGCAGTGTGTGTGTGTGTGTGTGTGTGTGTGTGTGTGTGTGTGTGTGTGTGTGTGTGTGTGTGTATGCATGTTGTGTTTGCTTTAAACTTGATTTCTGATGTAAGTTTGTTAAAATAAAATAAAAACTACAAAAACTTTAAAAGTTAAGACATTATGGCCATGGGTGCTGGTCATGCAAGTCACAGGAACAAAAGAACAACAGCAGCAACAACAAAATCTAACTCTTCCAATAGTTTGATTAGTTTTAAAAATAAGTATTTATATCATAATACCTTCCTCTTCAGAATACTGTGGTAATCCATACAATCAGAACTAAAATCCAGAATGGCAGGTGCACAAAATCCCTACACTGACAAATTATATATCATATATCAATAAAAACTGAAATGTCACTGGAATCATGTTTAGTCATTACAATATGCTCTGCAGGTATCCATAAGGCAGTTTACTCTTGAAAGCTATACAAAGTTCTGGTTTGGTGATTTTTCATTTTTAAGCGTGCAACCAAGGACTTAACACCTTGCTTTGCACATGCATTATATATATTATATATTTGTATTTATATCCGACACTGTTACACAATACACATCATGCCTGAAGAGTCTTCAGGTCAGTCTGTTGTACCCAACCTTCTCCTTTAAAGAGTAAGACCCAGACCCACTGCTCTTTAATTTTCAGCCTTCCATTATGATCAGTATCACTACCCTGAGGACTTGCCCTGATAAAAAAAGTGATATAACTGTAATGGCTCACAGGGCGTAAAACACCAAGTTACCCCGAGGAACACCACTTGTTACAGATGACTAGACAGAGTAAATGCCATTTACACCCACCCTCAGGTGACTTACAACCACAAATTCCTTGATCCACACTAACACGGTAACAGTATAACACTAACACATTTACACGACTCAGTCCCACTGGATTTTACCTTGTGATTTTGTAAACAATGGTGTGGCACAGAACCAAAGGCCTTTGCAAAGTCAAAGTAGACAGCATCCACCAGTGTATGCTTGTCAAGTGACGCAACCTGCTTGTCTAATACTACCAGTAGGTTTGTTGTGCAGGACCCTGCTGCTCTCTTTGTGTTACACTCTCTTTGTGTTAAGCTTGTTGTCTTTGTGTTACACTTTGTGTTAAGCTAACTGAACAATAATTTTCTGGTTCACTTTTGACCCCCATCCTGAAAAGCTGAGTAACATTTACACCTTTCCAAGATCCTGGGACACAGTAGCTTTCCCTTCAGAAGCAAGTAAAAAATCAGTGCTAATGATTTTGCCAGTTCTCCGACTAAATCAACAAAAAAAGGGAGCTAATTAGCACCTGAAAGACATCACACAAACCAGGGGTCACGCTCATTGCAAAAAAGTTTTGTAAATATTGCATTTTTCGGGTGCCGTACACATTTTAGCCACATCGGTGTCACTGTATGCAAAATGATAACACCGATTAAACAAGTTATGCCTCACTGGTGGATGGCACGTCACTCAACACTAGATCTACTTGCAAACTCAGTGTCATCTTAGCCATTCAAGTCCAGTCAACGAAGGGTAGAATCTGGACAGCGAAATAAACACGTAACTCCCCATAAGCTACTGTAATTTTTGGACTATAAGACGACAGTGAAGCTTTTCCTAAAATCTTATCCATGTGTCTTATAAACGTTACAGTCGGTAGTGCCCTGTCTGTGAATAAAATTCGCATACTTTTCCAAAAAAAGAAAACAATTAATTTGAAACTGAATTCTAACGAACCCTTATAGATCTGGAAGAAGATTGGTTCCCATATGAGACTGGCCAGACATTTTGCCGAACTGATGAGTGATATTTTCTGGTCAATCAACGGAGGACACAATCCCAGATATGGAATTTGGAACCATCCAGTCCACTATGCCTACTTTGTCAGCGTGTAATATAAGAATTTACTCAAAGGTAGAAGACTACGAAATTGAAAACAAAACATGTGTCGACACTGAATACGAATGAGAGAAAATGGCGGCAGCCATGACTTCATCTCATTACTAAATCCTGCGGTAGAGGAGAACTGGGTTTACCGACATCATCTGCTGCAGTTCTTCCTTTAAAAATGATGCCGTGTACGATGTTCCGATCTGTTCAAACTTTTTCTGTGAATGGCAAATTTACTGAATGTTACCACATTTTGTGTGCACGGATAGACCTTCTTTTTACTATTTTTGTCTGCTCATGTTATAGACCGTGAGCTACAATGAGGTTACTTCATCATTTTGGCTTTGTAATGTGCATTAATTCTAGGTTATACTGTATGCATTTTTCGTGCCATTGACGCAAAATACGTAATCTTTTGCGTCGGTTGACGCAAATCTCTAAAAAAGTAAAAGGCAGCGCGACCCCTGCACAAACATAACAACAAAGACCTGAGTTGCCTGTAGTACAGTAGTAACTCTCACCGGGCATGTGAAAAAATACAAGAGTACATAAACTCCACCAGAGGTACATGTATCCTCTCAGTTGCTATTTTAGTGCTTAGTACAATAGTAGTTCCTTAAGAACTCAGGGGTAAACGCCACCAGGGACGGGTGATTTGCAGGTCCTGATGTAACTGTTTCAGTTTCTTGAGAACATGTTCCCTGGTCAATTCCAGTTCCACACTGAACTGAGTTTTCTTACATTTTGAAACATTTGTGTTATCCTCAGTAAATTACTATACACTGCAGAGGAACTTGTTCAGGATTTCTGCCTTCTTCAGTTCTGGCTGTCAGTGGACACTTTACTACTAACGCTACCCCAACTGTCTACCACTGTACCACTACAAAGTCAGCTATCCCTCTCTTATTTTCATTTTGCTCTTAGTCTTATGGTCTTAGCATGCACCTGTATACCCATTTAAATGCCTTTGGATTCTGTTTAGCTTCCCTAGTGACAGACTTTTCATTGTTCTGAGCTGCTTGACGACATGCACACTTGGCTTGGTTCCTTGCTATTGCGTGCTCAAGATAATCTTTGCTCTTTGCATGTAGTTGTATCTTTGATAAGCATGCCCCCCACTCCCCACCCCATAGACACCCACCCACCCTTGTTTATCTTGGCTAGAACATTTCCATTCCATCATAATGTTTTTGTTGTTGTTGTTGCTATACTACACACAGATACAACCACCACACTTGAAACTGAATCATTTATTCAATTATTGCACTGTCCGTCATATGCCTGAACAGGTCCATGACATCATGACATGTCATTACATATTCTTCTCCTCTAGCACACTCATCAAGTTCTATTCTCTAACAGTAATTAAAAAAATATTTTTTTTAGTCCCCATTCAACAATTTTAATTTCATCCTGCAGTGACTCTATGCAGTTGGCAGGAACAACCCCCCGCCCCTCCCCCCACTTCAATCAGTTAAATCTTATCTCAGACTTCACACTTTTCTCCATGTATGATGTAACAACTAACATACACAGTCAAACTGCAAGACCTGACGATGACTTTTCCCCCGTGAAGCCTGGTGACCCACATCCTATCATTCCTTCCTCTAATTAGTAAAAATCCCAAGTCCAAACTGTTGGGTGTTTGATCTCCCCTGAAATGTGTTGGCTGGAAAGCACACAGATACAGCATAATCACAGTAGAATAATCAGAATGATGACAGTCATCGTTCTGATTAGCTCCCAATGGAACTGACAATGACAGTATGAACTAAGGCACCTGTGACCAGAACCCGAACTATGGCACTGGCAGTTTTCGTAAATTTTATGAATGATCAGCTGGCATGCAAAAATTGTCGCTACTCCCAGTGGAAACAATGACAGTATGATTTAACTAAGGCACCTGGGACCAGAACCCGAACTACGGCAGTTTTCGTAAATTTTATGAATAATCAGCTGGCATGCAATAAATTGAATTATATAAAACCTGCACCGTTAACGCACCACTGGTGGTCAAATGGCCGGCAAGACAATTATAATCAAACTACTCCGGAAAAAGAAAATAAATCATATTTAATCTCGTGCAGCTAGCAGGGCACATTGCGGAAACCCCCTCAGCCAAGTTGACGGTCTGACTTTAAAGCAAAACATACACCGCTACCGAGTCTTATTTTGCATCTCGCCGAGACCTTTTGTAGACCTTTTCTCAAAACCACAATGTCACAGCAACCATATCAAATACAACCATTATCACATAAGTGAAACGGTGAAAGGCTGGAGGTACTGACATTGAAGTTAGTAACTTACTTTCGAGCCAAGAATGAGGAACAAAACTTTTCAGCAGGAAGTAAATTTGCCACTTAGGTCTCTGGCAACATTAACAACTGGCCGCTACAACATTAATAAATAAAACAGGAGTGACCTCCCTTACAAAAAGGGCGCATGTACTTTTACTTTCGATTTTAGAAATCTGTCTTATATCTCAATTTCGTGGTTTCCTTTATTCTGTTTTATTCCTCAAGCGCCTCCTTTAAAAAAAGAAAGAAAAAAGAAAAAGAAAAAAAAGAAGAGCTTTTTTAATTAAAAAGATTTTGAAGGAAATTTTATGTACAATAATGTACATCTACATGTATCAGCTTTTCTTAGCAGACCACAAGCTTTGGGTTGCTGTTGTTTTTTCGCAAGGAGGTGGTTGCTTCACCTCCAAACTTGGCAAATTATTCAGCATTTCTGTAATTTTTCTCTGCATGTATGTGTTCTGCGTGGAGTAGTTAAATAAGTCATTGCACACTTAAAGTCAACAAAGGCATTAGTTGATTGTACCTTCAGGTCTCTTCCTCTAAGGCCTTTTGCTCTGGCACTTTTTGTGTGTGTGTGTACAGGTGTCATGTGTGCGGCTGACCCACAAGATGAGTTCTCTTTGTGAACTGTTGACTGGTGTTAAGCCACTAACAACCTATATCGTGCGTTTTGTTCTTTGTTCATAGCTTCAAACCGCATTTCACACAAACATGTATAGATGGACACACACACACAAACACACACACACACACACACACACACATGTACACACACGCATGCATGCATGCACACACGCATGCACGCACGCACGCACACTTTAAATACAAAAAGACAGCACTGAAAAGTAAGGCGATGAGATTCTTTGTAATTTATTTCATACATGTTGCACAATGGCATCGGCCTTGCTTCACCGATACATGGCCCACCCGAACCAGAATAATAAAACAGAAAGAGTACCAGTACCGGCATGGAACACACTGGTACAGGCATAGTGTTGCAGTACAGGGATCATAACCGGCACTGGCATAGTGTTGTCGTACATGGATCATTCATTATGTATCCCTTGCAGGAGAGTACAGTATTATGCAGCCAGCTTCTAGAATAAACCACACTAATTAACCACTCATCAACCACAATAGTCACAAAAAGCCTCAAGCTCTGAAAGTAGGAAATGAATCAGTAAAAGCTTTATAAAAAATAAAAATAAAATATATATACAAAAAAAAAAAAGCAAAAAAAAAAAGCAACAAAAGCAGATCAGGAAAAGCAGTCACTCTTGAGTGGTACAGGCTGGTTGACTGGGTGTAAAACATCAAGTTGCTTGCTTGCTTGCTGAGTTGTACCTGCAATCACCACTGAGGAGCTGAAAAGAAATGTGTCCAAGAGGAACAAAGACATAAAACAAAAAGGTGGGATCGTGTATAAAAAACACACACAACAACAACAAAATTTGTGTCATGACCAAAATACCCTACGGCTGCATCCCAGGCAAAGAGAGGTTCAATCAGCAATAAGGCCGAGAACAGAAAGCTGCTCTGATAGCATCCATAGCTGTAAAGAGAGCAGTCTCATCTGGAAAATCAGTTGAGAAAGATGATTTTTCAAACTGTCACTTATGTGAGAAGACTTTAAATAAATAGGAAAAAGAATGATTTTCACCTCCTCACAAGTAAGGAAAAGGCTGTTCTGCTGAAACCTTGGACACACCACGAGAAACGGAACTGCCAAAGAAAAGAACAACTGTTACGCTACCACCACTGTCCGATCTGATCTGCTTTTCCAACATTTGCTTTTGTTGCATGAAGGCGATTATTGTGAGAAGCAAGATGCTGAATGAGTCTGCATTTAATTCACTGCTGTGAGGTGATTAAGATGAGGGAATTACCTGTACAATGTGTCATGGCTGTGGTGTCTGAAAGCTTCTGAAGTTGGCATCACACATCTCACACATTTTCTTACACATGTAAAGGAATGATATCGTTAAAACATTACCCTTCTTCGCAGATACAAATTACAAACGGACTACAAAACCAAAACTATACTACATCATACCAATAAAAAAGGCTGTCTAGATACTCGTATTTACAGAAACACAGGGAGGGGGGAAAAGGCTGTACATGTTAAAAGGGGGGTGAAAAAGCCTTCACAACGAGAAATCAACTATTCACAGCCATCTTAAAATGGAAGAAGCGGGTAATAAGTTAAGAGAAGTAAGATCCCCAAGTTACAAGGTTGTGTAAGTCACTGATTACGTGGCGGCCGCATCTACCCTTCAGCGGAAAAAGGACTCAAAGTCCTTTGCAATCACATGAGACGCGGTTTATTTCACTCCACTGAATGGCAGATGTTCACCACCCACGTGGTTATTATTTCACCTCTCTTCTAACTACACATATCACCGTCATTGCCTGAGTATCACAAGCATAGCATAGGCTTGTTCAGCCACACACAAAAATATAGATCTAAAAAATAATCTTTGCCATTGCTAACTTAACAGATAGATATATATATATAAGCACTGAAGGAACGAGGGTGCAAGTGGGGTCAAAGGTTAAAGGTTACACAGAAGCCAGTCTGAGACATTCCACGTTTTTGCCGAGACAGAAACACCAACAGAACGTCCCAGAGATTGTGAGACAAAAGTAAAGCATGTACATGCGTATACATAATGTACGTATCACACAGTTGAAGAAGAAGAATATTTAAAAAAATAAATATATATATATATTTTAAAAAAAGGAGAGAGACCAAAATTACAAACAAACATGTATTTGATTGATTTCATAAGTTAAGTTGTTACGGTAACAAAGGTGTGGACCAGTGATCTTAAACTTTAGAGTCAGTTGGAACACATCAAAACAAACGTCAATACAAATTTGTGATAAAAAACAAAAAACAAAATCAGAATTAGAAGCAGATATACAATAGCTTTCTTTTATTTTGTTCAAGCAACATCAAAATTTCTAAGACAGGAAGTGGAGGAAGAAGAAAAAGAAAGAAAGAAAAAAAAGCACCTTTGTGAAGAGACACATTTCTGCATAATTCATGTCTTAATGTGTCATTTTGTTTCCTTGATTCATAAGTTAAGTATCATTATCATGACAAAGTGAGATAGAATCATCAATCGCATGCAACTTAAAGATTAAGAAATATTTGCACATTTGTTGTGAAAATGCATTCATAGATTTGTGCACATGTATGCAAGTTTCAAGCTTATACAAACTTCCTGTAAAATTGGGACAACCCAGCAAAGATCATCTTTAAGTCAAGAGGGAAACATTAAGTGTCTTTACATCTTCAATACATTTAAAATTCAAAGGCATTTACTAGAGGTAGAATAGAAAAGAACAAACACACATTACAATCATTTGCAAAAAAGAAACAAAGAAAAAGATACAAAATCAACACACATGGCAATCAAAACTTCAAAGAAAAAAAAAAATCAGCGGAATCGTTACCATAAAAACAATCAACATGCACAGTTAAATCCATAATTTAAAAGCAGCAGCAGCAACCCCAATTGATGTCTTGTTTCTATGGTAACAACCAGCAAGAACAAATTCTGCACAAAATGGGCACAACCCGAGCAAATATACAACTAACTGCCAAATGCTGTCTAGTTAGCAAAAACAAACAAACAGCAAAAACAACAATACCAAAACAAGTACAAAAATAACAGCTATCAACGCTACACAAGCTGTGACAACCTCCAGGCAAAAGGAGGCTGACACTCTCAGACCACACCAATTCTCTTGCCAACTCTCAATTCCAAATCACTCTTTCAGTTCACGCTGACCACACCTCCGACACTGGGCAGTTCAGTCATCCAACAGAGGATGCAGAAATGCATCTGAGTTTTAAAGCTAGTGTCGATATCTCATTCTGTGTATGATAATTAAGGGATGAAAAGCGAAAAATGAGATGACTATGTGAACTGGATGAAACCAATGACAAAGCATTTGTGTCTATGCAAAATAACAATAAAAAATTAAAAATAATTAAAAGGCAGATGTCTGCTAATTAAGGGACTGTACTCTTAGCAAAAGACAAGTGGTTGTTTTCTGTGGCACGTACTTGTATCAAACTGTGGAATCATGGATTATGTACAACTGGTGCGCTGTTTCTCTCATCATCAATGAAAGACTTTGAAGAAGACATGATCAGGAGGGAAAAAAAATGAAAGAAGAATCACACATTTGGATCCTTCACAAAGTAGGTCCTTCCAGGTTGTGTCACAAATTGTCTTTTTCATTTTTGTTTCTTTTTAATGAGTCACAAATGGGGAACTAAATCCACCATCACTTTCTGGGTTTTGCAGGAGACATTTTGGGGATTCTTGATATCTTGGTCTGAGTCACTGTAGGCAAAGTCACTGTTCTTGTCTGTGTCACGTGCGTTTGGTAGGTCAAAGTGGTGTCCTTGCGACCTCCCACGTTGCGTTTCTCTGTCTGCATGGTTGTGTACACTTCAGGTTCTCGGTCGTCTGAGCCAGCCTCACTGCCAGCGCGACTGGTGGGGCGGCTGCCGGTCCCGGTACTGCCCGCCCGACTGCTGCTGATACTGGCTGTTGACAACATTAACACAACATGTTAGGTTGGCTGTTGACATCATAGCATGTTAGGCTGGCTGTTGACACCATCACAACAAATTAGACTGATTGCAAGATGAACAAATCAGATTGTTGACAACAGCAACACATTACACTGGCTGTTAGCAACATCAGCACATTACACTGGTTATTGACAACAGCAACACATTACACTGGCTGTTGACAACATCAGCACAACAAATTAGACTGGCTGTTCACAGCAGCAACACAAAACACTACAATGGCTGTTGACAACATCAACACAACAAATAAGCCTGGCTGTTGACAACAAAAACAAAGCAGACTGGTCACTGGAAAAACTTGAAACAACACATTACTTTGACAGCTGACATCAACACAACAAATAAGCCTGGCTGTTGACGACAAAAACAAAGCTGCCTGGTTGTTGACAACATCAAAACAACAAACTGGACTCACTGTTGGCAACAGCAACCAAATAAACTGGACTGGCTTGGCAGCCAGATTCTTAAGCATCAGCATCAAAACAAACAGGCTGACCCCAGACACAATCAGCAAAAGCAAGGTAACAAACTCGGAAGGCTAAAGGAAGATGTGACTGGTTGCTGTAGGAAGGCTAAAGGAAGATGTGACTGGCTGCTGTAGGAAGGCTAAAGGAAGATGTGACTGGCTGCTGTAGGAAGGCTAAAGGAAGATGTGACTGGTTGCTGTAGGAAGGCTAAAGGAAGATGTGACTGGCTGCTGTAGGAAGGCTAAAGGAAGATGTGACTGGCTGCTGTAGGAAGGCTAAAGGAAGATGTGACTGGTTGCTGTAGGAAGGCTAAAGGAAGATGTGACTGGTTGCTGTAGGAAGGCTAAAGGAAGATGTGACTGGTTGCTGAGTAAAGGGTCACAGCAGTGATTACTTACTACATATTGTAACATATGTGTGTGTGTGTGTGTGTGTGTGTGTGTGTGTGTGTGTGTGTGTGTGTGTGTGTGTGTGTGTGTGTGTGTGTGTGTGTGTGTGTGTGTGTGTGTGCATGTGTGGTGTGTAGTGTCTGTGGTGTGTGTGTGTGTGTGTGTGTGTGTGTGTGTGTGTGTGTGTGTGTGTGTGTGTGTGTGTGTGTGTGTGTGTGTGTGTGTGTGTGCATGTGTGGTGTGTAGTGTCTGTGGTGTGTGTGTGTGTGTGGTGTGTATGTAGTGTCTGTGGTGTGTGTGTGTGTGTGTGTGTGTGTGTGTGTGTGTGTGTGTGTGTGTGTGTGTGTGTGTGTGTGTGTGTGTGTGTGTGTGTGCTGTCTTTTGCAGCTTGTGCAAAACTTACAGAGCTTTCACAGTCAACATCCTGTGTTGGGTGTTCTTTGCCCTTGCACAGCTGGGTAAGTTTTATGATTGATTCAGTAAACTGACTGCTTAAGGACAAAGTGCAGTAATTGCTGACTATTCACTGCATCATTTAAGAAATGTAAAGCACTTTGTTCACTGCAAAATGTTTTATCAATTTGTCCACCAGTGACAGCAATGAAATGATTCGGAGTTGTTGGAGGTCGAAAGTGTGGTGCATCTCATCTGTGCAGGTTGACTAGCTAATCGTATCTGTCAACAAGAATTCAGTGACTCTTTAACAGAATGAGCTGGACAGGCTTTTGGCCTCACCAGGGACACAAGGCTGGCCTGATGCAAGTAACATAAATCAGACTGGCTTATTGCATGCTCACATGCACACAGAGGCACACACACACACACACACACACACAGACACACACACACACACACACACACACACACACACACACACACACACACACACAAACACACAACAATATCAACAACAACACAAATTTGGATACAATCCACACAAGAATCAACGAAAAGCATGCAGTCACCTTTACTTGAGGTCACTCACAGCAAGACACAACTTAATCACCTACAGTACATTATCATGTTTCCCCAACATGCAAAACACACACGGTATAGACAAAATTCAACCCAACTGCATAGTTATTAGCATTTAAACAAGACTGGCGATCAGGTCTTTCAGGTGTACTTCGGGGTCGTCACATCTTCCTTTATGCAACTGCAGTCACCCAGTGTCTATGCAATTGCTGGTTGTTAAACACAGAACTACTGGTCCTACTGATCAATTTTTCAGAAAAACATGATTTTGAACTGGATGCAAAAGTGGACAGAGGAAAACAAGAACTTAAAAAAAAGATCGTTTCATTTTTAAAAAAATCAGGAATGACCAACGACATACTCCATTCCTATGCTGCGTGCAAGTGTTCTGATGCAAAAATCAACCATTTTTATTCTTCTGCAAAACTTTGGCAAAGTTTTACCCACAGCTCAGTGAGACATTGTGTGTAGTTAACATGTATAATATATATATATGTGTATAAATGCAGAGGCAAAACGTTCTTCTGACAATTAAAACAAGAAAACAAACAACAACAGCTATTCATCGACAGGAAATCCCCAGTAGCCATGCAAACAAGCTGAAAAAAACAGCAACCCCCCCCCCCCCCCCCCCAACTACCAACAACAACAACAAAAACGCACACAAACCACCAAACTGAATTCAAAGAGGAATCACTCATACAAAGAACGGGCATGTCATCAAAGTGAACTTTTCACCCAACTCACCTTAGGAAGACTATTGTCCAGAAGAATGCATGTCAAAGAAATTGGACAACACAGATGATCAACTGTGATATGCTGTTATTCACTGAGCATCATTTCTCATCAGACACAAGCTAATGCAGGTTTACTACTTGTACCCGCTGTGGTGATCAAATGATGTTACCCATTTCCGGTTTAAAGGAGTAAATATCTTCTTTTTAACAGGTGGTTAAATTAAATGCTTGAGAGTTTAGTCAGCTGCTACATAAGCTTAAAGGAGTAAATATCTTCTTTTTAACAGGTGGTTAAATTAAATGCATGACAGTTTAGTCAGCTACTACATAAGCAATCAAGAAAACCATAAAAGCTGTGATTGGTAAATGAGAAAATAATTACTCAGGGAGGAAAAAATGAATGCACATACCACTTTCATCAGTAATCAGAACCAAGTGTTAATAAAAGTCACAGGCGTTTACCTGGACTGCTGACGTTCCGGGGACTGCTTATGTTTCTTGGGCTTCGCAGATCTCTTGTGACCCTAGTTTTTGTGACCTTGAGACCGTCAGGGTCGGTTCTGGACATGATCTGTGTGACCTCCCCATCTGGGCTGGTCTTGATGCGTTGCCGCCAGGGACTGGGGTACTGTGTCTTTTCGCGGATCTGTGTACATCCACACACAAAGCACACAAACAGTGCATTATTGTTTTCTTTCTTTAACAACACGTCAGGTACAAGTGACTTTTCTTTGCTGTTGTTATTTCTGCTGCCTGCAGCAATTGCACACAATTCCCCACCACCACCTCTTTTCTGTGTGTTTCTTCTTGTCCTTGCAGTAAAAACTACAATAATAAATAATTATTTGTAAAGTGTGAACCTCTAACATAATTATTTGTAAAGTGTGAACCTCTAACATAAAAACAGAGCTCAGTACACTGTACAGAAAACAACTTTAACGCCCACTTTGAGATGTTACAAGCTGACAATGACAGTAACAATGATAACAAGCAATTCAAATCACAAGAAGCCAAACAGCAATACATTACACAATGCACACACACACACACACACACACACACACACACACACACACACACACACACACACACACACACACACACACCAGTCAGCTGAAATAATTGAAGAACAAGTTGGAGGGGCAGAGAGTTTGCTAGCAGTAGTATTTCTTCTTTTTGTTTTTGTTTTGAAAGGTCTTCAGCATGATTAAAACGGCATTGAGAGGTGAACAAAAAGCCCACTGACCTTGGTGATGGGTCCAGAGATGGAGGACCCGGTGGAGCGACTGTTGGGGGAGTTGTTGGTGCCAGAGTAGGTGGAGCTCCCAGAGTGGGAGGAGCCTGCTGGGCTCTTGGACACAAAGCCAGCCATGGACTGACTGACGCCTGCCGCCAGGATGAAGTTCTCCCTCAGCTCCACGTTTGTGCGACCTTTGGCTGCAATTAACAAGGTAGGGCATGCCGATTATCGATGGAAGCACCGCAGGTGGATGTGCAGACAAAAACAACAAAAGACATACTGGATCAAAACCAGTGCGAAACTGGGGCTGTTTGAAATACAACAGGTGTTTAAAGTACTGCAAATGTATACAATACAAGACCTCACTGAAAACACCAGCCAGTAAGCACTCATTTCATTCTTTATGGAGTTGATTCAGACAGCTGCATTAATTGTGAACTCATTGTAGTTAAACAACGTAGAAACAGCAGGTCAGGAAAGAAGTCAGAAATAACTGCTGTTTAATAACAATAATAACAATGAGGGGCATTTAGTGCCACTGACCTGTAACAGCCCTAAGCACTTAGTTTTAACTATTAAACTTAATGTTGCACCAAACAAACTTTATACAATAATACACAAGTACATGATTCAGACTTTTGAAACAGATACTTCTTCTGCCTTTCAAAAAAAAAAAAAAAAAAAAAAAGTAAACCATGTGTCTGTTTTCAAATAGTTCTCTGGAAAAATAAGCTTGCCAAGTAATTTGCTCAGTAATTTTCACTCAAATAATTATGCAGAAAACTAAGCCTGCCAAGTAATTTACTCAATAATTTTTGCTAAACTATCCACATCAGTCCTCCACAATTATATGCTTTGCCATTTTTTAATAAAAATTTTTTAAACAGTCCTCCAAAATGAACCAAATCAATTCAGACATACTGTCTTTCGAGATGGTAGGACTGTCAAAGCAGACAGTTACTACTGATATATATGGAAGACTGATCCGCAGCTCCCTCTGGACAATTATGTTACTTCTCATTAATTTCAACATGCAGTTAACTTCATTACATCACCACCATCATTTGTTTTCAGTGTTAGTCTCCTCCAATCTCTCTCTCTCTCATCACGTTTTAACTCTGTTAATGCTTTGCACGTTCAGGCACCTGTTGTTACAACAAACTGTGGTACAAAAGTCACTGTCATCAAGTTATTAGCCAGGTTTGACAACCGACACAAAGACATGCTTCTAATGCTATTACCAAGTTACAGCACCGATGGTCATGCAGTTGCTTTCACATTCTGGGAATGCTAGGTGTGTTTCTGGTAATTAATTAGGCAGTTTATTTACTGGTACAAAGGGGATGTGGAATAAACACAATTTTTCTTCTTCTTCTGTCTTGCGTATGGCCAATGCGTTGTAATCATTGTATCATATACAATATATATAAATTGTACAGAGTGCACTATGATAGTGATACATGTTGTTGGTGCAAAAAGCCTTGCATGGCTATCAGCAGAAACAGGATGCACAAATGTAGTGCGACACCCCAAAACTCCTTCTCAACTAGTGGGAATAGTCAGCCTGTCCAGTCTACCATACTCGGCTAAAGTGCAAGAAGGTACAAAAAGAAAGCATTTTAACTTTCCCAAATTGACTGAAACAAACAATAAACACCATAAAAACAACAACATGTCAGTCTTGAGAAATTTGCTGAAACTGCACATCAAAAGTCAATGAAAATGAGAATCTAAAGAAAAAAAATTGAGTCAAAATTCTTCAGAGCATATCCTTTGTAAAAGTTGTTAGAATGGTACAAACTGGAAAAGACAAGAAAATAACACCACTCATGTTCTGTCACCGTTTCCCAGTGATTGACAGACCTTAGTCTGCTCATTTTCAAATGATGGCTGAATCATGTAGTTTTTACCAAGTACTGTAGTTATGGTAAGTGAAAAGAAGACATCAAAAAAGGTTGTTGTTTTTTGTATGTGTGTGTGTGTGTGTGTGTGTGTGTGTGTGTGTGTGTGTGTGTGTGTGTGTGTGTGTGTGTGTGTGTGATGTATACAAAACATGTAGGAAGTCCTCCACAGTTTGAAAATTGAAGATGAAAACAAAAAGAAAGAAGGGGGGAAAATCATGAATATATTGCTGTAAAAAGGCAACCAAAAGTTGCAAAATAACCTTCCCAGTTTGATTCAAGCCAGGGTTACACTATAGCTAGGACTGGACGCAAAACCCACCAAGGGTTTTAATAAGAAGAATTCAACCACAACAGTTAATCCAACAAACAGCTACAATCCTTCAAAAAGGCACACCCAAGATCGAAGAACATGATGTAAATATTCAATTGAACCATCCAGTTCCCAGCTAGATCAAATTACACAAAGCCAATGCGGCAATGGCATATTTAAGCATTTTTCCCACTCTAAAGAACACAACCTTAATATTCAATGGAACTACCCGCCTATAACTTTCAAAGTCTTCAGTTGGATCAAATTACAAAAAGCCAGTATTTATGTTTCTCTCCCCCCCCCCCCCCCCCCCAAAAAAAAGAGAAAAAAAAAGAGAAGAAGTTTGAAACAATAAATAGGGACAATTCTGGTCTCTGTGTGTTAGGATGATCAGAATCTACCCGTTTCCCATTCCTGTCAAGCTATGGCTGTGAACAAATCCCGATGATCATCACAGAATTGAGGGAATCCTGTGTTAAAGCCAGGCTGAGTGTGCTTAACCAGAAAAGAGTATCACGAAGGAATCAGCTGATGACATGCACACCATTTGTCCGCATGATTGAGGACTCGATGTAGGTTTAAGCTGTAGGTCTAATCGACAGATGCTCTGTGAGTTTTGATACGTGGACTAATTTGGATACATTTTTCTTGTGAGTATGATTATATAGGTGCAGTTTTTATTTTTTTATTTTTTTTATCCTAGCAGTCATTTTACTGCTTGATTTATTTAAATGATTAGTGTGTGTGTGTGTGTGTGTGTGTGTGTGTGTGTGTGTGTGTGTGTGTGTGTGTGTGTAGGGGGAGTGTGTGTGTGTGTGTGTGTGTGTGTGTGTGTGTGTGTGTGTGTGTGTGTGTGTGTGTGTGTGTGTGTGTGTGTGTGTGTGTGTGTGCGCGTGTGCACACGTGCACGCATGCAAGCACTGGTGCATGCATGCATGTGTACCTTTTGGCACAACTGCAATGCTTTAATACTTTAAAATATGCAAGTGACGCTTCAGGTTTTCCTGGGTAATTCCTTTTACAGCCAAACACAGTTCCCCACAAGGGCAACAGAGCTATACAATTCTGTACACAAGCTGATTCCTTCCTTCACTTGGCGATCCCTTCTGCCCACCGTTCCCCGTTTAACAGTACAAAGAGCAGCTCATGAGTGCATGACACAAACTCACTTCCGTTACCTCCACCTGTGGCTGTGCAGCCATCAGGCAAGTTGCACACACAAAGGTCAATGACAAACGGTCCACTCTAAACTCTGAGCTGGGAGGCTGGTCACCGGTTATGGAACAAACTTTCTCTACAACCCCCAGCAGCCCTGGTCACCAAATGGACAAGCGTCAGAAGTGGCCAAGCGGTCACATCGTGGAACCCTACACATTCCGATACCACAGGAACCACTGGGGTAACGAGGGGTCAGAAAGAAGAGGGAAGAGTAGGGGGCCAGGTGGGGATGGGGGCCGGGGGCAGGAGGGGCAGGAAAACAGCAGCAATGCAAAGAGGCGGAAGCACAAAACAGTCACATGCATCATTCCGCACACCAGGAAGCTTCAACTACTACTTCTAAAACATCAACCAACGACAAATGCTTGGTATTCAAAATATCAAACTGGGATAAAAAGAAAAGAAACCCCAGCAAAGCAACCTGCCTCATAAAAAAATCGCACAATCCCCTTTTCAAGTCCCACTTTAGAAAATAAACAAAAACTCTACAACAAAAATGAACACACATGAACCACCCAGTGCAAGCCTTGCAGGGTAAAACAAAAAACAAAAAACGGAGAAATGGAAAGTAGGTGGTAGTCACCAAAACAACAAACTGGCTGGGGAAAACTGACAAAACAGGGAAGTGCAAAAAATCAACTCAACCAAACGACGCTAAACCAGAACAAAAGAAAAGGGACGATGCATCAAAATTCCGAAGAAGCCTGCTGGGAGAATGACTGACTTTGCGACGCAGCGGGCGAGTGGAGCGGGCAGCTGATATCCACACAATGCTGACAGAAATACAACCTACGCTCCTCCATCGCCGGTTGCTGCAGCAGGATGCGTCTTTTTAATCGAAACTTGCGCCTCCACAGCCCCACTTTCAAACGCAAGAATAAAACAAAGAGACAAGTTGATTACCAGTCGGTCAGACGGAAACTGAAATGGTAAGCGATGGAAGAGGCTGTTTGTATAATACAAAGAGACAAGTTGATTACCAATCCATCAGATGGAAACTGAAAAAGTAAGCGATGGAAGAGACTGTATAAAACAAAGAAACAAGCGGATTACCAGTCCGTCAGATGGGAACTGAAATGGTGGGTGAAGGAAATGACTTGTTCATGTAAAACGAAGAAACAAATTGATTACTAACTGATCAATTGGAAACTCCAGTGGTGAGTGAAAGAGATGACTTACATGTACAATAAAGAGACAAGCTGAATACCAGTCGGTCAAAATATTGTTGGAAACTGAAATGGTGGGCGACGGAAGAAGTTGTTCATGTAAAACAAGGAGCAAAGTTGACTGCCAGTTTGTCAGATGGAAACTGTAACGGTGAACGAAAGAGGTGACTCTATGTGTAAAATAATGAGAGACAATTACCAATCAGTCAAATGGAAGCTGAATGGTAAGCAAAGGAAATGACTGTTATGTGAAACAAACAGGCAAGCTGATTATCAGTCGGTCAAATGGGAACAGAAACAGTGAATGAAGGAAGTGACTGTATGTGTAAAACAAAATGACATGGAATTACCAGTATATGAAACAGAAACTGTAACGGTGAGCAAAGGAAGTCCACCTGTACACGTACAAAAAGAAAACAAAAGGAAACATGGTCAACTGCCAGCAGATGACAATGAAAACTGGGAAGTGAGAAGGAATTAAATGACTGCATGTACAAGATCCAAAACAAAAAGGCAGTTGACGGAAATGGTGTCGGACAGAAGTGACTGTAACATGGTAAAACAGAGAGCCAGTTCACTGCCATGTGGTGAAATAGGAAATGAAAAAGGAGGGTGACAGTAACTTGAATAATGTTGACAAAAAAGACAGCGCAACTGTACTATACACACACACACACAAAAAAAAAGGAAAACGACAACTGATGCCACTCAGACAAATGGAAACTGAATGATGTGTGACAGAAGTGGCTGGAACATGTACAGAAATCAAACAAAAGGGCAAGTCAATGAACAGTCAACCAGGGAACTCAACTGAACTGCGGCGGAAGCAACTCTAAACTGACAACATCAACACTTACACGCAGCACAGGAATGGGGCATGCGGATGATCAGTCCTAAAAGCGGATGAAATCACATTCATGGATACACATGGATATCAAAATAATGTGTAGCAAAACTGCCACTGTCTGTGTCTACATGTAATTCATAGATATGCATTTTCATGCAGGTGATAACAAAATCCAAATACTATTGTTACTGCACTATTGTACTATTGTACTATATGGTCTTGACTCTCTCTTTTCATCCTGAGTTAACCCTATGTGGCTGGCAGGACATCATAATCCAGTTACTCTCTCTCTCTCTCTCTCTCTCTCTCTCTCTCACACACACACACACACACACACACACACACACACACACACACACACACACACACACTCACATGCATTAAAAGTTTCCCCACACACTGAAAGTTGCCAAGTAAACTTTATGGTAGATGGATGGGAAAGTAACAGGAAAAGGAAACAAACAACAAAGAAACACACAGAAAAAGAAACAAAACTTTTCACTGAGTGGGAGGGAAAAACACACTGTAAAACACTGAGAAAAAAGAAAAAAAGAAAGAAGGAAAACACTACTAAAAAAAAAAAAAAAAAATGTTTTTGTTGTTGTTGCGAAAAACAGCAACCCCCACCCCCCTTCCCTACCCCCTAACAAATACAAAGAAAACGAAAACAATAACAATCCTTCTGGGGCCTTAACAAAAAAGAGAGGAAAAAGAAAAAAAGAAAGAAAAAAAGAACACGCTGAGTACAGACAGAAAGAACAAAGATGAAAACTGGACAAAAGCTATTTTCTCACTAAACAGCGAAAGAGAAAATGCTGTGATGATACACAGTGTGGGCAAATACACAGTCGTTGTCTGGTGTGCTCTGAAACTGGTAATTAAGAGTGGATGAATACGTGGACCTTTACCCAAGGCTAACTAACCAGATACAGGGCAGGGTGGGAAGGCATGCGACAGTCTACATGAAGGGTACACACAAATATGACCAAGGCCTGGCCTGGCAAGCATAATACAGATGTAAAAGCAAACTCCCTGGCCCAGTAGTTTATTATTGTCTCTGACCCTAAGTCACTGTCCTAAAAAAAAAAGACTAAAAAAAAAACTGGCATGAGCTACAAATAGAACTAAAGGTTGCCCGTAATCAATGGCAGTGTCACAAGTTCATGTACAAAAGAAAACAGTAGAAAGGTCTGAACATAATTTATACCAATGACAGTAGAAAGGCCTGAACATAGTTCAAACCAACGATAGTGGCTTTGTTAAAAGCCTGCAGCAGAGATGATGTCATTAGAACACCAAAAAAAGTATCAACCCTGCTGAACCAAAAAGAATAATTTATTGACATATCACATCTTGTCATACTTTTGTCTTTTTCCACAAATCAGTTGCCACAGTTATTATTTCATTAGCATCAGTTAAGGGGTGGATTATTTGACTGGCAATATAGATGGTGAAAGATACGGCGCCATGGTCTTGAGTTACAAAGAGTTAATAATTATGATACACTGCATCTGCCAGTGTGCAATAGTTAACATCATTTTATGTACAGTATCCACCAGTGTGAAAGAGTTAACATGATTTTACATACAGTATATTCCGATACAGAAAAGTTAACATTACTTTGCCTTATGTTTGGGTGTGAAAGCATTAACATGATTTTAAACAATGCTGTATCTTCTGGTGTGAAAGAGTTAACATGATTTTACCATGTAGTGTATCTTCTGGTGTCAAAGAGTTATTAGGATTTTACTATGTACTGTCTCTTCTGGTGTGAAGGAGTTAACATTTTACCATGTACTGTATGTTCTGGTGTGAAAGAATTAACATGCATACACAATGTGAAAGAGTTAACGTCATTCCACTATGCACTGTGTCTTCTGGTATGAATGAGTTAACACCACTTTACCTTGAACTGTATCTTCCAGTGTGAATTAGTTAACACCACTTTACCTTGAACTGTATCTTCCAGTGTGAATGAGTTAACATCACTTTAACAGCATTGCACTTTTTTTCCCCTTTTTTTTATGGTGTGAAAGTGTTAACATCATATTCTGGTGTGGAAGACCATTACTGTATGTTCTGGTGCAAAAGATTTAACCCAACTGTATCTTCCAGTGTGAAAGACTTAACAATAACATGACTCTGCTCTGACTCTTCCAGTGTGAAAGACTTTTATGTGAAAGAACACCAGCTTTACTATATATCCCCTGTATCTTTTGGTGTGAAAGATTTAGCATGACTTACTCTACACAGATCTGCCAGTGTGAAAGACTGAACATCAACTTTACTATGCTCAATCCTCTTTCTTTGTCAAGCTAAATGAAAAGCAAACAAATCTAACATTTTCCACTTTGCGTGGGGACTGGCCAGCATGCACTGAGGCTGGCAATGTTTGAGGCCTGTGTATATATATCTTTGTAAAAAAAAAAGAAGAAAAAGAAAAGAAAAGAGAGAGATGTGAAATACTAACAAAAAAAGGTTTGCGGATTTTGCAAAACTGCGACTGGTCACTGGACAACCTTCTCAACGTGTTGGCAATAAGTAATGCAAGAGTAGTAAGAATTAACCCATCTCCTTACATGGATAAACAGAGTATACACAATATTAAATGACTCGGTCTTCCTCAGATACTTACTAGACTGGAACTCTGGGTATAGAGCGATATACAAACATTCATCAAACTTCATTCAAAGCCAAAAGAATGCAGTATGAACCATGATACATCACACAGCATAAACAATAACTTAATATATATATATGTACATATCACACTCCAAACAACCACCCTATGAGCAGTTTCACATTCTGGGATATGACAGAATCTTCATTCTGACTGGTAGAGGAATATGGAGCCAACATGACACACTCTTCAACATGACACACTCTTCAACATGACACACTCCTTGTTCCTATGGTGAGACATCCATCTATGGACAGGGCAGGCATATGACACACACGTCTTCATTCCTATGATGAGGTACGTAATGTAACGATGGGTCATTCTTGATACAGTTTGCGATAGTCGTGTAGAGTTTTTATTGTCAGCCATGCACTGGCGTTCCCTGGTCCAAGGGTAAAGAGACAGAGTTTCCCACTCCAAGGATAAAGGAGACGAGAGTGATGGATGTAAACTGAACATAAAAAGATGTGGTTTGGCAGCAGAAACCCACAGATCAAGGAATGGGAAATGCTGAAGTACAGAGCACTCAGCCTCGTACAGAATCAATAATATGCTTGAAGATGTCATGCTAATACCATACATGATAGTCATAATCATAAAAAATGCATATTGCTGAAGTAAAGAGAGAGAGAGGGAGGGAGGGGGAGAGACAGAGACAGAGAGACAGACACAGACAGAGAGAGGGAGTCAGAGACAGAGACACAGAGAGAGTCTTCAGTACACACTCGGAATATGGTAAGGCACACAGATGGGTTACAAGTCACAACAATTCACACATCTGGGTTCAATGGAGCAAGTGAAGACTTCTGCACATTGTCACTGTTCACCAGTGCAACACCACATCTACTCTATTTGAAAAGAAAAGAAAATGCTCAAGGCACAGCAGAGTTACAATAATTGAGAGAGGGATGAAGGTGGCGGGGGTGGGGGTAGGGGGTGGGGGGTGGGGGAGGAATCATTGTTCCTTGGAAACAGCATACACCATTTTGTCAATAGCCTGCTTTATCTGAAGATTCCCACCCCTTTGCTTCATCAATTTGAAACAAAAAAGGGATAAATCTGTACTGGAGGAGATCTCCTATGTCTGACACCCCCCCCCCCCCCCCCCCCCCCCATCCCCTTTATCCATATGGAAGCTCATCTGCCACAGAGACGATAGGACCGAGTTTCAGGACAGAATGTGAGAAAGAAGAACATAGCAAAGGCTGAGATCATAACATGTGGCATTTAACTAGAGGTATAAGACAGAAATGACAGTTGAATGTGTAAGCGAAGAAAGAGAGGAAACTGGTCAAGAGCAAACAAAAAACAAAAAAACAAAACAAAGATGGACTGGACAATGAAACAAGGGCAGCTGATCAGACATTGCATCAGAAAGGGCAGACACACTGGATGAGGGAGAAAAGAGAGATGACTGTACAAGAGAGAAAGACAGATGACTGCACAAGAGAGAAAGACAGATGACTGCACAAGAGAGAAAGACAGATGACTGCACAAGAGAGAAAGACTGATGGCTGGACAGTGTATATAGGCAAGAAAGACACCGAGTTTGAAGCCCCCTCCCCCCCCCCCCCCCAAAAAAAGAAGAAGAGCACATACACAAAAAACGACGACAACAGAGCCAGTAAAAGCATCAGAGAGAAGAGGAAGATGACTGGCCAGGAAGAGGGAATTAAGAGAGACTGGACAGGACAGAATACAAGGGGGTACATCTGAGGGAACCTACCTCTGCAAGGATCATTTTTCACCAGGAACTCATCCAAGGCCACCCAGCCGCCGCCAACACGCACCATCACCGTACTGCGCAGGATTCGAACCAGGCGCAACTTCTGCGAGTCTCCAAACTGCAGCAAAGCACAGACAGACGGTGCATGAAACTTCCATTTTTCAGCTCCATGGTTGTTTGGCAACAACTATCATGTTTCGGTTCACTGTTACAGAAGATTCTAGGTGCAACAAAAGTTAAGGTGCAAAATCATGTTCTCCTTTCATATTTCTTTTTAGCCCATCACAAATTATCACCAAAAGTGGTTGCAGAATCATAAAACAACAAATGTAACCTAATTTTAACTCAGAGAAATTCCCTGTTATAACCCCCCCCCCCCCCCCCCCCCCCCCAGCCAACCCCCATTCTCATGAATGATAATTTGGAAATCAGTGGACTCAACATCAGACACCTGTGAGTGTATGTTGTGGGAAGTGTGTGTGTGTGTTGAGGCATATGAGTGTGCATGTGTGTGTGTGTACTGAGGCGTGTGTGTGTGTGTGTTGAGGCGTGTGTGTGTGTGCGCACGCACACACTTGTAAGTGTGTGCGTGTGTGTGTATGTGTTGAGGCATGTGTGTATGTGTGTGATGAGGCATGTGTGTGTGTGTGTGTGTGTGTGTGTGTGTGTGAGTGTGTGTGTGTGTGTGTGTGTGTGTGTGTGTGTGTGCGTGTACGTGCATGTGCATGCACTCACATGTACATGTGATAACTCCCTTCCTCTCTTAGTCAGGCATTCGTCTTCACTCTCTTAAGTCAAACTGAAAACCCATCTCTTCTCCTCTGCATACTGATCTGTTGTTTTACCAAGCCATCACCAGTAACGCATGTATTTGTAGTGTGTGTGTGTGTGTGTGTGTGTGTGTGTGTGTGTGTGCGTGTGTGATGAAATGAGTGTATCCTTATATCTTTGTAAGCACTCTGGGCTCTTATGAGATGAGGCACCATAAATAATTTTTTATTATTATTAAATAATGCATTTTTTCCCTTACTGACAGCCAGGGCACAATGCTTGCCTGTGCTCTGCTGTGTCACTCAGATCCAACTCTTTTTCTGTAAAAAACTGGCCCTCTCTCCCAACACAAACTGGCCACGGGGAACTACACCCTTACACATTATTTTGCTTTAGAACTGTTTTCACAGCTTACCAGAAAACACTTGGTGTCATACTTGGCATGATAGAAAAGAGCAACAGAAGATGTATCAAGGAGACTAAGTTCGTAAACAGCAGTCGCCACAATCTCGTTACCATAGCAACCAAAACAAAACTGCGTGAGAGCCGCACACGCGCTGGTGAGAGCTACGTTGGCGAGGGAGCTCAGCATAATGCTTTCGTACAAGTGCTACAGCGCCAAAAAGTTGTTAACAGTGCAGAGGTCCACAAAAATCAATTGCACTTTGGCAACGCAATCGGATGAACCTTTGTCACGCAAAGTCCAAATGAAACACATGGTTCTACTGACCCTTGGAGAGGGCCGATACCAATCCAGCTGACTACGACTCTAGCAACTACTACTCAACATTGTTATCAGAATTTCTCAACAACAGCGGCTAGTCACACTAGTTTAATGTACAAAGATAAAAAGAAGACAGAAACGGTTTCACAGTGACAATTAATGCAGTACGTGGCTTGAGGGCTTTGTCAAAGTGGATGACTAAGTATATGTGCCCCACTAAGCATTCGCGTTTCACAAAAAGTGAAACAACAATCAAATGTAAGAGGAGAAATCTCCTTCACCTGTAAAAAGTGTTTTTAAATGAATGGGGGGAAAAAGAAAGAAAAAAATGAAAGATTTGAAAATATTTTGATCTCAGAATATCTTTCCAGAGCTTGGAGCATGAGGATGGATCTGACGTGCCAACGTCCAGCACAGTCTGGACCTTCACACCCACAGCATTTTTTCCAGTCACAATTAAGCTATCCGCATTGACAACACTAAACAGAAACAGCGTGCGGTTGTAGTCACACAAAAATTCTCAGCAATCACCTGGGGGGCCTTCAGTATATAATTATGCACTAAATGAAGCTGCCAAAAACTAAAAGCAGCAAAGTTCGTAAAGAAACGAAACTGCAAGCACAGCAAGGCCAGCTTACCTTCCTCTTCTTTTTCTCACCCTTTCGAAAACGACACAAGAGGTTTGTGCTAGAGTTTTGACACAGAAAGCCCTGTTGGGCATGCTCTGCTAAACAGCCTCTGTGTTACAATCCGTTTAAACCAAGTCAAAAAACTGAATAGTATCTGAAACATTTCTGTCTATCCAATGGCTCCTGCCAGAGAGCTCCCGAGGCTTAATTCTATGCTAGAGCACTAAAGGTTGAGATTAGTGTAAAATACATATTTAGCCTATGCATGTCACTGCAGTATACTTTCTTTTGGGTTACCAGAAAAGAACACTATCACCACCAACAAAAACAAAGAAAAGAAGAAAGAAAAAAAAAGGTGGGGTGGGGGTGGGGTGGGGGGGGGAGAAGACAAGTAATAAGCTCCTAACTGAAAACCCCAATAATATTCCCCTCTCTCCACGGAGACAAACATTCCTCGTTCTTTCTTTGCGTAGACAGTTTTGGGATTACCATTACTGCTTTGTTTACTGCTCTGAGAGCTTTGGTTGTTCCCCCCCCTCCCCGCCTCCCCGCCCCCCCCACTTCTTGCTTAGTTTATTTCCTCCTGACCTCCTTACTGATGTACCCAGCAGGTACCCCTCCTTTCCTCCTGACCTCCTTACTGATGTACCCAGCAGGTACCCCTCC
>OY757545.1:8982496-8999996 GCA_963584105.1 Alviniconcha strummeri
CCCCCACACACACACACACACACTTCTTGCTTTCAACCTCACGTGCTTAGTTTATTTCCTCCTTACCCCTCCTTTCCTCCTGACCTCCTTACTGATGTACCCAGCAGGTACCCCTCCTTTCCTCTTGACCTCCTTACTGATGTACCCAGCAGGTACCCCTCCTTTCCTCCTGACCTCCTTACTGATGTACCCAGCAGGTACCCCTCCTTTCCTCTTGACCTCCTTACTGATGTACCCAGCAGGTACCCCTCCTTTCCTCCTGACCTCCTTACTGATGTACCCAGCAGGTACCCCTCCTTTCCTCTTGACCTCCTTACTGATGTACCCAGCAGGTACCCCTCCTTTCCTCCTGACCTCCTTACTGATGTACCCAGCAGGTACCCCTCCTTTCCTCCTGACCTCCTTACTGATGTACCCAGCAGGTACCCCTCCTTTCCTCCTGACCTCCTTACTGATGTACCCAGCAGGTACCCCTCCTTTCCTCCTGACCTCCTTACTGATGTACCCAGCAGGTACCCCTCCTTTCCTCCTGACCTCCTTACTGATGTACCCAGCAGGTACCCCTCCTTTCCTCCTGACCTCCTTACTGATGTACCCAGCAGGCTATTTATGAAGGAAGTAGACTCTCTCTTTTTCTTTTTCCTCCGTTGGATCTACTCTTGCAGATCTAAATATAATGCCTCACTTAATTGCTTGCTTGTTTTTTTCTCTCTCCATTTCGACCTAAAGTTAATGTATTTTTTAAGAGGTGAGGGGTAGAGAGGTTGTGTGCGTGTGGATGGGCATGTGTGCGAGTGTGTTTGTATGTGCGTGAGCGTGTGTGCGTGCGTGTGTGCATGTGTGTGTGTGTGTGTGTATGTGTGCCTGTGAGTGTTGGCGTGCATGTGCAAGTGAGGGACTGAGAGTGCCATGTAATGCAAATTAGGTCATTTACTTTTGTCGTGTTTCATGTACATAGCACTTTGAGTCTCATGAATGCATCACCAAGGAATTTAGAGCATTAGAAATGCATCTGCTATGATTTTGTTTCCCCAGTTTTTCTTTACTTACCCGATATTTTCCCTCTCCAATCTTGTGGATCTTGAACTGTTTGACGCAGGTGCACTTGCAGACCTGTCGACGCACCTCATCCTGAATCAGTTCCTCAGACGTCTCTGGCTTGGCCTGACAACACACAGACAGTGATCACAGCTCAGGTCTGGAGTGCAAGGCAAACATGAGTGGAAAGGGGAAATTCTTCGCTTTCATGAAACAATGAAGTTCTTCTGTTTGCAAAGAGGCGCTCACACAGTATGTAACAGTAACACATGCTGCATACATTAATAAACCTAAGAACTGGAACAGATTAACTTTCCAACAATAAAAACCCTGTTTTCGTGCAAGGCTAGTAAAATACACAACTGCCTTTGAAAGAGTTTTATTATTTACTTATTTTTTTATATTTTTTTTTTGGGGGGGGGGGGGGGGAGATTTGTTTTCCACATACAAGTACTGCTGAAGGTACTGGTGACTTTTTCTCTGAATCATCACTTAAGCCATGAACCAACTACAGAAACACAAACGAAATTTCATTTAACAACAGGAGAATTAATGTAAAATAACTTCAATTTGTCTGCCATTTTCTGTATGCAAAATGTAGATTTCTTAACATTCTGCAAAACTGCATGACGAGTCAAGTTAATAAAGCACTTTCTGTTTCAATCAACCTTTTGTGTGTTTTTAATCTTGTTTCAGTAAAACTGGTCACATGTAACATTAAAACAGCATTGTAGATTTCTACACCTATAGACTAAAACCCTTTCAAGAAACATTCCTTCAAGAAGAAATTTAGCTCAAGCCACAGCGATAACATGTGCTCTTCCCTGTATGCCTTTTCTATGTTCTTTCAGGGCAAGTTTCTCTCCGCAAGAAGTATTTCTCGGTCCAGCAACGGTCTGAGCAGGGAGGTGGAGCTGGGACCTCACGGTGAGTTGGTCAGTCTTTTGCTTCAGGTTTCAACAGCTGGTTGTTCGGACTCTCGTCTAAGTGACTGTTCTGCACTGATGTTGAACGAGCAAGTCGTGGAGTATGCAAGTTGCCTTGTACTGGTGAGGTCCCTGCCACCTTAGCATCTATTGTTCTAGCAGTGGCTGATGGTCTCTTCAGTCTTTGTGGCTTGTAGCACTCGCGAGAAGCTATTCATAGGTAACTGACCCCCCCCCCCCGCCTCTCCCTTTTCCCCATCCTAACTAGACTGTATGTGGCCTTTGTGGACATTAAGCCCCACGATCAATCAGTAATTCTAATAGTCCCAGTCATTCTGTCGAAGACAACTTCACATCAGAACAGTCCCAGTCTGGCACTGTCTCAGAGCATGATGCTTTGCTGCTACAACTACACTCACATCAAGACAACTTTACGGTATAACATTTCTAGTCTGGCACTGTCTCAGAGCGCAATATTTCGCTGCTACGGCTGCACTCACATCTCTGTCTGGCCTCAGAGCAGCCACAAATTCCTTGTAGTTGATGAAGCCATCCCTGTCCTTGTCAAAGATATCTGCCACCTTCTCCATCTCCAGCTTGGATGTTGGGAACTCTGAAAGCCACAAGCGGTCAAACATGTCAGACGCAACAAACACAGGCTTCAGAAGAAAGCAGCAAAAACAATGTACGGCATACATATGTTGTATCAAATAGTCCTGGTTACAATGTCCATTGTATCAAATGGTCCCGGTTACAATGTCCAGTTTTATAATACTAGCAGTCACCCTTATTTCAGTTTTATTATTTTATAGTATATCCAAAAAAAAGTGGACTTACTGCCAATCTGTTTAGATAACTGAGAAGAAGAAGAAGAAGAAGAAGAAGAAGAAGAAGAAGAAGAAAAACAAATACAACTCAAATTCTCAACAAGTTCAAAATACTAAAGTTGAGAACTCAGCAGTTAAGTAAACCTTACACTGAACAACATTCCCTCATGTTATCAGGGAACTTCAAATGCAGCTAAAACCATACAATGCACCCTCACAGTGCACACAAAATATACAGGTGGAGTCAGCAAAGACTAACTGAACAAATCATCTGTGAGAAATAAAGACAAATGACAACATACTGGAGGAAATGATGCCGTCAATGAACTCTTTGCGGGTGACACGGCCATCGCGGTCCCGGTCCTGTTTGCGGAAGAAGTCCATGATCCTGGATTTGTTGTGATGCATCCAGCGAAGGTAGCGCTTGCGCCAGTCATCAAACTCGAAGTTCTTCAGTCGCTCCAGCTGTAAAACACTCAGATGTAAATGTTTTTGTCAACACAGGCACTATAGTGGAGGACATTTATAATGGTATCTGTAAAACTTGGCTGTAAATGCTTTTGTCAACATGGACACTTGTGGAGGATGTTTATAACGGTATCCGTTAAACTTGGCTGTAAGCATGTTTGTCAACATGGGCAGTAGCAGAGGGTATATATATATGTAGTATCTGTAAATCCTGGCTGTAAACCTTTTAACATGGGCACTAGATGAATATTTATAATGATAACTGTAAAATCTGGTTGTAAACGCTGTTGTCAATATAGGCACTAGAGAAATATTTACAATGACTAGAGGAATATTTACAATGACACCTGTAAATGCTACTGTCAACATGGCACTAGAGGAATATTTATTATGGTATCTGCAACACTTGGCTGTAATCGCTACTGTCAATATAGACACTAGGGGGACATATATAACAATCTCTGTACAACTACACTGCTAGCGGAGGAACTCTGCAATAATAAACTCTAAAATGGAGATGAAAACTGACAAAGTAAGCCCTTTATAATGATAACTGTGAAGCCTTAAAGCTGTAAGCATGCTTGTCGACATGGGCACTAAGATAAGGCTTTCATACTCATCACTGTATCCAGCACTAGCTGTTTTTAAGACCTGTGGGAGTTTCAGGCTTCAAAACGTCCCAAGAGACTGTGCACTGACCTCGTTGAGGTGGTCCAGGGCGTCCTGCAACCTTCGCTGTCTCTCCATGGCCATCAGCCACACGTTGCGCCACTTGTTGAACAGCGCCCCCACGCGGGGGTTGCGGAACTGCGGTTCCGGTGTGCGGCGCCCTGACATGTGGTCTGGTGTCTGCCGACCGGAGGTGTGGGGGTCAGGGGTCCGACGGCCAAGGTGTTCCGGTGTCTGCCGACCGAAGCGGTCTGGGGTGTTGCGCCCGCTGCCTCCCACTCTGTTGGCAAGCACAAGGGGAATAAGTGGAGGGGTTTTGCAATGAAGGTGTGAAAGGAGTTGTGTTATGGTTTTTAGCCAACACTGAAACAGAACTGGACTGAGTCAAGCAATATAAACGGAGTTGGTAAGGACAATGTGACCACCATCTCCTGAAATGTCTCCTTTGCCGGGGAGAAAGACCTCACATGTCGGTCTTGTTGAGTTCACTGACCAATCAAACTCAATCCAGAAAAGAGCGCAGGTAACTGATCACTACAAGCAGTAAAGTATGGTGTGCCCACCCTTGTCAGTGCAATACGGCGCTACAGAAATGACCACTATTGTTATTACTACCACTGTAGTGTCAGCAGAAAGACAGGCACAGAAAGCAGTAGACCAAAGTTGCTTGTTCAGGCAGATGGTGTTCGGTAAGTAAGTAAATTGGTGTTTTATGCCCAGTCAACCAGTGTGGTTATATGCGGATGGTGTTCAGACCTTATCCTCATGTCTAAAGATGGCGGGAAGGAAGGGCATTGTTTTTTAAACCCCAGCCAACCATGATGGCTAGATCAAAGGTGAAACACATTTTATCAGAACACAAAAACCTAAAGATGGTCTTTGCAGACATTTGAGCATGACTGACATGAGGCCTTTTCCAATACATTTGTTTTTTGTTTTTGTCTGAATGCTAAATCGTCTTATAACTAAAATAAAACCAGCAAGCACAGTGAGTTCACAACACAGTACAAGAGAGACCTGAAGGGTCAAGGCTGTTTCCAAGACCATTTTTTTTGTCTGACTGCTAAATCTTCTTTTACATAAAACAAAACAAACAAGCACATGTGAGTTCGTAACACATTAGACACAACGACAGAGACCTGACCTATCACCGGAGTGCACAACACATTAGACACAACAACAGAGACCTGAACTGTCACCGGAGTGCATAACACATTAGACACAACAACACAGACCTGAACTGTCACCGGAGTGCATAACACATTAGACACAACAACACAGACCTGAACTATCACCGGAGTTCATAACACATTAGACACAACAACACAGACCTGAACTCTCACCAGAGTTCATAACACATTAGACACAACAACACAGACCTGAACAATCACCAGAGTTCATAACACATTAGACACAACAACACAGACCTGAACAATCACCGGAGTTCATAACACATTAGACACAACAACACAGACCTGAACTATCACCTGGCAAAAAACAACAACAACAAAACAGCAACAGCAGGCAGACATCTCTCTGACCTGACAGGAATCCTGCGACTGGGCGTGCGTGGTGTGCTGGACCTCAGCACAGGGATCTGGGAGGTGGGCTCCTGGGATGCGGATGATGTGCGACGTTTGTCGGCCTTGATCAGGCGATCCACGTCAGGCTGCCTTGAGGACATCTCATTCTGGAAATCCTGCACACACACAACCACACAAAATGCACGTGAAACCCCCAGCCCAGTGCTCTGCACAAATACAGAACTGTACTTTTACCCTCAGTGCTACATTATGACGCACTCATTCAATTAGGTTCAGCTATGTCACACTGCATGTAGTCAATTTTGCTCTAAATAACTGCTGTTGGGGTTTTAGCTATTACGCAGGTAAACTGAACAATTATTGTTTAATACCTAAGTTGGAAAACTGATGGAAACCCAGCACTGTTTTCAGAAAGCAACAATCAGACAGCACAAACATATATAGATGTAACAGATACTTTCAGAGCTGCCAATTTCACATTTGGATAGGTATTCTCCATGGACACAGTGAGGAATCGAAATACACACAAGGATTTCCATAAATGCTTACACATTTCTTGAGACTGAAATGCACATACACACACACACACAAAGAAAAAGAAAGAGAAAAAAGAAAAGAAAAAAGAAAAGAAAAAAAGGAATGCAATGGAATCCTCTTCAAAATAACTCCCTCAGAGTTAAAACAGAATTTCTGCTCAACAAAGTGACTCCTTGCTGTACAACTTTCATGTGTTCCAAATCTCAGCTCTCTTAGCACAAACTTCTACTAAGTGGCAATGCTGCTGGTCCAACTTGCTCTGTCCAGTTCCACCGCAGTCAACACAGGTGGACGATTTCAATGATTGCTCCAAACACAAAGCTCACTTGACTTACCTGATGCTCTTTCAGCAGCTGTTGGATGATGGCCATGTCCTCAGGGATGGGCTGCCGCTCAACCTCAGTCAAGGTGACCTCCGCACCATTCAACCACGCCAAGAGTTCCTCCAGCAGCTGGTTGCTGCGGCGAAGGTCAGCCAGGCCGTTGGTCAGACGCTGACTGCGCTGTCGGCCAAGACCCATCAACTGTGTGCAGAAAACACACACGCACCAAACGTTAGTCAATGCTGGTGAGGTGAGGTGAGTCACTGAGATCTGTACAGGTGCAACGTGTTGCCTGAAGTAAATGTAACCCTAGCTGACGACTATATGCGCCCCTGTAAGCTCACATAAGCCCCTGTAAACCCACACTGGCCTGCCAAGCTGATTCACCACCTGGAATGGAAGTCTGCATACAAACCAACACCGAAAATATTGTTACATGTATATACATCACACCCAATTATTTTCATTCCAAGTTTTACCCAAAACAAGCTCAAACAAAAACATATTTAGATCCTGAGGAGGGAGACCGTTTGTATCTCCAGGTGACAACAAATAAAAAACATCCCACCTAGGCCTGAAGGCTTGCTGATGCTCTCCTAAACTCTGCATGGTATCATTATTTTGCAAGCAAATAAACCCTTCTTCAAAACCAAACACGGTCATTGTCACAAGTCAAACTGTGACATTTTTGCTTGTATGGTCAGCCATACTTTCCCTGAAGACTTTGCCTTTGGGCTGTTTGTTTTCTCTCCAGCCGCCGCCAGTCACACTGCTGTAAGGTCAGAAAACGTTGCAAGCAACCTGTACTTACACACAGACAACCACTCACCTACGGCAGACACAGCATCAGCGTGGCCGTGCACATTATAAATCACGACATGAAAACGGCATGCCCTGAGAACTGATGGCCAGTTTCACAAAAGATGCAGCGTCAGGGCCAGCAGTGCTTTATGACGTGACTCACCTCTTCCCATCGTGCCCTGAGAACTGATGGCCAGTTTCACAAAAGATGCAGCGTCAGGGCCAGCAGTGCTTTATGACGTGACTCACCTCTTCCCATCGTGCCCTGAGAACTGATGGCCAGTTTCACGAAAGATGCAGCGTCAGGGCAAGCAGTGCTTTATGACGTGACTCACCTCTTCCCATCGTGCCCTGAGAACTGATGGCCAGTTTCACAAAAGATGCAGCGTCAGGGCCAGCAGTGCTTTATGACGTGACTCACCTCTTCCCATCGTGCCCTGAGAACTGATGGCCAGTTTCACGAAAGATGCAGCGTCAGGGCAAGCAGTGCTTTATGACGTGACTCACCTCTTCCCATCGTGCCCTGAGGACCGACAGCCACTGTTTCATGACAGGCACGGCATCGGGGTGGCAGCGCTTCATGATGTCCTGACCGATGTTCAACGTCTCACGCAGGTTGGCTTCCTGTCGCATCAGGTTCTCCTCAAACTTCTGCACATGCCAAAGAGAGACGCGTTCATTATGGCTGTTAAGTATAATATATGGCGCTGTGAACACGCAAGGTTTTGTGTGGAAGTTTTTTATGTGCTATATATAAATTTTCATTCATTCACTCATATGCACATGAAAATGTGACTGTCTCCTCTCACTTCACGCACACACACACACACTCATAAAACACATGTAACATTTGAGAAGAAGAAATTCACAAGTGGAGTACAGACGAACAAGACTTTAGTGCCATGAACAGGACCAAACTCTGAACAAAAAAATCCTCCTCAAACAGACGTGACCAAAGCTTGTTTGTTAGCAAGCTCAGAGACAGATGATGGACAGTATCACAAGCCCAAAACACACAAACTATACACAGAACCATAATATGCTACAAAGGACAGACTGACAGAAAAGAGAATAGGTGGAAGGACGACATGACAGAACACAGGACAGGGTGGAAGGATGGCACAACAGAATGCTGGACAGGGTGGAAGGATGGCATGACAGAACGCTGGACAGGGTGGAAGGCTGGCACGACAAAATGCTGGACAGGGTGGAAGGATGGCACGACAGAACGCTGGACAGGGTGGAAGGATGGCACGACAGAATGCTGGACAGGGTGGAAGGATGGCACGACAGAACGCTGGACAGGGTGGAAGGATGGCACGACAGAATGCTGGACAGGGTGGAAGGACGGCATGACAGAACGCTGGACAGGGTGGAAGGATGGTGTGACAGAATGCTGGACAGGGTGGAAGGATGGCACGACAGAATGCTGGACAGGGTGGAAGGATGGCATGACAGAATGCTGGACAGGGTGGAAGGATGGCACGACAGAATGCTGGACAGGGTGGAAGGATGTCACGACAGAATGCTGGACAGGGTGGAAGGATGGCATGACAGAATGCTGGACAGGGTGGAAGGACGGCATGACAGAATGCTGGACAGGGTGGAAGGATGGCACAACAGAATGCTGGACAGGGTGGAAGGATGGCATGACAGAATGCTGGACAGGGTGGAAGGATGCAGGGTGGAAGGATGGCACAACAGAATGCTGGACAGGGTGGAAGGATGGCATGACAGAACGTGGGACAGGAAGACAAATGGCCACAGAGAGCCAAGCGAGGAGAGGTGTGTGTGTGTGGGGGGGGAGGGGGTGGCGGGAGGAGAGGGAAAGAGGGGGTGTCCTACCTTGTGCTCCTCCATCTGCTGCAGGATGAGCAGCTCCTCGTCAGGGATGGATCCCTTGTAGCGCAGCTGTCTCTCTGCATCAGCCAGCCAGTCCAGCAGCTGCTGGGCCTTCTTGTGGAACTCATCAGCCTTCACAGACAACGTGCATAAGTCAGCCTTCACAGGTAACATGCACAAGTCAGCCTTCAGACAACAACATACACAAGTCAGCCTTCACAGACAACCCACGTCAGCCTTCATAGACAACACGCACAAGTCGGCCTTCACAGACAACACACAGAAGTCAGCCTTCACAGACAACACACAGAAGTCAGACTTCACAGACAACACACACGTCAGCCTTCAGACAAAAACACACAGAGGTCAGCCTTCACAGACAACATGCACAAGTCAGCCTTTACAGACAACACGCACAAGTCAGCCTTCATAGACAACACGCACAAATCAGCCTTCACAGACAACACACATGTCAGCCTTCAGACAACACGCACAAATCAGCCTTCACAGACAACACACATGTCAGCCTTCAGACAACACACACGAGTCAGCCTTCCCAGACAACACGCACAAGTCAGTCTTCACAGACAACACGCACAAATCAGCCTTCCCAGGCAACACACGTCAGCCTTCAGACAACAATGCACATAAAGTTAGCCTTTACTACATTAGCACAAGAGGTTCCAGAACAGGGGAATAGATAAAACTACAGAACTCAATTCAGTCAAATCACTCACAACAGTTGAGCTAATCATTCACAACAACTGAGCAAGTGATGGGCAATGAACAGTGTAAAGGTGCTATGTAACACAACTGATCAGTTCCTATGTTCACACAAATCATCCACAATAAAACAGTTTAAAGGTGCTATACAACACCATTGTTCAGTTGTGAAGTTCACACAAATCTACAGCACAATAAACAGTTTAAAGAAGCTATATATATATATATGGCACCACTGACCAGTTTGTGAGCCTGCTCCAGGCGTTCCTGCTTGCTGACGCTCAGTTTACAAACGCGGTCCCAGGCAGAGCTGAGTTCGATCAGGTCCGACTGCAAGTTGGACGTATCACCCTCTGACTTGCTGATGATCTCCTTGGCCGACTTCTGAACAAACGCCACAGTGGTGGCACGAGCTCCTAGCTCTTGTTGGAATGCCTGCAAGGCAAGAGAAGAATGCTGACAATGTGGAGCACTGCAAACACTGCTATCAACACTGATTCTCGACTTAGTGTATACACATGCTGGTTTACGTTGGTCTATCAGTCAGACATGGGGGTGTGATGGTGTGTAGTCTGAAATGCCTTCCTCCCACACCAAAGCGGTAGGCTTTTGCTGCCTTTGACATTCACGAAACAGCTTTTTTTTCTGGAAAAAATATTTAAAAAATATTGTTTAGTACTTCTTTGTCCCTTGTGAGAAATTCGGGTCACCTTACCTGGGTAAGGCGCAGCCGCCACAAGAGCGGCGCTACCCAGTCCAATCATGTTGTTTAGTATTTTTGCGTGTCCAAACAATGGTGCGCACACAAGTAGCAAATGCAAGCTTCTGTACTGCTTGCACAAAATCTGTCTGCTTGCAGAAAGTTGTTAATTTTGTTTGTTTAAATGTACATCAAAAAACAAACAAAAAAAGAGAGAGAGAGAGAGGAAAGGAGAATGACCTTGTGAGTGTCCAGGAAGGAATTGACGGTGTCCAGGTCTCCATGCACAGGGGTGTCTTCTGCCAGCGTTGGCTCCACCTTGGCCAGCCAGTCAAGCAGAGCGTCCAGCGCTTCGTTGAACTGACCCGACAGCAGCAGACCCTCCTCAAGTTTGCGTTGCCTGCAGCGATAGTAAATAGCATGTTCCAGTGCTTTACTGGCAGCTTCCCACACCAGGTACACGATCCATAATGTCCTCTCTCAAGATTACTTCTTCACGCTAAAAGTCTCCACATAAATATCAAACATCAGGTCATAATCCACAATGTTCTCTCTCAAGAGGCATCAGATTACTTCTTCACGCTAAAAGTCTCCACATAAATCTCAAACATCAGGTACATAATCCACAATGTTCTCTCTCAAGAGGCATCAGATTACTTCTTCACACTAAAAGTCTTCACATAAATTTCACATATCAGGTACATAATCCACAATGTTCTCTCTCAAGAGGCATCAGATTACTTCTTCACACTAAAAGTCTCCACATAAATCTCAAACATCAGGTACATAACCCACAATGTTCTCCCTCAAGTAACATCAGACTACTTCTTCAAGCTCAAAGTCTTCACATGAACTGTGGATCACACTTTAAGTAATACAGCGGAATCCCTGATGAGAGACCATCACTCTCTTAAGGCCACTTTTTCTCTCTCTCTACTGAAGCCATTCTCTTCACATCTGCATGGAAAGGACCTGCAGCGAAGACAGACAGAAGGGCCATCACTCTTTTAAGACCACTTCTTTTTCTTTCTGAAACCATTCTCTTCACATTTGCATGTAAAGGACCCAAAAGCGAGGACAAAAGGACCATCCCTCTTTTCAGATCACTTTTGCTTGATCGTAAGATGATCATTCAAGACCACTTTCGTCTTGTGTTTATGATGATCTTTCCAGATCACTTTTGCTTTATTTTTAAGACAATCTTAGGATGATCACTCAAGACCGCTTTGGTCATGATGTTTTTGATGATCTTTCCAGATCACTTTTGCTTTATTTTTAAGACAATCTTAGGATGATCACTCAAGACCACTTTGGTTGTGATGTTTATGACAATCTTTCCAAATCACTGTGGATTTATTTTTAAAACAGTCTTTTCAGAGGGGTACCACTCTACCACTAGTCTTTGATGATGGTGATGTAGAGCTTCATGTTGTCGGATGTCGGCTGACATATTAGGGACAAACTGTAACCAATGCCGAAGCATGGTTCAGTGTTGCTTTACGTCCACAGAAACCAGTAAGGCTCATTAGGGTGGAAAGCCCAGGACGGCCACCTCGACTTTCACACAGCTCCTGAACTCTGACTAGTCTTTGAAGCCCCCTCTGACCTATATATACAGCGCCTTGTGCCAGACTGAATGCAACCAAGTTTTACACTCCCCATTATATCTTCCAGCACTGGTGGTAGATCTTACCTATCGACAGACTTGCTGCACACAGAGTTCCATCGTGACTTGAGTTCCGTCAGCATGGCCTGGATGGTAGGCATGTCGTCACTGGGACACCGGTCTTTCAGTGTGCGTCCAGCTTTGTTGACACCATCATACACTGGCTGTTTGGACCCTAGACGGCGCTGGAACTCCTGAAATGTCAGACAGATCAATCATTGATGTGTCACACCAGGCATCAGAGACTGTATTAAACAAGACACGCTTCAGTGTGAAGTATGTCTGGTTCTGAGACTATTACAATTACTCCAAAGTTTATATATATGTATAATTCCCATCATAGGTTGCCACTCAGTTCAGTTCAGTTCAAAATGGTATGAAAAAAATGCCCAGAAAAAAAACCACATTCATGTTCCACTTCATCTCTTAGAATTTTCCTCAATGTTGCCACTGAAACAAGTACAGTCTTGGTCTATTCCCTGACAGTTCAAAATGGTATCTTCCGGCCCAGATAAAACCAAATACACCCCACCCCATCTCTTAGAAGTTTCCACAATGTTGCCACTGAAACAAGTACAGTCTTGGTCTATTCCCTGACAGTTCAAAATGGTATCTTCCGGCCCAGATAAAACCAAATACACCCCACCCCATCTCTTAGAAGTTTCCACAATGTTGCCACTGAAACAAGTACAGTCTTGGTCTATTCCCTGACAGTTCAAAATGGTATCTTCCGGCCCAGATAAAACCAAATACACCCCACCCCATCTCTTAGAAGTTTCCACAATGTTGCCACTGAAACAAGTACAGTCTTGGTCTATTCCCTGACACAATGCTCCTATCTGGTCCTTTAAATTTAGACTACCGATCACTGACTTTTCTATATTCCTCACAGTGCGATGTCCTTGGCTTTGTCCAAAGCTCATTACAATTTAGGTTTGCTGTGATGCAACTGACTTAAAAATACAATGACTGCTTTGCCAGCCAATATTTCCCGTACCCTGCACACACTTCTCATGGTGTGATGTCCTTGGCTTTGTCTGAAGCTCATTAATAATTCAGATTCCCTGAGATGCAATGGACAAATACAGTGATTGCTTCACTAGTGCCCCAACCGAATATTTGTCACTGCAATTTACTTTGTAGTTTCACTAATTCACTTATTTCTGTAGCCATTAACACCCACGTTCCTCAACACTGTCAGGTCTTGTGGCAGAACGACTGCCCCCAAAAACAAAGCTTCTGAAATCTGACAGTGAGCGAATGCAAAATGGTCACTGTACCTTATGCTTGGCGATCAGGGCCTTGATCTTGTTGGGGTCGTTGCCAATGGTGGTTTCTGCCTCCAGGGCTTTCTCCGCCTCCACCAGCCAGGTGATCAGGTCCTTCCACGTCTCGTGGAACTAGGACCAGACATAGTGGCAAGGTTATATAAAAACACCAGTTGAGCATCAACAAATAAAGGAAATTTAAAATGTTCAACCACTGTTACATATGTGTAACGAGGGACAGAGAAAATTTCTCAACCCAGCGTGCATGCAGCAAACATGAAGTAGATAAACCCACCAAGGTTCATCTTCAAGAAAAAGTGTCTCTCAGATGAAGTGTTGCTTAATGTCCTCAGATGTCAGTTGACATATTAGGGACAAGTTGTGACCAATGCCAAAGCACAGTTCAATAAATCTTTACGTCCACGGAAACCAGAAGGCTCGTTAGGACGGACAGCCCAGGACGTCCACCTCGACTCTCACACAGCTCCTGAACTATGAGTGTCTCTCAGTAGCATAATCATCTATCTTATCTATTCATACAAACTTGGCAACACTGGTGTGCGTGAGCAACCAGTTTCTATCCTAGACTTGACTGGACACAGTTTACCTGTGGGTGAATGATACATGTCATGAACTGCAGAATGTGCCAAAACGGCAGCAGTTTTATGTGGCACCAGCCATGTAACCAACCAAAAGCGCTGTACATATGCCACTTTGGTGGATATTCCAAATGTGCTACAAAACGTTACCGTCACTCATTTAGAATGAGTGAGCCTGCTTGAGAGTGGAAAATAGCACCATATAAAAGCAATCAAAACAATAACAGTTTACTGTTTTTTTAAACAATAACTTACTCTCCTGCATCTTTCCACACTGCCACTTTTCAGTCTCCCTCTCTGTTTCTTCTGTTTATTTCCACCTCCCTTTCTCTTTTTCTATCCATCTTTTCCTATGTTGGTCTGTCTACCTTTGGGGGGGGATTTTTTCTCTCTCAATATATGTGTACTCCCCTCCCGGCTTTGTCTGAGACACCGAGTTTGCTCTACTCTAATAAATCCATGTTTGTTATAAAATACTTCTTACATCTGGTTTTATATACACACAAAGATACAGTCACACAATCCTTATTGAAAATTAAGCCATGCCAGTGAGATGAAGAGCTTCAGAGAAATGGAACCAACCACAAACGCGTACAACAGACACAAGCTACACAATCTGATGACAATGAGACAGACTGCGATGCAGACATGTAAAATGGTGAGACAGATCAACTGCTGACAGATGGCGAAAGTGAGCAGCACTCACCTGCTTGGCCTCCTTGTAGCCTCGCTCCAGGTGCCGGGTCCGCTCAGCGCTGCGTGACACAATTTTCTCCCAGCGGTGCTGCACGCTGGACAGGAGATTCTTGATGAGGATGACGTCCTGCTTCTGGCTGAAGTACTTCAGGTGGGTGCCCATCTTGTCCAGGGCCACCATGGCCTCCCGGTGGCGACTGATGTCTTTCTGCAGCACCTGGCCAACACGGCAAACGCACAGGTTAGCAAAGGCACGGCTGACAAGGAGGATGTCAAGTTTTGGACTAAAAGTACTTCTGAGGCACGTCCCTTAGTCTTTGTCTTGCTGAGGGCCTCCACTGCTGCGTGCACTACAACAGGCATTCAGGCTAAGAAGGGTTTCTGGGCACTCACTCACCAAGAGGGGGTCAGGACACCTTGTTTCTGAGTGAAGAGTAATTGCAGGGAGTCCTGCTATTATCCAAGGCTGCCACAGTCTCCCAGTGATGAACTGTGCATTTTTCTAACACCTGGTTGAATATTTTCCATGTATGCCTGGTCTTGACTAAACTGAATTTAAAAGGCAGAACACACAGTGAGTGCTAACAGCATTCCATGTATGACACACACCCAAAAGCCACAATACATGTACAGGAACACACACACACACACACACACACACACACACACACACACACACACACACACACACATACACACCACATTCTGAAATCAGTTTTGATGGAAATTCACAAGTTTGTTAGCAAAAAAAGAAGCTGCTCCTGAATTGATAAAATTCTGTTGATTGAAATATCAGATGTCTGATGCACACAGACACACACACACACACGTGTGCGCGTGCACCTGCACACACACACATCCTCACCAACACCCACCCTCACCTACACACCCACCAACACCCACACCCACACACCCACCAATGCCCACACCGACACCCCCTCACCTACACACACTCTCACCTTGTGGTCCTCAATCTGTGAGGTGACTCTATCCACCAGTCGGCTGACGGGCTGCAGGTTGTTGAGTGTTTTCTCTGTCTCTGTCAGCCAGGCGATGAACTTGTTGAGCTCTCCGTGGAAGTTGCCGGCCATATTCACCGCATCCTCCAGCTTTTTCTGTTGCAACACACACTGGTCCATGTAGGTCAGCAAAAGACCATCTCTTATTTTACTTTATACCAGTCAAATAAGTTAACCTAAGGGAATGGCATGCCAGTTCCCTGTTAATTCACGCTGTCGAGCGCTTGGAGTTAGTTTTCTTTCTTTCAGTACACTCAAAATGATGTCCAAATGTTGGGGGTGGGGTGAGTGTTGGATGGTGGGGGTGGAGGGGGGGTCAACTTTAATGCACTCCACAGAAATGCCCAAAGACTGGCAAAAGAAAGACTGGTAAACGCTCATTAACCCGACCAACCAAGATCAGGTAGATCAAGATCAAAATATGCAACAAATACTATCATAATGAACAAAGAAAACAAAACGCGATGTCAAGTCCACCACTTCAGTGGATATTTAAAACAGTAAACAGCTGCAGTCACTTAATTAGAATCACATGCAACAAAAGCGCAGTGAGTCTGCTCCAGAGCAGAGTATTTATTCTCTTCATAAAAGTGCTGGATAAAAACGATCATCACCGAGGACACCAACATTACTCCGCAGACGCCTCTGCCGATTCCCTCCTCACCTTCCTGTCGTTGGCGCGGTTGCGGACGTGGTCCCAGCGCTGATGGAGGTTGGCCAGGTTCTGTTTGATGTTGGCCAGGGCAGGACCGGAGCTCTTGGAGATCAGCTTCTCCCCCATGGCTGTCAGGCTGTCCACGTCAGGGTCCAGCTTCTCCATGGCAGCGTACACTTCCTGGAATTATCAGTGGCAGTCACTGCAGAGATGTTTTGCCTCTGACAGTGTTTCTGTTTCAATGCGACAAAAGTCACTTCAAAAAGACGGTCTCCCATTTTTCACAGGAGTACAACTGACAGGTGTGTACATGCCACAATATTTCAACAAGTCCCCTTCTATTTGATGGAAAATCATCAAAAAGAACCATGTCATAACCACTCAAAACAACACACACCATGCACACACAGTGATCCCCAAGTCCACAAAAGGCCTACCATGAATTTCTCCAGCTGATCCTTGGCTGTCTCAGGCATGCCGCCCACCGGTTTGGAGGTGATGAGTTGGCCCTCAAGGTCATTGATCTTCATGAGAACGTCCTGCAGCTCCCCAGTGAAGCCCTGGGCCTGTTGAGCACATTCTTCAATGAGAAAACTGTTGTGATGTCTTTAGATACATTGTTTGGTCTAACATCAGTCGGTAAAAATAATTTTTATTAAAAACAAAATCTAAGTGCAAAATGATTTAAAATCAAACAAATATTACCCCCCACCCCCCAAAAAAACCAAAAAAAACCACATGTTTCTTCAGAATGTTTACCAATAAAAACTGCATGTTTTTTCAGACTGTTTACCAAAAAAACGCATTTTTTTCAGACTGTTTAGAAGTAACATAAACGCTCAATTATTTTGAATCTTTTCACAGAAGTGCCTACATGATCAGTCTATAGTTAAATATCCCAAATGGTTAACAAGCAGCTTGTTATTTGTAACAAGTGATTTGGAAAACAATTATGTTTGTCTGTCAGTGTGTGCATATGCATCTGTGCAGCTGAGCACACAGCAACAATAGTTTAGCTGTCAGTGTGTGTGTGTGTGTTTTTTTGTGTGTGTGTGTGTGTGTGTGTGTGTGTGTGTGTGTGTGTGTTTGTGGATGGACAGAATGAACTTGAAGTGTGCACTACAATAACTTGTCCACATATCAATTCATTCCACATTATGCCAGTGTACACACTCACACCCACACCCTCTCTCTCTACC
>OY757545.1:9004996-9067496 GCA_963584105.1 Alviniconcha strummeri
TCTTTATAATGGAGGAAGGAAAAAACAAGGTCCTCAAAATATTGCTACAGTACTTTCTCCTTGTTTTTCTTCTTGCAAGACAAATTTCTGTCACTCAAATCCCGTTTCACTGCAGGTCATTTTACCTTGTTTTCTTCAATCTGTTCTCGGAGTTTGTCCGGGTGAGCAGAGATAGGTTCAGCATGCTTCACTTGCTCGGCGGTCAAGGTCAGGTTATCCAGCATGTCCTCCAGCTGGTCGCTGAACTGTAACACACAACAGGGACATGAGACCATGATCTTAATATCCCGTGTGAGTGGCCATGAACTCTGGTCAGGCAGCAGTTACATCAACAGAGCACTTATCTCAGAAGTTACATTGCTAAATGTGCCCTTCCAACAACTCTCTTGGTTTTGACTGCAAGGTGCATTCTCAGCAAACCCCACCTATCCCAGAAGAATGCTCAAAGTGAACTTCAAAGGTGGATTCTATTCAAAGTGGGTTTATCCCAAAAGAATTAACAACGTTCAAAATTCTGGGTCAGGCTAGTCAGCAGTTTCCCTTCGCAGAGCACCCACCTCGGCTGACTGCTGCATGGCCAGGTCGATGGAGTTGGAGCGGTCCCGGACCCGAGTTCGAACCTCGTCCATGCGCCGGTTATCATCGTCCAGCATGGCGTTGACCTCAGAGGCGCCAGCTGGGTCGCAGAGTGCCGCCAGTGCTGCCCCCGTCTTGTTCAGCCGATCCATGGCTGGCTTGCGGTCCTGCACTTCCTGTTTCAGAGCCTGTGAGACAATGAAGGAAAAATTAATAATGGCAGAGATGGAGAGAGCCAGGTCCTTTTGGATAATGTCAACACTAAAAACACTCATAACATAAAACCCATTGTTAACTGCTGTTTACGTGTTGTTTTGTAGCTTAGAAAAGGGCTTACCCCAAATGTTTGCATGTTATGTTTTGTCATAATAAATAGTGTTCTTCTTAACATTTTACGTGTCTGGATTGTGTTTCAGAATGCTAGTAGCCATTCTTCTTTAAGATTTTTTGTAAACTCCAAATGCAGTGCATGAAAAATAAAGCAGGATTTGTGGGACATGTTTTGTCCATTTTCACTCCTCTGTTCAATCAACTAGATTTCTTGTTCTGTTTGTAAAACACTGACATTTGAAAGTTGTAAAATCACAGCTATGAGCACTGCCATATTGTGCCCAGCTGCAGTCTGTATCAGTGACATCATCATAAATAAGACTGGCACATGGGGCAAAAGCATGAAATACGTCACAAGCCAACCAACCTTTTTCTGCCCTTCATTAGCAAAGATGGTCAATATCCCACAGAACAACCAAACTGAGCACACAGATAAAGACATCTGCACATTTTTAACATTTTCATGTCAACTTGCATCTTTGGTTCAGTTCCCCATTAAAATCCAGGCTCCACTGACCTTGACCTGCTCCTGTTGTTTCTTCACTTGCTCCTTATCCACTGACGGGATGTCCAGCTGATCGATGGCTGGCTCCACCTCATCCAGCCAGGCCACCATGTCTGTGTGAGCCTCATGGAAGTGACGAGCCAATGGCAGTGCTTGCTCCAGTGTCGACAGCCTCTCGTTGGCTGCAGCGCTGACGCCATCTGATCGCTGTTTGAGGTTGTCCATCTTGGTGCGCAGAGCAGACTCGTCGTCCATGACATGGTCGCTGAGCAGCTTCTTGCCGGCAGAGAGGGCATCACGCGCTTTGCTCTTCTGTGCGCTGACATCTTCGTTCATTGCCTGAGAAAAAGAGAAAAACAAATGGGGGAAATATTTAATCATGTGCATTGATCTCCCTCCCACTTTAATGCTGCCTCAAGATGAAGCAGAGCTACCCGAATGTGCCAGGCTAGTTCTTACGCTTCTAGTATCTATCTATTTATCTATGCATATGCTGTGTCTGTTTTTTGTATCAATACCTAGAGAAACAGTATAAGGATCCCCACATTTCTTCTGTTAAGTTCAGCTTTAGACCTTTTGGTCTGAAGAAATTGTGTCTGAGTTGTACATTCACATTAAATTCCTCATTCCAACACAGATCTTCTTTCTTCCTTTTTATTTTATTTTTTCATACATTTTCATGCTCTGTGTCCCTTGCCATTCAGACAGTCAGTAACTGGATTTTAACAACATCCTGACAACTGCACAGGATCACCTCAGGACAATCAAACTGTCATAAGCAAACACACGATCGAAAACTCTTTTCACTGTCACAGTCCAATCAGTCCAATCTACTAAGGTGACGGCTGTGTGGACTAGGGCAATGGAAGCACACATTAACCTATTTCAGTACCTTCTGCTCAGCCAGCTGCTTCTGCAGGGCCTCAGGGTTGGCGGTCACCGGTGATGGATTCCGCAGCTTGTCCTCAGCCTCACCAAACCAGTCCAGCAGCTCGTTTAGCTCTCCGATCACCTGTGGGATGTCAAAAAAACACAGCTCGTTTAACTCTCCAATCACCTGTGGGATGTCAAAAAAACACAGCTCATTTAACTCGTTTAAAAAAATAAATAAACCCCATGTCATTTCAGCAAGTCACCTGCACTCCCATGGTCTAGACTCTGTTTTATCAAAAAGTGTGAACCAAAATTCAACCAGGGACAATTCAAAGCAAATTGTTCAAGATACAGACAAAACATGTGTACTTGCATGCATGTGTGGTCTTTTGGCATGTCTATATATACACATGAGGGGCTTTGGTTTATAGTCTCATTTGAAGGACTTCAGTACAGTCTGCACAGACTCCAACTCTGGGGAAATCTTGGGGCGGGCATTCAACCTATCACAGAACAGTCACCCATCCATGTGCTGACCATGCTTGAGTGGGTTTAATTTTTGGCTTTTGAGAGTGAGTTGTTGCTCTGGATTACTGACTCTCTTACAGTAGTTCTGCTACAGCCGTAAAGGTCTACAGCAGTTATCCACAATCCGCTTTCTACTCTCCCTTACAGTAGCCTCCTACAGCCGTTACGCAGGGTGTGTGTGTGTGTGTGTGTGTGTGTGTGTGTGCTTTTTCTTGCGTGAGTATGTGTGTGTGCTTTTCCATATACTTTGTGTAAATTGTTTTGGTGGGACTGTCCTCTGCATGTGTATAGAATATTGTATTTAGGTTGATATGCATCATGTGAGCACTCAGAGCATTGATGAGCGCATGATAAATGTACATTATCATTATTATTAAAGGTCTACAGCAGTTATCCATGATCCTCTTTCTACTCTCCTTTACAGTAGTTTGCTACAGCCGTAAAGGTGTACAGTAGTTATCCACAATCCTCTCTCTATTCTCCCTTACAGTAGTCTGCTACTGTAAAGGTCTACAGTAGTTGTCAGTGATACTCTATTTTCCCTTACAGCTGTAAAGGTCTACAGTAGTTGTCAACGATACTCTCTCTATTTTCCCTTACAGCCGTAAAGGTCTACAGCAGTGGTCCATGACCCCTCTTTCTTCAGTCCCTCCAGCAAGTCTGCGACATGCAAGCACCCAAAAGAGTGAGACCCATACCTCTGAGGACTTTTCCCGCACCAGTCTATGCGTATGATACTCTATTTTCCCTTGCAGCTGTAAAGGTCTACAGTAGTTGTCAACGATACTCTCTCTATTTTCCCTTACAGCCGTAAAGGTCTACAGCAGTGTAGACATGCAAGCACCCAAAAGAGTGAGACCCATACCTCTGAGGACTTTTCCCGCACCAGCCTGGCCTTCTCCGCACGTTTCTCAATTTGTTCGCGCAGGTTGTCGAACCGCTTGTTGTCCTTGTGGATGAGGTCCTCCACTCGCAGACTGGCATCGCCGGGGGTCACCTCTGAAAGCTCCGCCCCCTCCGAGTTGATGGTGTCCAGCAGTGGCTGTACCTCTGTCATCTGGTTCAGCAACTCCTGGACAAAAAGCCACCATTCTTTAATGATCTGGGTTGCTTTAGTGAACAATTAAATGTACTGCATGTAATGTGCGCGCGCGTGTGTGAGTGTGTGCATGGGGGCTGAGGAGTGCATGGTATTGACAATTTTGTGCAAACTGTGTGTGATTTTGATATCATTCGTTTCTGCTTGTTTATGAAATGTATGAGCCAAAAGCTCACCTGAGAAAGGGCGCTCTAAGACCCCATTGTTATTATTTTATGTTAAGACACATGCACCTAGCAAAGCCCAATATCATGCCCAGTCAGAGGTGTCCTAAGCATTACCAATAAAAAGCCCCATTCAAATCAAATGATGTAAGGAAATCCCCATAAAATATACTGACAGAACATTCACTAAGGTTATGTTAAAACCTTCAAACACTAACATTACTCTCCAAATACCGTCACATTCCTGCTCCCGGCACAAACTTCTGGACAAAATGTACAGCATCCCAAAGATGCCATGAAGCACACGCACATGCTCGCACGCACACACACACACACCACACACACTACTGTTTGTCTTCATTCTCTCACTCTGGTGAGCTGCATGTCCCCCCCCCCCCCCCCCCCCCCCCCCAGTGGGGTGGTACACAGTTTGGGGTGGTAGGAGTCTTTCCCTGCTTACCTCCACAGTTTCCTCGGACTCTGGCAGCGTGTGCTCCACGGCCCGCAGCTCCGTCTCCATCTTGTTGGCCCAGGCCAGGAAGCCCTGGTGCGCCTCCTGGAAGTGCTGCGCCAGCGGCAAGGCCTCCTCCATCTGCTCCAGCGAGTCCTCCACCCGCGACCGCAGCTCCCCGAATCGCTTCTGGGCATCATCGATCTTCATCTGGACCAGGATCACGTCCTCACCTGGGGAGGAAACAAATCCAAGGAAGGGTCAGTGACAGTTTTTTTGTTTGTTTTGTTTTTGTGTGTGTATGTTTGGGGAGGAGGGGGGAATACTGGGGTTTAACTGTTAGGGTGGAACTGTCTGAGGAAGACCTCACCTGGGGGAAACGTGTCAGGGAGGTCGACTGCTTTTTTGTTTGTTTGGGAAACTGGGTTTAAACAGTATGGTGGACCTGCCTGGATATAAAGCCTGAAAATGTCAATCTGCCCAAAAATGGAATGTTCCGGAGATGAACAGCCTGAAGATGTCAAGACTGGAATGTTGTGCACCTTCACCATCTGATGACACCTCCTTCCCTGGGCACAGCTGCACCCAATCTCATGTGCTCAAACTAGCACTGGAAAACTTAATTTTACTTTATTTTGCTCTGTATACCTAGAGAGAGGGAGGCTGACAGACAGAGAGGCCGGGAGAGAGTGAGAGACAAGAGACAGAGTTGCAGATCAGCGGAAATTAAGGGCCAGCACTGACCTTTGCAGAAGTCCTGCAGATCCTTTCCTGTGGCAGCCAGCTGCTTGACAGAGGATTCTCGCTCACCAATGTCGTCTTCAAGTTTCTGCATAGACCACAATCCATTGTCAACAGAAGTGTCCAATCTGACCACGATTGAATGTCAACCTAAGTGTCCATTCAGACCACAATTCAGTGTCAACCTAAGTGTCCAATCAGACTGCAATTCAGTGAAAACCTAAATGTCCATTCAGACTGCAATTCAGTGTCAATCTAAATATCCATTCAGACCACAATTCAGTGTCAACCTAAGTGTCCAATCAGACTGCAATTCAGTGTCAACCTAAATGTCCATTCAGACTGCAATTCAGTGTCAACATAAGTGTCCAATCAGACCACAATTCAGCATCAACCTAAGTGTTCCATAGGCCCACATTCAGTGTCATTCTAAGTGTCAAATCAGACCACAATTCATTGTCAACCTAAGTGTCAAATCAGACCACAATTCAGTGTTAAATGTAACTGTCGAATCAGACCACAATTCGGGGGGGGGGGGGGGGGGGGGGGGGGGAGAGAAAGCAAAATGACAATTACCTGTAATTCCCCGATGAGCTTCTCAATACCCTCAGCATCAGCCGACTGGGGTTCCAGGGCAGCAAAGCGTTTGTCACTGGCGTCCAACCAGGCTGTCAAGGGGTCCAGGATCTCTGTGAACTGATTGGCTAAGCCCTGCACTTCCTCCAACATGGCTGCCCGGTCTGACACCTTCTTGGTGAGGGCATCCCAGCGCTGGTTGAGCTGCTTGAGCTCGTCTTCAATCTTTTTGCGCTCCTTGGGGTCTTTGCCCTTGAGCAGCTGGGAGCCCGAGTCTTTCACTGCCTGCACGTTGGGAGCCCGGTCACTCACCATCTTCTGCACCAGCTGAAATAATTAACATATGGCAGCCAGGTTACTGTACTGTTGTTGATGTCCATGTACTTTTTTAATCTTACATGGGCAGAAAAAAAGGGAGAAAAAAAATGAAGTATTCAAAAACAGGGGAAATAACTCTCCAGGAAGCTATATATGCTTTAAATAAACTACTACAAACTAGTCACAATACACTGAAAAGTAATCTTCAAACACCTAAAAACAGTGACCACCCCCCACCCCAGTCTCCCAAAAATAAAGTGCTGAAAAATTGGCCAAATAACTTTATGAAAAGCTATAAGCTTTAAACAAACTATTACACTTTAAACAAACTGCAATCACTTGAAAAGTAATCTTCAAAGGACTAAAAACAATGTTCCACCTTCCCCCCCCCCCCCCCCCCCCCCCTGAAAAAAGACCCAAAAAAAAGACAGAAAAGACACCCACACAAAAACAACAACTTTTTTCCCCTTTTCTTTTTCAGAGACATGGGTAAAATTACAGGAAGGGGCAAAACATACTCCTCGCTACATCCAGACCCAATTATCAGTCATGCTCATCGCACCTTCTGTTCTTGTAGCTGCGCTTTGACCACGCGCTGCTCCGGTGATGGAGGTTTCTGATTGGCCACGGTGTCTTCTGTCTCAGCCAGCCAGGTGAGGAGCGAGGCCATGGCATCCTGGAACTTCCCAGACTGCAGCAGAGCGCCGTCCAGGTCCTTCTCGCGCTCTGACACCTTCTCGCTCAGTTCTGCCCAGCGGTCAGCAAGCGACTCGAGGTCTGTTTCCAGGCCGCTGGTGTTGGAGCCTGGGGGTGCTGACTTGATGAGACCTTGACCTTGGGAGGTGACTGCATCCAGCTGCTTCTGCAGGGGGTCCACTCGGGACTTGACAAATGCCTGGATGGGAAAGAAAACGTTTCTATGGGTTCGTCTTGCATAAAATGAAGTTTGCATATGGTTTGACGTTTACTTCTGGGGGCGAAATAATGTCATGGGTACAAAAAAATCAAAACCCTGAGGTACGTTGTCCAGTAATTGCACCAGACATGCTTCAATCTGGTGTGACATCTATAAGGTAGTGAAAGTGGTTCGTGGAAACTGGTCAGAAAATTACCGTCACTGGTGAGATACAGTGCTATCTATACTACCGCAGCTCTACTAGCAAACACCCTGTTCCCTTCCCCCTCTAGAACACCCACACCCACTCTCACACCCACACACCACTCTATCTCTCTCTCACACACATGAGTTAAATTTTTTTTTTTTTAAATGATAACCTGTCAAGCACAATAACAGTCAGAACAACTAACTGATTGCTGATATTTTTCAGGTATATGCTCATCTCGACTTGTAAAATACCAGCAATTACTGGCTAACACAAACCCTGGTTGTACCAAACTGGGGGAAGAAAGCAAACCCCAGACAGGAAATGTGAAGAGCAGCTCCTTCAGGGACACGTGTCTCTACAGACACACAGATCAGTGGAAACCTGCATACAGCATCCCCGAGCCAGCAAAAGACTACAAGACAAAAAGCGTAACTCCACACAAACCTTCAGCTCATCCTGCAGAGCTTTAATGGCAGGCACTTCTCCGGCAATGGGCCCCATGGCATCCACGTCCGCGGAAGCCTCGGTGATGCCCTGCGTGGTTGCGTTCAAAGCCTCCGTCAGCTGTTCCAGCCCCTTGTGGGTGCTGTCGATCTCCTTCTGTCGCTGACCGGCTTTGGCCTCGAGGGCAGCACGCTGCTTGCACAGTGCATCCACCTGTCAAGAAGATCGGGGTGGTCAGGGTAAGAACTCTGTATTCGCGCACACACACAGACCGACAGACCACACAGGCTGACGGTCAGGCAAGACAGACATATGCATGCACACACAAGTACACATGACAGATGAACAGGTACACATACACATGCACACATGCATGCACACACACACACACACACACATACATGCACACACACACACACACATACATGCACGCACACACACACACACACACACACACACACACATGTAAATACACACAAACAGAGAGACACATCTTGCACAAATTCCAACAGTCACCTGAGATCTCAGTCCCTCCGGGTCAGAGACGTAGCCAGCATTGCCAAGGTCATCTGCCTGACGCTGGAGGTCATTCAGATTGTCAACCTTGTCTGCAAGACGTCCAAGGAAGTCCTGAAAGTGAGCGCAGAGACAACTGTTTAAGTAACAGCCATAATGAGCACACAGCATGTAATGATCAATCATTTGCAGTACAATCTTTCAAGTGCACTGGATGATAGTACTATTCTCTATCTCTCTGTCCTGACCTGATGCTGTGTGGTTTCACAGGATGTTAAAATCCAGTCTACTAAACACCTGTCTCTCTCTCTCTCTCTCTCTCCATAGCTGACACATTTAATTTTTCTTGCTTTTTGTTGTGTGTGTGTGTGTGTGTGTGCGCATGTGCGCGTGCATGTGTGTGTGCATGCATGCCTGTTCATCTGTCATGTGAAAACATATTCATGCAATCAGCGCCAAACTTCAAGCCTCTCACGAAAGGTTGAATCACACGTAATGTTTACATCCTTTCACTTGAAGCATTTAATAATAATAATATTCACTTTATTTAAAGAGCTATCTATACCCCATTAATACTGGGCTCAATGTACTTCACACTCATTTACTTATATACAATGACACCTGTACATGGCCCTAATCATAAAGAAGACTAATGCCAACACAAATAAACAAATGAAACCTAAGCAGAATACATGACATCTGTCCAGAGACCTAATTATAAAGAAGATTAATGCCAACACGATCAGCAAACACAAATGAAGTGGATAATGTGACATCTGTACATGGACCCAATTTTAAAGAAATTAATGCCAACACAACAAACAAACAAAAACGAAGTAGAATACATGACATCTGTACACAGACCTAATTATAAAGAAGGTTAACCCCAACACAGTAAGCAAACACAAACCACGTAGGACAGAACAACACACACTGAACCCACCGGCCTCCACCTTGATCTAGACGTCACAAGCATGCCCTATTCAGTTCAACAGCAGTGCCTTACCTTGATGTCAGCCTTCTGGCCGTCAAGCTCTGCGTCGTCCCGGGAGACGGGGCTCTTGCTGTCCAGCTCTGACTCCAGCTCCGACAGCTGGCCTCCCACTATCTTGAGCAGGCCCTGCAACATTGTGTTGTGTCACAGAGTAAGTCATGGGTCGACCCCCGTCATACAGGTACACTTGCACCTCTCTCAGCCTCCAGGTTCCTCGCGCCAGACTCTCCACCTTTGCTTCCTGTGCCTTTTCTGTCTTCGGTCCTTCTACATGGAATGACCTTCCCCTTCCTCTCCGACAGAAACATTCTCTGGATGTATTGTGTGCTGTTCCTTTCCCTACTCACTGCAGCTGGAGATCGGGAACACACTCCACCCCTAACCCCCGCTCCACCTGCCCAATTTATTTATACTATTTCATTAATCCCTTGTGGGAAACTCAGGTTGCCTTACCTGGGTATAAGGCTGCACAAGCTGTGTGAAAACAACTTTTCCTAGCTCACACCTTTTTGCCCCCCGCTCCAATTGTGTCAACTCAGAAAAAAACTAACAGTTTTTACAGTCCGGTCACACCCGAACAACTGTAAGATTTCAGCGACGACAGGCAGACAGAGACTGAACTCACTTGGAACTGCTCCACGATCTGCGCGCCGGTCTCCATGTCGGCCACCAGCTCCGCCAGCTCCCCCTGCAGGGCCTGGTGTCTGTCCGCCAGCTTCTTCCGCTCCGCCCGCAGGTCGTCAGCATTACCACCGTCCGCTTCCACCGCATCCATCAGGGCATCCGCCTCCTCAAGCTGTGACACCAGCCACCCGGAGTCTTCCAGGAGACCCTGTGAGTGGAGGATGAAAAATGTTGACACTGTGAGAAATCACCCACAGCTCTGTCAGCAGAGGATTGTTTTTTGTTTGTTTTGTAAACCCCAGGACACACAGAATGAACATAAACTGAATGAACAGAGCAACACAAACTGAACAGATCTTAATCTGTGACCTGCAAACCCACTCTGAATGATCATTCCATTCAATCTAAGATCATTTTCTTCAATCCAAATGACCAGCAGCTGAACCAACTCGGCATTAAAAAAACTAAGAAACAACAACGCTGCAGATGATTATGAACAGTATATTCCCAGCCTGAACAACTGATCAACTCTCATGCTTTGGTCAGGTACTTCATTCTGACTGCCTGCGGCACAAACCACTCAAATTTCCAACATTCCACACCCCAACCCAGGCACACATGAGCAGTCACTGCACCTTAATTTTGTCGACGTGCTTCGGATCCTTGGCAGCAGGTCCAAGGCTGTTGTGGGCGACCATCTTGTCCTCCCACTTGGTGAGGGCGCTGTGGGCTTCGGCCAGGGTGTCCTGCACTTCCGCCAGACGCTGGCTCAGGTCCTCCAGGTGGGCCGACTGGTCCATCACAGCTAACACACACACACACACACACACACACACACACAGATACACAGTTAAGCACAATTGCTGTTCTGACGAACTCCAACTCCACACAGAGTAGAACAAGCTGATGGCTACAGCTAGCTTTTCTGACAGAGATCATTAGCGTGTTCTTCCTGAATACATGCAATTTTGTGAGAATTTTCTGAAATCTCTTTGTCCACAGAACCCTCATCAGGACTCTGTCACTTGCTTGTACTGTAGGCTTGGTCAGTCACAGCAGCAAACACTAAACCCCTCTGAAGGTATTGTACATAAAAGGACTTTATTCAGGAAACACAAGCAGCCGCGAAGCACCAGTTTCGGTGGAACATCTAGGGGTAGAGCTACTGCCACACAGCAGCATTCTGCTGCACAGAAAGGAGAACAAAGACGCAACTGACCATCATTCACTTTGTCCCATCGCTCCTTGACGGCCTTGGCCAGACTGTCGATGTCTTCCTTGCCACTGTCCACGCTGTCCTTCAGAGCTTGACCCTCATGCTGCAGTTTGTCCATGGTGTGCGACTTCTTTTGCAGATCAGTCTCCACGCCCTGAAGAACAACAACATAGGAGATCAAAATACAGATGATATGAAAGAATGAGCAGATGAAGATGACCAAAGCAGCATGTGAGATTGAAATACAGAAAGATATGAACGAATGAGTTTAAGATGAACACCCTCCCCCCCCCCCCCCCCCGGCAACAAACAAACAAAAACAGGCACAAGAAAAAACATAAAGCAAGTATAATCACTCAGTTCTAACTTTCTGATCCCACCCCCACCCACTCCAGCCTTCTGAAAGTAATTGAAGATACTGAAGACTAAGCTATTTTGTGGGAAATATCTTTTATCAAAGTGTTTCACTCAGAAGCAATAGTCATCATTATAGTCACCAGTTACACAGAGTCAACAGTATGTAATTATTACAACCTTTTTCAAACAGCCCATCCAGCCACTCAGAATATATTCATTTTCAACCACATAAACACTGCTACAATCCACATGCTTACCAGCCAGACACCGAGCCAGCCAGCCACCAAGCCAGCCAGCCACCGAGCCAGCCAGCCAGCCACCGAGCTAGCCAGCCAATCAGCCACATAGCTCTCACCTGCAGATCCTTGAGAGTCTGTTCAATGTCCTTCTTGTTCACATCACTGAGCTTCATCTTGTCCAGCTTCTCTTCCATCATGTTGAGCCACATGTTCAGTTTGTCCAGGTGCTCGCTGAAGTGCTGGGCGTGTGAGTCCGCAGCTGTCAGCCGCTTCTCACGCTCAGCCGCTTCCTGCCGGAGCCTCTCCCACTCTCCCTGAAGCTCACCCAGGGTGTCCGAAATGGCCCGCACCTCGGCTGAGGGGGAGGCATCCTCGACCAGCCTCTTCCCCTTCTCCAGCAGGTCCTTCACGTCAGCATCTTTGAGGGACAGCTCTTGTTGCAGGGTCTGCACATGCGGTCTTGGTTAACTTCCCCGGACAACTTCCATCACACAGCACTTGTGTAATAATCCACCCGGCCTCATCCCTCTCCTCCCCTGTAATCTGATATTATTCTACCCAGCTGCCCCTCAGCTCCTGCACAGTCTGATAATATTATACTCTGGGGCCCCTTCACCTCCCCCATAATCTGATAATATTATACCCAGCTGCCCCTCCCCTGCCCCATAATTTGATAATATTATACCCAGATGCCCCTCCCCTCCTGCACAGTCTGATAATATTATACTCTGGGGCCCCTTCCCCTCCCCCATAATCTGATAATATTATACCCAGCTGCCCCTCCCCTCCTCCATAATCTGATAATATTATACTCTGGTGCCCCTCACTTCCTCCACAATCTGATAATATTATACCCACCTGCCCCTCCCCTGCCCCATAATCTGATAATATTATACTCTGCTGCCCCTTACCTCCCCCATAATTTGATAATATTATACCCACTTGCCCCTCCCCTGCCCCATAATCTGATAATATTATACCCAGATGCCCCTCCCCTCCCCCATAATTTGATAATATTATACCCAGATGCCCCTCCCCTCCCCCATAATTTGATATTATACCCAGATGCCCCTCCCCTCCCCCATAATTTGATAATGTTATACCCAGATGCCCCTCACCTCCCCCATAATTGGATATTATACCCAGATGCCCCTCCCTGCCCCCAGTACATCATCACATATTGCATTGGCTACAATATCCTTTTTCATTCCATCATTCATACTTCTTGGCATAATGGTCTTTTCGGTAGTTGCACTATATTCTACTCAGCTGATCTGCTGAATCAGTCAGTCATCAACTTTTCAGACTGGTGGAAACCCTTTCTCTACAAACAGCTCTGGTGTCTCATGTTTCATTCAGGTGCAAAGTAGCAGACACAGAAATATCAGATTCTGTCCATCTTTCAAAGCCACAAAATGAGAGGAGAAAAAAAAAAAAAAAACCCAAAACCCCCACTTATTTTAAGCGCCTTTGTTGACTTCTTCCCACATAAGTGGGTAATTTACTTTTCGCGGCGATACATCGGAATGGCAAGACAAACACATGCACGTAAAACAAGGGGAGAAATGACGCAGACTTACCCTGTTTTCTCGGGCCTGCTGCCTCAGGGTTTCCAGGTCGCTGGAAATGGCTTCTGCACTGTTCAGGCGATCGGCAGCCGAATTGACCCAGGCCAGTAGGTCGTGACAGTTGGCCTTGAACTCTGTCGCCTCTCGACTTGCTGCCTCCACAGCTGATTTTCTGGAGTCTGTGAAACGCAAAAGTGAAGAATCAGGTCTCTGCACCTTTGGAAGAGAGACAGACATCATGATGCTTGTCCAAAAGATCTGCTGGTCACCAAGATACTGACCTAGTTTCTTGGTGGTGTCACTGAGATGCTGACCTAGTTTCTTGGTGGGGTCACAGACATTACTGACCTAGTTTCTTGGTGGTGTCACTGAGACAGTGACCCAGTTTCTTGGTGGGCACACAGAGATACTGACCTAGTTTCTTGGTGGTGTCACTGAGGTCTTTCTCCAGAGCGGTCAGCTTGCTGCGCAGATCAGCCTTGATGGACGGGTCCTTGGCTTTGTCGCACAGCTGCCGACACAGGTCGCGTGCCCGTGTTAAGCGAGGCTGCTGCTCTGCTAACTCCGACTGCAGTTCCTGAGACAAAAATTATTCCTTACAGATATTTTACTATATGGTAACAGAAACAAAAAAACACAAAGGATACTGTCTTTTGGTTAAAATTTGTATCTCTTGGTGCTTTTTGCCAATCTATTGGTGCTTATAGTGCCAATAATCGCAGGGACGCTTCATGAATGAGAAACAATTTATGAACTGTCACATCTGGTGCTGTAAACACATAAGATTTTGTGTGGAATTTTTTATAAGCCATATACAAATTTTCATTAATTTATTGTGGCAATTCATTCACTGGAGCAATTTTTCACACGTTAGATCTTTCAATGCTGCCCTCATTAACATGGGCATTAAAATAACAGGTAAGTTAACTCACTAACCTTGAGCTGCTCAAGCTGCTGCTCCTGTTTGTCGGGCTGGTTGCTGACAGGTCCCAGGCCATCCAAGCGGTCAGTGAAGTCCGACATCCAGTTGGCCAGGTCTCGCGTCAGGGAAGCAAACTCTGTGCTGATGCCCTCCACCGAGGTCAGGCTCTTGCTGCGTTCATCCAGGCGTGACTGCAGGTGGTTCCATGCCTTGCTGACCGTGTCCAGCTTACGGCTGATGGCCTTGCCATCACGGGACTCTGGGTCACAGCGGTCCAGGATGGCGTGGCCACAGTTCAGGAACTGGTCATAGGTCGGTTCTTGGGCAGCAATCTCTTCTTTCAGAACCTGAACACAGTTGGAGGCTATTTGTGAACAGCGAGCCGTATAATAGCAACACAAAACTAAAGAATACAGCCACATTCTGGATTGGACATTCGGTGTATGTGTGCGTCTGTGTGTGTGTGTGTGTGTGGTATGCTTGTGTGTGTGGTATGCTTGTGTGTGTGTGTGTGTGTGTGTGTGTGTGTGTGTGTGTGTGTGTGTGTGTGTGTGTGTGTGTGTGTATGTGCATATGTGTGCATGTATATGCGTGCGTGTTTGTATGTGTGAAAAGTCACGGCAAAGACTTAGCATACAAATGAAGCGATTGGATGGGAGCTGGAGACTTGAAAATGTGCAGTGCACATGTCCTTGACCTCACCTTGACCTGTTCCAACTGAGAAGCCAGCATGGCGGGCTCCATGGCAACGGGCCCAAGGACATCCAGCATGCGCTCTTTCTGCCCCAGCCACCGCATCAGCTGCTCCTCATGCTCCCGCATGTCACGAAGATCACTGACCATGTCCTCCAGGCTCTTGCGGCGCTGTTCCGAGGAAGCTCGCAGACCATGCCACTTGTCATCTGTTGGCAATTCACCATTAACCAGTCATTTGCATTGCAGGGCACGTACAACTCTAGATGAGCTGAAAGCATTTTTTACGACAACTGCTGATGGTTGAACAAATAATGGAATGAACAGATGAAGAAATTAACCCGTCAACAAAGCAACTGAACAACCAGCCAAAGTGGCAGACACTGAAAAGTTGGCTCAACTATTGCTGAATACTGCAGTGAAACTAGCCCCATTGCAGGATGTACCTCTGGTGCGGTTTATGTACCTTGTATTTACTCGCATGCCAGGTGGAACTTACCGCAGGCAACTCAGGTCTCTGCTACTTCTGTGCAAGGTCTTCTGAGCGCTGATCAACTCCCTAGTTTATTAGTCCCATTGAAGAATGGTCCTGTGCCGCGTGGGTTAAGAAAGCAGCCGTCAAAAAGAACATCATGCTTGTCCTTCTCATGTGCATTGTCCTTCCTATCCACAATTTGAAACTGACTGCTTCAGAAGACCGTGTCACAGCTTGCTAACCTAGCTGGAAGGTCTATATTCTGCCTACTCATGCTGAACTACAGCAGCACACAGCTGTAGTGCATGTCACCAGCACTAGCTGTCTTAGGATCAACTCCTGAAGCCGTTGTTGGAGGGCACCTTCCCCAATACACTGCACTACATCTTCCCACCCTAGCAATGTACTGTTTCTGCCTACTCACGCTGACCTACAGCACGCAGCTGTGGTGTACACCATCAGCACAAAGCCGTCTTTCGATCAACATACCCAGCTCTTGAAGCTGCTGCTGCAGGGCCTCCTCCCCGGGCACGCCGCGTCTGGTCTTCAGCAGCTCCTGGGCTTTCTTGCGGATGTCCTCCACCAGACCCTCCTTGCTCAGCAGCTCGCGGTGGAACGCCTGAAGCCACACACACACACACATAGCAGCATCAATACCTTACCCACTGCTAACCCACATCCTGCTTAGGACACTCTAGATTTTATGACCACAGTTAAAGTGCTTAATTGCCCCATCACAGTCCAAAAGCTTACCATCAGTCCATACGCCCTGATGTGAACTCCATTCTCACATGGACTTTTGTTTTCAAAATGATAGCATTTCAGGTCAGACTATTCTTTGTTTCCCCAAGACAATTCACTGGAAATGGACAGAACTGGGCAATTTGAAACCAAAACTAGTATGACTGCTGAATCTCACATGTTGACCTTCTGGTCACTTCCCAGCTAAATCAATGGACTGATCGACACAGACAACAGAGGGGTGAGGAGGGGGAGGGAAGGAGAGACGAGAGGGAGGGAGAAAGAGGAAGACAGACAGAGGGCTGAATCTCACTTCACAGACCACTGAGATAAAAACCATTCTCTCTCCAAAGAGACCCCCCACATACCCCAGCCTTGCTATGAAAAAAAGATGACCAAAAAAGAAGAAGAAAAAAGACCATTACCCACAGAGTCTTTGGGACACACACACACACACTCACACACACACACACACACACACACACACGAGGCAGAGACAGAACACACACACACACTGCTCCATGAGACTGGAAGAGTCCAATTTGGATGGCCGCACTGTCATGGACAGACAGAAGCAAGGATGGAAACAACAATCAACACGCCGATTACCTCGTGTTCCTTGAGCTGTTTCTTGGCGTCTTTCTCGTTGGTGGGGAGGAGCTGCGCAGCGGAGGTCTGCCTGTCGCGGGTGTCCAGCCACTGCAGGATGTCGTGAAGGTCTTGCAGGAAGGCGCGGATGGAGGTCAGCATCAGCTGCAGCTCCTGCTGCCGGTCTGCCAGCCGCTCGCCAACAATCTCGTAGCGCTGGTTGATGTCCAGCAGCTGCTGCTGGGTCTCGGACAGGTCTGAGAGAAGAATGGGTTGGAGTTATTCCACACTTCTCACACTCCATTATAAGAGTTATTTCACACTTCTCACACTCCATTATGAGTTATTTCACACTTATCTGTTCCATTATAAAAAAAATAATTTAACCTGCCCATGGTTCACCGCTTTTTTCTGATTAATTTTTTTCTTCTTCCTTTTTTACCCTTTCGGACACAGTGAAATAGGCTGCTGGTTACCAGGCTGTCACAGAAATCTACAGAGAAAAAAGCTTTTTACTTGATGCTTAGCGGTAAAACAAACTTTGTAAGTCAATGCTCAGAGGAAAACAAACTTTTTACTTGATTGTTAGGTGATTTTTTTTTTTCTTCCTTCTAACCATGCTTAGAGGAGGCAGACATACATTGTTAACTTGACAAAAAGATGAAAAACATAAACTTTTGTTTTTTTCAACAATGCTTAGAGGTGGAAAACATACACTTTTTTACTTGACAATTAGATGGACAGCATAAACTTTTAAATCATGTTTAGAGGATGCTTAAATGTTTTACTTGATGACTTGGGAGGAAAATGTAAACATTTCATTTGATGCTTAGAGGAAAACACGTTTTATTTGATGCTTTAGAGGAAATTGTAAACTTTCTACTTGATTCTTAATAATGTCAGTGTTTCGAAACTTTGGCAGGTTAATTTTAAGCTTCATTTCAGTCACAAACATTTCTGTTGTTTAAGAAATCAATGTCTGAAGAATCGTTGTACTTTCCCTGTCAAGCAAAGTTTGTGGAGAATGTCTTCTGCTGTAAAGGTTCTTCTTTGTGACATTTTTATTATCAGACAATGCTGCAAAATTGTCATTTTATTGTCACAACATGGGAGGGGAAACTTTTAACTCCTAGAATTTGGTACTGCTTGCTTTTTAAACTTTGTTGGATATGCTACAGAATTTTGCCAGGGCACAGGTTTTTCAACAGTGTGAAAGTTCTCTTTACCATGTGCACACCAATCACCTAGGACCTCAGTTTTTTCTACCACATCCAGATAATCTGCAGACATTCATTTTTTCCGCCTCATCCATACAACTAGACAGTGAGTCAAGCAACCCAAGACTACAGAGAGAAGGGAGAAAAATAATAATGCCCAAACCAGGAACTTCACCCACAACCTCACAGAAATTAAAATCAATAGCTATACATGTTGCTTTTTTAAAAATATTTATTTTTTTACGATGTGTTTTGTCAGATAACTGATAAATATGGGATTCCTGGAGGAACATCTGAAAGACTATAGGCTTTCACAGCAAGTTCCTCTGTTTACAAAGCATGTATTCTTCCTCTAACTGCACAGACTAGTCTTTCAACTGCCACTTTAAAAAAGGTTTTAATGAAAGAATGCAGATTAGCAAATCAAATACATATTAAGAGTGATAAAGTGTAACTGTGAATAAAATGTTCTACTAAAAACAGCTAAATCATCAATCAAGCAGATACAATACAAAATAAAATGTGTACTTACGGTTACAATCAAGCTAAACACAGGGATCGTACTGCATATAAATTATGCTTGAATGTAATAGGGGTTGTATTGCATATGGTTAAAAGTATATATATAATCTTCAAAAACACATACACACACTTTGTTATTGTAAGAAAGTGAGTTTTTTTTTAAAGGAATCACACTGGTAAATTTTCATTCTACTCTGACAAACTACATACTTTAAAAAAAGATGTTATTCATCTACCTGTGCAGAAAAGAACATAGAAGCAAACAACTGTTAAACTCCATATTCCTGTTCAGCTGCTATTAGCAGAAGAAGAGAAATCAGCAGATTTTTTTTTTGGTGGTATTAACAAAAAGAAAAGAAGTCTTACTCAGCTACATTCAACAGCTACCTTGAAATGCACATTACTTTGATGGTTTTCTTTCTTCTTCTTTTTATCTCTCTCTTTTTTTCTTTTCTTTTTTTCTGGCAGAGATATTCAGTTTCTGGTTCTCAAACATGTCCAACAAAAAAACAAAACAAAACTGAACAAAAGAAGACCCACCCTCCCCACACCCCAAAAAGAAGAAAAACAGGTATATTACACAAAATGGAGCCCACACCAATACTGCTACCCATAACCAAACATAACCAACAATAACCTAAAAATAAATAAATAACCAACACTAACCTAAAAAAAAAAATATACATATATAAAACAAGGTCGAGCAAACAACACATTCCAAGAACATGAGAAGAGCCAAAAAAATCAAACGAGGGGACGGAGGGACTACAACAGGGAAAACAGGGGAGATAAGAGGGGTATTCCTCACCATCCAGAAGAAGGTTATCGGCAGAGCTTTTTCGACTGCTGACGCCACTGGACTCGCTGGACTGGGGGCTCTGTCTGTGGGCAGTGGGGGATGCTGGGAAGGTGGGGGATGGGGTTCGAAGCCGTGGGGACAAAATGCCAGGCAGACGGCGGGAGCCTAGTGCCATGGTGACAACAAGGTTGGGGTGTGGAGGCCACAGAACCACGTACATCACGTGGGGGAGGGCAGAAAGGAAAATGGATGTTAGTAATGCAGCAGAAAATGTCAGGTGATTGGGTTTACTTCCTGTTACAGTTATTAGTGATCAGATCATCCTGTCATTAGCACAAGTGATTCAGAAGTTTGGTCTTGGAAACAACAACAAAATTCAGCTGCTACTATGAATCTACTGTCCTAGGTACCACGTGTGAAGCTGAGTTAAACTGAGAGCAACAAGATTGTACTTTATTGTTAGAAAACATGAAAGCAATGTTGACATTATTTACATCTCTCTATAAAAGACTCAGTCTACAAATTTCCTTTCATAAAGCAAATGCTTTCGACGCTAGCACCGACTTAAGTACTTGGAACACATATAACATCATTACAATCAGAATTATTTCACTAGGAATGCTAGAAAAAGACACTGAACCACTAACAAGGAATTTACTCTGTTAAAAAAAAAAAAAAAAAAAATTACAATGCCTACAAGGCAATTTCAGGAACAGGACAAAATGATGCCTAAAATGTATGACATGAAAATGTAACCACTACTACCACTACAAACTACAACCAACAGCAATCTACACAACAAGGTTCCCAGGGGGGGAACATTTAACAGACTGAAAACAGTGCTGCACCACACACTACTGGTCCATGACACAATGTCCTCCTTGCACCACACTTAGTCAGGCCTCTAGCAGTGCCAGTCTCAACTCAAAACGTGTGTCAGGAAGCAAGGGAGCCTGGGAAAAGGAAACTTACGTCCCAGGCGTCGGATGGGGCTCATGGGACGCTCGTTGGGGTTCACCATGGCCTCGTAAGAGTTGCCGAGGTCGTTGACCTCGTCGATCTTTGGTGCATAGTCTTCGTACTCCTGTAGCATGGGCTGGAAGATGAAAGTTCAAAGTGGGTCAGACAAAAGCAAATCCCTACCACACAGAAGGTAACAGACGCTAAAACAAATGCACGATTTTCTCGACTTTCGATACCCAGGGAGAGCACCACCCCTGCATGCACAACATTAAAAACTTAAAAAAAAAATGAAACAAAGGCAAGTAGGTAATTCAGTGTTTTACGCTCAGTCAGCCATCACGACAAAAGAAAAGCAAGACAGCATGTCAATTTTTTTTATGTGAACACTTGTTGAGCACCTCATCTCCAGATGAGCCGCCGCTTCACAATGGTGACTATAGCGCTATTCTCTGCTTCCAAACAGACCCACCACGCTCTAGTTGTATGCAACTCTGAATGACTGACTGCTGTTTTACGCAGAGCATTTTGGACATCCACCAAAGTGGTTACAGCACTGTTTGGCTGCTACATGGCTGGTCTCAGTACACATTTTGTGGACACCATATAACCACGCATCAGTTCAGAACTTCAACTTTTTTTGAAGCCACATATGTAGGGTGCATAGGTAGTTTAGCTGTAACTTGTTTATGTGCTACATACTGCAGTAATACAGGAGTGGAACAGACACTGAAATAAGAGTGCACAGAAAGCTGACCCGAGAGAAGAAACTAACTTCTCCCACCACACCTGCCAGCCTGCCAGACCACACCCTCAGCATAATCCATTAAACAAACTGCCATACACATTAGCCAGCCTCCGTCAGCCAGCCAGCCAGCTAGCCAGACCACACACTCGATCATTACCTGCAGCTGCATGATCTGCTGCTCCACCATGTCCACCTCGATGGCAACAGGATCAAACTCGTCGAGGCGAGCCTCCATCTGAGAGAGCCAGAGGATGGCAAGGGTCTTGGCGCTCTCGAAGGCTGCCCCTTGCTGCTCCTTGACGCCTGCCTCCTGGTGTTTGGCGGCCAACAGACTGTCAAAGGCGGCCAGGCTGCGTTCCAGCTCAGCCACCGACTCCTGCACCGCGGAGGGGTCACCTGAATCCCACAGAGAGTACATGTATTTATTAATGGGGTTCATCATGCAGCATGCTGACATTCAACATTTCCAATGGATTTCATCATTCTGTGTGCTGATGTTCACCATTTCCAATCCTTGTCCTACACCGCAGGTCTTAGACTGTTTCAGACTGTGTGTTGTACATGTGTGCTCTGGAGTGTGTCTTGCTGCTCTTGTGCATGGATGTGTGTGTGTGTGCGTGTATGCATGCGTGCGTGTGTGTGTGTGTGTGTGTGTGTGTGTGTGTGTGTGTGTGTGTGTGTGTGTGTGTGTGTGTGTGTGTGTGTGTGTGTGTGTGTGTGTGTGTGTGTCTGTCTGTCTGTCTGTGTGTCAAGTCACAGAAAATTGTCACCAGTCACAGCTGCACATGCATGTATGTATGTATGATACACAGGTGACAAGCTCAGGTATAATTTGCAAATTGTATGTCCTCATTAGGACTTTTTCCCATGGGAAATCTAGGTCAGTTTCACACACACAAAAAACAGGTGTATGTATGATACACAGGTGACAAGCTCAGGTATAATTTGCAAACTGTATGTCCTCATAGGACTTTTCCCAATGGGCAATCTAGGTCAGTTTCATAACCCCCCCACCACCCCCAGCTAAGATGCCCAGCCAGCATCAGTTCCTTGCAGGTGACCTCAGCTGTCTCACCTGCACATCCAGCTGCGACTCCCAGCCTACTGATTAAAATTCCTAGGTGACCACCTGTCTCACCTGTTCGTGGGTCGTTGACGAGTCGTTCAGCCACAGCCTTGAGGTCACTGATGCTCTTCTCCTGCTGCTTCTTCTCTGAGGCCAGCTTGTCCAGCTGCTCGGTCATGTCCTCACTGGGCAGCTTGGCCAGGTCCTTGGAGTCCAGCTTCTGGATGCCGCCCTGGACCCAGGTTGTGCACAGCTCCAGCTTGTCCTTGAACTCCTGCAGGCCCTGGTTCACCTCCTCAAGGTCGCGGCTGCGTTTTTTGCTGCGGGACTGCACCGCCAAGAACTTCTTCTCCACGCTGGCCAGGCGATGCTCCACAGCTTTGGCAATGTCAAGGTCGCAGGTCTTGATCAGCTCGTTGGCTGCGGCACGCACGGCTTCCAAAGCAGGCTGGAAACATTAATACAGAGCAAATGTGTCACAGAGAGACTAATACATGTAGTGCATGTTACTGATTTAAGTAAATTTGCGTGTCTTTTCTGCTGGTGAGGTTACATGCATAAAAGAAATAAAATCGAAAATATTATCTAAAAATATGCTTGCAGTAAACAATAGTGAAATCATAAGGGACACAGAAGCTTGCTTGCAAAATGGTGCCATTTTTGTTGTTTTGGAGTTCTAAAAGTTGATTAAGTTGAAAAAAAACTGCTGAGTTTCAAAGCGTGTAAGATCTTCGTGCCAAGATCGTATTGCGGAGCTTCATTACACATGGAATGGTTCCTTACAATATGACTATCCCTGACAATGGAGATGAAAGCGATGATGAAAACATGCTTGGTGAGAATGGGGATGCTGAGGTCAACCCAGACGATGACAATGGTCATGACAGTGACTATACCCAGAAGAGAGTGTTGAGGAGGTGAATGAACCCAGTACATTAACGGGTATGGGGTGTGGTGGTGGGAGAAAAATGCAGTGTTGTAGTGGTTGTGGTGGTGGTAGGGGGTGAGGACAACAAGCACAAGGTGTTGATGAAGAACAGGTATTAGGCAATTACACTTTCATGTTTCTGAAGCTCCTGCGTGATTCTATTTCAAGTTAGAAGCTGCAATCCTAAAATTTGTGAACATGGTTAAAAGTGCTGGGAGTGAAAGGGTTAAAGTGCTGGGAGTGAAAGGGTTAAGGCCAGCCTCTCCACAGGGTTCCACCGTACCTGGTGGTTGGTGATGTCGGCCTGCAGAACAGAGATCCCTTGAAGCTGTGAGCTGAGTACAGGACGCTGCAAGGACACAGGAGTCTGGGAGACAATGGCCTGCTCTGCCGAGTCCAGCCAGTTGAGCAGGCTGTCCATGGCCTGGGTCACATCCTGTGACTGTGTGATGGCCGTCTGCAGGCTTGTGGTTCGAGCCCCGAGGTCGTTGGTCAGTGCCACGTAGCGAGCAGAGATGTCGTTCATGGTGTCCTGAAGCTTGGCTACTTCTTGCTTGTCTGTAGCCTGGCCGCTCAGGCTGTGCAAGAGACCATGTGAATTTGTCATTAGTCAACAGGTTCATGCTAACCATGTAAGTATGTAACTCGGTGTTTTCATGCCCAGTCAACTAGTATAATTACATCAGGGCAAAACACATTCTGTCAGCATACAATAAACGCTAAAAACATGTACAAGCTAAAACTGTATATGGTCAGATTTAAAAAAAAAAAAGACTTAAATAGTGGATACAGCACAAACGGAACCAAAAATTAGGTTTTGCCCAGGCTTCTTAGCATCAGCGGCAGTATGGTCCATAAACTCTACAGCTACAGACATTCCACCTGCATTTCATGTGGACCTGCCCAAACCAAAGTCCCCCCCCCCCCCAACCCCTACACAATCCAAGCTACATCAAATAAGAGCAACTCCTCTTGTAAATTTAGTGTCCACCTGCACACCCACCTGTTGGTGAGGTCTTGACCTCGACGCTGCATCTCATCCAGCAGACCTCTTTGACTCAGAGCATCCATGGACAGCGACTTGAGACGGTCCAGCTGTGCCTGCAGCTGTGCCGGTTCAGGCGACCCTGGCTCCTGTTTTAGGTTTGCCAGCTGCTCTTCTGTCTCAGTCAACCAACCCAGCAGCTTGAAAGCTGCATCGTTGAACTGGCGATGTTTGCCTGATAGGTCGGCCAGTCGGTCCCCCAGAGAGTGGCATCGAGAGCCAAGGTCGTGGTACTCCTCTGTAACGTCCTTCAATCTGTCCTTGACGTCATCGGCAGCGACACATTCCATGCTAATCAAGCTTTGCCGAGCTGGCCTTACACGGTCTGCTCTGAATGAGTCGATCTCCAGCTTGTATAACTGAAAGAGGAAACCACACAGAAGTGAACAGTGAGGTATGAACAGTCAGTGAACACAAACACAAAACTTCTCCAGTTGACCTGAATTCTCAAAACAAATTTTACCTATGTAAAAGGGTGGGAAGTGGGTCGAGGTGGGTACAAGAGAACTAGTGATCCAGAAGCCTGAAACTCACTAGAGAGCCTAAGAGGACACTCTTATGATGCACAGATTCAACTTAATGACTAATTTCAAAACCCACACCATACCTTTAAGTAAACAATGGTCATTGAATCAGACACAATGACTAATGCGGCAGAAGTCTTCTAGCTGACCAGATAAAATGTTTGAAAAAAAGAAGAAGAGAGATTAGTGAGAGCGTGTCCCAATTACGGCTCGTGCCTGCTTTAAAAGTATATGTCAGAAAAATGTCACAGGAACAACAGAAAACACTGATACCTTGGCTTCCTCCATGTACTTCTGTACAGCCATGGACATGAAGCGCAGGTCAGCCTGGTGTGAAACCACGTCACTGGACAGTTCCTGCAACACATACACACCACGCATACACACACTGAAAACCTCCTGTCTCCAGCAGTATTTGTACAACACCTTGACCAGCACATCAGTGAACACACACACACACAGCACATATGAGACAAACAACTTATGATAAGTTGATTCTGCCTTCCCCCCCCCCCCCCCCCCAAAAAAAAAAAAAGAGAAAAAAGACAACAACTACAATCACTTCTAAAGTCTGCACTGCAGATTCTTTCCATTTTTTAAATTATTTTTTGCCAGAGTGCTCTCACCAAGACAAGACAGCGAAGTCTTATGGTGAAAACCAGACGAGGTGAGATCTGCACTGTAATGAGACAAAGCCACATTAGATGAAGCAGGACAACCAACCAACCAACCAAGACCCACATGACTGACCTTCTGTTTCTCAGCGAGAGGCTTGAGGTCCTCAAACCTCTGCAGACACTCTTCCTGCCGTGACAGCTCGCTGTTGGCAGCTGACATCCATGTCTTGAACTTGCTCATCTCATCCTCCAGCTTTCCCAGCTCATCTGACGCCTTGGTCAGGTGGGTCAACCGACGTTCAGATGACTTGGTTACCTGTGGAGCACAGCCACCGAAATATTTAGACGGGCCAGTTGTGCCCGGTAATTACCAGCCATACACAATTTTTGTTGTTGTTCTAACCCAAAGCACTGGGTGGGATCAGTGACAGGTGTGTGTATGCTGTGAAAGATGGATTCTCCCTGGGAAGACGATTTGATTTTGCCACTCACAGAAAACAACAACCTGGATTTTTTTTAAATATAATTTTGCCACTCACAGAAGAAGAAAAACTTGAGAAAATGATCTATTTCACCACTAACAGAAAACAACAACCTGAGAAAATGATATTATTTGCCACTCACAGAAAGCAACAACCTGACAAAATGATCTTATTTGCCACTCACAGAAAGCAACAACCTGACAAAATGATCTTACTTGCCACTCACAGAAAGCAACAACCTGACAAAATGATCTTATTTGCCACTCACAGAAAGCAACAACCTGACAAAATGATCTTATTTGCCACTCACAGAAAGCAACAAACTGACAAAATGATCTGCCACTCACAGAAAGCAACAACCTGACAAAATGATCTTATCTGCCACTCACAGAAAGCAACAACCCAAGAAAAGTGTCTTATTTGCCACTCACAGAAAGCAACAATCCAAGAAAATGACCTTATTTGCCACTCACAGAAAGCAACAACCTGAGAAAATTATTTTATTTTGCCACTAACAGAAAACAACCTGAGAAGATGATCTTATTTTGACAGAAATTTCTGCCACTGACAGAAAACCTGGGAAAATGATCTGATTTTGCCACTGACAGAAAACAACCTGAGAAAATGACCTTATTTTGACACTAACACAAAACAACCTGAGAAAATGACCTTATTTTGCCACCAACAAATCAACAACCCGGGAAAATTATTTTATTTTCTGCCACCAAGTATATCAAATGAAAAATGACAGGCAACAACAACCTGGTAAGATGATCTCATTTTAACACCCAGTATATGAAATGGAAGATGAGACAAGACAGCAACCTGGTAAGATGATCTCATTTTAACACCCAGTATATGAAATGGAAGATGAGACAAGACAGCAACCTGGGAAGATGTTCTCATTTTACCAGCAAGTATGTAAAACAAAAAAATGAGAAGTAAGTAACTTGGCGTTTTACGCCCTGATGGCTACATCAGGGGAATGAGAGGAAAACAAACAACGGAACTGACCTTGTCCAGAGCAGCCTTGAGGACAGCCGACTGGCTGGTGAGTTCTGTCACTTGTTCAGGAGTCAGCTCCTCCTGGTAGTTCTCTGTCAGCTGCTCAGCTTTGTAGATGAGGGACAGGATGGGTTGCTGCTTGGACATGATCTCGTCATGGACACCCTGAAAACACCATGAAATAATAATAACAGCGATACGGATAATTCTTTGCTCTTTTTTGTACTTGTGGTCTTATAAGACAAGCCTCTTTTAGGATTCAAAGTCATTTCGATTGGCCCAAACACCTTCTCGTCAGCAGAGTCCACTCTGAGTCCAAACCAAAAGCAGAATACTTCTTCTTCTTCTGCATTCCAATATTCTTTGGTCACCACTCAGATCTGGATGCTGATGTCCTTGATGAACACAGCTATGGTCCCTGGTTCCTCTGTTGATCCCCACAGTTTTTCCTTCAAGTCAGCAACCAGATGGCATCAGACATATTCCTTCAGCACATCAGTCTTGGGCAATTCTGTAGGATGTAGCTGAATTGTTGCTGAATGCGTTCCACATTTAACCCTTTTAATACCATGCTCATTGTGTTGTCACTCAGTAAATGATGAATAAAAGTGAAAAGCTTGAAATGATTAAGGCCTTTTCCTCCACTTCACAAGAGCATGTGAAAGGATTTCTACCAAAATGCACAGCATTGAAAGTAGATTTGTTACAGGACTACCAAATACACTGTTTGCAAGCCTGTATGTGTGCACTTTTCAGCCAGAAAATTTTACAGGCTGGGGTAGTGAAGGGGTTAATCCTCAAAGTCACAGCACACTAACACAGACATACTTTCAGCACACAACACCCACTATACTGACCTTGTGAGACTCCAGCTGAGCTCGAACTTTGTATGCCTCATCACCCATCTGTGAGTCTCTCTTGAGAATGCGCTCGTAGTCTGCCAGCTGCTCCTGTTCTGCGCTCAGCTCTTGGAGCATGTTGTCATAAGAGTCTGCTAGCCGACCCTGTGACCCCACCACACAGCAATATGACTGATTAGTTCCTGGTTAATTTCAAAATCAGTTTAATAATTCTGTATGCACAACTGATATTCATAACCAATTCAATCAAAATTGAACTGACAATGATAAACAGTTATTTGTCTAACGTAATATGCTAGGCAGACTCCTGTGTTAAACAAAACTGCAACACGGAACACAAGACAAGACATCCAGATACCTAAATACAGATACAGTGCACTAGCGCACTTAAATTTATAAACTGCACGTAACACAAACACACAGATCTGTACATCAGCAAAGGTACACACGCACCATACAGTAAAATTTCATTTAAAGCAAAAGCACACACACAACCCACCAAGTCTGTCACTTAAACTGCAGTGAGGTACATCTTTTCCTTTTCAGCATATTTTAATCAAACAAATAATATGAATATGTACAGTTCCAGTCAAAACTGGTGTTCAAACACACAGCTGCACAACATGTATACATCTATAATTTATGTGTATGTATATATACACCAAGCTACCCACAACATCTAGCATGCAGGGTTGAAGCTACACAATGGGAAACTGTCCCACTAAGGTGAAGGACAACCCCAATCTCAAGGTATGCTGAAGTTGTCCCTCATGATAAATGCTGAGTGTCAGGTACCCTCAACAGCATTTGAGGTTGAATATATTCCAAATGATGGCAAGGGTGGAAACAAAGAAAAAAAGAAAAGAAGAAAACTCGCACACACACACACACACACACACACACACACACATGAAAAGTCACATAGTTTAGATGTGCAACATGTCCAACACTAGAATATTTCATGCACATAAAATCATTACAACCTTAACACACCATCCTCTGCAACAAAGGTGTCATAAATGAACTTATGTTTACAGAATGACAAGGTTAGATTCCACCTGTCTTGGTGCAGAGCAAACCACACAGTGCAATTCAGGATCAAAAAGATTACACAAAGGCATTGAGCAGACTGCTGTGGAAAATGAAAAGGGTAAGAGCTACAGTGGGTCTCACTACACATGAGAATATTGCACAATGTTACAAATTTTACCAGTTACATACAGTGGAACCCCATTCACTCAAAGTGACTGAAGATGTCAACACTATTCCTTCTTGACAGGAATTCTTCTGTCTTTGAAGAACTAAAGCGACAATGAAAGTGTATGGCAAGTACTGTTGATTCATTTGTCCTATGTGGAGTTTACACATGAGGGTTCCACTGCATTACAAAATCTAGTATGCAGAAGGAGAAATCAAACAAACAAACAAAAACAACAAAAAGGGGGGTGGGGGGTGGGGGTGGGGAAGCCACTTGTACAATTCATGTGTGGAGTTATTAAGTACACAGAAAAGCATACTTCAAATCAAGATTTCATTGTTGCTATGAAAACAAAAATCTTCCCATGTAACTCTTCTTTCCGGGAATATTATTTTCACATTCTGGAGTCAGATCAGTAGATTACATGCATCACTAGACTAGGTTTTAATCGACACACATTATGGAATTAGTACTGACAACTCATCTCTAAAGTGTTATCTACGTCACAGAGCGGTTAAAGTAGTTCACATGTCACATCGTGGCAGTGATGCGGTGGTGGTCAGCGGCAGTTGACATTCAGGTGGAGCCCAGAAGCTAGCACAGGGCAGCCATCAAACTAAGGTATCTACAGGCAATGTGTAAGTGTAGCAGTCACAGCTCAAGCACAGCTCACAACTCGAGTGAAGCTCACAACTCAAGTGTGTCAATCACAACAAAGCTTAGCATGCTGCAAGGTCTCCTACACATGTTGGCTCACATCCACGGAGTCACATTTAGCATGGCTGTTGCAAAATGGAGTCGGCATGCCAAGTGCGGTGGACACCATCAAGCCATTGGTGCTTGCACGTCAATCAAGCAAAGACTGTAGTAGGAAGTCGCTGGAACTCTTTTTCAGGCAAACCAAGTCGCTGGAATTATGTCAGGCATGGCAAACACGCAACTGGAACTCACTCAGGCATGACAACCAAGTCGAGTGCAGGGAGGCATGCTGGGAAGGTGCTGTACTCCACCACAAGACTGAAGGGGGTTGCAACTAAATACCGCCGGGGCCATGCAGGCCTACCTTGCGACGTTCTCGGGCAGTGGACCCAGTCTTCAGGTTCAGCTTGAACAGCATGTCCGTCAGCTTTTGGGCCTCGGCCTCTGGCGTGCTGGCATCACTGTCTGCCTGTGATGCCACCTGCAGTGTGTCCAGGGACAGCCCCTTTCGCTGGACGCTGGCTCTCAGTGCTGCTCTGCTGGCCATGTTGTCATTGTAGCCCTCCAGGGTATCTGTACTGTCTGTAGTAGCTGTACTGCTGGTCTCATCTGAGTCCTCTGGTCCCAAGTCCTTGAAGCGAACCCTCTGGTTCCGCTTGGGTCTGGGTGATGGTTGGGCATCCCATTTCTTGTCTGAAGAGGAGGAACTCACTAGCACGCCCGTTAGATGTGTGTCTTGGCTTTGGCCTTCTGACAGCTTCAGCGCAGATGGCATTTGCTGTGCAAGTTCGGAATCACTGACCAGCGCTCCTGGTGTTGGAATATCCTTGCTCTGTGCAGGCAGTTTCGCCGTAGACTGGGTTTGTGGTGTGAGCTGTGGTGACCTGCCTGACCCACTGAACGACACTCCTGGTGTCAGGATGTCGCAGCTTTCTGTGGGTGGCTGGAGTCCTGGCTGTGCTGGTGGCGCTACTCCTGAAGGTTTGTTTGAATGACTGACTGTTGCTTCTGGCTTTACAAAGTCCTGGGCCTCTTTGGGAGGCTTCAGTCCAGACTGTGCCGGTGGTGTTAATCCTGCTGGCTTATCTGAACCAATGACCAATGTCCCTGACCTTAGAGTGTCTTGGCTTTGTGCGACTGGTTTCAATGGAGACTGTACTGGTGTTAATCCCACTGGCTTTCCTGAACCACTGACCAGCATTCCTGGTTTGAGGCTTTCTACAATTTCTGTTGGTGGTTTCAGACCCGACGGTGTTGTTGATGTTACTCCTGTTGGCTTGTTTGAAACAGCAACTGCTATTCCAGTTGTCAGAGTTTCTTGGCTTCTTGTGGCGGGTTTCAGCCCAGGATGTGATGGTGACATTACTTCTGCAAGCTTGTGTGAACCAGTGACTACTACCCCTGGTGTTAAAGTATCCTGGTTTTCTATGCCTGGTTTCAGTCCATATTGTGTTGGTATTACTCCTGCCAGCTTGCCTGACTCAGTGACTCCAACACCTTGTGTGAAAGTGTCCTGGCTTTTTATGCCTGGTTTCAGTCCAAACTGTGCTGGTGTTACACCTGTTGGACTGTCTGAAAGTGCAACTCCCACACCTTGTGTGAAAGTGTCCTGGCTTTTTATGCCTGGTTTCAGTCCAAACTGTGCTGGTGTTACACCTGTTGGACTGTCTGAAAGTGCAACTCCCACACCTTGTGTGAAAGTGTCCTGGCTTTTTATGCCTGGTTTCAGTCCAAACTGTGCTGGTGTTACACCTGTTGGACTGTCTGAAAGTGCAACTCCCACACCTTGTGTGAAAGTGTCCTGGCTTTTTATGCCTGGTTTCAGTCCAAACTGTGCTGGTGTTACACCTGTTGGACTGTCTGAAAGTGCAACTCCTACTCCTGGTGTTAAAGTGTCCTGGCTTTCTATGCCAGGTTTCAGACCAGCCTGTGTTGGTGGTGTTACTGCTGCTAGTCTGCCTGAACCAGTGACTCCCACACCTGGTTTTACAGTGTCCTGGCTTTCTATGCCTGGTTTCAGTCTAACTGGCTGCACTGGTGTTCCACCTACTGGACTGTCTGAACCAACCACTCCTACTCCTGGTGTTAAAGTGTCCTGGCTTTCCAGGCATGGTTTCAGTCCAGATTGTGTTGGTGTTACTCCTGTGAACTTCTTTGAACCAGTGACCCCTATTCCAGGGATTAAACTGTCCTGGCTTTCTATGCCTGGTTTCAGTACAGACTGTGTCAGTGTTACTCTTGCTTGCTCGTCTGATTCAACGACACCTGCTCTTGATCGTGTGGGCTTTGGAAGCTCATTCAATTCAGTGACCAGCATGCCTGGCTGAAGTGCACCCTGACCAATTGCTGGTGCCTTCAATGATAAACCCTGTTCCCCTGGAGTGGGGCCTCCAATCTCCATCTTACTTTCCAACACTGCTCCTCCTGTGCCTAACTCGTTCCAGGTGTGTCCTCTGAGAGATGCATGCCCTGAAGCTGTCAATGCTTCTGCTGCTTGCTTTCCTGGTGCTGTGATGTTTGATGTCCTGTTCTGATCTGAATCACTCTGTGCCTCCAGTGACTGCCTCTGTGGTGATGGAGCATGTGAATCCAATTCACCCTGCCTTGATCCACCTCTGCCTACCTCGACCTCCACCTGGCCACTGAACCCTTTGCCTGATGAACTTGTGGGCATGTTCCACGAATGCGCTTCTGGAGCATACAGATCCTGCAAGTCCTTAATGGAATCTGCTGCTGTTGGTGATGCCAATGCTTGCCTTCCAGACATCCCTGCCTGTGTGACACTGCTCAATGGCTGGATCGCCTCGATGTCTGAATCAGATCTGGTCTCATCATTTGTAAGTGAAGTCAGTGCTTGCTTTCCAGCCACTTCTGCCTGAGCGTCATTTCTCACTGGCTTGGTCATCTTACTGCCTGAATCAGTTCTCAGGTCCTCAATTTGACTTTCAATGAATTTTTCTTCTGCTTGGCCAGGCCTTGTTTCAAGTTTCGTTTTGCTGAATGGCTGTGTATCTGCCAGCCGTCCTGGGGCTGTTTCAGTGGCCTTCGTGTAGCTTTCCTCTCCAAGAAGTGAATCAGTTTCTTTCGTGTCTGACAGAGTCATTCTACCCTGGACCTCAGACGTATCCTGTACAGGTTTCCTTGCGCGTTCATTCCAGTGTTTACTGTTACCAGCTGCATCTACCGCAGCATCAGCTGTTCCCCAAAGTGTCTCTGCATCTTGTAATATGGGTTTCTTACTATCAGAAACGTCTGTGGGCAACCTTTGGACCTGGTGTGGTGACAACTTGCCTGCGTTTGCTGCTGGGGACAAGTTCTGTACAGACTGAGAAGGTGACAACTGATGTCCTGGTTTGCTGCTTGGAGCAGCAGCAGCAACATTATTTGTGTCAACAACAGGCAACAGATTCTTGGTACGTTGTTGGTTAGTGTCCGCATGTTCTGCCAAGTCTTTTTCTGTTTCATCTGGAAACAAGGCCGAGTCATTTGTACCTTTGACATGCTGCTCTTTGGAGGTTTTAAACACTCCTTCTGGGATGTTCTGAACTTTTTCATGGTGAATTGCATTAGCCAAGTCACTTTTAGAATCTTCTCTCGTTGTTTGAACGATCTGCTCATGCCATGTCCTCTCATTTTTGAGCTGTTCTTCAGGATTGGCAGAAACCTGTCCAGGTTCAGTTTCACCTCTACTGATTTGTGTTTCCGAGGCCCCAGAGACAGATGACACCACTGGTGAGGAGTAGCTCCCAGCAGGAGGAGACAGAGTGCTCTGTTTGGCAAAATGCCCTGGGTCTGACAGAGATTTTCTGAAGGGAACCACTGTGTCACCACCAGCAGACTTCTGCTGCGTGTCAGCAGCAACAACGAAGAAAGGTACAGGTGAGGGTGACAAGGAGCTGCGGGAGAGGGAGGTGTCGGACAATCCATCCCGAGCGCTGCTGCTGACGATGAGACCTGCAGCCACAGCCTGAGTCAGGTCGTACGTGACAGACCTGTCCCTGCACAGGTACACGCCTTCCTGGTCATCGATGATCCCTCGTTTGATGGCCTCCCCGAGGGAGATGATGCTGTCCTGACTCAGGTCCTTCACCTCCGGGCACAGAGTGGATACAACGTCGTCTTGAATGAGCTCCTGCAAAGTCTTGGAGTCCCCAGTGCTGGGGTGCTGAAACAGCCCCGTGCCTTCCATGTACAACCCCTGGTTGACGGCGCCGTACAGTGTCAGGCCCTTGGGGCTCAGGATGAAGCCCTTCTCAACAGCCTGGGCCAGCGTCATGCACTCCTCAGTCTGGGGGTTCCGGAACTCCCCTGTCTTGACGTCGATGAGGCCCAGGCTTGCTGCGCGACGCAGCGTGATGGCGTTGACGCTGTCCGGGTCGATGACCTGTGAGTTGGACCTGTGGAGGACGCCAGTGCTGAATGCCTCCTCCAACCTCTTCCTGCCGGTCGAGGTGGAGTCAGGCAGGATCTCCTCTACATAGATGTCCACAGCCTTTTGCCGTGATTCCTTCTCCTTGAAGATCAAACCGACGTCTACGGCCTGCTGCAGAGAGAGGCGTGTTCCTGTGCTTTCATCCACAAAGTGGCATGTCTCAGCGTCAATGACTCCAGTTTGGATGGCTTCAGCCAGTGACATCGGTTGCCTGGTGTTGGGGTTGATCACCTCTCTGCACGATGCATCCAGAAGGCCAGTGGCTACAGCATCACTCAGGCCAACCACATCATCGGTTTCAGGGTCATGGAACATTCCAGAGCGCTCCTCGTAGATGCCGTACTTGATGATGTCAAACAAAGGTATGGGCTTCTCCTCTATGTGCTGCTTTCGGATGGCGTCCAAGATAAGCGAGTCGAGGGACGCTGAGAGCTCATCAGTGGGAGGGTTCCAGTGAGTGCTGTGGAGCTCCATGAGGGAATCGGACATGACCATGGTCTTGTCTCCGTGCATCTTGCCGGTCCTGTGCAGCTCCCCAAGACTGGGAGAAGCCAGCTCAAGATCCCGGCTGATCCGTTTATTTTCTGCTGCAGCATCAAGTAGGTTACTTGCCGAGTGGCATTTCATGCGAGGCAACAAGGGCTGGGCAGAAAAGGGAACATCCGACTGCATCTGCTCCTCAGACAAAGAGCTCTGGGGGCTGCCAGTCCATGAGTTACTGCTGCTGTCTGTCATTTTATTTGCAGTAAAGTCGGTTTCATACTCGTCTCCCATCATGATCTCATCTGCCTCACCATTCCTGTCCCTGATGTGGGAACGAACAGTTTCTTGGTCATGTCCCTTGACAGAGGTGTGCCCTGGCAGTACAGGTTTACTCGCAGGCAGCACATCCATGTCAACTGCCTTCAGAGACTTGACTGTCTTTGCATTTCTCTCGATGGTGGAAAAGATTCTGCCAGATCCCCGATTAGGGCCATCTGTGACACTTCTCTCCGGCTGGGAGAAGCTGGTTTTCAAGGAAACTCCTGTTGTTTGTTGTTCTTCGGAGTCCTTCTTGAGAGCCGGTGATGCCCCACTCAAGGCGGAGACACGTCCAGTGAGAATGGCATCGAAGAGGGACAGAGGTTTGTCCAGAGCGATGTAGTCACCAGTGTGGGGGTCAATGAGTCCCTTGTCAATGGCCTCCGTCAGGGAAAACTTGCCCAGACCTGGCACAGCCACCTGAGGCAGGTCTGCATTGATGACTCCACTGCTGATTGCCTCCGTCAGGGTCAGAGTCTTGCTGGTCAGCGGGTCTTTGAATCTCTTATGGGTCTGGTCGTAGAGGCCAGAGGAAAGAATATCACCAAGGAGGAAGCCATCCTGTGGAATCTCTACCAACAGATTCTGTTTGAAGGCAGTTACCACATCGACAGCAGTCCCGGATCTAGCATAAACTATGCTGTCATCATCCACGAACACCACTCCATCGTTGGTGGACTCCTCCATGAACTGGTAGATATCCTTGTCCTGGTTCTTGACCAGCAGTCGTGAGACATCGATGAGACCGATGTTAATGGCATCCTCCACCACCAGCTGCCTGCGGGACAAGGGGTCCACGATCCTACCGTGGCTCTTCTGCAGTAGGCCAGTGTCTACTGCCCGTTTCAGTGACACGGCGATGTTTCCCACGTTCTCCTGCAGCAGGCCTCGACCCATCGCCTCCTTCAGGTCCAGCAGCTCTCCCGTCTCCGTGTCCACCACCATCCCTCGCTTCACATCCAGGATCTTGGCATTCATTGCTTCCTGGTAGGTGAGGAGTTGCTGCGATGCCTTGTCCAACACCAGCACCAACTGCGGGTCGACTTTATTGTCACGAACCATGTCTTTCAGACTGCGCACTTTACCCGTTGAAGGGTCAGTGAATTTGCAGGTCTTGGGGTTGTAGAGACCTTGCTTGACAATGTCCAGCAGGCTTTTCTCAGGAACACAGATGTCGGAGAATATCAGTCCTTTCTCAAGAGCCTCTTTGAATGAGAGTTCTTCTTCCTCACTCTTTCTGAAAGTACCCGTTGTGGAGTCTACCAGGCCCCTACTAACTGCTCCATCTAACGAAAGTAAACTCTTATTTTTGACGTCTCGAACAGAGATGGAGAATCTGTTAAGCAGGCCTGACTCCATGGCATCTTTCAGACTGAGGGCGAACTGTCCATACGGATCTTTGAACGTGCAGGTGTCAACGTCAAGGATGCCATCATCCAAAGCTTCTTCCAGATTAACAGCTGGCTGACTGCTGGTGTCAATGATGATTCCCTTATCCATGCCATCCACTATGGAGAACTCCTCTCTATCCTCCATGTTGATGCAAGTTCCACTATTCAAGTCCACCAGACCGCTACTCACGGCCGTGTCAAATGACACAATCTCTCCTGTCAGGGTGTTTCTGACTCTGATGAATTCTGTGTCCAGGATGCCTTGGTCCAGCGCTGTACCAAAGTCTATCTCCTCGTTGGAGTCTGGGTTCAGAAACTGATTAGAGATCACGTTGAACAGTCCCTCATCCAACGCTTCAGACAAAGACAAATTGAGCGGCGCCTTGGATTTCAAAATGAGCCCCTTTTCCATGGCGAAGTTCAGTGCTATGGGGACTCCGTCCGCATCTATCATCTTTCCACAATCCTGGTCTATGATGCGCTTGTCCAAGGCTTCCTTGAGGGACAGAATGTCTCCACTGAAGGGGTCTCTCACCAGGGAGTCAGTATTGATCACTCCAGATTTCAGGGCTTTAGCCAGGGTAATGAAGCTGCCTTTGGATCTCACTGAGTTAGACATCGGGTCGTACACCCCAGACATGATGGCCTCATCCAGAGTCAGACTCATCTTGCGACCGAATTCGTAAGTATTTGGCGGCTTCCTCCCCTCCACCCCCACACACTGTTGCAGTGACAGCGACCTGCCGTCAGGAAAGGTTAGCGTGAGAGTGTCCAGGTTGAGACTGCCATCAGTGATCACCTGCTGAAGTGTCATCGTGTCACCTGAGGGGGCGCGGAGTTGGGACGCTGGGTCAACAACACCTTCTACAATGGCCTGGGTCAGTGTCAAGGGCTGCTTGGTCTCTGGATGTCGGATCTTTTTCTCCTCAAAGTCAAACAGTTCAAACTCGGCGGCAACAGACAACGGGAGGAGTGGGTGAGGGGTGTCTTTGATCAGTCCTTGGTCTTTAGCCACTGCGAGAGGCAGCTTCTTGCCTGTCACCGTGTCATAGAGACTGCCTGTCTTGACCTCGACCAGGCCACAATTGACCGCCTCCTTGAAGGAGTACACCACCCCTGTGCAACGATCCACAATGAAAGTGCCTTCAGGTTGTAACAGATTCCTCTCATATGCCGACTGGAAAGACAGCCGTCTTCCTCTTGACATTATGACTTCACTGGTTTCCGTGTCAACTCTTCCAGTCGACAAGGCTTTGAATAAAGCAACAGGAAGCTGAAGTTCTTCCAACTCTTTCCCTTCGTCAAGGTCTGCCGTATGTTCGAATGTACCATTGACATGGCGTTCGGAAGATCCAGATGGAATTGTGGGCTTCACCTCGTGCTGCAGGCCAATCAGGCCGGAGTCCACAGCATCGTGAAAAGAAATGAACTTGCCAATCTTTTTATGAAAGTACTTGTTTTGAATGGGGTCAAGAACGTTGTCGGCAATAGCCTCCTCCACTGTCATCCAACGCTCACTTTGTGAGTTGAAAACCTCCAGTTTAGTGGCATCAACAAAGTCCTGTTCAATCATCTCCTCTAGAGTCAGAGGCCTGAAGCTTTCACCAGACGGGTCAGAAAAGCTCTCCAGGTTCCTGTGGAAGTGCGGTGACACTAGAGTCTGATGAAGCGAGAGTTTTCGCGGATCACAGATGACCCCGGCTCTCTGACCATCTTCCCAGGAAAACCATTTCCCCGACACAGTGTCTTTGACCTGAGCAGTGTCAACACTGAGGATGGAATGTGCGACGGCGTCGTGAAGCTTGTAACGTTTCCCTGTCCTCCGGTCAATGACCTGGATCGCTGTACTGGCCTGGCCGGACAGGACTTTATTCAGTAGCCCCTGTCCCAGTTCTTTCTTCAGCACAGCCAGAGACTGGCCGGCTGTCTGGGGGTCTGAAGGGAAGGAGGGCAGGTCGACAACAAACACGCCCTGCCTGAACGCCTCCGGCACTGTGATGACCGCCCCGTCATTCATGTTGACCACTCTGCCTGTCTTTCTGTCCACCTGTCCAGAGGCCACTGCCTCCGTTAGCTCCACGGGCTCCTCCCCCTCGAACTGCACCACACGGATGTTTTTAGGTACCAACCCCACCCCTAGTGCCTCCTGGAGGCCAAGTTTGGTCCCTTTTCTTGGGTGGACCACTCTTTCCAAGCGATCGTCCCAAAAGTTGGTGAACAAGTGAGTCACATACTTGTGGAGAGCACGACTATCAGGATCGTCACCAAGGCCTTCAGCATGTTCCCCGACATTCTCACCAATGTTGCCTTTGCTGTGATCTTGGTGAACTTGCCCCTTGTGACCATTACTGAGGGGAGCTTTTGACGGCAAAATCTGCTGTGACCCTGCTATCTGTGCAAGTGCAGCAGCGGGTGCACTAGACGATGGTGAATCAAAGTTTGTGCCAGAGTTCATGTGAGTATTTGAAGATGGTGATGAAACACTCTCAGGGTTACTGTTAGTCCTTTGTGAAGATGGTGGTGAATCACACTTGGTTTTACTATCAGCACTTTCCTCAGCCTTCCTTTTAAGAGGCAATGGTGCAGGAAGTTCACTGCTAGTATTACCAGCACCAATATCACTTGTATTCTTCTTCACAGACTGCGATTCAGAAACTGTGGCACTACTTTTACTACCGCTTTTTTCATTCGCATTTTCCTCCACAGACAGCAATGCAGAAACGTCGGTGCTATTAACATTATCATCACTCTTTTCAGTACCCCTTTTTTCTACAATTAATGGTGCACACACTTCAGCGGTGGTGTTATTGTCACTCTTTTCATGTGCTGTCTTCTCTGCTGATTGTGACGCAGAGAGGTCAGTGCTAGTGTTACTACCACTCTTTGTGTCTACCCTCTGCCCGAAAGATGGCAGCGCACAGGGCTCAGTAGTGGTGTTATTCTCACTCCTGTCACCTGCCTTCTTTTCTGCGGAGGTTGACCCACGACTAGCGCTAACAGAGGTCTGCGGGATCTCTGTGCCACCTGGTTCCAAACTGCTTGGCACTTTTGCCTCTTCTGAGGCTGGAACGCTCTGAAAGTGTGGACATCATAACTGTCATTTTCCAAAATTTCCATGAAAAACAAACATCCCCCCCCCCCCCCCAACCTCCCTACCCCCCAATACTTTGTTTTGTAGTTCCCTTCCCCACCTCCACTTATCCACCCCCAAAAGGCGGCAAACAGATACGACCTGGTATCTTACACACACATACACACACACACACACACACACACACTATATGAAAAGAAAATAACTAAAACTTCAAGAGGTACACCCACAAAATGACATAGAACCTGCTAAAAGCAACCTCTTCAAAATGTGAGAGCACCTGCATTTTAAGAACACGTTTCGGCATCAAGGCCTTTTATAAAAACCATCCAATACAAAAAAATACAAAAAACAACCACCACCAAAAACAAAAAAAAACTGTTAGATGAAAGAGAAAGTAAAAAACAACAACAAAAAAACAATTCTAGCCATGATCATAAATTTTAGCTAATAGCAAGTTCTACCATAATATTTATATTACAGGTCTTTTCCAGCAAAGCACAGAATAGTGCCGGATAAAGAAAACAACAACACTGGAGGCAAAGTAACGGAAGCAAAATGCGCATTTTAATTTTGAAAGAAACACACAGGTGGAAACTATGTATACTGGTAGAACAAAATGTTGCAAAGCACATGAGGAAAAGCAACTAAAACAAAACAAAAACACATGCCGAGAATCACACACAACATACAGAAAATGGTTTATTTGGTTCAAAACCCGCTCTGAAACTCGGCAAAAAATTAACAATAACACCACAATGACAACAGCGCAAAATCATGGTTCTAACTGCAGAAAGTAGCTTCTTTTGAAACAGACTTGGACGACGCAGAAAACTTTCAACAATATTGTCAGCAAAGTAACTTTTAATTGGCAATTACGACTAACAAAGCTGCAAAGGTTTTAGTATTTCATAATTTAACACATCTGAAAAGAAGAGGATGTCCAAAAATGTGCAAGATGGGTTAGTAATATATACGTACATACGAATCAATACTGCTCGTGGCTGCACTAGAGCAGTCACCTATAAATAAAAATTATAAAAATACGGTGCATTTTACTGGTAATCCAGGTCCCTGTGAAAGAAGCTTTAATCTAGATATCTATTGAGTGTCTGTGCTGTAGCCCCTTCCATAAAATAAACCACTCTACAAGCAGAGCAAGATGAAGAGAAGGGAGGGTTAAAAAAAATTTTAAAAAAGGGAAAAAGGGAATGAAACTCTGAAACCAGAAAAGTGTACTCACAACAGACGGTGAGGAAGCCGAAGAGCGATCAGGTGAGGGGACATCACTCCCCATTACCTGCATGCTGCTGATCCCTTGCTCCAACTCCGAGTCGACAATGCCCGCCGCCACAGCCTGCGCCAGCGACATGCGATCGCCCGTGCTGGTGTTGATCACCTGACCCGCCGAATCGATAGAGAAGCCGGGTTTGGTGGTGTAGGTGGCGCTGCCGGTCGTCATGGTCACCTCAGTGAAAGTCTTGGAGACCAGCTGGCCGTCCTTGCCCACCACTGTGCCCTGCTTTGGGGCGAGAGGGGAGCCTTCCGTGATCTGGACGTACTGGTGGGCAGGGGCAGACTTCACATCCGACACGGGGCGCGAGGGTTCGGTTATGGACAGCGTGGGTTTGATGATGCCATGCTGGAGGGCCTGCACCACGGAAATGGTCTGACCACTGCTGGGGTCAGTGTACGTGCCCTGCTCGGTGTCGATTCTTCCTGCAGCCACTGCACTGGACATCGACAACGGCGTGGGCCCGACGCTCTGGATTTGCTCAATGGCCGGGGTCTTCTCCTCTTCATGGTACCCATTCGAGGAATCCTCAAGGGAAACGAAACCGCAGAGAAGGGCTTCGTCCAGGGGCATAGCATCTCCCGACACAGGGTCATGGAACAGTCCGGTGTCTTTGTCTACCAGCCCACTCTGAAAGGCTTCTGAGATACCAATCTTCTCGTCCGATTTTTTCACGCTGACGAGTCCTCTACTCTGCGCCTGGGACATGGACAGTTTCTCTCCGCTCTTGGGATCCACAAATTCTTCAAACTGCGCAGTGACAGACGGCGAAACTCCTCCCTTCAGCATGACCACACTCTCCCCTACAGCCTTCCCCCCGAACTTGCCGGCGATGGGAGACAGGTAGCCCTTGCTGAGGGCCGATTCCAGGGAGATCTTGCGTCCCGTGTTGCTGTCGAGGAAGAGGCAGGTCTCCGGGTCGATCAGACCCATGCTGAGGGCGCTCTGGAAGCTGTGGGTCATGCCCTGCTGACCCAGACCCCTGTAGTCAAAGGGTTTGCCAGACGCTGACACCAGCAGCCCCGTTCGAACTGCCTCGTCAACGGTGTACCGCCTGCCACTGCTTGGCTCTAAAAAAGTACCGGTGGATGAATCAATGAATCCTCTGTCCATGGCCTCCTTGAAAGGTATTCCTGCACCCTGTCCAGCTGACGCGTAGGTGGCAGAGATCCCCGCGGGACCTCTCTCCACCTTCTCGGTGAACACCAATCCCTGCTTGATGGCGTGGGCCAAAGGCATGGGTCTGCCCGTCTCGGTGTCGATCATCTTGCCCTCAGGGTCCAGAATGCCTCGGTGGACAGCTTCCTCCACAGACACTTCCCGGCCAGTCTGTGTATCCATCACGCCCGTGATGTTGTAGGTTCCGAGAGGTCGGCGCTGCGTGACGGTGGTCTGGGTCTTGGTGACAGTCTGCACGGTGCCGGCGACCAGGCCCTGCTTCATGGCTTCCTCTATGTTCATCTTCTCCCCAGTGACCGAGTCCTTGTACATAGTGCAGTGCCGGTCCACCAGGCCCCGCAGCACAGCCTCCTCAAAGCCCACGTTTTCGCCTGAGGTGGGGTCGAACACTCTGCTCACGCTGACCTGTTTGGTGTCTTCCTTCTTTTGCTCGGACAGCCCCGCCTCGGCGGCCTCCTTGCCTTCTATCAGCCCTTGCTTCAAAGCTTCTCGCACAGGAATGTAGGAGCTGGATGGCTGGTCAAAGTACAGGCCCTTCTTCTCGTCCAGGATGCCCCTCTCGATGGCCTCTTTTATGCTGATGGATTCGCCTGTTGCAGGGTCCTTGACGGCTGTGATCATGAGTCCATTGATGACCACCAGTTCCTGAGCCTGGTGGCCCTCCTCCACCTCCGCGCTGATCAGCCCAAGGTCAATGGCCTTGTCGATGGTTAGGTGCTGTCCAGTCAGTGAGTTGATGACCTCTCCCTGGTCAGGGTCAAACACGCCTCGGCTGATGGCCTCCGACATGGCCAGTTCGTCGCCAGTTGCTGGGTCAACGACAGCAGTGATGGTCATGGACTTCTGCACAACGGAAGTGATAACGGGAGAGGCTATCTCGGTCTCCAGGATCACCCAGCCTTGCTTCACCCCTTCTGCCACAGGCATCGTCAGGTCTGTGCTCAGGTTCCAGTATGTGGCTTGCTCCGGGTCGATGATGCCTCGTCGGATAGCGTCAGCTACGTTGATCAACTCTCCTGTCTTGGTGTCAACAGCAGATTTGACGAGGAAGCTTCCGATCTGTACAGCCTCCCCGGGCTTGCCTTTCTGCGAGGACTTGCCCTTGATGAGGCCTTTCTGGTAAGCCTGTTGAACAGGCGTGGTCTTGCTGGTGGTGGGGTCAGTGTAGGTTCCGGTCTCCAAATTCAGCAGGCCTTTGGACACTGCTTCCGTGACGCTAATCTCTTTGCCTTTCACCGGGTCGTAGACGGACAGAATATCCAAGGATTTTCTCCTCTCTTTTACGCTGAGAGGCTTGGAGGTTTCCTGGGTCTTGATGAGACCTTCCCTCTTTCCTTGTGACACTGACATGCTCTCCGACTCCGAGATGTGGTACATGCTGGACGCTTCGTCGATCAAGCCTCTGTTTACAGCCTGACTCCAGCTGACATACTCCTCTCTCTGCTGGTCATACACGCGGTCTTTGTCGTGAGGTGTGGTGGTCAAGCCTGGCTGACTTTCAAGCGGGCTGGGGCTCATCTCCCTTCCCTTCAACAGGCCCTTCTTCAGGGCTTCTCCCACCATCAGAGTTTCTCCAGTTCGCTGGTTGTGAAGCGTTCCTCCTGCGACGTTGAGGATCCCCTGTCGCACAGCATCAGAGACTGGCATTTCCTGCGAGGTGGCAGGGTCAACGACGGACTGGATCTTGAATGAAGTCGTCTGAGTCACGGTGTTCTGTTGCGACTTTCGGAACTTCTCTTCGGTCACCAGCTCTGACTCTAAAGGTGACGTTTTGATGAGTTGCTTCTGCACGGCCGTGCTCATGCTGAGCGTCTGCCCAGTAGTGGGGTCAATGTAGTGTTTCCCTTCTCTGTCCACTATTCCCTGGTCCACTGCCTCGGACAGGGACATGCCGCGTCCGCTTCTGGGGTCCACCACAGATTGCACTTTCAGAGTTTTCCTTTCAGCGAAGGACACGTCTGCTGTAAAACCTGCTCTCGTTTTCTCCTCTTTGGTGGTGACTTTGTCAACAATGGTGGCGTTAATCAAGCCTGAATGCATCGCTTCTTGTATGGTCATCTTCTGACCATTACTGGGGTCAACGTACGATCCATCTTCTAACTGCAAAATTCCTCTCTGCACGGCTTCGGACAGGGAGATCTTATTTCCTGTCAGTGGATCGACGACAGCGTTGACTTTTATCGTGTCTGTTGTTTTGGAGAAAATGCTGGAAGCATCGGGCTGTGTGCTGGTGCTGGACTCCTGAAGCAGCCCTTCTGCAATGGTCTGCTCCAGCGTCTTCGGCTTGCCTGTCCTGGGGTCAGACACTCTGCCCGTTCTGCCCAGGGTCCCATCACTCAGGGCCTGGCCCAGGGACTTCTGCCTACCAGTCTTGGGATCGACAATGCTAGCAGATTCGCCGCGGACAAAACCCCGCTGAACAGCCTCATTCAGTGTCATGTCCTCCCCTTTCACTGGGTCTCTGAACATGCCCGTCTTGGTTTTCAGGCATCCGCTGGAGACTGCCTCCATGAGGTTCATCGCTTCCGGTTTCTCTCCCTCGGGCATGGTCTGCTGCTGCTGGGTCACTTCCAGCACATTCGGCGCCGTCTGTCGTACAGTTGTTGCCTGGAATGTGAAGCCTGCTCGGCTTCTGTCTAACTCATCACCCGTTCTGTCGTCTTTGTCAAAGAGTGTGGACAGCGAGTCTCTTGCAGCCACAGCAGCTGCGAAAGGAGCCCCGACAACTGCCAGTATTCCAAGCTTGGCGGCTTCTTGCAGTGTCATTGATCTGTTTCCGTCTTGGTCCACAAACTTTCCTGTGCTCGGGTCAATCCTACCCTCCTCTAGGCCTTCCTCCACGCTGAAGATTTCACCAGATTTCACTTCATACATGGTAAACTTGGGGTTCAGCTTACCACCTTTTACAGCTTCCTCGAAGGTCATTTGGCGACCGGTGTTGGGGTCCTTGAAAATGCCTTTGTTGTCATCAAAAAGCCCTTGCTCAACGGCAGCGGTGACACTCATGCCTTCGGTGTGCTGGTTCTCCAGGGGAGTGGACGTGTCCAGGATCTGCTCTCTGACGGCGTCCAGGATGGCCATGCGGGCGCCAGAGTTGGGGTCCGTGTACTGCTGCTGCTGCAGGTTGATGTAACCCATGTCCAGAGCTTCAGCAAACGAGAGACGATGGCTAGGCTCAGCTTGCTTGCTGGCCTTGTTTCTCAACACCGCTCTCTCCTCAAGATGCACAGTCTGTGTGCGGTCCACTTGTGCTAGCGAGTGGAGAGGATGGGAAGGCTCTGACAGCACTGGGGCGGCCCCAGCATCAATTATCAGCCCGAACTGGATGGCGGCAGCCAGGGACGAGATGTTGCCCGTCACGGGGTCAGAGAACGTGCCACTGTCCTCATCCACAAGACCGCGGTCAATGGCTTCTTGCAAGGTCATCACACCATCAATAACCGGGATGATTTTCTGTTTCAGCGGGCTGCGAGGCTGAAGGTCAGAGTCTGTGGTGCCGGGGATCAGTCCTTCGAAGCAGGCTTCCTGCAGCGTGATTCTCTCCCTGCTGTCCGAGTGAACCAGCTGGCCCTTGTGTGGGTCAAAGATCTGCTGGTCAATGGCTTCAAACAGGGTCATTTTCTGTCCTGTCTTGGGGTCAACTATGCTAGACTTTTGCCCGTCAATGACACCTTCTTGCAACGCCTGGTGCACGGACATGGGTCTGCCAGATTTGGGATCAATGATCTGACTGGTCTCGGGAACAAACTGCTTGGTGGCCACGGCGTCGTTTAATGTGTATGGTCTCTCCTCCGAAACAGTGACGTACTTGATACTGGGTATCTTGCCACCGCCGTTCACCCCAGATGATGTCGTGGTGCTGGTTTGTTCAACGGTGACTCCGTCGACGGTGCGCGTGCGGAGGATGGAGGTCTTCACAGTCGTTTGCCGACTAGCCTCCGAGCCGGACACACTCTCGTCAGTGACAGCTTTGAGCGCCATGGCGGTCGGTTCGTCAATCAGACCTCGGTTCAACGCCGAGTCGATGGTGAACGTCTGCCCGGATTTCTTGTCGGTGATCTGTGCTCTATCCCAGTCAATGTGGATGTTGGAGGAGGAGGCTGAGCCGGCCGAGTTGACAGCCAGCTCTTCCACAGTGTCCGAGTCCAGGACCCCCCTCTGCACGGCCTGGGCAACGCTCATCTTCTCGCCGGTGGACTTGACCGTGACGGTGCTGGCAGTCCAATCGATGTCCAGGTCCCGGGTGGCCAATGGCTGGGAGGTAGTTAGCACAGCGTGGTCAGAGAGAGGAGACCTTGAAGATGCTACGACAGACTCAGTACTACTAGGAGAGACAGGCCCCGTCACCACACGCTGCTGTCGTACACTGGTCGTGGTGCTCAGCGTGGTCGAGAGAGAAGAGCTGACAGCTACAGACTGGCCCACTACTCCACTTACCGGCGTCATGGACACGTCACGCTGTCCGTTCACGCTGCTTTCTGTCACTTCTCGTCTTGTTACCGTGGACACAGTGTCTTGTTTCCCCACCTGCACAGCCGGGGCGGAAGTGTCTCGTCCGCCCCTGACACTCGTCTGTGCCACCTCAGCGTACTCTTCCACCTGTATCTTGGGCGGAGATGGCGCGATCCGGTCACCTGGTCGGGCATACACGATGGTGGTAGAGGGTTTGTCAGCCACTGTGGGTTTGTCTGTGGACGCCGACTGCCCGCTGGTGCTGGGCACGCCGGAAGGAGAGACCTTACTGGTGGAGGCCCCGTCGGTCTGGTCCCGGTCTCTGTGGCTCTGAATGGCATCCACAACCATTTTGCCGGCGAGGACAGGGGCCCCCACCACTGCGAGGAGCCCCATCTTGAGAGCGTCCTGAGCCGAGGTTTTCTGACCGGTCATCTTGTCCTGCACGTTGCCGCTTCTGTCCACCAGCCCGCGGCGGTAGGCCACGTCCATGGTGACCTGCTCTCCGGTCCTGGTGTCCAGCACGGTCAGGTTCTCCGAAGGCAGAGCCCCGCTGGCGATGGCTTGACCCAGGGGCACCTGCTGGCCGCTGTGGGGGTCCGCCACACTGCCCATCTCTTCATCCAGGGCGTTCTGCACCAGCCCCATCTGTATGGCCTCGGGCAGCGGCACCCAGCGGTTGCCTTTCTTGTCCAGCACCTGGGCCGTCTTGCCGTCGATCATGCCTTTCCGGACAGCCTGCTTGAGAACAACCCTCTCTCCTCTAGGGGCCGACTTGACGGTGACCAGGGCGCCGTCGATGACGTCGTTGTTCAGGGCAGACTGCAGACTGTACTTCTGGCCCGATTTAGGTTCCAGGAACTTGGCCGTGCTGGAATCGAAGAGTCCACCTGCCACTGCATCCAGCAGGTTCATGGGCAGCACCTGCTTAGTGCTTCGGATGTTGCTGAAGCCTTGCGAATCGGCTTTGCCCGTGTCCAGTTTGCCGGTGACCGGGTTGACGATGTGCTTCTCCATGCACTCGTGGAGACTCAGGGACTTCTGCGTCGTGGGGTCGGTCACGGCCGGTTTGTCCACGTCGATGATGCCCGCGGCGATGGCTTTGTCCAGCGACACCACCGTGCTGGTGGCCGGGTCCCTCACGGTGCCGGTTTGGCTGTTGATCACGCCCAGTCTCAGCGCTTCCTCGTATGACAGCCCTAGCGCCGGCGGTGCCACGGGTGCCTGGTCTTGGGTGATCTTGCTCTCCATGTCTGTGGAGTAGTGCAGCACTTCCGAGGACATGAGGGATGAGGGTTCATCCACCACCGTCGTCTTCTCCACCTCCATATCCACTTTGGACCACGGCTGCGATGGGTCGTGCGGTGAGCGGGGGGTCAGCATGCGCGCCTCGAAAGCATCCTCTTCCTCCATGGATTTTTCCAGCTGAGCGGCGTCGGAATGCTTGGACTGCTGGATGAGGCCTCTCTCCAGGGCCTCCTGCAGCTCAACCTCCTCTCCCGTCTTCTTGTCCACGTAGGTGCCGCTGTCCTTGTTGATGAGTCCCTGCTGGACGGCCTTCATCAGAGAGATCTCCTTCCCTGTTCTCGTGTCGATCACCGACGTAATGCTGTCCAGAGGAAAACCTACATCTGCCGACACAAGGCACCTCATGATCTCGTCTTCGCGCGTTTTGGAGGTGACCTCTCCGTGGATCAACCCTTTCTCCATGGCGGAGGTGATGGTCATGGTTTCATGGGTGAGCGGGTTCACGTAGGACCCGGTCTTAATGTTGAGGATCCCCGAGGACACCGCATCGTCATAGGAGACCATCTCCATGGTGCGCGGGTCCACAACGCTCTGGATGCTCAAGGTGACCGTCTCTGAACTGATGTCCTCCACCAGCATGGCTTCGTACTCCTCCGTTTCGTCCGTGATGTGGATGCTGGAGATCTCCGCCCTTTCCAGGGGATCGTCAGACATGGCTTCTGGAGACTCGGCCAGAATGAGGCGTTTGTCGATGGCATCGCTTAGCGCCATGGACTCTCCAGTCTGCGGGTTGACGTACAGGCCTCGCGACTGGTCCAGGATTCCCTCCGCGATAGCTTTGGTGACGGAGATGATCTTGCCCGTTCTGGGGTCAAGCACTGCCGTGACCGACAGAGTCGTCAGCTTGGTCGTTGTCACTTTGTTCACATCCACGTCCGTCTCTGCCATCGCCGAAGTCAGCTCGGCGATCATCAAGCCCTTCTCGATGGCTTCGTGGATCGGCATGGTCTCGCCCGTCGCTGGGTTCACGTACAGCCCCTCAGACTCGTTCACCACGCCCGCGGCGATGGCCTCCGGCAGAGTCATCCGTTTCTTAGTGACTGGGTGGATCACGCCTTTCAGGATGAAAGTCTTGGTTTCTCGCACGTACCCTGTCGGCCCGCTCACGGACGTGCCCATGTCCTCAGCGATGACAAAGCCTTTCTCGATGGCTTCGCTGATGGGCATGGGCTTGAAGCGGTCCAGCTCGTCCAAGCCGTAGTAAATCCCTTTCTCCTGGTCGAGAATCCCTTCCTGCATGGCCTGGCTGACGGTCATCCTGGCGCCGGTTCGGGGGTGAATGATGCCGACGATGGAGAAGGCGCGAGTCTCCCGAACGGTCTGCAGGTCGCCGCCCGAGTCCCCGCTGACGGCCTTGATGTACCCTTTCTCTATGGCCACGTTCAGCGCCATCTTCTCCCCGGTGACGGGGTTGCAGTACTGACCCTTGCTCACGTCAATCAGGCCCTTCGTGATGGCCTCCTCCGAGGTCAGCTCTTTCCCAGTCCTGGGGTCCGTGATGGACTGCAACGTGACGCGGCGAGTCTCGGTGACCACGGAGCGGGTCTGCAGAGGCTTGGCCAGAATGGTGGTGGTAAAGGCAAACTCCGTGTCCTTCTTCGTCAGGAATCCCGACTCAAACTTCTTCGAGCCAGGCTCCACAGGGATGGTTTTCTTGGTGCCGCCGCTCATGTCGGTGATGAACGATTCCGACACTGACAGCATGGAGACCTGGCTGGCAGTCTCCGCCCTGTCCAGCTCGTCAACACTGCTGAGGAGCTGTGAGGGGGCGGGCCACTGCGAGGAGAGCGTGAGGAGGCCCTTCTCAATGGCGTCTTCCACCAGCATGGTCCTGCCTGTGGCTGGGTCGGTGAAGTAGCCCGTCCTCTCGTCGAGCAGACCCCTCGTCGTGGCCTCTGAGATGGTTATGGAGGTAACCTTGACTGTGGCCTGGGCTGAGGGCTGGATCTGCGTCAGGATGGTAGTGGAGGTCATGACGGGGCAGATGAGGCCCAGGAGGGTGACGGCATCGTCCGAGGACACCAGGCCCTGAACGGAAGCCTCCTGAAGGGTCATGCTGGTGCTGGTCTTGGCGTTCTTCAGCAGACCCTGCTGCGGGTCGATCAGCCCCTTCTGCACGGCCTGCAGGAAGGACAGGGTTCTGCCGGAAGTGTCGTGCACGCTGGTGGGCCTGGTCAGGTCGTCGGCCACGGAGCGGTCAATGAGGCCCTGGTCCACCGCCTGGCGCAAGGTCAGTTCCCGCCCGGTCTTCTTGTCCACGAAGGCGCCGGGCGGCTTGATGATGCCGCGCTTCAAGGCCTCCGCCACCGTGACCACCTCGTTGGTGCGCGTGTCCCTGATGGCCGGCTTGGAGAAGGAGACGTCCTCGCTGACCATCTTGACCGTGCCCTTCTCCAGCGCCTCGAACACGGTCAGAAGCTTGCCCGTGCCGGGCTCCACGAAAGTACCCTGCGGCGTCAGCACGCCTCTCTTGATGGCCTCCGTCACGCTCATGGCCTCGTTGGTGGCCTGGTCCAGAATGCACTTCTTGTCCTTGTCCACCACTCCCGAGTCCACGGCCTCCTGGAAGGAGACCATCTGCCCCGTGGAGCTGTCGAACACCCGGCCGCCTTCCGCCAGGCCGCCCGACATCACGAGGTCCGCCAGGGACGTGGGCTTCCTCACCAGCCCCTGCCGCACAGCCTCGTCCAGCGGCATGCTCTGCTGGGTCGTCTTGTGGGCGAAGAGCCCGCGCTTGGGGTCGACGATGCCGCCAGTGACGGCTTCCGTTAGCGTGACGTACTGGCCCTTGGCGGGGTCCAGCACTTCGCGGTAGCTGGGGTTGACGTAACCCTTCTCCACGGCTTGCAGCAGGGTGAGGTTGCCGCCGGTCAGCGGGTCGGTCAGCAGCCCGGTCCTGGCGTTGTACAGCCCCTTCTCCACCGCCTGCCCGAGGCTCAGCGACGTCTCTGCCGTCAGCGGCTCGCTGTTGGCGAAGCGAGCCTGGCTGTGCGTGATGGAGGTCAAGGCGACGGGGTCGCCGGTCAGGACGCGGGAGCACGACTCGGAGATGATGCCGCGGGAAAGGGCTTCCGACACGGGCACCATGTCCCCGGTTTTGCTGTCCTTGATCCGGTTGCTGTCCGGGTCGTACAGCTCCTGCTGGATGGCCTCGATCAGGGACAGCTCGCGGCCGGACGCTGGGTCCCTCAGGCCGCACGGGGAGGTCAGCTGCCGGTGCAGGACCTCGTCCACCAGGCCCTTCTTGGTCGCCTGGGCCAGGGACAGCTTCTGCCGGGTCCTGGGGTCGTAGACGCTCTGGGTCTGGGGGTCGATCAGCCCGGAGTGCAGGGCTTCCACCAGCGTCAGCTTCTGGTTGGTCACCGGGTTGAGGACGGCGGAGGCGTTGAGCACCTGACCGCGGGGCGACACGTTGGTGGGCTGCACGGTGATGACGGTCTGGTGGTGACCCGGCGACACCTGTGCGGTCTGCTGGGTGCGAATGGACGTCACCGCCGTCACCGGCTGCTGCTGCATGGCCTTCAGGGACATCGAAAGTTGCGTCAGCGCCGTGGTGCCTGGCACGGCTCGCCCGGCGGCGCTCTGACTGGCTCCAAGAAGGCTGATGCGGAAGGTCTGTTCCGGCAGAGACTGCTCAGCGGGAGGGACGGTCTCTGGCCGGATGGTGAGCTGGCTGATGTAGTTCTGGCCAGGTGTGCCGAAGTAGGTGGACGGCTGGCTGCCGTAGCCTTCAAACTCTTCGAGCTGTGTGAAGAATTCCTGCATGTCTTCGTCCACCAGCATGGACGATCGTTTGGCCAGCTCAGCGCGGAAGGTCCGCAGCAGAGGAACCTCTTCTGACACGCCCATCTGAAACTGAGCACAAAAACACCCTTGGTCAGAAAAGGCATAGGGGAAAGCCTGGCTGACAACAGCACACGCCGATCAGCCCGATGACAGGAACGAAGAAGGATCGGCTCTATGACAGGAACATGTAAACATCAGCCCTAGGACAGGAACACAGAGATCAGCTCTATGACAGAAACGCAGATCAGCCCCATGAATGGAACACGCAAACATCAGTCCTATGACAGGAACACACAGAGATCAGCTCCATGACCGGAACACAGACAGATCAGTCCTACGACTGAAACACGCAAACATTAGCTCTGTGACAGGAACACGCAGAGATCAGCTCCATGACTGGAACACAGATAGATCAGCCCTATGAGTGAAACACATAAACATCAGCTCTGTGACAGGAACACACAGAGATCAGCTCCATGACCGAAACACAGACGGATCAGCCCTCTGACTGAAACACACAAACATCAGCTCTGTGACAGGAACACACAAAAACCAGCAGCAGCACACACAAAGCCAGCCCTGTGACAGCAATACACACAAACAGCGGCCCTGAACAGCAACACGCAGCAACCAGAAACCTTGTAACAGCAGCTAGCCCTGTCACAGTAACACACACACGACCAGACGTTATAGTTTATCGAAGACTGCTCTGCTTCAGACAACGAACTCGAAAACTTTATTTTACAAGGATTGAAGTTTAGATTCAGTCAAAACCTGTCTAATAAGTAATCCTTGCTAAGCTACTTATGGATAATAATTTAAAAAATAAAATATAAAAAAAACCCAAAAAACAGAAGGCAACATTTATATACAGATATGAAACATGACCAAATGAAAGTTGTTGACACATGAAGCATGTAAGAGAAAAGGACAGACAGCAACAGGTAGAAAGTTGAGCCCAATGACAGCAGCAAACAAACACACACATAAGAGAAAAGGACAGACAGCAACATGTACAAAGTTGAGCCCAGTGACAGCAGCAACATGTATAAAGTTGAGCCCAGTGACAGCAGCAAACAAACACACATAATAGAAAAGGACAGGCAGCAACATGTAGAAAGTTGAGCCCAGTGACAGCAGCAAACAACAGACAGCAACATGTAGAAAGTTGAGCCCAGTGACAGCAGCAAACAAACAGACAGCAACATGTAGAAAGTTGAGCCCAGTGACAGCAGCAAACAAAAGACAGCAACATGTAGAAAGTTGAGCCCAGTGACAGCAGCAAACAACAGACAGCAACATGTAGAAAGTTGAGCCCAGTGACAGCAGCAAACAACAGACAGCAACATGTAGAAAGTTGAGCCCAGTGACAGCAGCAAACAACAGACAGCAACATGTAGAAAGTTGAGCCCAGTGACAGCAGCAAACAACAGACAGCAACATGTAGAAAGTTGAGCCCAGTGACAGCAGCAAACAACAGACAGCAACATGTAGAAAGTTGAGCCCAGTGACAGCAGCAAACAACAGACAGCAACATGTACAAAGTTGAGCCCAGTGACAGCTGCAGACAAACACACACACACACACACACACACACACACACACACACACACACACACACACACACACACACACATCTCACTGACTCTGTTTTCACGACGGAGACAGACAGACACAACCGTACGCAGATCAGCCCTGCGATGGCCTGCAATTAGACTGACCTGCACATCGATGTTGGCATCAGCCAGAGTGGCCTTGATCTGCTTCAGACGCTCATTGGTCCACTTGACCATCTCCATGTAGCGTCTGTTGAGCGAGTCCAGCTCGTTCTTCACGTTCTCCGCTCCACTCATGCGCCTGGAGCGTTTGAGGCTGCCCGTGTCCTCGCTGGACACGCTCTCCTGGTATTTCTTCAGGCCTTTATCATAGATCTGCAAAGGGAACCGGGAGGACCTACTGATGAAAAGGGCTGGGTACCAGGTGTCAAAGTGTACACACTCCAGAACAAGGACATCATCCTACTTATACAATGTGCAGGCGAAGGAATCAGATTGTGTGGTATTTGCCTTTAATTTGTGAAGGCAACAATGATGCATTAAGTGTGCATGATCTGTTTTGTTGGTTAAACATCATAATAAACATTGTCATGTACCTATGATAAAAAACAAAAACAAAATTAAAGCATGGGCATGTCAAATATCCCTCTGACATGATTACAGTCAAGCCTGATTCGCGATGGTGAACTATGCTCCCTGGCACACCTGTGGTATAGGATAATATGCACAGATACACCTCCGATACCAACTAGCTACTACCCACTAATTATCTCTGGTTACACATGAATTATTGACTAGTGCTTCTGAAAAAGTACATACCAAGCACCACATATTATGTGTGTCGGCACATAAGCCATTAACAGCTTTGAAATAGCAACCTAAAATGAATTCCCTGTTTAAAAATTAAAAAAGGAGTTCTTAATTCTTGTTATTTGTTGTTTCAAGCAAAGCCCGAACTGTACAGTTACAATTCCCACCCGCCAGCAACCCATGACTTTCCTCGACACGCTTTACAAGCTGTGGCAAAAGAGGAGCTGAACGCCAGCAACAATAACGCCCCCTGTAGCCGGAGATTTCTGTCTTCCATTGCCCATGCATATGGTGACTTAGGGTAAGGGAGGTAATGAATCCACGCCGTGAGAGTTAAGATCTGTGGTAATGAGGGAAGTGCCAAGGAAGGAAGGATTTGGGTCTGCTTGCACCTCCGCGTCCAGCACGCTCTCGCACAGGTCCTTTCTGGGTCAGGCTGGGACAGCTTGAGTGTGGATGGACCGGTTCTTAATGAGACCGAGGCAAGGTTGGGTTCTGCATTGACCTGGGGTCAGTGTTAATGAGCTAGGGTCACGTCAGGGTCATTCTTAATGAACCAGGCTACGAGAACGAAAGCAAGGCATGGATTGTCATTTTTGCATGAGCCAACCTCGCTTTCGATCTCGTGACCCAACACGATCTAGCTCATTAAGAATGTGATCTCCCCAGCTCAAACGAATGACCCCGTGTCAATAAAGAACCCATTCTCGATTTCAGTCTTGGTTACCGTCTGACCTCCCTCGTGAATATTCTTAAGCATGGTCTACGATGGTATAGTCATCCATAATCGAGCCGGCAGCGAGGGGCAAGCAAGACCGATTCCGTCCTTGTACGTTTTTTAATTAGCGCAGAGCTTTACACACCACACGGATGGTTTAATTCCCCTGTCCTGTGCATACATAGTGACGTGCGTGATGGTATGATACAGATATCTATATATACATGTGTGAAGTGGAGTGGGAACTATGGGCTTAATTTAGGCATTTTCCTCAAGTATATCCGGTAACTGTGGGTTTGGGCGGGTGGGTTTTCCACTATGCATGTGGTACATCTTATAATTATTGGTGATGTCCTCTCTGTTCCTCAGTTGTTTTTGGTGTGTGTGTGTGTGTGTGTGTGTGTGTGTGTGTGTGTGTGTGTGTGTGTGTGTGTGTGTGTGTGTGTGTGTGTGTGTGAATGCGTGTGTGTGTGCGTGTGTGTGTTGTTTGCTGTCATTGTTGTTGCTGCTTTTAACCCATTCCTGAACTTATTACGGTTCACTTAGCTGAGAATCTAAAGCAGTCAAAGGTTCTGCATATTATGCCTGGAGGTGGCCAGAATATAGTTTCACATGCTTTATCTGCTGCCAGGGATGGTGACTTTCCTCTCCATTCATCTTTTTGTTTGTTTGTTGTTGTTTTTCCAAATCCTCTTTTAACATGAAGTGGCGTATGATGTGCAAAGTGATTAAAATTGTTGTGATCTGATGAATTGACTGTTTCACCCTGACATGACTTGTGGTTCACTAGGCATAATATACTAAGAATCCTCCTCCTCCTCAGCTTTAACTCAGAGGTTCCCCCATAGTGATGAGTGTTTCTAGGCCATTTTGCTGCTGTTGTTTTAACTGCAATTTCATGCACAGCATCCCCCGCATTGACACACCAGCACTCTGACTGCAGTGGTCTTCAGGCATTAATTTACTGGTTTACACAATACAGCTTTGATTACTGGTATATATCCGGTAACTTTTAACCCATTCCTCAACTTATTACGGTTCACTTAGCTGAGAATCTAAAGCAGTCAAAGGTTCTGCATATTATGCCTGTGTACATTTCTAACATTTACTTTGTGCAGAAATCATTGTTAAGGTGCGCAGTTTAGGAATAATCGAGTCGCAGAGAGAAATTCCAACAATCGAAAGTGTTACTTTAAGTAGGCTTTGGTATTAGAACGAAAAAAAAAAAAAAAAAAAAAAGTAAAAAAATCCATTTAGTAAAAAGTGACCTTTAAATAAACCTTTGATTTGAATATTGTGTGAAAGTTTAGTACCATGTGCACAGGTTGACAAGGCCGCACAGTGCCACAATCCTCTGTTGTACTTATTCACCACCACCCCTCACCCCCCCCCCTTCCCCAAATCAGTCCTACGTTTTAGTTACCCCACAAAAACCTTTACCCAAAATTGGCTTCAAAACAATCTGCCACAGAAAATAAAAGCATTTTGATGAAATGTAATTTACACAGCTGAACTCTTCTTCTTCTTTTTTTTTTTTTTTTTTGGGGGGGGGGGGGGGGTCTATTTTACAAAACAAACTGACAGTTCCTCATCACTTTGTGATGCAGTATCTCCAAAAATAGATGCACTGTTGAAAAACAAATTCCAGAAATGCTCCTGTTTGTAACATTTCTGGCCATTTGCCTGTAACAAAGATTTTGTTTGTTTTTGGAAGCGGTGGTGGGATGTTGTGGCATGAACTGCTCAAGCAAGTGTGTGTGTGTTTTTCTGGGTGAAATGGAGACAGGATTACACCTGCCTGGCAAAGTACATCAAACTGTTTCATTTTCTGCACCTGACTATTTTTTTATTTATTTTTTAAATCAGGGTGGGTGCTTTTGGGTGGAAGTTTAACATAAATTGCTTGCATGCATGCGGTGATGAGCATGGTGTTCATGCAAATTCATCTCCACTTCCTTTGTCCATTTTATTTTGAGCAGGTTAGTGTTAAAAAGCCCAAAATATTTATTTTATTATCATTATTTTTTCAAATAAAGCACGTTAGTTGGTTGGTCTATTTCCCTTGTTGATGCTGTTGTTATTTTTCGGCTTCTAATGATCTCCAAAAGAAGCAGGTTACCAGCAAAACTTTAGTTTGTGTCAATAATGCAGACAAACGGTCAAATCTAAGTTATCCAGATTAATTAAGCGTTTGAGTGAAAAACCTCCAACGACTGGGTAGCAAATAATCAATGAACAATTTCCAAGACATATGGCGACCACGTCTGAGGAAAATGAGAGGAGCAGGGCTTGACTTTACTGACCTAACTGCTGGAGGTTTGTTAACAACACCACACAAGCCAAAGAAGAAATGCCTGAGACCTCTATGTCAGTAAACTTCCCTCCGGATTGGTTTGACAGTGTGATTCTGACAGACTTCAGGGGTCGCCTCGCTTGATACCTTGTTTTAACTTCCACCATGAAGGTGGTTGGTGGCATGTAAGATTCTCTCTCTCTCTCTCTCTCTCTCTCTCTCTCTCTCTCTCTCTCTCTCTCTCTCTCTCTCTCTCTTTGACAAGGAGTGTGTGTGTGTGTGTTGGGGGGTGTGTGTTGGGGGGTTGGGGGGGCTATGGCCAGAGGGGTCAGAGCAGGTGTCAAGCTGTACAGGTAATGCTGAGATGCTGTCATTCATTTCAGCCACCAAACTGAGCCCCCAAATTGAGCTGTCAATGAGCCATCAAACTTATTTGTCACTAAGCCACCAAACTTAGCTATCAATGAGCCACCAAACTAAGTTGTCAATGAACCACCAAACTGAGTTGTCAATGAACCACCAAACTGAGTTGTCAATGAGGCATCGAAGTGAGCTGTCACCAAGCCATCAGAATGAGTTGTTCCTGAGCCATCAAAATGAGTTGTCACATAGCCATCACACTGAATTTGTATTTGCTTGTGCCACCAACCTGAGCTGTTAGTGATCGAGTCATCAAACTGAGTTGAAATCTGGTCGGTCAAGTCATCAAACTGAGTTGTCACTGAGCCATCAAACTGAGCTGCCATTTGGCCAAGTCATCAAACTGAGTTGTCAGTGATTTATTAAACTGAGTTGTCAATGAGTCATCAAACTGAGCTGTCACCAAGCCATCAGACTGAGTTGTTACTGAGCCATCAGATTGAGTTTTTATTTGCTTGTGCCATATATCAACCTGAGTTGCTACTGATCAAGCCATCAAACTGAGTTGAAATCTGGTCGGTCAAGTCATCAAACTGAGTTGTCACTGAGCCATCAAACTGAGCTGCCATTTGGCCAAGTCAGCAAACTGAGTTGTCGCAGAGTTATCAAACTGAGTTGTCAATGAGCCACAAACTGAATTGTCACTGCGTTTTTCTGTTTGCACTTTTGTGTCAAAGTGGACTATGCGTGACAAATATGAGTATGAATCAAATGATACACAGTTAAACGGATGAAAAATGCTGACCCCACCTAAAATCAGCCGTGTCTGTTGGCAGTTAGCACGAAACCAACACCCACTGAACAAAGCTGTTTACAATGATTGAATATGAGTTTGCCGACAATTAGCTTCATTAATTAGCACACTCTTCATGATTCAAACAATGAAGCATCAAAGAATTTGGATGATATGATTGCTCAAAACATGAACAGGACATCAAAACATATTAAATAGGTGTATGATATGTTTGTCACAATTAGGTTTGATGGTTGATTAGCACATTTGTCAAGGGCAACCAAAACACAAAGAACTGTCAACATATTATTATTATATATACATCTTGCATGCATAGTTCTAGTTCTTTCTTAAAGAACCATGATAATGGCTGGAATAGACATAGGGGAGGGCAGAAAATATATATGCTGTAATGTAAATGGTTAACAGTGACACTATTGTATCTAGTACAATCTGGTAATGAAGTGAGGGTCCAAACACAGTTATTGATAATGGAGTATAAATATCATAACAGCATCATATTCGTAGCCCTAATCATACCCAACTAGTAATTACTAATGTCATTATCATGCACATGTTATTCCACCAGGAAGTTCACATAGATGTCAATCAATTAAAGAACTATTAATAAACATATGTTTCATGACATTTAAGTGAGCTATCCTTATTAGTTATTCCGGACATAAAAAAAAAAAAAAAAAAAAAAGGAAACACATTTGCCAGATTTCATTCTGAGTAAATAAAATTCCATGCAAATAAACCAATTTTCAAATGACCATAACCTCTAACTTAACAATAACTGCAGTACAATCGAACAAGAACCAAAACAAAATGAAACAAAACAAAAAATCTAACAATAGTATTCATCTAATTTTCACTCATGTAGCTTCAGGTAATGAAAAGAGAGAGAGAGAAAAAAGGAAAAAAGTATAATAAAATGTAAGCAACACATATTCACAACAATTAAAATTGAAAAAAAGAAAGAAAAAAAAACGTCAAGCACACCACCCTCACACCACGGAAGCGCCAGCCAGCAATCAGCAATACAAATGTTAGTGGTGCGACCCACTGTTAGAGGGTCAGTAGTGTCAGTGATAGAACCAAATACATGGGCTGAATGAAGCCAAGCTGTGCAAGCAAAACTCATGCAGCAGAAAGTGGAAAAGGCGGCATGCCAGGGAACTTACTCAGCTTTGGGGCCAAGTTGCTAAGCTGTAGCTACCGTGACATTCGCTGGTTGGGTCTGTAAGTTGCTAGGCTAGCTACCGTGACATACACTTCTATATCTGATTGATATGTTGCTTTTCTTTCCAAACCTAGTCCCCCTTCACTTTCTTTTTGAAACCCAGTGGGATTTTTGTTGTTGTTGTTTTCTTTATTTTATTTGTTTCACAAATCCATTGGTTAATTTTTATTTAACAACTTAACCCGGATTCAAAACATCACATTTCAAAAGAAATTACAATTTTCATTTCACAATAATCAAGGAAGTGACAGTACACCAAAAGGAGACTTTTAGTTTTAGCTAACATACTTCAAAGGCTCTTTTCACAACCAAAATATCCACATGCTTAAAGTACACAAGACCAATAACAAAAACAATTGGAATTATGAATAAAACAACTATGCAACCAAGTAAGAGTTTCCGAACACATTTCGTCAAAAAGTCATTGCATTAACACGTTTTGTTTTTTGTTTTTTCTTCAGCTGGTTTGCAAAATGAAGGACAGGATGGCCAAAACAAAGATGTTCCAAATGGGTACCAGTTTCTAAATTTCATCCAGAACAAAACTTTACAATTCAGAACGTTCAAATGCAGATCCTTTTAACACTTTTCTCTTTGTTCAGTTCCCCCCCCCCCCCCCCCCCCCCCCCCCATTTTGGAATTGCTTCAGACCTTCTCAGTAAATGGATCTGACAAAACACCACACAACTGAAAACTGTGCAGTCCCATATAATTATTAGAAAAGGCATCACTCCAAAAAAATGAATAAAATAGCATCCAGTTTGACCCATACCATCCATGTCAGACATCACCACAGTCCTCCATTTTTCCAACCCGCTGAGTCCCATGGTAATGGCTACTTACTCCTTGCATGACCAGTCGACCGAGAAGCGAGGCACATCAAGTGATCAAGAAAAAAAGGGGGGAAGGAAGAAAAACGGAAGCGGTGCAAAATCAGAGAACCGTGCAAAGGTCAGTCAGCGGAGGCCATGGCAACAGGGTAAAGAGTGGGTTCAACTTGGCAAGCCACTGATCAAGTCCGAAACAAGCTGCAAAACTAAACGGGTGGTGGATTAATTGGCGGCGATCAAACACCGCAATTAATTAGCAGGAAATAAAAACACCAGGCAGTGGAGGCGGGGTGAAGGGGGGGGGGGGAGTAAGGAAGGAGAGGAGGGGCAGTAAACTCAAAATTTATACGTCACACGCACCATGGGAGTATAAATCAGAGCAGGTGGCAGGTTCACGCGACTATTGAAGGGAGGTCACTCCTTTAGTAGGGTTATTCGAACAGATCCCTTGTTAATAGATATGGAAACATCTGCTGATAATATGTATAATAATTAATATACAGAAATAGAGTTTTGATACAGATGTCTATATATTTTTAATGGAAAGATGATGAAAGAAAACCCCGAAAGACAAAAATGAATAAGAGTTTCAGAAAACTAGAAATGAGGGTGATTTGGAGGAAGGAATAAAAACATCTGGCACATAAAGAGAGCTAAAAGCTTTGGAGCTTCTTGTCAGGCCACTGAATTTTCTATCTACATCTGGTAAAAAGAAAAAGAAAAAAAAGAAAAAAAGAAAGCCAGCCTGCAGCTGTTGCTGAATAAGCTGTGAGCTGAACTGGTTAACAACTAAACATAGCAAAGGCTTTGGCTTGGGTCTACTAAACGCGCAGCACTGCACTGCACTACACTGGGCAAAGTCAACGCTAACTACGGCACAAAAATGGGCTATGAAGACTACCGGAAGAAACACAGCAGACTAAAGTCCGTTGACATTTATGAGGGGAAAAAAAGAAAAAAGAAAAAAAAGTGGGCGGGGGGGGGCGGGGGGGGGGGGTCTCTTGTTGTGTTCCATTTCTGTTAAGGTCTTTGTTGTTCTATTCTGTTTCCATTAAATGGTTAAACTCAACATGATCCTTTTGCACCTGCATTTCTTTTTCTTTCTTAGGTTTCAAGGAAACGGGATTTAAACAAAATCAGGAGGAGGTGCATGTAGGGTATGTGGGAAAGGCAGTGGGTGGGGTGGGGCTGGGGATGGGGAGGTGGGTGAAGGGTGGAGTGGATTTATGCTGCTTGCGCACACACAACATACAACAAATTCATTGGACACAATTTGCAACAAATCCGTGTTACACAACATCAACAGAATGCACAACAGGAGTCTGCCTACACAATATCTACACATGCGACATGAAAATCATGCGCTTTGATCAGCATGCAACACTTTGCATTTGAGTTCAGCTACTTCACAATGGAGAAGACACGAAAAAGAAGTTTAAAAAAAAAAAAAGGGGGGGGGGGGGGGGGGGGTAAATTAAAAAAAGTTCATTTCATTCCACATTCATAAAAGAGGAAAAATAAAATAAAAAGACAGACACAGCACACCAAAACAATAAAGGTCATAAGCTCCAGGTCAGAAGTCAGATCCAATCCATCATAAACAAAAAAAGAATGAAATGGGGGGTACAGTAGGCAAATTCAAAGACTGGTAAAAGGAAGTCAAGGAAAAAAAGGGTAATGAGAAGCCAAGCTTTTGGTTAGAGAGCAAAAATCTTACCTTGGCCTCACGGATGTACTGGCCACCATTACGGTTGACTGTTTCAATCTGGTGTTTGCGCTCGGCCAACTGGTTGTGAATGGCCTGTTGAAAAAGACATTCCTTTGAGACCAGCAGTTCAAAGTCAAAAAGATTTTTTTCAGTTTAAGCCAAGTCACATTTTTACAAAACATACGAGTGCTTTTTAAACATATTTTACACAGTTTGTGTGTGCAAAATATTGCATTTTGTGTGCACCAAATGATTTTTATTTTTTTATTTCCGTTGTAACCAACTTTCTTCTCATCCATACATTAAACCAGTTTTCACTGCAAATCTTTATTCTTCCACTCCTTTTTAAAACATTTATTTTTATTTTTATAGAATCACTGCTAGATTTTCAATAGTTTCATCAAGAGGAGATACACTTGCTTCCAAGTCAAATCATATCCCATTTACTTCTTTTTTATCTGTTACTCTTAGTGTTGGTTTGTAAAACTGTCTTCCACTGATCCAGTCTGCCTACCCGCATATAAGCAAGTAAACATGGTGCTTAACGTCCACAGAAACTGTATGGCTTATTAGGGACGGGGAGAAGGGGGGAAGGGTTTATGGAGTGGGAGAGAGGGAGACTATTTTACCTATTGCTACACTGTCATCACCAGAATGACTCCTGCATTAAGATGGGCAGTGTTGAGAGCCATTTTAATGCTTCATTAATTGTGGGGGACAGAGTCACAAGACAGTGTCCACAGACCACAATTTTTGAAGAGAAAGGAGAGCCAAAGCGGATTCGAACCAAGGTCCCTCTGCTTACCAGCCTAACGCCTTACCGCTAGGCCAAACCGGCTCACTGCCTGCATGCCTACCTCTCTTTTATGTGGATTTTCTGGGGGGTGGGGTGGGGGGGGGGGCATCCTTTTTTCTTTTTCTTCTCTACCTCACAAAAACGTTTGCTGTTACTGTTACTTTCTGTGCCTCACAAAGAGTCCTGTTTGTTGCAGAGGGAGTCCAGAGCTCGACACTGACCACGGTGGATTGTCACTGTGTCTCACAAAGAGTCCTGTCTGTTGCAGAAGGAGTCCAGAGCTCGACACTCACCATGGTGGGCTGGAGCTGCACCTTGGCATCAGTGACGTCACCACTGAGC
>OY757545.1:9072496-9090592 GCA_963584105.1 Alviniconcha strummeri
ACGTCAACAGCGAAAGCAATCAAACACAGCCAACAAAAACACATTGTGCTCAACCCAGCACCAATCTGACCACGCACACATCAACAGCGAAAGCGATCAGACACAGCCAACAAAAACACATTGTGCTCAACCCAGCACCACCAATCTGACCACGCACACATCAACAGCGAAAGCGATCAGACACAGCCAACAAAAACACATTGTGCTCAACCCAGCACCAATCTGACCACACATACATCAACAGCGAAAGCAATCAAACACAGCCAACAAAAACACATTGTGCTCAACCCAGCACCAATCTGACCACGCACACATCAACAGCGAAAGCGATCAGACACAGCCAACAAAAACACATTGTGCTCAACCCAGCACCACCAATCTGACCACGCACACATCAACAGCGAAAGCGATCAGACACAGCCAACAAAAACACATTGTGCTCAACCCAGCACCAATCTGACCACGCACACATCAACAGCGAAAGCGATCAGACACAGCCAACAAAAACACATTGTGCTCAACCCAGCACCAATCTGACCACGCACACATCAACAGCGAAAGCGATCAGACACAGCCAACAAAAACACATTGTGCTCAACCCAGCACCACCAACCTGACCACACAAACGTCAGCAGCAAAAAGAGATCAAACACAGCCAACAAAAACACATTGTGCTCAACCCAGCACCAATCTGACCACGCACACATCAACAGCGAAAGCGATCAGACACAGCCAACAAAAACACATTGTGCTCAACCCAGCACCACCAACCTGACCACACACACATCAACAGCGAAAGCGATCAAACACAGCCAACAAAAACACACTGTGCTCAACCCAGCACCACCAATCTGACCACGCACACATCAACAGCGAAAGCGATCAGACACAGCCAACAAAAACACATTGTGCTCAACCCAGCACCACCAATCTGACCACACAAACGTCAGCAGCAACAGAGATCAGACACAGCCAACAGAAACACTGGGGGTGTGTGGGCGGGTGTGGTGTTGCTAAGATGTGCTCACCCCACATATTTCCCACGACTGAGACTGATTGTAAACTTGGTTTACAAGTTTTTTCTTTGGATTGCCATGTTTCACGGGGGCCAGTTGAATGTGTTTTAATTATAATCTAAGTTAATTTACTGCCTCAACAAGTGCCCTCCCTCAAAATCTACCCCCACCCGTAATGCGGTCCCTATCAGCAGCCTCGACACTATCAATGAATAGGTCAGATGTCCTACAGCTCAGGTGCACAGCAGTTCGAAGCCATTCTCCATACGGAGGCTAACACTTCATTGCAGTCACTCCTCATGAAGCATTTAAGTATACTATGTCATCTGTGTCTACTTTGAAACCCCCCTCCTTCCTTTTTAAATATTCATAAGTTTTCTATCCTGGCATGTCCCAATGCACAGGTGCTGCCATATCTGGCCGTGGCTCTTCCAGTTCAGCAGTGTTGTACTGTACGTGTCACTCCCCTACTTTCTTGCTCAGCTATTGTCACTGAAGTAATATCCCCCATGAAACCAGAAGCCCTTTTGGCAATGTCAGATGCAATTCTTCATTCAGTACCACAGGTCAGCAAAGGTGCAAACAACAAACACGATTCCTAAAAATAAAAAATAAACCCACAAAAACAACAACACTACTACTACTACTAATAAATAATTCTTGTCAAGCACTGTTCTCTAACCAGAGTTAAGTTTGATCACTACGCTGTCGAGATAACTCACGACGAAAACCACATTAACGCACATTTCAACAAACAGAACCTTAAACATGAAGAAGAAGAAGCTGCCTTGTGCTGAGGGCGTTCCCTACCTGCTTGCATAGTCCGTTGCTTCCTGGTTGGGTGGCGGTATCAAGAAGCACACGGATGGGATTTCAGCTTCAATGCCTGTTGTGGTCTTCACCTGGAACAGACAACACATTCCACTTCGCGTTCAGCATGCATACATGCGCAGCAAGGTGGACTAAGCAGGGTTCTCTGATAAACTGGTTGAGCTCACCAGCGGTCAAATCAGTCGGTCAGTACAGAATACTTTACTCATCCCATTACAGGAAATTACAGTGTCAGTGTGTCCATAAAAAGCACATAAAACCATTAACGAAAACAAAGAAATGAAACAACCAACCAAAACAAAGCAAATCACAATGTGTAAAATTATACAGTATCAATCAATACATGTATCAATCAATATCTTTATGCTTCCATGAAAAAGTCTGTCCAATGCATCAGGAAAAATTAAAGATTTTTTTTTTGACTACCAGTAAGTAAACATGGTGTTTAACATCCACAGAAACCATAAGGCTTATTAGGACTACCCATCATTTTTTTGCTTTTATTTGCATGTCAGCCTAATGCAAGAGGAAGTGATTGAGTTCTCTCCCTTCAATGGAAGAAAATTTGTTGTAAAATTGGTTCGAGTTTGGCTGTGTTTGCCAAGACACCCGGAGTTCAAAGAACAAGTCCCTTGTTTTGGATGTGAGCACAACTGCCATGGGTGTGATGCTGCCCTGGTGGTGATACGGTCTGCCTCGAGTTAAAGGCAAAGAACTGAACTTCCTTTCAGGGATCAATAATGTGCTGCACTGGTATTGAATGTGTGAAGCAACTGACCTTCCACTTGATGGGCTGATTGTTGTTGATCAGGAAGCATTCCTCTCCTTTCTGTATTGTCACCTGAAAAGTACAAAACAATGCAATGCAGTAACAGCATGCTAATAATAATAATAAAGGGGTTTTGCATAGTGCCCATGTAACCGAAAGTATTGTATACATGTTCCGGGCCATGACCCTATAACCTTTTCTTTCCGGTCCTTTTCCTTTTTGATTGGGTGGGGGATTTATGGCCCAATTATCTAAGGTGTAAAAGTTGTGTGCTGGGCCGGCAGCGTCCCTTTTCCCCCAGTGTCCCTGCAGAGGCAGGTTGTTTGTTTATTGTTGTGGCCGGTGTTCATGTGTTCATCTCAGGGGAGAGCCTACACTGTTTCCTGGTTGTTACACACAGCTCTTCAAAATAACGCCAACAACAATCACACTCACACACACACACACACATACAAACATATATACAACCTCAACAAAAACAGATTGATTTGACTCCCAATTTGTTTGTCAACAGCAACTCCACACATGGTTGCTATGCAATGCTGCACTACAGATGATGGGGTTAAAGCAATGTGGTAAGTCTGAGCACATCCATCAAAATCAGGATTTTCTGGTTTGATCAATTCTAAAATTAGGTTTTCAGAGATTCAGGGAGAATGGGGAGAAGGGGAAGGTCGAGGGGAGCAAAGGGGGGTTGGGGGAGGGGGAAATTTTTCACACACATACATGATTTAAAGATGCAAAGCTGGCCTTACCTCCGGCTGGTAACAAGAACAGAGGGCGCGCACACGGATGGGGGAGCGAACTGCTTGTGCACGCTGAGACAGCGGAATGATGTCGGGGGCGGCCAAAGCCAGGGTGGAGACGCGGCGATCATATTCTCGCAGCTGTTCCTGTACATCCTACAACGACAAAAAAGTCACAGTCACTTTCAATGGTGCAGGTCAAGGTCACTCGGGTCAATATCACGCAAAAAGAAGACCTACTGTTGAGGTCACTGAGATCATGAAATACTTGTCCATTTTACATCATCAGAACTACAGATCTCATTCCAAAAGAACAGATCACATGCTAAAATTGTCCATCAATTAATTCATATAGCTGTGATTCCCTGAATGTACTATCTATCACTGCTCATAGAAATGCTAGTGTTACTGGGTTCCCTTGAAGAAAAAAAAAAGGCACAATTTCTCAGCAACACTAACAGTTCCACATTATATTTCTTTGATAATGAGGGTGGATTTGCAAAGGCAAAGAATTAAAGATATCAAGACAAGGTGTGCCCCTCCCACCTGGCCAAGTATAATTTATATCTTAATCAGACCACAGTTAGTCCTTGGGTTCAAAGGTCCTGCCAGCTGCACAAAGGACCTGGCGCTGTCGCTGTGACCCAGCTCGGGTTGAAACAGAACAGCAGCTTCAGATCTCAGACAAACCGAAACAAGATAAACAAAAGCTGTGCCCAATTCTGGAACTTCAAGGTACCTGGGGGGAAAAGAGGCCAACTCACCTGTAGTTCGTGGATCAGGAGCTCCGCCTGTTCCACTGGAATGTTGTCACGGGCAAACCTGTTTTGCAGCAGCTCCGTGTGGCGAGCCATCCACTGCTCACAGTGGCGAGCCTCCTCGAAAAACTGAACGGGCAAGAATATACCAACAGTCAGAACATATCATCACCAACTGCCTAAGATGAACAATGAAAGAAAAGCAGCTGCTGAGTTTCTACGAATCCTTTATTTGGTTTGTCAAGTGATTAAAAAACAAAAAAACAAAAAAAACAGCAGCATTCACAAATCCTTTATTTGGTTTGTCAATTGGTGATTTAAAAACAAATAGCAGTATTCGCAAATCCTTTATTTGGTTCATCAAGCGGTAAAAAAAAGCAGCATTCACAAATCTTTTATTTGGCTTGTCAAGTGATTTTTAAAAAAATCAAAAAAATCAAGCAGCAGATTCACTTATTAACCCTTTCATTGCCATGCTGTCATTTGTCACTGTCGCTGTGATGCACCATTGTGTGTTTAAAGTATGCAAAAAGAATACAGAGGACTAACAAACACTGAACCGGTGTAGCACCACTGTATATTTAAAGCAGAATGAGTGAAGAGAATAGAGAGGATTAAAAAACACTGATCCAGTGTAGCACCATTGTGTGTTTAAAGTAGCACGAGTGAAAAGAACAGAGAGGATTAACAAACACTTACCCTGTGTAGCATCATTGTGTGTTTAAAGTAGGAAGAGTGAAAAGAACAGACAGGATTAATAAACACTGACCTGGTGTAGCACCATTGTGTGTTTAAAGTAGGAAGAGTGAAAAAACACAGAGAATTACAGACCCAGTGTAGCACCACTGTGTGTCTAATGCAGAACAAGTGAAGAGAAAATAGAGGATTAACGAATGCTGACCCTGAGGTGCATCAAATGTGTGTTAAAAGTTGGAAGAGCGAAGAGAAAGGAGAGGATTGACAGACACTGACCTGGTGGTGAGCCACTGTGTGTTCATAGCAGGAAGAGTGAAGAGAAAAGAGAGGATCAACAGACACTGACCTGGTGGTGAGCCACTGTGTGTTCACAGCAGGAAGAGTGAAGAGAAAAGAGAGGATCAACAGACACTGACCTGGTGGTGAGCCACTGTGTGTTCACAGCAGGAAGAGTGAAGAGAAAAGAGAGGATCAACAGACACTGACCTGGTGGTGAGCCACTGTGTGTTCACAGCAGGAAGAGTGAAGAGAAAAGAGAGGATCGACAAACACTGACCTGGTGGCAAGCCACTGTGTGTTCACTGCAGGAAGAATGAAGAGGAAAGAGAGGATCAACAGACACTGACCTGGTGGCAAGCCACAGTGTGTTCACAGCAGGAAGAGTGAAGAGAAAAGACAGGATCAACAGACAATGACCTGGTGGCAAGCCACTGTGTGTTCACAGCAGGAAGAGTGAAGAGAAAAGAGTGGATCAACGGACACTGACCTGGTGGTGAGGCACTGTGTGTTCACAGCACAAAGAATGAAGAGAAAAGAGAGGAACACTGACCTGGTGGTGAGCCACTGTGTGCTTGAGGTGGGAGTCAAGACAGGAAGTGAGCTGCAGCAGCCAGGACCACTGGGACTGCAGCGTGGCCATGTAGGCCTCCACAATGCCTGCGGCAGGGTGCCGGTCCAGAATCAGGGCACCCCCTTTCTCCTGCACTGCGTTGAAGTGACGCTCACGAGACTCCAGCTGACGGACGAGACTCTGGAGGCAAGAAAGTCAATATGATACACACAGAAAGTGAATGTGATACACAAATATCATTTTTATACAATACACATCTATCATGTGTGTGCGTGATTAAATGCGAGTATCCTTATGTCTTTGCAAGCGATCTGGGTTATTACGAGATGGGGTGCCATAAATAATCTATTATTATTATACAGTACACAACTATCACACCCAGCATTATTTTAATAGACACCTATCATTTGTATACAACATGCACCTATCAGTTTTTATATAGTATGTATGTATCACACCTATTATTCTCATACACTGCATATATATCATGCTTATACAATACACACGTATCATTTTAGAATCAGGAAAAGAAAGGTCAGTGGTATTCAGTTTAAACTACCACCAACCCCCTCCACCCACCACCCACCCCACCCTCACCCTCCCAGTCTCCACATCGTCAATTTTACCATCTTCAAACTCTGCTACAGCAGTTGAGGGGAAAATCAAAATCAGCCGGCTTTTGCCTGGCATAGGCCAGAGCAACAGGTGCCACAAGCCCACCTTGTGATGTTCGTCAAGGTCAGCCAGGTTGAGGTCTTTGCTGAGCCAGTCACGCGTGACCTCCACCTCCTCACGCTCACTCAGCCACATCAGCTCCGCTGTGGCTGCCTGCAGGAAGTCGTTCAGCAGCTCCAGGCACTTCAGGCGACGACTTGAGGTGTTCTGAATCAATCACCACAAAATGACTTGAAGTGTTCTGAATATAGTGACCACAAAATGACTTGAGGTGTTCTGAATCAATCACCACAAAATGACTTGAAGTGTTCTGAATATAGTGACCACAAAATGACTTGAGGTGTTCTGAATCAGTCACCACAAAATGACTTGAGGTGTTCTGAATATAATGACCACAAAATGACTCGAAGTGTTCTGAATATAATGACCACAAAATGACTTGAGGTGTTCTGAATCAGTCACCACAAAATGACTTGAGGTGTTTTGAATCAACCACCGACTTGAGGTGTTCTGAATCAGTCACCACAAAATGACTTGAGGTGTTTTGAATCAATCACCAAAAAACGACTTCAGGTGTTCTGAGTCAGTCACCACAAAACCAATTCAGATGTTCTGAATCAATTACCACAAAATGACTTGAGGTGTTCTGTATCAATCACCTCAAAATGAATTCTGGTGTTCTGAATCAGTCACTACAAAATGACTTGAGCTGACTTCAGGCAATCTGAATCAATCATCACAAACCCAGTGTGTGACAAACAGCACACCAAAGTAACATTTGGGCCATCAATAACGGAACAGTTACAGACAAATGTGCTCAATGTCCAAACTATGTTCATAGAAATAGATTACACACAATGAAATTAGTTTTTACTCTACACCCAATATTTTGGTAAATTAACAATCAGATACTGAAAAACCAACAAAAAGAAGCATGACTTTTCTTCAAGTTAAGATTACAGTTACTATAACACTGCGTACTCTTTTTAAAATAAAATGCTGTTCAGATTTTGATAGTATTAAAAAGAAGAGTTTTCTCTCTCTTTAAGTTGAAAACTCACCGATAACAAGGAGTAAGCAACTTCAACATTGGAAAGTTTCTGTGTGTATAACTTCTGTTCCTCGGATGACAAGTTTTTCTGCAAAGCACACAAGAAACAAAACATCTTATCAGTTCATGCTTGATAAAAACAGGTCTAGATTTCATGATTAACTGACTGACAAACACTCATCCTAACGGAGACTTGTGTTCATGAAAGTTTACAACAACAAACAGAGAGAGATTTTTTATTTTTATTATTCATGTATACAGGAAGCCTATGAATTTCCAATCAGAACTTAGGGCAAGAAAAGCCCAAGCCCAAAACAACAGGTATCATATGACCAATCACATGATCAGAATCCCTCTGTATTATATGACCAATCACATGATCAGAATCCCTCTGTATCATACGACCAATCACATGATCAGAATCACTCCAACATAATGTGGACGGAACAAAACAACAACAAACAAAAAAACAGGCATTCCCACAATGCCCTTGCAGTACTCACCATATCTGAAATGCACTTGTCAATCTGAGAGCGGAATGTGGTGATTTCTTGGTGAGTTTTGTGGTGAGCACGCAGCTGTTCCTGAACCTGCTGCAGGTCACTGCTGTACTCCTGTGACTCCAAACTTCGCTGAAAACACAAAAATAAAAAGAGTGTACATATGCAAAGAGCACGCTCTACCAGAACATAGCCATAGTTTCTGTGGTAACTCTCACTGGCCCCAAATCAACGTATCTCAGACCAAATCATCAATCTGTAACAAAGACATAAAGCCAAAACAACAAGCAAACAAAATGCTGACATGTGACTGACACAACACAAGAATACATTTTGTGTTAAAGTTCCTTTCAACTTGTGCTCCAAAGACCTTGCACAAACCAATCAGTCATCATGTCACTGCCCTTGCAGTGTTCAGGGCATGATGCTTCTCGTGTGGAATTCTCCGAGCTGTACTTTGTACAGATTCCACACTATAAAAATGGTGATGCAATAAAAATGACAACAGTACCCCACCCCTTGCACCCCAAAGAATGTCAAAAATTTAGAACTCTGTCAGCGTGAGCTGGATGGGTTATATGTAGCTCTGTGGTATTTTCATGAGCTTCTAATTTAAACACTGATGGGGTACCTCTAAATGTCTGAACATCTGAACTGCCCCCCCCCCCAAAAAAAAACACCCTCCCCACTCCCAACAAAAATAAAACAACCCCACCCTATGCTGCCCAGTACAGAATCTCAATGTACTAGTTCTCTTCACAGCAGTCCCTGAATGACTGACACAGTCCACTGACAGCGAGTGTGTACCTGCTGAGCGTCAATCCAGTCGAGACACTCCTGGACATGGCGGAAGGCTGGGTTGGTTTCCACGAGACGAACCTCAGTCACCACCTCTGTGCGCTTGGTCAGCGTGCGTCCTTCCTCCAGGTAGGACCTCTGCAGCAGAGGCTGGACCACGGCACTGTACAGCGTGGTCCGCAGGGCGGACATGCGAGACTGCAGCTCCGATACCCTGCAAGAGCAAAGGAAGCGCAGTTTCAGGCCTGGAAATACAGTGTCCTGCAAGCTCTGCAGATCAGTCAGTTCCTCCAACTCATCATGGACGTCATCATCATCACCACCCCCCACCCCACCCCCACCAAGAACCTACCTCTTGTACAGCGGCTGGGCCCGGGTGAAGTGGTTGTCCTTCAAGGTCTGCGAGTCAGTCAGCTCCTCCAACTCGTCATGAACAACATCAACACCACTACCACCACCAAGAACCTACCTGTTGTACAGCGGCTGGGCCCGGGGAAAGTGGTTGTCCTTCAAGGTCTGCAAGTCAGTCAGCTCCTCCAACTCATCATGAACAACAGCAACACCACTACCACCACCACCACCACCAAGAACCTACCTGTTGTACAGCGGCTGGGCCCAGGCAAAGCGGTTGTCCTTCAAGGTCTGCAAGTCAGTCAGCTCCTCCAACTCATCATGAACAACATCAACACCACTACCACCACCACCACCACCAAGAACCTACCTGCTGTACTGCTGCTGGGCCCGGGTGAAGCAGTTGTCCTGTGCAGATCAATCAAGTCCTCCAACTCATCATGAACAACATCATCATCATCACCACCACCACCAGTGACACCACCCCCACCAAGAACCTACCTGTTGGGCCCAGGGAAAGCGGTTGTCCTGCAAGGTTTGCAAGTCAATCAGCTCCTCCATGAGCAACATTATCATCATCACCACCACCACCACCAACACACCATCATCACCACCACTAACACATCACCACCACCACCACCACCCCCCCACCCCACCCCCACCAAGAACCTACCTGTTGTACAGCTGCTGGGCCTGGGGAAAGCGGTTGTCCTGCAAGGTCTGCACGTCGCGAAACATGGCCTTCAGCGTGTCCTCCAGGTTGCGCAGGGAGCGCTCCATGGCCTCGCAGTTGCGCTTGGCCTCGAAGGGGTGAAGGGTGCTGCCGCGCTGCTCGCTGTCCTGGATGCGGCGCTCCAGGTCTGCCAGGCTGTCGTCTGTGTACTTGCACTCTCGGTGCACCTTCTCTGCCATTCGAACCAGGCGCTCCTGTCTGTTGTGAAAAAAGGCAAGAGCAGTTGGGTTCGTTGTTGTTTTCTTTTTAAATTTAAGATGTTTTACTCAAGTTTTTATACCAGCTACAGCAACATTGTAACCCTAACCCTGAACAGATATGTAAGCATAAAAAAAGCAGCCTAACAAACTAAATAATGTTAGAACAAGACGATCATGGCAAAGAATGTACTTGTGCCACTTAACATTCAATGCCCATTATTTGGATTCATTATCATTTTGTCAGACTTTTTTTTTTAAGCCACAGCTGCAGAGCTGCTGTCAAGTTTGTTGTGGTCTGTGTTTATTTATGCATGTGAGGTGTGAGTCTTTATGAGCTGTTCCTACATACTTTGTTCTAGGCATCTGAGTTTGAGAGAAAAAAACTGTACCGTAATGCTTGGATACGTGTTAATGAATAAAAGCCCCAACAGTGATGTGCTTGGCAAAACAAAACAAAGCTGCAACAAATGTTCCCTGTAGCCACTTCTCTGGATTAGGTCTATACTTTCAGTGATAACAACCTGCACGACGTGGCAAAAGTTTAGCCCCTGATGCTGGGCCTAAAAGGTTGGGGGCGCTTTATATATATACCTGCAGGAAAATGGCTGCACATACACAATCTCACCCAGCTGTGGGAGAACCTCTTGAGTTCACCCTGAGAAATAAAAACTACAACCTGACGTTAACAAGTCAACATACATGGCTACACTCCCACACACAAGCAGTCCAACACAGGCAAAGCAAAAAGTGATGGGATAAACATGAAGAACAAAACCTCCACTGACTAACCTGACGATTTCTGCCTGCAAGGCCATGTCTCGTTCCTGCATCATGGCAGCGAAACGGTTCCAAAGACGATTCACATTCTGGGGAGACAACTCCTCTGGAATCCCCAGTTGGGACAGGTCAGCAGAGGTCAGTGACTGAAAATAACAAATTCCACTTGATACTAGAAAGTAGCTTTCACACCTGTGTCAAAAACAAAACCAGCAAGGATGTACAATTAAAAAAAAAAAAAAAACATACAAAAAACATGGCTCATACATAGTTAAACAAACAATGATGTGAAAGACCCAAACACACAATGGTTAAAAAGAACGCTAATTTTACTGGGACAAACATGTTTTCCATACTATAGTCCTTCATTTAAAGGCAGTGAAGAGCTCAGTTTTACTTTACAGATTTCAACAGCAACAACAACAACAAAATCCTGGGACTCCTGCTCACCTGAATTTCATCAAAAAGTCTGAGGAGTCTTTGTTTGGTTTCCAGCCGGGGTGGTACATCCTCCATTTTGAACCGGTTGAACTCTGCAAGCTGTGCCTGTGAATGACGCGGCACATTAGTTAATTCATAATGTACACAGATTAGAGCCGGGGAGGTGCCCTCTACTGCCCTGGCAATACCAACACTATTCCCCCACGGCAGCATGTCACTGACTGAAACAAAACCCCTTACTGAAGACAACAGCCCCTGTTTCTGGCTCCTGTTTTGAGACAGGTTCCATCACATTTCCATGAAAATGAACACCACCCCTCTTTTAAGATCAATACTCTGTGACACAACCCTTCAGATTCCATGGAAAGACCCACCACACACACACAGACACACAAGACCCATCTCTTTTACTAGAGCACTTTTCATTGTTTTCAAGGTCAGGGATTTTGATGGGCAAGGAAGACAATATATCAGTGGATTACCCCAGATTGAAAGATCACCCTGATGAAACACCATACCCCTTTCAAAACCAACTTTTCTGGAACCACCCCCTTCACATCTGTGTGAGCAAAACAAATCCCTGACCAAGAACCATTCTTAAGACCACCTTTGCTTGACTGATTTCTTTTTTTCTACTGGAAATGCTCTTTCTCTAACTCATTCATCAAGCATCCAACATCTTAAAAGCACACTGCTGCATAAAAACACTGAGAAGTCCCGATGCCTTTCAAAGACTTACAACATTTGTCAGCATGCAATAAATGACTTGCCGCCAGTTAACCCCTTCACTACACCAAGCCTGTAAAATGTCTGGGCTGAAAAGTGCACACACACGCCTGCAAACAGAGTAAGAAATTGTTCTAGTCCTATATAATACAGCTACTTTTGATACTGTTCATTTTGATGCAAATCTTTTTACATATTAATGCAGAAGAAGAATAAAATGCTGAAGGATTTCAACTTCTGCATTTTATCAGCTGTTTTCCAGTGACACCGCAGTGAACATGACAGTGAAAGGGTTAAGCAGCATTTCGTCTTAAAACTAAAAAGGGAGAGTTTGTCTCAAACAGTTTCACACACACACAGAAAGGAGAGGCTGCCTACTAAATCCAAACACGGAATCTCACCCGCATGTCCATGATGGACTGGGGGAAGTTTCTGTCCTGCATGAGGGCGGTGGCGTCACGAAGCCATGCTGTAAGGTTGTTGGCCAGGTCCCTGTACTCCTCAATCTTCAGCTGTCTCTCCTGGCAAGGGACAGAAGTCATGCTGACCATCAGTCTTAATCATCAGTGAGCACAATTACCACAAATGAGTAAAATTTCATCATCAGCAGTCACACGTCCTCACTACCCGTGGCATCATCACTAATATCATCTGATTCTTCATCGTTACCATGGGAGCAGGAGACAGGGGTTGCGAAAATAAGTTTTTGCATTCCTTCATGCGACAGTTTTCCCTTCAAACTAATAATATTATCCTCTAATACTAATTAAAATAAGTTTTTGCATTCCTTCATGCGACAGTTTTCCCTTCAAACTAATAATATTATCCTCTAATATTAATTAAAATAAGTTTTTGCGTTCCTTCATGCGACCGTTTTTCTTTCAAACTAATATACTATCCTGTAATATTAATTTAAAAGAAACATTATCATTTTTGTCTAATATCATCTTGCTGTGAACAGACATAAAATAAAACACAGGTTGACTGATATTATCATTTATTATAATCTTACGCACAAACATGATTGAATCTGATTCAAACAAGTAAACTACAAAATCAACAAACATGGGAGTTAACCACTGCCTGAAAGACGTCACACAAACACAATAACAAAGACCCGCGTCGCTTACAAAAACTCTCACCTGGAAGGTGAGTAAACACAATGAAACATAATCTCCACCCGAGGTACATCCTCCAAATTAAGTAAATTACGAAGGAACTTTTAGCTGAATCCTCACATTGTCCTTGAGAGACTGTTCCACACTGGGCACTTGTGGAAACACATCATACAGCGAAGACACGTAGGTCAGGATCGACTTCTCGTCAGGGTTGGGCACGTCCACATCTGATCAAAAATAAAAATAAACAAAAGCACAGGTAAGCAAACTGTCGAAACACATTATGACGCATACAGCAAGAACACCAAGGCTACTTCAGCATGCTGCTAAATGTTGCATAACAGCATCCACCTTCCAGAAACGGAGATAAATTCTCTGAAGACTGCATTGGTGGTACCTGGCAAACAGTGCTAGAAAAATTAACACCACACAGAACGTACATGGTTCTTCTCTATCCTACATCTCAATGACTTGTGAGGGAAGGGGGGTGGGGTGGGGGTGGGGTGGGGGGGGGGAAGCGAGGGGGAGATGCTGTGGGGGGTGCTTTTGTTATAACTTTGCTGTTGGTGAGGGTGTGGATACACTGTAATATAACTGTAAGGTAGCGTATTTGTTTGTGATTGCTGTACAGTGGTCTTTGTCGCACACTTTATAGTATGTTTATTTATATCTATATATACATATGCTCAGAACTTTGAATGTAAGGTTTGGTGCTCACACGCAATTATTATCAGTTTAAATGCTTCTGACGTGGCCGTGATGTTCTTTCAACATGCTGCTTTTAAATTAATGAGCCTTTTCTTAGAAGTTAGCTAAACTGCCCCATGAGGAATAATTAAGGCATACTGACTTGTCTTTCTCATCATTATTAAAACCCAATAACCTCGTTATTTTGTTTTCTGTGCGGGCAGGTTCACCGGGGTCAGAGACCACTCACTGTCCTGGGAAGAAAAACAACAACCGTGAGCCTGGAGCCTCATGATCTGCCCCTGCTGACCAGGCAGAGATGAATCACACCAGTTAGACTCACACCAGTTAGACAAGCGGACATGAGCCCCAAGTCCAGCTTTCCGTGTCAGGCTGCGGTGATGAGTCAGCCAGGGCTTTGCCAGGCAGGCCCCTCGCAGCCTCCCACGCCAGCCACACACAGCGTGAGTACTAAGGAGTTCCCAAGGGGATCCTCTTAACTGTAGTTTAACCCCGCTAATCTGTGCCCCAGAGGTGAAGCTGTCCCCGGCTTTACACCTGGCTGGTACAGTGCGTGGCAAGCACCTGTCACTCTGTTGTCACTGCCGCCGCCGCCACCTCCACAGTCCACAAAACCTGACAGCACCACAAATACACAGGCAGGAGAAACTTTGGGGAAGGGGGAGGTCGGAGGGAGAATCCTCCCGCCCCCCCCCCCCCCCCCCCCCCCACACACACACACACACACTTCTGCCTCCTTTCTGGTGATGGTAAGTAATGGACACTCTGTGAAACACCTATCTAGGGGAATTAACTCCCAGGGTGGTCATCAACAGGGACCAACTGCAAACCTCACACAAGTCTGATGGGCTCATTTGTCTATATTTGCAAAGAGCCAACTACAGAATGATTTCAGAAGGGAAAAGGTGGGGGTGCTGTGAGGGACTGGGTTGGGTGGGGGTGTTGGGGTGATTTGGGTGGCGGGGGGGGGGGGGGGGGGGGGGTGTCACATCTTATTAGTGGTTCAGGAAATGGAAAACTTCCCTGTACATTTGATTCTAACCGGGTCACTACATGAGAGCACACACAGCACGAGTGTGATGAGAGTACAGTACAAGAGCGAGGAACGAATTGCAAAATTGTGATAAAAGCACAGTACAAATGTGATGAGCAACCACTGAAAACCAGCCAATTAACACACAAAAACAAAACTGGTCCTTGGTGCTGAAGCTCAATGACAGACTCTGGCAAAGGGATCATTTAATTTTAAATGGAAATATCAGTCCAGGTGCTCTCTTCTTCTTCCCTTTTTTAAATCCTCAGTGGCCCCATGGGTGATGTCAGTGATGGCCAACATTTCCCTTCTTCTGGGTCAACGCAGGCACAGACTGGTGGGTGCCCCTCTCATCTCTGTGCTGACACAACACACTACAATCGGTGTGCACACACACCCAACAGTCCACGACCTCCTCCCACTATGAGAAAGCCTCATACTGATAACAGCTGGCGTGTGGAAAGGCACATATTCCAAGTGAAAGTAGTTTACTATAACACTACTCAGCATGAGGACTGTGGCTCTTAAAAAAAAATAGAAAATAAAAAAAAGGAGAAAAAGAAGAAAAGAGGAAGAAGAATGAGATGGAGGAGGAGGAAGATAAAGAAGGAAGAAGGAGAAGGGAAAGGAGAAGAAAAGTTACAACAGCCTCCCCACCTTCTACATCGAGAAGCCGAGTGACACCAAACTCCTTCTCTGCCACAGTGAAGGCCGTCTCCAGGTTCTGTTTGTTGCTGTTTTGTCGAGCCTGCCGGAAGTCTATCAACTCGGGTCTGCAATATCAGTTATTTCTTTATTTTAGTAACTGGATTTTAACAGCCTGTCAACCACACAGGGTCACCTCTGGACAATCAAACTCAATCACAAGCAAACACACACTTCAAAACCTCTCATGTATGTATTACATGTATACCCCCTTTCTCAAGTTGGTCCACAATACCAATCCCTACACAACAAAACATGCACACACAAACATCAAACACAAATATTTGAAAAGGGTTGGTCCCTTCAGTGTTACCCCTCTTAAAAGAACACATGTATAAGGCTAGGACATGCTGGTATCGTGGACCATTCCATGTAATTTGAAGTAAAACAAGACTATGTTGTACCGTTGTACTTGTCTGTTGTACTCAGTTTTCCTTTCCTCGGGGAAAAAGGAAGTGTTCCCTGAGAGTGAGACTCAGCAGAATGAAAGTGTAAGATGGTTTCTTTAACTTAATTCCATGCTGGTGTTGCCAACCATTCCATCTAATTTATTGATACCAATGCTCAGTCAGATACTCTGCCCTTTAATCAGTGAATCAATTGCAACAGCAGAAGCCATGTGCAGCTACATACTCAGTGACTAGCTGCCAGGCTGAATCCAGCCCATTCACCCATCAACCGCTCTTTATAGTTACTCCACATAAACCATTAACCCACACAAATGATTGCAGACACACATGCATGAATACACACACACACACACACACACACACACACACCACATACACACATGCATGCAAGCACACACACACACACACACACACACACACACACACCACATATGCAGGCATGCATGCATGCACACACACACACACACACACACACACACACACACACACACACACACACACACACACACACACACACACAGAGTAAGAAACAAGATACACACAAAAAGACATAAACACAGACACATACCTATGTAGAACATTGACACAGACCACCACACACTCCCAAAGAAAGAAAAAGGGAAAAAACAAAAACGATTAAAAAGAGAACACATGCAGCCATGCTTTACCTGTTTCTGTGAATGATGGAGAGGAATGCTTTGCCGTCACGCCACGAGGACGAGAAGTCTTTGATTTTGACGCCAGGGTAGCCCTCTGTTGTTCGCCGTGACCACAACAGCAGGGCATCGCGTGCGGAGATGTCTTCCTGGCCCGGTACCACCACATCGGAGATCTGCACACAGAGAAAAGTTCTTTGCAATGGGCAGTCAACAGATTGCAGACATCTGTACTCAGACAGAGAACAGCTCTTTGCAATGGGCAGTCAACAGATTGCAGAGATCTGCACTCAGACAGAGAATAGCTCTTTGCAATGGGCAGTCAACAGATTGCAGAGATCTGCACTCAGACAGAGAATAGCTCTTTGCAATGGGCAGTCAACAGATTGCAGAGATCTGCACTCAGACAGAGAACAGCTCTTTGCAATAGGCAGTCAACAGATGGCGGAGATCTGTGCACATTCAGACAGAGAAGTGCTCTTTGCAATGGTTAGTCAACAGATAATGATTCAAAAAAGAAAAGAAAAAAAAAGAAAGAAAAAAGAAAAGAAAAAAAAGGTGTTGTGTGTGTGTGATTAGAAAGGAAAAAAGTCAACAAGGAAACACACACACACACATATGTATATATATATATATAACACTGACAATAAAGTGCAAGCGAGTGTGCGCGTGCACGCACACACACGCACCCACACAATCACAATGGCCCCTCAAACATGCACCTGCCAGGGTAACAGGGAGGGAAGAGTGCCAGGTATTGAGTACAAACTGACAATGCTGCTTTCCTCATCACACAGTGGGCAATGGCTACATACAATATCTCTCTATCTATGTGCCAGCTGATGAGTCATAACCCTTCACAGGCTGTGCCTGAAAATATGCATTCTTACACACTGCTTTCAAGTGCACTTTATGTATGTTATTTGTAAACTGGCAAATGATGGTGAGTTATACAGTCAATACTCATGTTTCTGGCAGTCTAGTTAATCATAACAAAATCTCTCTCTCTCTCTCTCTCTCTCTCTCTCTCTCTCTGTCTCTGTGCGGTGAGAGCTTGATGTAAAAAGACCTTGAGTCTTCTGCACTACCCTCAGAAAATAAAGTTTATTCATTCATTCATTCTCTCTCTCTCTCTCTCTCTCTCTCTCTTTCTCTCTCATGCACACACACACACACACACACACACACACACACACACACACACACACACACACATGCACAAACACGCACTGATTAAATAATGGTTCCTTTTTCAGTTCGGGCTAGATTAACTGATGCACTCAGAGAGTCACACAGAGAAAGAGAGAGCGTTACCACATTATTTTCAGCTAATAAAACAAAAAGTCTTCACCCACCCACCCTGCTGAATAATTAAGTCAGAAAACAACTAGGCAAGCCGACACGGACGACAAGTCTTACTACGACATAAACTTCTTCATGACCCAATGAATCTTGGTTCCCACTTTGTTCTGTGAAATGTCTTTGTCATGTTAGACACTATGACGCGTGGTGGCGGTCATGCTGGGTTCAGTTTTACTACCTAGGACA
>OY757545.1:9090792-9111550 GCA_963584105.1 Alviniconcha strummeri
TAGTGTGTGTCAGGCTCATTTCCGTCTTTGCCGAACAGGAAACCGGAAAGGAAAATGGCACGTAAAAAGGACAAGGAAATACGGACTCCTTGGGCTCCTCCAACCCGCTTAATTTAACTCCCTTCTCCCGCCAGAATATGCCGTAAAACGCCCATCAACCCCCCCCCACCCCCCCCCCCACCCCCCCCTTGAGCGGAGCTGACCCAGCAAAACATTATGACGTTGGAGAAAACCCGCCTAATCCCGATCTTGCCCCGAGGGTGAGTAGGGTTTTAAATCGACACGATCTTACGGGACTCGGCGGCTAATCAGCAGAACTGGTTCTATAGCCCTGTATTATTATACCACAGCAGAGCCAGGCCGCCTTCTACTTCTACTACTACCACCACTACTACTACTATTACATATATATAAAGTACTGCGTATAGCACGGGTTCGCTGCCCTTCGCTCTGTGTCGACAATGACACACACAATGACAATGCTTATCGCGTGTTTACACGTCTGGGCCGCGTTCAAACAAATCCGCCACTCGCTGGCATTGAGCACGTATAGAGGCAGGCCTTCGGTCGCGAGCCCCTGCACTGCTTCGCTGAGGGGGCGGATTAGCTCAACTACGCAGCTAACGAGCCTTTAATTCGGCCGCCGCGTTGTTGAACGATGCCGACACACTGTTAGAGGAGAAACTTGGCATAGGAAGAACACAGACACAGACACAGATACAGGCACACACACACACACACACATTGGAACCGTTTCAAAGGCGACGGTGGGGGAACTTCTGAGAGATGGAATGGAGCGCATATGGGCTTTTCCGAGGTCATAAATATACCTTCTTGAACTGAACACACACACACACACACACGCATAACACACACACATACACACACACACACACACACACACACACACACACACACACACACACAGCACAGGCGATCACACACACGCACGCACGCGCGCAGACACACACACACACACACACACACACACACACACACACACACACACACACAGCACAGGCGATCACACACACGCACGCACGCGCGCAGACACACATACACAAACAGGTGCGTGTCCTCCTGAGACAGTCTCGCCTGCTTGTTTCTCGTTCGGCTTTATGTCGTGTCGACATTTTGTCTCTTCCAGGTTTTGTCGTTGCATGTTTCTGCAGGTGTCTTCAACATTTAGTCTTGACATATTTTGGGAATTTTCGACTTCTCTCGTTCCACATTTTCGGTGTCTTCGACTTCTTGTCATTCCACAAATAACGAAGTCTTCACGAACTAGTCTTCAGGACTATGCTCTACATGTGTATAGAATATCATCTTTAGGTTAATATGTATCATGTGAGCGCTCAGGGCGTTGATGAGCGCATGATAAATGTACATTATTATTGTTATTAAGTTCACGCTTTGCTGTTCGACCACCTGTTAGGCTGCCCTCTTCGACAAAATAGAATATCTTCGTTCCCCAGACCCGTCTCTTTTCACTGAAAGCTGAAACGGTGGTCTTAACCAGTCTCTTGTGAGCCGGTGTGGCCTAGCGGTAAGGCGTTAGGCTGGTAAGCGGAAGGACCTCGGTTCGATACCGCTTCGGCTCTCCTTTCTCATCAAAAAAGGTTGTGGTTTGTGGACACTGTCTTGTGACTTTGTCCATCACTTCCTACTGAAACATTAAAATGGCTCTCATCGCTGCCCATCTTAATGCAGGAATCATTCTGGTGGTGACAGTGTAGCGATAGGTATATAGTCTCCCTCTCCCCCCACCTCCATGCCCCCTTCCCCCCCTTCTCCCCGTCCCTAATAAGCCTTATGGTTTCTGTGGACGTTAAGCACCATGTTTACTTACTTTTAACCAGTCTAGGGGGACACGGACCTGTAAATTCACACTGGTGAATCCGTGGCTGCTGCTGTCGTCGGGTCGACAGGTAAAACCAGCTGGAGGCCACACTGCCTCCCGGCCGCACCACAACAATTGAGCAGGGCGAGTTCTTCGGTTTAATGAAGCACTCCTGTTCACGTTCTTGTTCTTCCGGCTGACCACCAGTCCGCGGGCGTGCCGCCAGCAGCAGTGACGACCCACGCCAGGTATGCAAGCAGGTGTTTGTCGCCCAAGTGGGGCGTGAAAGAGAAGATGCCAGGTTGGCTTCCTTCTGTCGGCTTGTGACAGTCGGACTTTCCTTTTCTTTTGGGAGACTTTGTGTATAATATTGCTTTTAAGCTGTTTGTGGGGCGTGTGTGTGTGTGTGTGGGAGGGGGGGGGAGAGAAGAAGGAAAGGAGATTAAAAAAAGAGTTCCATATATATATGTTTGGACAGGCGGGACTGAAAGGTTTGCAGTTGTCGTTGGTGGTGGTGGTGGTGGTGGTAGTAAAGCATCACCTTGTCTACCCCCCCCTCTCTGCGCTGTGTGTGTGTGTGTGTGCGTGCATGCGTGCGTGTGTGTGTGCGCGCGTGTTTGTGTGTGTGTGTGTGTGTGTGTGTGTGTGTGTGTGTGTGTGTGTGTGTGTGTGTGTGTGTGCGCGCGCGCGCGCGCGTTCTCCTCCTAAACGCGAACACATCTAGTTCCAGGTGTTTTCCAACCAGCTCACCCTAAACACGTTACATACTGCACACCGAGAGGAACAAAATCAATCTAAACAACCTGTAGTCAAAGAGACAACAACCCGAACAGAGAAGCAAGTGTTCGTTAAACATCGTCAAATACCTGTATAGTACGACTGTAAACAGGAAACTCGTTCTCGCTATAAAAACTCGGACTATTGCGATCTGAGATTCGCTGCTCGAATTCCAACAGACTGAACAGTTTCAAAGTAAGTGTTTGTTGAACACTGACAAAAGCCTGTAAACAGGGAACTCGTTCTCGCTATAAAAAAACTGAGACTATTCCGATCTGAGATTCGCTGCTGCAACAGACCGAACAGAATTTCGAAGTAAGCGTCTGTTGAACATCGTCAAAAGCCTGTATACGTACGACTGTAAGTGTAAACAAGGAATTTGTTCTCGTTGTACCTGGCCCGCCATGTGTCGACTCTCACACCGACCCCCCCACCCCCCACCCCTCTGTCCCGAGCCTTGCTTACCTACCTACATACATTCACTCTCTTATTGCACCTAACTGGTCACCACCGTAGACAGACTGACGGGGTCAGGTACGCCACGCCATAACTCATCAGCAGGTCTGGTGTCACCCCCACCTCCCTCTCTCTCACCTGTGTCACGGAGTCGAGCCTCCTCGTAGTGCAACATTGGACTCTTGGGTGGCGTGTCCACGTCGCCGCCCCACCCCCTGGGTGTGAAGGGGGTGCTGGGGTTAGGGGTGCCCCACCCCGGGTACTCCATAGCGTAGGCCTACGAGGGGGTTGGGGGTGGGTGAGAAGACTATGAAATCACCGACACCAATACCATACACAACGCTGAAATAACTCCATGGCAACACTTCTTCTTCCCTTTCTTTACTTTCTTCCAGACACGAAGACACTGCGCTGACACCGCTGATCACTCCTTCCCCTTCCCTGAGGAGCTGCGGGTTCCAAACTGATGCAGGTGCGCGAACTAAACTGAACTGCCGGAACTGAACTGAACTGAACTGAAAGCCGCGAGACTGACTGACTGAGGGAAGATACCCCAGCTCCGCTTGCCTGCCCCAGGTACGGAGAAGAAGCCGAAAGCTCAGGCAGGTAGGTGACACACGCACACACACCGTCAGGTAAACTTGAACACACTGACAGGTGCGCGCGGGGAATGAGGGCTCCGCTGGCTCGCTGGTGGTGGTGGTGGTGGTGCTAGTAGTGGTGGTGGTGGAGGGGGAGACGTCGCACGACTGTTAGTCCTAGTCCGTATTGTGACTGGCGGAAATCGTAAGGAGGGGGGGGGGGGGGGGGGGGGGGCGGCTCAGTGGCGACTTAACGCACCGATGGCAAAAGGTAAGTAAAGTGAAGGGACTGGCTGGGCCTGGGAGAAGTTGCTCAACCGGCTGTGACAGTGCAGCAGAAAGACTGACTACATTGCCCTCTGCGAGACATGAATGACTACACAACTCCAACGGCCTCTCCTTGGTCACTCGGCGGGCACTGACTGATGTGCCGGTGTGTTAGTCAGCGTGCGTGCGCGTGCCGCAGTGCAGGAAGTGGCCTAGTCGTCCGTCGGTGGGTGCGCGCCGCCGACGCTGCCGCAGCGATCCGGCCAAGCCTCCATGTTTCCAAGTTGGCGGACTGTCAAACAACAGGGAATGTGTCGCCTCTCTACCTAGCTAGCCCCGGCCACTGCTGACTCTCACAGTCTCCGTCCCCGCTCAGCCAGCACAAAGTCCTACTACAGCTACTCTCTCTCTCTCGTCTCTTCACTCGCTCCGAACAAACAACACTCGGGCTCGCTCGCCGTTATCGGCTTTTTAAACCGAGGGCTGTGCAATCTTCAAAAAATGCTCTTTGAAACTTTCAAGCCGGCGGTGAACGAACGGGCGAGCGGACACGACATGCCCTCGTTCAAGCCTCCAAAAAGGTAAGGTACAGACAGACGAGGACGGAGGGAGGGAGGGAGGGAAGGAGGGGGCACGTCAGTTGTGGAGGTGGCAGTAAAACGTGAAGTTAACAACTTTCTACGGCTCAGCGGCTAAAAGCGTTGAGTATCAATAGTTGTATAAAAATAGCATTTGCGGATTTAGCCAACTCGCCCAACGGCTGCCGCGCGGGCGTTGTGTGTGTGTCTGTGTGTGTGTGTGTGTGTGGTGTGTGTCTAGTGTATTGTGTGTCGTGTGCGTGAATGAGCGAGTGTGTAAAATTCACGGGAAACGCCGAGTCTGACAGACTCTGAGAGTGAGAATGGGGTCTCTCTGGGAGTGAGAGTTGAGTGGTGGGAGAGCCCCGACACTACTAAGTTCCAAGCTGCGGTTGGCTGAACCCAGAACTGAGGCCGTACCCGAACAGCAACAGTGAAACCAGCGCGAGGTCTGGATCAGCTTTCACGTCTAGCGCTCAATCTTTGCCACGGGACGGTCGGGCCCTTGGGTCATTACTGACACGTCAAAACAAAACATACATCTTGCACGTGTCCCCGCCGGCTGTCCGTCTGGTAGTACTTACTGGCAGTGCTACACCTACTTCTGTCTCGTGCAGAGACCATGGACTCGCTGGTAATAGTAAACATAGTGTTTAACGTCCACAGAAACTATACGGTTTATTAGGGACGGGGAGAAGGGGGGAAGGGGGTGTGGTGGTGGTGGTGGGGGGGTATATATATACCTATCGCTACATTGTCACCACCAGAATGACTTATGCATTAAGGTGGGCAGCGATGTGAGCCATTTTAATGTTTCAATTTGAGGGACAAAGTCAAAAGACAGTGTCCACAGACCACAACTTTTGAAGTGAAAGGAGAGCCGAAGCGGATTCGAACCGAGGTCCCTCCGCTTACCAGCCGTTAGGCGTTAGCCTTACCGCTAGGCCAAACCGGCCCACTACTCGCTGGTAGTAAGTAAGTAAACATGGTACTTAACGTCCACAGAAACCGGACGGGGAGAAGAGGGGAAAGGGAGTATGAAGGTGTGTGTGTGGGGGGGGGGGGGGGGAGTTATATACCTATCGCTACACTGTCACCACCAGAATAACTTCTGCATTAAGATGGGCAGCAATGAGTCATTTTAATGTTTCAGTAGGAAGTGATAGACAAAGTCACAAGACAGTGTCCACAAACCACTACCCTTTTGAAGAGAAAGCAGAGCCGAAGCGGTATCGAACCGAGGTCCTTCCGCTTACCAGCTGGCTTACCAGTTGGCTCCCCTCCTCTAACGCCTTGGGGGGCGGGGATAGCTCAGTGGTTAGAGCACCGGACTCGTGATTGAAAGGTCGCGGGTTCGAATCCCTGCTGGAACGGCGGGAGAATTTTCTTCTCCAGGGTCGACTTTCTGTGCTGACTCTTATTTCGGTATCCGTTCCACCCCCGTGTTACCACAGTAGCACGTAAAAAATCCCGGTCATTCTGCCAAAAGTGCAGGTGGCAGGTTACAGCTAAACACGCATACACCTTACGTATGTGGATTTTATTGAACTGTGCTTCGGCATTGGTCACAACTTGTCCCTAATATGTCAAATGACATCTGAGGACATTAAGCATCAACTCATCATCATCTAACGCCTTGCCGCTAGGCCAAACCGGCTCATACTCGCTGGTAGTGGTGAAGTGTTGCTTAGTGTCCTCAGATGTCAGTTGACATATTAGGGACAAGTTGTGACCAATGCCGAAGCACGGTTCAATAATTCTTTACGTCCACGGAAACCAGAAGGTTCGTTAGGACGGACAGCCCAGGACGTCCACCTCGACTCTCACACAGCTCCTGAACTATTAACTTCACGTCAATTTATACAAGTCCGTGTGCTACCGTAGCAAGAGACCATGTGCTTAAAAAATATCTGAAGGGCCAGTGGCAAAGGCTACCAGTCCCCCAAGAAATGTGTCACACGAGTTGGCTCCCCTCCTCTAAGCAGACGATGCATTTTTTTTATTTTTTTTCGACAGCCAAGCAAATCAAAAGAGGGGTGGGGAAGACTAGCTAGAGTTGGCAGTCAGCCTGACCGTTTTGTCAGCAGCCTGGCACCGTGACAATACCAACACAGGCTCTAGTGCTTCAAACGCCTCGCTCTGTTTGCTGCTAGCCGGAGTTTTATTCCGTGACACACTTTTGCTTGTCCCCAGTATTTAATTCCACGAGGCGGCATATATTTTGTGTCATCGTCATCATCACCACATAGCTGACATAATTTGCCCTCGGCAAAGCTCGCACAGCGACGCGGAAACCACGTGGTTGTCTACAGCGCGCGATCAATAAATCGAACAGCCCGCCGACGGGACTTGGCTTGCTTCGTTTTCTGGGTGGGCATGACGCGCTGTTGTAGAGAGTTTGTGTGTGTGTGTGTGTGTGTGTGTGTGTGTGTGTGTGTGTGTGTGTGTGTGTGTGTGTGCGTGCGTGCGTGCGTGCGTGCGTGCGTGCGTGCGTGCGCGTGCGTGCGTGCGTGCGTGCGTGCGTGCGTGCGTGCGACATTTGTGTCATTGTGTGCCACCGTGTATGCATCATTGCATGTCCCACTTTAATTCTGCATGTGCTCATCACTGAAGAGAATGTAAAAATTTATTATAATAATAATATGGACCTCTTCAGTCTTAGAATGTTGACCAAAGATATCACATCAATGAACGTCATGGTGACACTGCCGCCAAGAGCCAAATAGCACTTGGTGCTTTATGAATAATATATGGCAACGCTCTCAGTTCAAAAGGAAGGAGGAGACACAGGTGTGACAGGGCTCAGTCAGTGAGTCACAATCAAGTGCACTGACTCACTTATTATCAAACATCTACAAGTAAAAAAATGATGGCCAAATACATGCGTATACATACATAGTATCCCTTTTCAGAGTTCTAACTGAAACAGTTGCTGTGCTGCAGCAGTGACGCAAACACTAATGAGTATGACTCTGACATCACACAGAGAGAGAGAGAGGAGAGACTCAGAGAGAGAGAGAGAGAGATCATTATTATGGTAAGGTAAACAGGTTCATGAAGGAAATGAGTCACTGTGTAGAACTTTCTAACCAGAATGCCTACGCCCAGGCAGGTGGGGCTCTGAAAGATGTTACACGAGCAATCAAACACATAAAGGCTATCCTTTCAGTTTTTACTCCTGCTTGTTCAACCCCCTCCTATCTCCCTCCCTGTCTGGAGCAGTAAATACTGTATCATTTCTCTGAACAAACAGGGAACTCAACCTTGAGAGACAAATTTCCTCTGCATCATTCTTCGAAATAAACTTTCAGTAAGTAAGTAAATTGGTGTTTTACGCCCAGTCAACAAGTGCGGTTATATCAGCGTGAAAATCTTTCCAGGAGGAGTGCATTTTTCTTATTATTAATACAATAATAGAGTAATACTGTTATTTCAAAAGCAAAGCAAAATGAGTTCACTCCAATGGAATGTTTTGTTTATCATAGAGAGTCTATCACTATATATATCAGTTAGCCCTGGTTTGTCATTGTATCAGTATCACTATCAGGCTATCACTATCAGTGCATCACTCAGCATGTCAGTTCTGAAGTTCAACAAGGCAATAAACAAACCCCTTAGTATCAGATACACCATGGCTTTACTGTATGACCCATGTATAAAATAAGGTGTGGTGAATTCTCCAGAGATACATGTATTATATAGGTCCTCAGTTCAGAAGACACTGAGACTGAGAGCAATTATTTTTGTTTAAAAATTTTTAATATCTCTACATTATTATCCTGCATGTATTTCCCCATGGGAAAATGCTTCACTTTCCACAAGGAATTCCAGCCTTCATAATTATAGACTGCTGTAGTTCTATGCCTACTCAGTGTAGTACAGCAGTTAGTACTCATCAGTTCCTAATGTTGGCAGTATTTCTGCAGAATTTTGAACTGCACATTTTTGTTGCTACTCTCTCTCTCTCTCTCTCTCTCTCTCTCTCTCTTGTCACAGTCTCAGTGTGTGATCTTCACGCCCACACCACAATGGTACCTCAGATTTTCATCTCATCTGCGGCACTAGACATGAAACCCACTATCACCCTTGTGGTGTGTAATTTAAGCTACCTGCCCAATTCAAGCAAGGATTCCAACTGGCTTTCACTTCAGCACTGGGCCACAGGCCATGCCACTTCTCACATAGCATGCTGCTTCCGACAATTAGGGCTAACGGTAAAGTAACACCAACAGCAAGAGTGAGAGTGAGAATAGCCATAAACTCAGGAAGTCTACTAGAGACACTTTCAGAAAGTTCCGGGAGGTCAGACTGACACTGACTGCGTGAGGCGCCACCTGTTTTACGCTGTGCCCTGTTTGTTCTATTCAACTGACAGCATTTAGTGATGCAGGCAGGTTTAATAACAGTTTAATACAGTGTTTAATGATCCAGGCAATCAGTACAGTGTTTAGCAAGCCTGACAATCAATAGTATTTAGTGATCCAGGCAATCAATACAGTGTTTAGCAAGCCTGACAATCAATAGTATTTAGTGATCCAGGCAGTCAATACAGTGTTCAGTAACCCGGGCAGGTTTATTAATATTTTAATGCAGTGTTTAGTGACCCTGGTGACCAATATAGCATTCAGTGATCCAGGCAATCAATACAGTGTTTATTAAAACTGACAATATACTGAATATAGTGTTTCGTAAACCTGACAATCAATACAGTGTTTCATGATCCAGGCAATCAATACAGTGTTTAGTAAACCTGACAATCAATAACGTATTTAGTAAACCTGACAATCAATACAATGTGTAGTGATCCAGGCAATCAACACAGTGTTTAGTGATCCAGGAATCAACACAGTGTTTACTGGTTTAGTGATCCAGGCTGACTTGGTACAGTGTTTAGCGATCCAGGCAATTTTCTTTTTATTAGTGGGACTCCTGATGAAGAAACTTTGTACACCCCCTCCCGTACCCCTGACATCATGAAAAACTTCCTAAAAAGGACAGGGGGTCATTAGTGTAGGATTCATTTATGTATTCATGTATGCATTCAATTACAATACTGGTAATGTATTCATGTATGTATACAGTATTGGTAATGTGGAACTGGATTCTCCAAGGACAGCAATGTGACACAACAGACTTCTAACAAAACAATATGCAGAAAGTAACATTTTCTGTCTGTACCATTAAATGTACATGATGTCCTGTTTCCATGTCTAGTCAATCAGTGAGTACATTTAAACAAAACAAAAAAAGATTTAAAAAGAAAAAGGTTTTTCAAGATAGAGACATTTCCAAAAATGTGGATTTAAAACAGGGATGGTGATGATACTGAATCAGAACAGTTTCACAGGGTTCCTCTCTCAGTCTCATCAGGCGTTTTACTCTAAGTCAAAGCATATTATATATAGTATTTTCATATTAAAAAATAGTGTAAATGTAAAATTAACATAAATCTAATAAAATACTTTAATTATTAATAGTCCAAATAAAACTTAGTGGCCAATGGTATTGGTAAGCACTCAAATAATCGGGTCCGTGTTGACACTTGACTTGTAACAATTATAGCCACTCAGAGGAAGAGGAAGACATTCAACCGAGCTGGCTTAATTAAGTTAATATAGTAGAAATATTTATACCAACTACTTTACACCAACAGTGTCACTGACCCAAACAGACTTTATAACCACCACCACCAATCCTGAGTCATAGGCATGCCCCTGAGCACTGCCCAGCTTACCTGATGGAGGAGACGGTACATTCGTCTTCTGCCCATGGGGAGTTCGGACATGAATCCAGTAATAAATAAGTCATTGAACCTACACATGTTGATCCTTTAAGAGGTAAACACACTGTGGCAATGTGACCCAGTGACTTACTCACTCGCGGTTACACTAGTTACAGCCAGGTATCTCATAAACTCTGTCCTGATCCTAGTAGTAGATGGAAGATGGGTGTATTCAGTGATCAGATGTTATTGAACTTCAGTTTGTAGAGCAGGGTTAGTCACTTACACAGTTTAGTTACAGCTGATCATAAACTCCTTCCTGGTCCTGGTTGGAAGATGGGTGTGTTTTGGTGATCAGATGTTACTGACTCAGACTGGGAATATTGTACTTTAGTTTGTAGAGTGGGGGGTGTAGTGCATAATTTATAACAAGTCATGAGTTGTGACTGAGGGGAAGACTCATAAGCTCCAACCTGATTGACTGCTAAATAGTAATAGTACTAATACAGTCTGTCCTGCTCTGTTTCAAAACCCAGTGTTGTGACTTCTTGGATGTGACAGTGTGTGTACATATATAATATAAAGATGTATACATGTACATCAAGTGCTACATCAGTACATGTGTGTGTGTGTGTGTGTGTGTGTGTGTGTGTGTGTGTGTGTGTGTGCATGCCTGCATGCATGAGTGTGTGTGTGTGTGTGAGTGTGTGTGTGTGTGTGTGTGTGTGTGTGTGTGTGTGTGTGTGTGTGTGTGTGTGTGTGTGTGTGTGTGTGTGTGTGTGTAAACAGATCAGATATAATAATGTGCATGTGCATTTATTTATCCCGAGCAGCAGTGATAATGATCAGTGCTGTCTGTCAAGAGTGCTGACCAACAAGGCAAGTTCTAACAAAATATGTATTTCAGATGTACTGAACTTTGTACTAATTTTTAAAAATAATACTGTAAGTAAACGTCACCGCCCTGGATGCAAAATCAGAGACTCAGAACAGCACACCAAATTCACTGAGTCAGGTGCCTGTACACAACACAACTACCTAACTGCATCAGTAAGTACCAGCCACTCTGAGTTCAGCTACACATATAACTTATAAAGTTATATAACTCCTACAATTAATGCTAATGTAGTAATACTGTAATACCAATAACAAAGACAAAGTGAATGATTTAACCTTGTTGGACACAACCCAGGACAGCCAAGTCATGAGTGTTCATGGCATGGCCTCAAGTGACCCCAGCATTGATCTATCATTATATGATTATGAATGAGCCTAATTGGTACTGGTAGAGATGAGCGTAAGCAGCCACAGCATCTGTGATGGTGCTTGGTCGATGCAGATGAGTACTGATCATCAGACTAACAAACATATATATATATATAACTGTGACAGTACCACAGTACAGATCTACATACAACTGCAACAGTACCACAGTACAGATAATATATTTATTTATATATAAATTTATACGGCTATACTATTTTTTCTATTTTGTTGTTGCTAAGACATGATTAACCTCGATGAACACACCCAGTCACAATAACAATTCAACAAAAACTAAGTGGCAGTGTGACCATGAGTGCCTGACCCCGAGAAGCCTTAGTCACCCACACACAGTGCCAAGTGATTTATTAAGTACTGGCAATCCTGGACACCACCCAGTCTGTCTGATACAGATGGCCCTGTCTGGTGATCAGACCAACAGCAATGTCAACAATACAGCAATACTTGTATGCTGCATGTTATTGATCTAATGTAAGTCAGTGGCAGTTATCCTGGGCACACAACCTCGCAAACAACAGGACAGTAAACATTAAAACAGTGTCTGTGAGGCACCACACTTTTCTTCTTCCTTTTCATTTAAAGTCTTTTCGTGTCTAAGGTGATGTTAGACTGATATTAAAATTATTGGGATAACAACTTATGTTGACCAACAAGTTACAGTAATAGTAATACTTACTCCAAAACAGTAACACTAACACAAGTAACAGTCCTTTAGAATAAAAAAACAAACTATGTGCTTCATACAGGGCAGCTTGTCTGGTGATCAGACTAATTATGTATTGCAACAATATATTAATATCATAGCAATACACTGGCACAAGAGCTGTTATGTTATAAAATAATACTATTAATAGTAGACACAAAATCGCAACAGAGTGCCAGTGAACAGTGTGCACTGTTACTAGTGTTAGTGACCCACACTGCCACAGTGTCTGCCACTTACCAGTGATTCTCGGCACCACCCTCTCTGTCTGTTAGTGACAGTGATCAACTGAAATCAGCTCATCTGCTCATCAGCAGTGGATTCTATATAATATATAATAAATTGTGTGTGTGTGTGTGTGTGTGTGTGTGTGTGTGTGTGTGTGTGTGTGCACATGTGCATGTGTGTGTGCATGCATGCGTGTGTGTGTGTGTGTGTGTGTGTGTGTGTGTGTGTGTGTGTGTGTGTGTGTGTGTGTGTGTGAGTGTGCCATGGTGTGTGTGTGTGATTGTGCATTGGTGTGTGTGCATGTGTGTGTGTTTGTGTGAGTGACTGCGCCACAGTGTGTGTGTGTGTGTGTGTGTGTGTGTGTGTGTGTGTGTGTGTGTGTGTGTGTGTGTGATATTGTTTTAATTGTTATGTGTGGTACTTTAATTAACTATTTTAATTACATTACCTTGTGATAAACAAAAACAAGTATGTGATCATAAGTTTATTACTATTTTATGATGTCATCACAGTTTGTTCTATAGTTATAACTATGGTAAGACCCTTTTGTTGGTGGTGTTGTGTTTGTTGTTGTATTGTTCTTTTAACTTTATGTAGTCATTATTTTATGAACCCGCCATGACCACAACAAAACTGCCCCTTGTGCAAGTTCGGGGATCATTACAGTTTTTTTTATTTGAATCTGAATTTGAATATTCTAAGTCTGTGGACACAAAGTGACACTGCACTGTAAGACTAAGAGGCCATAGCACTGCCATGTCTGTCTAATACTTTGACAGTAATCAATATGTCTGGTGATCAGACTAACATTATTTCTAAGTGCAGAGCTCTACATAAGTACATGTTATGGATCCATCCCAAGTCAGTGGACACAAGGTGACAATCAACAGTGCTGTCAGTGTCAGTGACCATAGTGTCTGTGACTAAACTGTAATCCTCAGCACTGCTATGTCTGTCTGATACTGTGACAGACAATCAACAGTGCTGTCAGTGTCAGTGACCATAGTGTCTGTGACTAAACTGTAATCCTCAGCACTGCTACGTCTGTCTGATACTGTGATAGACAATCAACAATGCTGTCAGTGTCAGTGACCATAGTGTCTGTGACTAAACTGTAATCCTCAGCACTGCTATGTCTGTCTGATACTGTGATAGACAATCAACAGTGCTGTCAGTGTCAGTGACCATAGTGTCTGTGACTAAACTGTAATCCTCAGCACTGCTATGTCTGTCTGATACTGTGATAGACAATCAACAGTGCTGTCAGTGTCAGTGACCATAGTGTCTGTGACTAAACTGTAATCCTCAGCACTGCTATGTCTGTCTGATACAGTGGTACATTAACAGCTTGTCTGGTGATCAGACTAACATTAAAAAAAAATTAAAAAAAACTTAATACATACAGCTGCCTGTTGTGAATTTTAATTTCTAAGTCAGTGGACACAAAGTGACAATCAACAGCACTGTCACTGTGTCAGTGACCACAGTGTTTGTGACTAAACTGCGATCCTCAGCACTGCCCTGCTGTCACTAGTGTCAGTCTGATAATCACCTGACATGTCTGCTGATCAGATTAATGTAATTATTTCAACAAAAACTGAATAAATACAGAGAGCTACATGTTGTGGATTATAAGTCAGTGGACATGAAGTGACAATCAGGAGGTCTGCTAGTGACCACAGTGTCTGTGACTAAACTGAGTAAACTGCAGTTCTCAGCACTGCCCTGTCTGCATACACCAGCTTGTCTGGTGATCAGACTAACATAATTAATTCTTTAGACAAAAACTATTTATAATGAATACAGCTACATGTTGTGTGCTATAGTGAATAGTCTAAATCAGTTGACACAATGTGACAACCAACAGCACCATTGGTGACCACGGTGTCTGTCTGTGGCTTACCAGCAACTCTCAGCACTGGCTGGTCTCACTGTGATACACTGGCTTGTCTGGTGATCAGACTTACATAATTATTTCTTCAAACCAAAACTGAATAATATATATATATACAGCTACATGTTGTAAATTTTAATTCTAAGTCAGTGGACACAAAGTGGCAATCAACAGCAATGCCAGTGACCACAGTGTCTGTCTGTGACTAACCTGCGATCCTCAGGACCGCCCTGTCTGTCTGATACAGTGATACATTAACACTAATCACAGATTGTCTGGTGATCAGACTAACATAATTATTTCTTGAAACAATAACTGAGTCAGTACAGAGCTGAGCTCTACATGCTGTGGATTCTAAATCTAAGCCAGTGGACACAACATGACAACAGCACTGCCATTGACCATAATGTCTGTCTGTGACTTACCGGCAATTCTCAGCACCGCCCTGTCTGCCGGGTCAAGCTGAAGGATGCAGAGCGGTATGCTGCCCTGGTCATCCCAGTAGCTCAGGTCCAGTGACCGGCCCCAGGGACTTTCCATCATGTTGACGGTTTACTCCACGAACTGCACGCCTTTAGCTCATCGTCTGTCCGCCAGAAACTGGCTCACTCCCAGCGCCAGTGGTGCTACTAGTACTATTCCCTTGTCTGGAAGGTATCCCGTCTTCTGTCAGCATCTGAAACCAGCGGAAAGAACACACCCTATGTCAACACGGCTCTTCGCATCAGCGGCCGCGTCCGTCACACACCGTTACACGTCACACTCGTACTAGGTCCCTACGGTTTGACCTATGGCTTGCTAATCATTCTCTGACTGGTCAGAACTAGTGGGCAGAGTCGGGGTCATTGTGATGTTTTTTCCCCCTTGTCTTATTCTTCTCTGGCTCCCTCTGCAGCATCAACAATGTATCGTCACTAACATGGCCGCTTCGTTACTCACACTCTAAGGCAGCACGAGTAGCTTCCCTTATTCCGAGTGGGAACACACTCGGCGAAGCTCGCGTTCGATCACAACACAGTTGCGGCACTACACGGGTCCCGTTATCACAGCGTGAAGCGAAAGATCACATAGTTTGTACACACGCACTTTCTCGCCGCTCAGAGTCGAAAATTCTACAGTGCTGTCAACACATAACGCCAGAGGGAGGCGGACGGATCTGCATGAAACTCAATCGTGTTACAGTGCATGTGCTGTGACCTTTTACCGGCAGGTCTCGTGCATCCAATCGCACGGCAGCAAAATTACGTCATGCTGCGCGTGCGGCTGAGATAAAGAACCGTACCGATCATTATCAATGAAGATGTGCTGGGTAAGGTAGAGCGTCCTTAGTGATGACGTGTAGACCCAGCTCCTCCACTCAGTCTGAAAACCACCCGATTCATGAACTGAACTGACGGTTAAAAACAGCTGCAAACGGTTCTTTCACCCGCCGTCTCTGCGCCGAAGTGATCAAATGTTTGCCGGCAGCCCAAGTGGCCGGGGAGGAGGGAACTAGGAGGGGGTGTTGAACCGAGGAACAGCGGCGGGCGGGGAAAAGGTACACGGCGATCCGCGATCAGAAGCCTGCGTGGGAACCGTTGTGTTGTCGTGTAGCGGCCGAGGTCGGTACGGCACACACTGACGTTCCAACACATAACGGGGGCCCCTCCACTAACTACATTGAAAAACGGCTAGTGGTCTTGGTAGTGTCGGGGTGTATACATGAAGCGTTTGGCCTCACTGGCCTGGCCTTCGCTGCGGCTCTGATCCGCCCTTAGATAACGATGCGGTAACCAAGGAAGCCGGCACTGGCGTTACCGGCCGATGGACTTTAGTCATACGCCGTGATTCACGGCTCTGACCTCACGGACTGATCATGGCCAGCTTACTCCGATACGAGTAGGATTGTCGGTGGCGGTGACCCGCACTGCGACCGTCCCAGCTGTGCCCTCGCCAAAGGTCGGAAACCTCTGATGTCGCGCTCAGCCGAGTCGATATAATAATCATAATAATGAACAGCGAATTCTATAGCGCGCCATCTCGTTCGGGCTCGACGGAGAAGCGCGCACTTTACTGACATTAGTGCTACGTGAAGTGAGGTACCCGGCAACAAGTGAATACAGTAGCTAATAAGAGTGATTTAATAAGAGTAATAAAAAATAAGAGCGTGTGTACGTGCGTGTGTGTGTGTGTGTGTGTGTGCAGTCATGTTGTATGTATTGAATTTTGACAATAATACATATTGTCAAAATTGCGAAGAACGTGTAGGGCCTGTGCGGGTTAGGCGCTCGAAGTATTCATTATTATTATTATTTAAAGTGGCATTAATGTGGGAACAAGGGGAGGGGCCTACAGAAAGCTATAGTCATGGTTATACTCAGGCTCCATTGTTGTTGTTGTTGATGAAGTGTTGCTTAGTGTCCTCAGATGTCAGTTGACATATTAGGGACACTGAGTTGTGACCAATGCCGAAGCACGGTTCAATAAATCTTTACGTCCACGGAAACCAGAAGCCTCGTTAGGACGGACAGCCCAGGACGGCCACCTCGACTCTCACACAGCTCCTGAAGTATGATTTATTGTTGTTGATGATGATCGCTTTTATATAGCGCTATTCTCCACTCTCGAGCAGTCAGTGATTCTGCATCAGCATGAGTGACTAATTTTTTTATAGCGCGTTTTTGAATATCCACCGTAGCAGTGTGCTTAACGGCACTGACATAATTCGTGGTAAACAACTACAGAACACCATTGAAATTCAGTAGTCAGCACGCCAAAAGAGATGGTTGGTAAATTGAGTTGAGGCGGCTCAGTCAAAGTGCTTGAATGAGGCTTTTGATCGTGAAGTCGGCCAGTGACAGAAATGATACATTAGCGAAACTTATACTGATTCAGTTAGTCAGAGCTCAGAAACTTCGTGAAAGTCGAGGTGGCCGTCATGGGCTTCCCGTCCCTAATGGTCCGTACGGTCTCTGTGGACGTAAAGCAACACTGAACTAAATTACACTGACTTGAACCGTTCATCTCCCACTCAGAGCTCAGGAGCTGTGTGAAAGTCGGGGTGGCCGTCCTGGGCTCCCCGTCCCTAACAGTCCTTAATACGGTCTCTGTGGATGTAAGAGTTCGAAGAGCAGTGTGGAAGTCAAAGCGGCCGTGTCCCTAACTCAAGTCCTTATGGTCTCTGTGCCGGACGTAATACAACATTGAAGTTGAATTTGATTTAGTTACTGCAGTCTGTCAGCCGTGACTGAGTCCGCCCAGTAACTCGATTCACATGGCGAGTCCAGCTGGCGGGACGATCGGACGGTCAGTCAACACGAGTAAGCAATAATAATCAGTCAATCAGTCAAATGGTATTTGTATGGCGCAAATCCATAACATTATAGGAAGTTTTACGCGTCTCGCCGCATAATATACTATTGTAGGCCTACTACTAACGCCAAAACACTCGTACATGACCTGAAAATGATAATCTGTGTATCTATCGATCTGTTTGTCTGTATGCTGGTCTGTCTGTTTCTGTGTATTCGCCTGTCTGTCTGTGTGCCACCTATCAGTTTATCTGTCTCTGTCTGTCTGTCTCCCCCCCCCCCCGCCCCCTCTCTCTCTGTCTCTTATTGTCTCTCTCTGTCTCTTCTCTCTCTCTTTCGCTCTCTCTTTCTCTCTCTCTTTCTCTCAAGTTTTTGTTTCCGCCTCTGTATATTTCTCTCAGTTGCTCTTTTTTCTTGTTCGTCTCCTTGCATACTTCTCTTCCTCTTTCTTTCTTGTTTCCTCTGTTTCTTCCTCTTTCTTTCTTGTTTCCTCTATATTTACCTCTTCGTTTCTTGTTTCTTCTGTATGTTCCTCTTCCTCTTTCTTTCTTGTTTCCTCTATATCTTCCTCTTTCTTTCTTGTTCCCTCTATATCTTCCTCTTTCTTTCTTGCTTCCTCTGTATCTTCCTCTTTCTTTCTTGTTTCCTCTATATCTTCCTCTTTCTTTCTTGTTTCTTCTATATCTACCTCTTCGTTTCTTGTTTCTTCTGTATGTTCCTCTTCCTCTTTCTTTCTTGTTTCCTCTATATCTTCCTCTTTCTTTCTTGTTTCCTCTATATCTTCCTCTTTCTTTCTTGTTTCCTCTATATCTACCTCTTCGTTTCTTGTTTCTTCTGTATGTTCCTCTTCCTCTTTCTTTCTTGTTTCCTCTATATCTTCCTCTTTCTTTCTTGTTTCCTCTATATCTTCCTTTTTCTTTCTTGTTTCCTCTATATCTACCTCTTCGTTTCTTGTTTCTTCTGTATCTTCCTCTTCCTCTTTCTTTCTTGTTCCCTCTATATCTTCCTCTTTCTTTCTTGTTCCCTCTATATCTTCCTCTTTCTTTCTTGTTCCCTCTATATCTTCCTCTTTCTTTCTTGTTTCCTCTATATCTTCCTCTTTCTTTCTTGTTTCCTGTATATCTTCCTCTTTCTTTCTTGTTCCCTCTATATCTTCTTCTTTCTTTCTTGTTTCCTCTGTACCTTCCTCTTTCATTCTTTTTTCCTCTATATCTTCCTCTTTCGTTCTTGTTTTCTCTATATTTTCCTCTTTCTTTCTTGTTTCCTCTAGCCTATATGTTCCTCTTCCTCTCTCTTTTTTGTTTCCTCTATATTTTCCTCTTTCTTTCTTGTTTCCTCTATATCTACCTCTTTCTTTCTTTTTTCCTCTGTATCTTCCTCTTTCATTCTTGTTTACTCTATATTTTCCTCTTTCTTGTTTCCTCTAGCCTATATGTTCCTCTTCATCTCTCTTTCTTGTTTCCTCTATATCTTCCTCTTTCCTTTTTTCTCTACATCTTCCTATTTCATTCTTGTTCACTTTATATTTTCCTCTTTCTTTCTTGTTTCCTCTAGCCTACATGTTCCTCTTCCTTTTTTTTTTCCTTTTTCTAAGCTCCTGCCACCCAAACCAGCCGTTCCCCGCATTGTCTTGGTGACACTAATTTCATAATGAATTCCCAGGGAGCCAGGGTTACCACAGCGTGACAGAAATTGACACACTGCAACGTCCACTCATGAATATTTGATAGCACGCGTTGCGTGGGCAGATCATTTATATGACACCGAGGTGACCTAAATCATCGTGACCATTCTCGTGCTGCAATGACGTCACGTCAATGATCTCTGCGCAGCGTGGTTTAATAGTAATAACTTTGATCATAATAATGTTTTGTTTTTGTTTGTTTTGTTTTTTTCAAGCAAAAACTTCTGACATAAAAACCGAGCTCGGCGCGCTATACCTAAACCACATTTAGACACCCACGTTGACCACAAGCAAAAAAGGTTGGATAATAATAATGATTACAAGCAATACAAACCACAGGAAGCCAAACAGCCTACATCACACGCGCGTGCCGCACACACACACACACACACACACACACACACACACACACACACACACACACACACACACACACACACACACACACACACACATGTGATGCGATGGTAGGCGGTGCCTTCGCTTCGTCAGTGTAAATGCTTGCAGAATTCGTATTATAATGAAACGAATCTCAAACAGAACGAGGCCCAGAGCGCTCGTGCAGAATCAACACACTATGTACTTGTGTTACGTATTTCGAGCGCTAATTAACTCCCTTGAGTGTCCGCAGGCTATTATAATGATACGTATGTAGTGGACAGTGAGTGCAGACTCATAGCGTATGGCATGATGCCACCGGCATAGGCGTTGCTGTACATGTGTTTGTGTTTGTGTGCGTCAGTGTGTGTGTGTGTGTGTGTGTGTGTGTGTGTGAGAGAGAGAGAGAGAGAGAGAGAGAGAGAGAGAGAGAGAGAGAGAGAGAGAGAGAGAGAGAGAAACAGAGAGAAACAGAGACAGACACAGATTGATCAAAGATGCTGGTAAAGTCTGCAAAAAGAAATACCGTCCGAAATAAACTTTAAACTCCGACACTGCCGGCACAGGTAGCCTATCAGAGAACATAGCCAGCGAGAGCCCTGCCGGCGATAACTGCGGTCCATAAAAACACAGTCCTCACTACAGGAATAATAATTCCCCTATCGCCGCGTCTGACACCACTCACTCTTTATGTTCTCACAGCGGCCAACACTATTGGGATGCACCAGGCAAGCTGCTGCTATCCACGGTCTTCATAAACAACTTAATGGTGAAGACAGGCAGGCAGGCAGGCAGGCAGTCCTGGGGGGGAGGGGGGGGGGAGGGAAGTGTGTGTGTGTGGGGTGGGGTGGGGGTGGAGTGGATATAACTTATAGAGCTGTATGTCTGCCTCATGCATCGCATCTCATGCGTCGCACCTGCCGATATCATAACTCCGTGAGACTGGCACTGTCAAAAATGGAGTATAATGCCAAGAAGAAAAAAAGATGGGGGCGGGGGATGGAAAGGGGGGGGGGAGACATGGGGGTTGGGGGGGAAGCGTCTTCTACATGGAACTCTCAACGCGGTGCAAATAA
>OY757545.1:9111750-9116750 GCA_963584105.1 Alviniconcha strummeri
TACAAAAAAATAAAATAAATCATTGCCCTCCAAAAACCGGAAAGGGGTAAATCAGGTTGTGCCTGTTCATCTTATCGCCAATGCGGAGAGAAGACGGGTCTAATCTTATCCCCTAGTTTTAAGCGTTTCTCCACGAACAGGTATTTGAGTTGCAGTGCAGTTGCAAGGTCGGTCTTCTGTCGTGTTAGTGTAGTGTGGTGTGGTGTGGTGTGGTGTGGTGTGGTGTGGTGTGGTGTGGTGAGGTGCGTGCGTGCGTGCGTGCGTGCGTGCGTGCGTGCGTGTGTGTGTGTGTGTTTGTGATGTGCAAGCGTGCTTGCATGTATGCGTGTACGTCAGTGTGTGTGTGTGTGTGTGTGTGTGTGTGTGTGTGTGTGTGTGTGTGTGTGTGTGTGTGTGTGTGTGTGCGTGCGTGCGTGTACGAGCGCATGTGTGCACGTATGAGTAGTCGACTGTGAGCGCGCTTGTGTGTGCGTGCGTGCGTGTGTGCGTGTATGTGTGCGTGCGTGTGTGTGTGTGTGTATGAACGTATATGTGCGCGCATGTGTGGGGGGAGATGGGGGGGGAGTGGGGAGGTGGCGGGGGGTTGGGGGGGGGGGGGACTCGGATCTGCACGTCTCTGCAATCTTATCCCCACCCACCACCACCACCACAGCGCCGCTAGACGTTTATCCCGGGCTGCCCGTCTGCGGCGTCCGCGAAGCACAGGCCCAGGACAGGAGGAAACTTTCCCTCCAGCCAACAAACAACTCCGTGTCCACCCGCAGCAGCGGCGGCATGATTTCGCGCTGCACCCGGGGCCTGTACGTCTGCAACACTCTGCTTGCCTTCTGCTTGGTCTTCTGCTTTTCTTTTTCTTTTCCTTCTTCTTCCGTGGGTGCTCTTACGTGTTGTATTAGGTCTCTACGTGAGCATAAAGGGACGCCAATTTGTACAAGGGCATTAGGGTGCTTTGTGGAGCCACTCTGGGATGGGCATCCCGCCATAGGAAGTGTACTGTTAACTGCACCATCAACGGAGATAAGAAAAAACAACAACCCCGAGACTGAGAGGGAGGTTGGGGTGGAGAGGGGGCGGAGATAGTGGGGGCGGCGGGGTAGGGGTGGGGTGGAGGGTAATGGGGGTGGGGGGTGGGGGGGGGGGGGGAGGGAGGCAAGGAGAACTCAGAACTTCATTACCCACGGATTGAGAAAGACAAACCCAGAAGTTTATTGGAGACAGACAGACAGACTCAGAATGTTATTACCTACGGATTGAGATTTTAAGCAATAGCCTATTCTTACAATGTTAGTGTCTTCACTAATCTACAAACACAGACAGACAGACTGACACGAGACAGAGAATTCATCGCTCACAGCCTTGGTTTGCCCCCCCCCACCCCCCCCCCCCCCCCCCCCCCCCCCCCCCCCCCCCCCCCCGGTCCCCCACCTGCCCCTACCCATATACCTATAACCCCTCCCACCTTCTATATTCAGTAAAATATCTGTGAATGGGTCAGTTACAGGACATGGATTAAATTGGGTGGCCCAGCAGTTAGGCCCAACATTTGTGTTAAATAAGCGTTGCCACAGTGGACATCGTACTATACTGACGTAGCCCCTACAAGCACCGCACAAGAACAAAAAAGAAAAGAAAAAACTTTGATTTTCTTAAACAGAAAGAGACGGAACACAGGGGAAGAAGGAAAAAAACACACCAAAAAAACGAGAAAAACAACAACATCGTTTCAACAGTTAACTGTCAGGTCACAAACGTGACGGAAAAGAGTATTTGATAACAGGTATGTTCTGGTCAGGTGGATACAGAGAGGAAAGGAAGCGGGAGAGAGATAAAGGCGAAATCCCCAAGCGTGTGTGTGTGTGTGTGTGTGTGTGTGTGTGTGTGTGTGTGTGTGTGTGTGTGTGTGTGTGTGTGTGAGAGAGAGAGAGAGAGGGGGGAGGGAGGGGGAGGGAGAGACTAACAGACAGACAGACGCTGACAGGCACAGATAGTGGCAAAAAGAGAAAGTTTAACAGAGGACAGAGATACAGAGAAAGCTGGAGAGAGAGTTTCGTGGTGAAAATGAGAGAGAAAGGGGGGGGGGGGGGCGAGACAATGTAAAATACGACTGCGATATATTAGCAGTGCATCTGTGACCTTGTCTCTGAACTATAATAAATTCCTAATATTTCTCTGAACCATAATAATTTCCTAATATTCTCCCTCAATGTAAAGTATCAATTCTAAACTAACCCGACTTAACCGTAAACACTAAGCTTTCCGTAATTGTAAACCCGACCCTTTCCCTTGCTCAGTGTAAATCTGATCCTAATCTAAGCGTAAACACTCACCCTTTCCGCCCAAACTGTAAAGCCTAGCTCCTTGTCCAACTATAAACTTGATCCTTAACGTTACTGTAAACCCTATAACCCTTTCGGGCCGTAACAGTAAACCCATACGTATTCTAACGTCTAACAGTAAACCCATAACCTATTCCTTCACTAGAAATCCTAACCGTAGCTAACTTTAAACCCTAATCATTTCTCCAACTGTAAACCCTAACCAGGTATGTCACCGAGATAGGTGGGGGCTGCACACACTACCCCGACTGCAAATACTATCCCTTTCCCTGAATGTAAAGTATAAATCCGGGTTAGTGTAAACATTTTTTTCTTCCCTAATTGCAGACTCCAGTCCTTTACCCATTCTAACTGTACCTGTTTAATGTAAACAACAACTTTTCCCTAACTGCAAACCCCAATCCTTTCCCCATTCCATAGTTCAGGAGCTGTGTGAGAGTCGAGGTGGACGTCCTGGGCTGTCCGTCCTAACAAGCCTTCTGGTTTCCGTGGACGTACAGATTTATTGAACCGTGCTTCGGCATTGGTCACAACTTGTCCCTAATATGTCAAGTGACATCTGAGGATATTAAGCACCAACTCATCATCATCATTTCCCCATTCTAACTGCAAACCAAACTCGAGCCTTATCAGTCGTCACTGTAAACCTGAACCCTTTCACATTATAATCGTAAACTCTAATGTATTCCAGTAATTGTAAACCATCCACAGGGTGTTTGTACTCTGGTCATGATGATGATGTGTGGCTTAATGTCCTCGGATGTCGGGCTGACATATAAGAGTGTAGTGTACCCTGGTAGAGTTTATGTTCTTTGTATTTACACGCATGCCACGTGATGGGAAGTTACCGCAGGCGACTCAGGTCAGTGCTGTTGTGTTCGTGCGACATTTTCCGAGGACTCCGTGGAGTTTATGTTCCTTGTATTTACACGCATGCCACGTGATGGGAAGTTACCGCAGGCGACTCAGGTCCGTGCTGTTGTGTTCGTGTGACATTTTCCGAGGACTCCGTGGAGTTTATGTTCCTTGTATTTACACGCATGCCACGTGATGGGAAGTTACCGCAGGCGACTCAGGTCCGTGCTGTTGTGTTCGTGTGACATTTTCCGAGGACTCCGTGGAGTTTATGTTCCTTGTATTTACACGCATGCCACGTGATGGGAAGTTGGCCGTAGGCGACTCAGGTCCGTGCTGTTGTGTTCGTGTGACATTTCCGAGGACTCGTTAACTCCCTTTGTGCGGTGATCGTAACGCTGCCTATTCGATTCCTTCATTGCAAAACAAACAAACAAACAAACAAACAAACAAAAAACTACCTCATCTAAGAGTAGTGCTTAACCTTGTCTGAGAGTAAACCCCTACCATTTCTCCAACCGTAAACCCTGAACTCAACCTATCGCTGAGACAGATGGGGATATGCTGCAAAACCCTAAATCCGGTCCATCGCTGAGACAGATGGGAGTATAATGCAGCATGCAGCGCATTAAGTCTTTTGCCCCCTCCACCACTGAGCAGGTTGGGTATTACTATTAGAGTACACTGATCTATGCCGGCATTGGGCTCGGGTCAGAGAAGGTTAGAAGGCTAATGGGATTATGGCTCGGAGGCAGGATGGGCGAGTTACCCGACTTGGCTTAAGCCAAGCGCGAAGGTCACGTCAGGGCGAAAGGAAAGTCATCAAACCACACCAACGAAACACCGATTCGCTGTTTCTGGCACGTACGTACGTGTACGTCGTTTCATGTTTCAAGTTAAGTTTCAAGGCCTCTACTTCTTCCAGCCCAGATTTCAGAGTTATAAGCTACTTCTAATTAAAGCACCAACAGTAATACCTTCTTCCTACTGTGTTTATTTCTCTTGGGTTTGCCTGCAAACCGGTGAGATTCAAAGCAGGGTTGTCGAGGGGCTAAGGGGCTAAGGGCTATGCCGATCGGGGCTCGGATGGGAGCGAGGCTTCGATAGCCGTTGTGGCCCAGTCTGAGATTGACGCGAAAAGAAACACTGCAGGGATTGTCCCCCTTTTTTTTAGTTTACACTACCCTGCCAGAAACAAGCTCTCTTGATTAAGTCATTTTATTTTATTAAATTTGTTTTGTTGTTAATAATAATAATAATAAATGCATTTCTAATGCGCCGAATCCTTATATGACTCTACATGTTTGAGGCTCAATGCGTTACATATGAAATATTACAACAGACAATACACAACAACACTGCAGGCCGATTCCCCGCTTGTTCAGTTTACACTACCCAGCCAGAAACAAGCTCTACTGATTAAGTCATTTCATTTTATTAACTTTGTTTTGTTTTTCATTTTATTAACTTTGTTTTGTTTTATTGTTAATAATAACAATAATAAATGCATTTCTAATGCGCCGAATCCCTCTATGACTATACACATGTGAGGCTCAAAGCGCTGTAATGAAACATTACAACAATACACAACTTAATAATGCATTATCCCATTCTATCCCTCCCCTGCATCCACACACGCGCGCACTCACACACCCAAACCCACATACACACAATCTCGCAATCCCTCGCGTCCCCCCCCCCCCCTCCCAGTCTCTCTCCACCTCCCATCCCCCAAAATCATCATTCGTTTTGTTGTTGTTGTTGGTGGTGGTGGTGGTTTTGTTTGTTTGTTTTGTTGTTGTTTTTTCG
>OY757545.1:9121750-9126750 GCA_963584105.1 Alviniconcha strummeri
TTGTACCAGTCGTAAGGATTCCTCAGACTGCAATGAACTACGCAGCTGTTGATACATTTCTGACCGTTTGTTTGCACTAATCGTACGAATTATACAGACTACATATACCACGCTATGTTGGGGAACTTACTGTTTGACTGCATTAATCGTAAGAATTGCATAGACTGCTTTGAACCACGCAGATGCTGGAGCAACTGTTTGAACCGATCGTATTACTCAGACTGGATTAAACCACACATAATAGTTGGGGACATTTCTGACTGCACTGATCGTAAGGATTGCACAGACTGCATTGAATCACGCGTTGAACCTGCGTTGGAGCAATTGTCTGCGCTGACCGTAAGAATCACACAGACATTATATACCACCGCAAATTTCGGGGCAGTTTCTGACTGCTTCTTTGCACTGATGTTGGAGCAGTTGTCTGCGCTGATCGCATGGGTCACACAGACATCATATACCACACAAATGTCGGGGCAGTTTCTGACTGTTCTGACTGATCGTAAGGATCACACAGAGCTCTGACTGATCGTAAGGATCACACAGACTACATATACCACGCGGACGCTTGGAGCGATTGTTTGCACAAATCGAAAGGATTACAGAGACCGCATACACCACGCAAATGTTGGTTGCCTCTTTGCACTGGCCATAAGGATTATTCAGGCTGCACAGTAGGTACCACGCAGCCGCTGGGGCAGTTTCTGACTGCTTGTTTGCACCAGTCGTGATTACCCGGGGGGAGCCATTTGAGCGTTTTCTAAAGCCCCCAAAACTTGCATCTGCAGATAACGCGTAATTCAAACCAAACACGATGGAGCCTCCGAGAACATGTTTCTTCTACAAAAGTAAATAGCGCGAAAGAATCAAACCGCTAGCACCAGACAATTAAAACGAGGATTTAATGGCAGACTAAACAAGTGAGTGTAACGAGGCTGTAAGTAATGAGAAAACAAGGTAGGTCCGTATGCACGGCCCAATCACAGGAGCGTGATAATGTTTATCGAGTAGGTTTACAACAAGCACAGGCACAGGAGGGGAGTGTGTGTGTTCGGTGATAGAGGCCCCAAGCATATACAGTGCGCCGCGAAAAGAAGAATAAAACGCCCCAAAAATAGACTTCGTGTTGTTTTTGTTTTTTTGTTTTTTAAATGAATGAAAACTAAAGTAGCTTCGTGTCTCTCTCTCTCTCTCTCTGTCTCTGTCTGTCTGTCTGTCTCTCTGTAATTTAAAAAGAAAAAAAGAAAAAAAAGGTTTCTCCATTTTTCACTTATTCAGTAGTTTAGCAAGGAATAGTTCGACAGGTCTAAATGAACCTAAAATGAAGTTTTCGAGTTCGAATTCTCTCCGTCTCTCCGTCTCTGTGTCTCTCCCAGTCTCTGTATCTCTCCGTCTCTGCCTCGCTCTCTCTCTGTCACTGTGTGCGTGTGTGTGTGTGTGTCTCTCTCTCTGTGCCCCCCTCCTCACCCCCCCCCCCCCCCCCCCTTCACCGTTCCTCTCTTACACAATTTATGGGCGACTTAAAAGTCATTTTCTCAGTGAATGGTACTGAGTAATTCACGTTCACTCCAATCCCCAGGCGAGATTACTGATTACTGATTACTGAGGATGCTGATGTTGATTAACCACGAGCTGTTAAATAACAATAATGCATACATAAAAGAGTACTGTCATTCACGTGATGTTAGCAGCAGCTGGAATCCTAGTGTACTGCGTACTTTTATCAGTAGCCAAATACGTGGTGCGTTAAGCCTGAATGGTATACGTCAAAGCACACGCGTGTATTCATGTACTGTATGAAGGCAAACTGTTAACAACTGCGCACGCAAAATCTCATCCGGCTCTGTGCTTACTTTGGCCACTGAAGTCAGGAAGAAGACCAGCAATGTCCATTCCTGTTTTTCAAAGCCTTTGCCCTTTTTCTTTCTGTTCCGCTCGATGAAGCTCTGACCATTTTGTTCATCTTTGGTACCTCTTGATAGCGATCATCATCGTCATCATCAAACCGATAACTGAGTAAGAGCAGTGTCACTGAAAGCGGTACACCAGGACAAAGCTCAAAACGCACATAAAATTGTACTACTGTCTAACAAAGTTTGAAATCAAATATATCACATTCACAGTTTTTGTGACGCCCTGTCTAACAAAGTTTAAAATCAAATATATCACATTCACAGTTTTTGTGACGCCCTGCATTCCTCAGTCACAGCTCATCAAGAAAGGATGTAGCTATGGTGGAGTTTATGTACTTCGTATTTACTCGCATGCCAGATGAGAGTTACCGTAGGCGACTCAGGTCTTTGTTGTTGTGTTTGTGTTGATTCACTGAGAAAGAGCTCCAGACAACTGACATGTTTGAATAACACAACTGGGTTGTCAGTCAGTGTTGTTGTTTTTATTTGCTCTACATTTACAGTGACCAAGATAATCATGAAAAAAATGAAGCAGGGTTCGCGTTAACTAGTAATTTCCAGTAATAAATCCCTTCCCCCCTCCCCCCATGAATACAGTAGTAGTAGTAGTAGTAGTAGTAGTAGTAGTAGTAGTAGTAGTAGTAGTAGTAGTAGTAGTAGTAGTAGTATAGACGGCTGTGTATCTGACCGGTTACAGTGATCGTCTGACCAGTTTCCATCAGCAACTTTCACCAGCTTATCTTATAGATGTTACACAGATTTGAAAAATGTTTAGAGCGATCACTGATGAAGAAGTCACAACATGCACGCATACGGACGTAAACACAGACACACGTAGGCAGCCAGTAGCAATACCCCTTTAACTATACTAATATTCAGGCCTGGCCGAGCAACACGCGCAAAAGCTGCATATGTTCTTCATGCAGTCTACAGAACAAGAGAACCCAGTGCTGCTGAACTCATCGTGCGTTGCTAAGACACCCACAACGGCGCAGTACCTCGTGTACAGTCTAGCGGGACCACGCGAACAAAACAAAAGGGGACCTGAACACCCAGCACAACACTGGATACCTAAAACAACACACGTCAAATCACATTGAACGCGCTGACTGATTGCAAGCAAATGAGGTTTTTTGTTTTGTTCTGTTTTTTAAGAAGCGGTGGTCTTGATGCGAAACGCTCGAGTGTAGGGCCTACAGGTTCCCCTCGTGCAAACAGGTGAAAAGGCCTACGCTGTCGTCAAAATACCGTGACAATCAGCCTTCCGGATCAGTTTTAATTGATAAATCGGTCTGATCACGCACCTTCTTGTTTCGTCGTTGATAGCTCGCTCGTCTTCCCCCTGTCTGGAATCTCACGGCTAGCTGTCATTTGAATTCCCCTTTCCTGTCTCTTCTCTTGCTCTTCTACCTGGTGTAAAATGATTTTGAATGCGTGATTCGTCCTGAGCTGACCCTGTGCGGATGACGGGACGTTACAATCCAGCAACTAACTCAACCACCCATTGTCAATTTCACTTAGTCACCACCCACTCACTCACTCGCCTGCTTACACAAACCAAGGATATGTAACCTGCACACCAGATTCTGTATAGCGCTATGTCTATGGTCAAACATGCACTTATCTACTCAACTAGAAAACTAACCACGCCAGTCAAACCAGAGATGTATAACCGACACATCGGATTCCTTGGTCATAATTATACGAGTACGTAGATCTATGTCTTCAGTGGTCTAACAAGGCAATTACCCACTCAACCAGCAAGCTAACCAAGCCATTCCCTCATCACTGTCAAACCAGAAGTAGATCTATGTCTTCGGTGGTCAAACAAGGCAATTACCCACTCAACCAGCAAGCTAACCAAGCCATTCCCTCATCACTGTCAAACCAGAAGTAGACCTATGTCTTCGGTGGTCAAACAAGGCAATTACCCACTCAACCAGCAAGCTAACCAAGCCATTCCCTCATCACTGTCAAACCAGAAGTAGACCTATGTCTTCGGTGGTCAAACAAGGCAATTACCCACTCAACCAGCAAGCTAACCAAGCAATTCCCTCATCACTGTCAAACCAGAAGTAGATCTATGTCTTCGGTGGTCTAACAAGGCAATTACCCAATCAACCAGCAAGCTAACCAAGCCATTCCCTCACCATTGTCAAACCAGAAGTAGATCTATGTCTTCGGTGGTCTAACAAGGCAATTACCCAATCAACCAGCAAGCTAACCAAGCCATTCCCTCATCACGGTCAAACCAGAAGTAGACCTATGTCTTCGGTGGTCAAACAAGGCAATTACCCACTCAACCAGCAAGCTAACCAAGCCATTCCCTCATCACGGTCAAACCAGAAGTAGACCTATGTCTTCGGGGGTCAAACAAGGCAATTACCCACTCAACCAGCAAGCTAACCAAGCCATTCCCTCATCACTGTCAAACCAGAAGTAGACCTATGTCTTCGGTGGTCAAACAAGGCAATTACCCAATCAACCAGCAAGCTAACCAAGCCATTCCCTCATCACTGTCAAACCAGAAGTAGATCTATGTCTTCGGTGGTCAAACAAGGCAATTACCCACTCAACCAGCAAGCTAACCAAGCCATTCCCTCATCACTGTCAAACCAGAGATGTGTAATCTACACATGAAGTTCCTTGGTCCCATACGAGTATGTAGATCTACGTCTTTGGTGGTCTAACAAGCACTAATACACTCAACCAGGTCTAACAAGCACTTATACACTCAACCAGGTCTAACAAGCACTTATACACTCAACCAGCAAGCTGTCCAAGCCGGTCACGCATCAATGTCAAACCAGAGATGTGAAACCAACACCGGATTCTGTGTATATGTAGCCTAGATCTTAGCCTCTGGTCAATCAAGCACCTCTGATCCACTCAATCAGCAAACTGGCGCGCGCGCGCACACACAAACACGCACTCTCTCCCTCACATACTCTCTCTCTCTCTCCCTCCAAGGACAGGTTGAACGACAGACATTCGTGCCTAAACCTTTATCCTTGTGTAATAAAGTTTAATCAACCAATCAATCACTCTCTCTCTCCCTCCCTCCCTCTCTCTCTCTCTCTCTCTCTC
>OY757545.1:9129810-9157131 GCA_963584105.1 Alviniconcha strummeri
CCGAAAATGATCTTCTCGTGTAAAGAAGAGAAAAGACCCAAAATGAGGGGAGGTGGGAGCGGTCCTGGTCTGGAATTCACTGCAACTCGAGCTCAGAAATGCATTTTCTGTTCGACTGATTGATTGTGTTGGTGTGTGTTAGTGTGCGTGTGTGTTATTGTTAGTGTGTGTGTGTGTGTGTGTGTGTGTGTGTGTGTGTGTGTGTGTGTGTGTGTGTGTGTGTGTGTGTGTGTGTGTGTGTGTTGGGGTTCGGGTAGTCTTTCCCTAGTAGTCTGTTTATGCCTCATTTGAATTGTTGTACATAGTCCCCACCACCACAACCACCACCATCCCACAGCCCTTTACAAACAGGCCTTTCAAAATGATGATGATGGTGGCGATGAAGAGGAGGAGCAGTTAGCAAAGGAATTCAACGGTAAGTAAGTACGTTGGTGTTTTACGCCCAGTCGGGAAGCAAGCACTATGATGATGATGATGATGACGAGTCCTATATGCCAGGCTTAACTTACACAACACGTGCTCTGCAATGAAGGCAGTAAAGAAAGCTGGGTGTTAGCTTTGGTGCTATGATATAGGGTTTCCAAGACTGCGAAAGCAACAAAGCGTGGAAAAAAAGCACGCGTCCCGGTGCCTGAGGTAAAAAAAAAAAAAAAAAAAATTAAAAAGAAGAAGTTTCGTCTCGATTCTAGTCGAACGAGTTTGGTGTTATCTGTGCTGGCGTAAGCATTATGAGCGGTTATATGAGCGAAACGGCACGCGGTCTGATATAATGCAAATTAGCCGTGTGGTTGCAAACGTGTTGCCATTTCAGCGTTAACATCAGTTAGCGGACCGTTTTCGGAGACCTATGGCGTAACCAGTTACGGTCGAGGTTTGGGGAAAGGCTGTTGGAACCCGATGCTTGCAGTCTGGCCGCGGGGCTGTGTGAATTAACGGCTGCATCGACAGACGTGGAGGGAACCCTGGGGTGTTCTCAACGGATCGAGCCCCCCAGACCTTAAGTAAGCTAATGGCGGGTCTGACGCCGAAAGAGAGTTTCGGACGAGGCACAAGAATGCCTGGGTTGTCCTTGGCAGGTGTGAAGGCCTCATCGCCAGACGGCACCCTGGGGTTGGCTACCAAACTGCCGGACTCTCGTGACCCCAATCAACAACAAGGCCGGACTCGAGTCAAAGACTGCATGAGCCACAGCTACAGAGCCTCGGTCTAAGCTGTCCCACACTCCAAGCCTCGGTTCCCAGCACCTTTCCCCCCCCGAGTCCTCCGCGCCGTAAACCATTGCCTGGAATTTCAGGCTGTCCTTGACAGCCGTTCGTTTTTTCAGCGAGAGACCACCTGCTTCACCAGAACTATGATGAGGATTTTGTCATCGTTTTGGGGGAGACCTGGGTGGGGTGGGGTGGGTAAGGATGCACCCCCCAAAAAAACAACAAAAAAACACACATAACAAAAAACAACAACACACAAACACACACACACACACACACACACACACACACACACACACACACACACACACACACACACACACACACACACACACCTGAGACTCGCTTGGGACTGAGACTCTCTGGGATTCAACCGCAATTCCCACAACGCCTGCACTGATTGACTCTGATCAGAACCCTAAACAGTAAACCTGATGCAGCAACTACAAGCTTCCGTAGGAACCACACACAGAGCCCCTAGATTTATCACTGCCATGCAGAACTCGGTGTGAAATAGATTCACCACCAGGCTTAGAGCTCTATAAATTCGAAGCGAACCCCTTGGAGCTAATTCGTTCCTTTAGAGCCTAGACCGTCCTGGACTCTTGTCGAAAACTCTCTAAGCAAAACAGTCTTTCTTTACTCTGGTAGGCGGGTGCGTCAGCCTGGCGTAAATGTCCGGCTTCAGACTTTTCACATGACCACAACAGAGAGAGTCTCACACTCCAAGACTTGCTTTCCGTCATCATTCCTGGGATATCGCAAACCAGCGCTTGGAGTTTCTTCTTCTTCTTCTTCCGCGACTGTAGAGTCAGCTTAACACTTAACTGACTTAACGACTCGACACTTTAGTGCATGCTGGGTTATAGATTGACTATGACATTTTTAGTGCATGCTGGGTTATAGACTGACTATGACACTTTTAATGCATGCTGGGTTATAGATTGACTATGACACTTTCAGTGCATGCTGGGTTATAGATCGACTATGACACTTTTAATGCATGCTGGGTTATAGACTATGACACTTTTAGTGCATGCTGGGTTATAGACTATGACACTTTTAGTGCATGCTGGGTTATAGATCGACTATGACACTTTTAATGCATGCTGGGTTATAGACTATGACACTTTTAGTGCATGCTGGGTTACAGATTGACTATGACATTTTAGTGTATGCTGGGTTATAGATTGACTATGACACTTTTCGCATGCTGGGTTATAGATCGACTATGACACTTTTAATGCATGCTGGGTTATAGACTATGACACTTTTAGTGCATGCTGGGTTACAGATTGACTATGACATTTTTAGTGTATGCTGGGTTATAGATTGACTATGACACTTTTAGTGCATGCTGGGTTATAGATCGACTATGACACTTTTAATGCATGCTGGTTATAGACTATGACACTTTTAGTGCATACTGGGTTATAGATTAACTGTGACACTTTCAGTGCATGCTGGGTTATTTGGGTGATGCCATTATGCTGGGTTACAGATTGACTATGACACTTTCAGTGCATACTGGGTTATTTGGGTGTTGCCATTATGCACCGAACTCTGACATGGACTGCCGCATCTGTCAGGTGCGTATGTGATTTTTGTGCAGGCGTACGCACTACATGGGTGATCTCGCTTTATAGTCTCATCCGAAAGACTTCCGCAGAGTCTGCACAGCTGAACTGATTTGATTCCGGAGAAATATCAAGGCAGGCGCAAAACCTGGCACGTCAGTAACTGCCAACCATCCACTGATTTGGTGACCACGCTCGACCGTGCTTAAAACTGCCGCTCGAGAGCGAATGCTCTTGCTCTGTGCCGGCCACCGACTCTCCAGTTCGAGAAGGTCCTTGTCCGGGAGGCGGGAGGCCTTCTTCGCTTAAAGGCCTGCACCTGCTTAACTTGGGCTTTCGAGAGCGAATGCCGGCTCTTGCTCTGTGCCGGCCACCGACTCTCCAGTTCGAGAAGGTCCTTGTCCTGGAGGCTCAGTGGAGGCCGTGCGGACCGGAAGTCCCGCGGCAGCTGAGTCTCAGTGACGTCAACGGTGCCCCAACCGAGCTTCCACAGCCAGCCTAGCTACTGGCGGGGGTGAGGGGTGAGGGGAGGTGGGGAGGTGGGAGGAAGAGGAGAGGGAGGCAGGCCTACGTTTTCATTTGCTGAGTGCTCAGTCAGAAGCTAGCTGGACCGGCAACTAGGAGAAAGACACCCATGGCCCGCCGAAGTGGAAGCGTGGCCCCAAACGATGACAGACTGACGGGAGAGCGGCATAGGTGGCATTGGCCGACACACAGGAATGGCTGGCAGGCGGACGGACCCTAATTAGCCCCACGCGATGAAATGGGGCAAATCAAACGCACGTGGGACGACCGCCGCCGCCGCCACCACCAGCACCACCGGGACCCGCGCTACTACCAATGGTGGTGGGTAGCACAGCGGAGGGCCCCCTGCGCTGTGGTCACTTTGTTCTCTCCGGTTACATATTACTCGGTCTGTCTTCCGCTGCCGCCGCGCGCCGCCGGCCATCAGGGAACCGCTGCCGCTGCGGCTGCCTTCCCGGGGAGAGGTCGTTGTCGTAAGCTCGTAGTTACGCCACAGCAAAGCTAGGTGTGCAGACCCAGTGTTGGACTGAATAATTATTGGTTTCAGTGAGTGCCTAACTCAGTGTGTGGGTACCCCAGCTAGTACAGGTCGAGGGGAACGTCAAAGGATCGCGGAAGGACTCACACACACACACACACACACACACACACACACACACACACACACACACACACACACACACACACACTCTCTCTCTCTCTCTCTCTCTCTCTCTCTCTCTCTCTCACACACACACACACACACACACACACACACACACACACACACACACACACACACACACACACACACACGCAAGCAGGCAGGCACGCACGTACGCACGCACATACATACGCAATTACACACACACACACACACACACACACACACACACACACACACACACACACACACACACGCCCCCCCCCTCCTCACCCCCACCCCCACACGGCAGTGTCGCCGACTCTCTGAGCCTGTTCCGTGCAGGCTCAGTGACATCCTCTCCACGGCTCAGTGGCGGACTGTCGAGTACCCAAAACTGAGCTGAAAGCGCATTTCAGTCTTGCGTCTACTTGACAATCTCAGCCATCCAAACGCCTTCCTTCCCGGCAGCAAAATAAAAATTAAGAAAAGAAAGAAAAAAAGCCGTTGTTCTGCACTGGTTGTCAGCGGGCACCACTGATAGCGACTTCTTAGCACCATCACGCCCGTATGCGCTTTCAGGACGAAACTTCACAACAAAGGCCACTAATTTTAGTCGCGCTGAGTATGCCCAACCAAAGAAACACACACACACGCACACACACACACACACACACATACACACACACACACATACACATACACACACACACACACACACACACACACACATACACACACACACACACACACACACACACACACACACACACACACATACACACACACACATCAGCAGTACAACCTCGGTATGTTGCCACGGTCTTCGTTCTTTAGGTCAGCTCTGAAGACCGACAGACCGCCGTCTTCGGCCTAAACGCCCGAAGCGAGCACAATCAACCGGCTGACAGCCATGGACAATAATCACTTACGTCCGTCGGGGCTGATGATAATGGCCCCGGACCTTCTCTGGCGCCGACTGACACGACGCAAGGCGAGGAGGGACGGCACAACATTAGCCGCGGGCCGGGCGAGAGAGCCTGACTTCAGTCCTTGTTCCTTGCTATTGTCTGGCATAACTCGAGTCTACGCTTCTTGGGAGTAGCTCAGTGTGGAACAACGAGCAAAGAAACAGAAGAGAGAAAACACGAAGAAAACAAAGAAGTCGACAACGGAACGGGGGCGGGGGAGGGGAAGCCAATGAAAGGAGACGTCGCCGGGGGTGAAAGCCAGTCAAATGAGATGACATGGGGACTTAAACAGCCAATGAAATGCGGCGACATGGGGACTAAAAGAGCCAATGAAATGAGACGACATGGGGACTCAAACAGCCAATGAAATGAGACGACATGGGGACTAAAAGAGCCAATGAAATGAGACGACATGGGGACTCAAACAGCCAATGAAATGAGACGACATGGTGAATAAAAGAGCCAATTAAAAGAGACGACACGGGGACTAAAAGAGCCAATGAAATGAGACGACACTGGGACTAAAAGAGCCAATGAAATGAGACGACACGGGAAAACACCTAAATGTGACGACGCAGGGAAAGGTTGAACGAAATGAGATAACACGGAGGGCCAAGCCAGTGAAATAAGACCACACAGGTAAACAGCCAATTAACCTGTGAGACAAGGGGAAACAGCTAATTAACCTGTGAGACCAAGGGAAACAGCCAATTAACCTGTGAGACATGGGGAAACAGCCAATTAACCTGTGAGACAGGGGGAAACAGCCAATTAACCTGTGAGACATGGGGAAACAGCCAATTAACCTGTGAGACTAGGGGAAACAGCCAATTAACCTGTGAGACTAGGGGAAACAGCCAATTAACCTGTGAGACATGGGGAAACAGCTAATTAACCCGTGAGACACTAAGAGGAAAGAGCCACTAAACTGACAACAGACAACGCTGAAAACCGGCAACTGAAAAAAAGAGACGAAACGCAGGGGTCAACAAATGGAAAATGACGACCCATCGAGTTTGGTAGGGGTCAGCGAAGACGACCCATCGAGTCTGGTACCATAAGCATCCATTATCTTTGACTGTTGCTTGTCAGATCAAAACTGTAGGACCGATCTGCCAAAGTCCTTTTGTCACACACACACACACACGCACGCACGCACCCGCGCGCGCGCATTCACACATGCACGCATTCACATACGCACACCGTACGCACGCACGCACACACACAGCAGACTTAGTTTCGCTAACAAAAGACCATTAACCGCACAAAACCATCCAAGGACGACCCACTGAAAACAGACGTGACACAGAAGACAGCCAATGAAAAGAGACGTGATGCAGAAGACAGCCAATAGAAATAGACGACCCATCTCGTAGTTTGGTACCAAAGAAATCCACTATCCCTGTCCATTGTTTGCCAGGTCAAACATATAACACTGGTCTGCCAAAGTCTGTTTAAAAGAAAAGAAGAAGAAGAAGAAAAAAAGAGAATGTTTTTCCTGCAGACTTAGTTTTGCTTTCTAACCAAAGAGTAGTTAAAGGCGCATCACCCGCAGACCGAATGCAACGTCTGTTTGTACCAATATGTCTCAATCAAATCAATCAGTCAATGTTTTATTTTATGTCCATTCACAGCAAGACGATATCAGACAACAAGAACAAACAAAAGAAGAAGAAAAAAAAGATAAATCTGTATATTACTAAGTTACACTTGAAACAAGTGTAACTGTAAATGCACTCTTTGCTGGTTTGGTCAAACATGTCAGTAATTTTCTTTTATGTAGGAAATAGCTAGTTGTAGCAATAGCTAGTATGTGACTTATCACTGACGTGATCAGCTTGTTTCGATTGACGTGATCAGCCTGTTTCGTAAATTGAAAGAAAAGTATTCTCGAAAGAAGACATTTGGAAGAAGAAAAAAAGCGCAAAGAATGTACAGTAAAAAGAGTTAAAAGTACACAAATACTTAAATGAACAAAGTCAACTGAAAGACATCAACAAAGGGAAGTAATAGCGCTCGACAGATGTCACATGTTTAGCCAGGGACAAATTAAAAGATAATAAACAGACAAGCCAATCAACAAACTGAACATAGGATAAAGGAGTAACATTATATTACATGGGTGCTGAAGCTTATAATTTGTATCATCATCATTATTTGTTACATTTCTGAATGAAGGGATAAGATGGAAATAGTGATAACTCTTATTGTGAATCTTTTATACATGTAGATTTTGTTTCTGAGTTTGTTCATTCATGTGTAGCACCCACGTTTTCCTTTGAGTGGAATAAAGAAGTACCTGACAAGAAGTACAGAGTATAAAAACATCCAAGCAAGCCTGTTAAATGTTTGCAGGTCAGTTAAAAACGACTCCTTGATGATGGTGATGAAATCAGAGTCTTTGTAATAAATACTAATAACAAGAACAAAAAAAGATGGTAAAGAATAAGATGCATGATCATAATCACCAGTTAATTATTACAATTTCTATTATCATTATTGTTAACAAAAAATACATTAAATTACTTTTTGTTAGCGACCAAAATGTAAAAAGTCAATAAAAGCCTTGCGAAAGAAAATGGTTAGATGAACGTAAGTATTAAATTTACGAAACGATTAAAAGTATTTGAACAAAAAAGCAAAACGTAAGCAAGTAGGTACCTCGGTGTTTTACGCCCACTCAACCAGTACGGTTATATCTGGGCGAGGTAAGCAACTGATATAGGAAACTGAAAATGGTTTTCACCGCCCAGTCAGCTAAGACGATTACAGCAGGACAAAATCAAATGAGTGAATGACAAATAAAAATGGTAAATTTTATTTATATATAAAATTGCTGCTACTGACATGTGATTCTTTCGGCAAGAAGAAATGTTGTAATCTGTCTTTTTTCCAGAGTGTGTCTTTCACCACAGTTCTTCTAAATAATATATCTATATATAATGTATACACACAAAACTAAAATAAACATTTCATTCGTTAATTTACTGAATCATAAATGTGCGAAACCGTTCAACATTCACATCACGCACGAGTCGTACAACATCACTACTTATTAAAAAGGAGACTTAGTTTCCACATGCTCAAAGGTAAATGACTGTTTCACTGCAGGGACGGCTGCTGTGTTTAAACAGGACCTAATGATGTCAGTTCCGCTACCACTTACACATGTTGTTTCGTGGTCAAAGTTAAATCGCTGTTACAACTGTCCTCCTCGCGTCATCCATTTGCATAATTCTTGAAAAAAACGCCCGCCCGCACAGTCATTTTACGCACCTTGTCTCCTCCTGAAGTGGTGAGTGTGCGGCTAACAGGACGTTAAAATTCAGTTGCTAACTCCATCTCAAGGCACTGACGCCGCTGTTACTTAGCTAGTTATTAGTTCGTTAGCTAGTTATATTTTAACTCTTCTTTTTTTCTCCTTTTTTTTTCTCTATCTTTTTTCCCTTCTTTTCCCCCCTTTCTTTCTTCTTTTTCATTCGGTTTCTTTGTTTTGTTGTTGTTGTTGTTGTTGTTGTTGTTGTTGTTGTTGTTGTTGTTGTTGTTGTTGTTGTTGTTGTTTGTGTGTGTGTGTGTGTGTGTGTGTGTGTGTGTGTGTGTGTGTGTGTGTTTGAGTGTGCGTGCATGTGTGCACGAGTGTGAGTGCGTGCGTGCGTGCGTGCGTGCGCGCGTTCGTACGTGCGTGTGAGCGTGCGCGCGCGCGCGTGCGTGCGTGCGTGCGTGCGTGCGTGCGTGCGTGTGTGTGTGTGTGTGTGTGTGCGTGCGAGCATGCATGCGAAAGAACACAGAAAGTGAGTGAATGTGTGCGCGCATGCGCACGTGTGTGTGTGTTTGGGGGTTTGGGAGGCGTGAGAGAAAGAAAGAAAAAATAAACTTAACACGAGTAATAAAATATTTCCAAATTTGACCTGATCAATAATAACTCACGTACACACCACACACACACACACACACACACACACACACACACACACACACACACACACACACATCAATAGCTACGAAGGGTGTAACAGCCGGCAACGACTACAAGTTATTTCCAATTCTACAAATTCTGCGTTGTGCACATTTTTTACAGAGACAAAAATGCAATAATAACAAAAATGCACACATTAAAAACAAAGATTCGATCCACACAAAAAAACTCGCCGATACACGGGTTAGGTGTGTAAAGTGGAATGAACCCCCCAAAAATGGATTTGATTCATGCTCCAAAGACGTCACACAAACACAACAGCAAAGACCTGATTCGCCTACGGTAACTCTCACCTGGCATGCGAGTAAATACACGGTATATAAACTCCACCTGGGGTACACACACACACACACACACACACACACACACACACACACACACACACACACACACTTGCTGTTAGAGGATGTACGTCTGGTGGGGTTCAAGTACCTTGTATTTACACGCATGCCAGGTAAGAGTTACCATAGGCGACTCAGGTCTTTGTTGTTGCGTTTGCGTGATGTCTTTCGAGCACGAATTAACTCCCTTGCTTGCTGATTCCGCACAGACGCTCTGGGCCTCGTTCTGTTTCAGACTGTTGTGAAGTGGATTCACAGTTAGCGACACATCTTACAGAAGATCACAGCAACGATCAAATTCAGCGACAAGTTTCACAGGAGGTCTCAACGATGGCGATCAAATTCAGCGACACTAACGCTTATTCAGAGCAGGTCACAGCGACGACGATCAAATTTAGCGACACTGACGCTTATCTAAAGTAGGTCACAGCGACACTGACGCTTATCTAAAGTAGGTCACAGTGACGACGATCAAATTCAGCGACACGCTTATTTTACAGTAGGTGACAACGACGACAATCAAATTCAGCGACATGCTTACAGGAGGTCACACCAACCATCAAAATTCAGCTACACGCATTACAGCAGGTCGCAGCAACGATCAAATTTAGCGACACTTTACGTTAGGTCACACGAACGATCGAATTCAGCGACACCCTTTACAGTAGGTCATAACAATGACAAAATTCAGCGACGCTCTTTACAGTAGGTCTTAACAATGACCATATTCAGCGACACTCTTTACAGTAGGTCATAACAATGACCAAACTGATTCAGCGACATGGTTTCTAGTAGGTGACAACAACGATCAAATTTAGCGACTCTTCACAGTAGGTCACATCAAAGATCGAATTCAGCGACACCCTTTACAGCAAAATATAGCAATGATCAAATTCAGCAACACACTTTACAGCTGGTCACAACAACAACGACCCATTTCAGGAGAAGAACGTATGCACACCAAAACAACACTCACTAAAACTGAGACTTGAACCCCCAAACTCAACTGACAATGAGAAAAGATAATGGTGCATATATATACAGAAGTCCTTTTGAAAAAAAATCACAAACAAAAGGCATAAAAATCAAAAACTATATTTTAAGGAAGTAAAAGCAAAAACTAAAAAACAAAACGCTATCGAATTCCTGCATAAAAAATGAGAAAACATCGACTTTTAGTGAATACGGATAGAACAAAATCCGCTCCCCTGATAATTAAACACACACACACACACACACACACACACACACACACACACACAACAACAACAACAACAACAACAACAAAAACAAAACAAACAAAAACAAACAAAAAAAGAAGGTTAAGAAAACAAAAACCTGGATCTCATTTTAGAGTTAACGTATTTTGGTCAAAAGTCCACGCTTCAAATCTTTGGGTCGAGAGCCCACGCATGAAATCTTAAGTACACCCAAGTACGCAATGTCAGCATACGACGCCAGCATACGACGCCAGCATACGACGCCAGCATACAACACAATCAGAAAACAGCCGACACGAAGCAACGCGACAATAACGAGAACGACGCTGACGATAAACAATGAAATGTTGAAACTTTAAACAATTCCACCAGCAGACAGTGGTCTTCCGTTTAAATAAATAGACACAACAAACATATCAAAACATTAAGTACAGTTACATATAACTAAAGAAGTAAAAGACAAACAACAACAAAAAAGAAACAGACACACAGACAAAGTAGCAAATGTATCTTGAGTAATGCAGAATTTGAACCCGAGACTAACTACGGGTAGGGAACGCCTAGGGAGGGAGCGGTGTTGGGAAGAAAATGGGAAAACTGTGAAGAAAAACGCACAAACAACAAAAATGAACACACATAATTCGGGGGGGGGGGGGGGCGAGAGAGAGATTGACCAAAAAACAAAAACAAAAAAAGGGGGGGGGGCAACGGGCCGAAGACGTAAGGTGGGGGACTCAATGGAAGAAATTCCAAAAGCCCGAGAACAGCTACGCACAACTGACTGCAAACAAACCAAGAGCGCACAAGCACACAACACAAAAGATCGTCAATTTTTCAGCAAAAAGTGAGAATGAAAAAAATCTGGGATCTGAACTCGAACGGGGTTGGGATCGAATGGTGAAAAGTCGATGGAAGAAAGTTCGAAATAGTTAAGAACACGAGAACAACCCCAAAGACGAAACAAAACAAAACAAAAAAAGAATGAGAAAAAAAAAAAAAACTAAAAAAAAAACGCGAACTAGCGCACATGCAACAAAACTAAGAAAAGATCAAAGCTGGGGTTGGAACCCCCGACTCACCGACGGGTAGGGGTCGTAGGGCGGGCATCGGTCGTGGGGCGGGCCGGGCCTGTACAACCCGTGCTCCTGTGGGTCTCTGATGTACATCATGTCCCCCGCACTACCGCTACAACTGCACCACTACACTGGCGTCGAGGACACTGCGCTGCACCTAGGCTTCACTGTCGCTGTACCTGCCGCTGCAGCCGTGGGGGGCGAGGTGCACGACACAGGGGCGTCGTCACGCTGCACTGGTGGCTGTCGCCGCGACGGGCCAGGTAGCATCGTGTCCGCTCAGCCCCCCCAACGCCTTCCTCGTCAGTCAGACAGTCAGTCTCCCACCGCGCCGCACGTGCAGGACACCCCGCTCGCACACAGCCGCGTCATCAGTGGCCAGCCTCTCTCGTCAGGTCCTCTCTCTTTTTCTCTGTGTTTCTCTCTCTCTATTTCGCTATTTCCTCGTGGTGGTGGTGCTTCGGTTGTCGAGCACACTTACCCTCCACCCCGCTCCTCGGCAGTCCCCTTCTGTGTCGTGATTGGCTCTTTTTTCCGGCTCGAGCTCTCCCCTCTGCTACCACGATGCTTCCACGTCAAACCAGTCTCTGCAACTGGTCCGCCCCTTTTCTAAACCCCCTCCACCCTCTCCTGATCCTGCTCCTCTTCCTCTCGCTCTCTCTCTCTTCTACTTTGTTTTTGCTAGCACCGACCAGGCAAGTCCTTTACTTTCACAGAACCGAGTCCAGCGCGACACCAGCACCGGCACAGCTATCGCGGAACCCGCACGTTCACCAACTAACTACTCGCGCCGACCCTCGAGTTCTTGGCCAGGCGAACTATTTCCACGCCGAGACGGGAACGTCGTTGACCAAAAAGCGTAACTTGTGAATGAAGTCTGCCTTGCTTGCTGCCAAGCTGTCCCCTCGCTGAGCCGCTCACACACCGCACTGTCCCACTCACGCGTACGATGCGGGAGGGAAAAAAGAAGACACAACTCTCTCTCTGGCGACTTGGACAGGTGCGGGACAGGTGGAAAAAGAGCCCCCCGTTTACCTGCTGGGACACTGAGAAGCCGAAAGAAGGGGCGAGACTGAGAAAAGCCGCAAAGGTGGTACCACGGGAGGTCAGGTCAACGTGCGCTCGGCGATCGATCGTTAAACTGCCGCTTTGGGCTCACAGTGACAACGTCGAAGGCACCCCGACGGAGACAATCTGAGCCAGCACTGAAAATGACACCTGCTTTATGACGTCCAGATGGAACTGTAGGATTGTACATATATATACATCAGACGACGTGCCGCTAGAGCCGCGGGTCACGGCACACGCACTTGGCTGGATCAGCTTGAACAGGCAACAGTTTTTTGTTGTTGCTTTGAGGGTCTTTTTTTACCCCCTCTCCTTTGTCTTTTCTTTGTCTTTACCCCCTCCTCCTTTTTAACCTCCACAACCGTGTCACGCAGTACGGGAATCCCGGAACTCGATCGGAACAGAACTCTGAAACAGAGTGCTCGTCATTTAAAATTGTACCAGCGAGCCTCGTCGAGTTTCTTTCTCCGTTCGAAACTCTGTTCAAATCAGTGACGGGGTCAGCTTTTTCAAAGAACTACTATCGAGGCGCATTTATTTTCCGACTCCAAGGAATGTCACACAGTTACGCGTTTCCCAACTTGCCAGTTCCATAGAAGAAGGATTTCACATAGTTGATATTCGAAGCTCTCTCAGAGTTTTCGATTTTTTTAGGAGAGGGGTCTGTTCACACACAAAAATTCCCACAGAAGAAGTGTTCACAAGTGCATCACACAAACGCACAAACAGAACTTGAGTGTTCAATCCTGGTGGTACACAGATTTCCGTTTGCTTATAGAATTATCTTGATTTCTCAAGCAGGCCTTTTTCCACAATAAAACGTCAAGTGTTGATTCGTTTCTCTACAAGAAAATGTAAGAGTTAAGAAAGAGAGAGAGAAGAGAGTGAGAAAGTTTTTAAAACTATGCAGCAAAGAGCGAGAGTTTAAAAGCGATGCAGCATTGAGAGTTTTGAAAACAACTATGCAACATAAGGAGTTTTGAAAATCACTATGCAGCATAGAGAGACTGAGAGTGTGTGTTTTTAAAACAGCTATGCAGCATAGAAACAGTTTTTGAAACAACTATGCAGCATAGTGTGACTGAGAGTTTTTTTAAACAACTATGCAGCATAGAGACAGTTTTTGAAACAACTATGCAGCATTATCAAAGGCTGTGCTGGCTCGGAGTGCTAGCAGTGCCATTAACACTGGTTTTCTTTGTCATTTGCCTTCTCTGTGTTTAAGTGTACTGCCCCCTTCATCCCGAGTGCTTCATAAATACGTTCACCTCTTCAACTTTCTACCTATTTTTCTCCTCCTCCATGGACTCAGACTACCTACCACCCCACCTTTCTTCTTTCTGACCCTCCCGCCCCCACCTACCCCTTCAACAAAAAGGAAAAGTCCTTAGCAGAAAACCCAGCGAGAGGCAAAAAATCAAAGGGCAAAGTTTTACTATACTGCAGTCAGTGTTCTAAAACCGCATTCCTCATTTTCGTACTTTTTTCTTTTAGTCTTTTTTTTTTTTCTTTTTTTTTCTTCGTACCTGGAAATGGAATGGTCACGTTTTCTCGTCTTCCGGAAAACACGACAGCGTCTGTTGGCTGTGTTTCACGAGACGGCACAAACTGTGTCAGACAAAACCACAACGCGCGTGTATGTAGACGCTCTTGTTAGCTTTTCTCGATCTATACTGAGCGGCAGAAAGCGTTAAAATTAAATGTTAGTAGCGTCCTACGTTGAAATATCGACGGCGCTACTTTAGTATCGAGCTGTGTTAAAACAATATTTTATATATATATATATTTTTTTTTTAACCATTTCCCTCCACGCTGGTTCTTTCTTCCCTTACACCTCCTACCTGCACCCGACCAGCTGATCCCGAGGCAGCGCCGGTAGTTACAGGTATGGCAGCACAACAGCTATACTTCACCGGCACACCAAAGAGCCAAAAACTGCACCGATGGCAAAAGCGAGCTGGCAGGCAGGTAGTAAGTTGGCTATGTTCGCTACGTACACGGGGTGAAGCCGGGTTCGAAAGATCACCCAGTAGCAGAAAGCTCGCTCGGCACAGGTTTTTAAGTCCAAATCCGCCCGTGCAGCGCCGTTACTACAAGACTCGCCATTCCCAAGTGTACCGGCTGTGCCGACGTTCGATCAGAAGTGTATACGGCTCGCTAACGTCTGAACTACTACGACGACGACTACGCACGACTACTGCTGCTGCTACTACTACTTTTTACCACACGACAGGTTTTGTGAACGGATTACATACAGTTACGTTACTTGGTCAGCTGCGGATCTCTCACCTGTCACTCGCGCTGCAGTTTTTTGATCACCTGCTGTGTCGCAGAGAAAGTCAGTTCTGCTTGGTGATTTAAAGCTGAGGGTTGTTTTGTTTGATTTTCTTTTCACTGGAAATTACGTCTTTTTATTTTTTTAATGGGGTTGTGTGTGTGTGTGTGGGGGGGGGGGGGGGGGGGGTAGAGGGAAACTGTTTTCTTCTTCTTCTTTTTTCTTCTTTTTTTTGCCTGCACTTTGATTTGTGCGAGGGCGCGGGGGAGCGGGCGGGTTCGGGGGCTGGGTTGGCTGAGGGGTTCGGCAGTGTGCCCACTGTGCTACTCGACTCTGTTGCTTCTGTCTTCATTCATTCACTCTCTCCATCGTACATCGCCTGGCCTTGGCGCCAGCTCCCTCACACACACACACACACACACACACACACACACACACACACACACACACACACACACACACACATGTGAACATGCACACAAACACATTTAAACACACGCGCGCACGCACGCACGGACACACACACATTTAGACACACGTGCGCGCATACATACAAACGCACGCGCACACACAAACACATTTAAACACACGCGCGCGCATACAAACACACAAACACACCCCTCCTCACAAACACCAAACACACACACACACACACACACACACACACACACCTCCTCACAAACACCAAATACACACACACACACACACACACACACACACACACACACACACACACACACACACACACACACACACACCACCCTAGTTTGTGACCCGTTTGCACAACTCCAGTATAATTCTTACATGTGTGTGTGTGTGTGTGTGTGTGTGTGTGTGTGTGTGTGTGTGTGTGTGTGTGTGTGTGTGTGTGTGTGTGTGAATTACTCCAATGACACACATTTGCGGCATATTAAACCTGACCAAACCTGACAAATCTCTGATCAGCTACAAGAGCGAAACGTTTCATTAAAATAAATGAATGAAGATGCAAATCGGTAACGTAAATGTTTTACGCGAATAGACCAACGCTTGACAGAGCAAGAAGCACCCACGCTAATGAAATGATTCGTTGCTAGATAAACAACTTTAATTTTACTCCCTGTACACACCATAACTCATCAAAACGACAAAAACAACAGCAAAACACACACACACACTCTCTCTCTCTCTCTCTCTCTCTCTCTCTCTCTCTCTCTCTCTCTCTCCTCTCTCTCTCTCTCTCTCTCACTCACACACAACACACAATTTACTGTCTGTCTGTCTGTCTGTCTGTCTGTCTGTCTGTCTGTCTGTCTGTCTCTCTGTCTGTCTGTCTGTCTCTCTCTCTCTCTCTCTCTCTCTCTCTCTCTCTCTCTCTCTCTCTCTCTCTCTCTCTCTCTCACACACACACACACACACACACACACACACACACACACACACACACACACACACATTTATATGCAAGACATATTGTTGTTGTTTTTTTGTTTTGTTTTTCTCTCCACCTGCTCTGACGCAGATAGGCAGCGTGCCGCAAAATAAGTGTGCTTTCTTTTCTGATCAGTATTTCATTATCTATTCATTTGTTTGCTCTGCTCCATCCTCATCCTCCACCACCACCCAGGCTTTTAAGCTATCATACATTCTGATAAGTGAGCAGCGTCTCTAAAATCGGTATAGGCAGATGGCGCAAGCTACCCTAAAACAAGGGCCGACACTGACTTCACTGGCACGACATTGTGGGGGTGGAGTGTATAATTATGTGTGTGTGTTTTGTTTGTTTGTTAGTTTGGGTGGGGTGTTGTTGTTGTTGTTGTTTTTTTGGGGGGGAGGTAGGGGTGTGTCCAAAACGTGCTGGACGACATGCCGAGCTAAAAAGTGAACCCCAAAAGGCAAAATGAATGCAAGTAGAATCAACACACAAGGGAGTTAATTAGCGCTCGAAATACATAACACAGGTACAACAACGAAGACCCGAGTCGCCTACGGTAAACTCTCACCTGGCATGCTTGTAAATACAAAGTACATAAACTCCACCAGAGGTACATCATCAATAGCTGATCAATAAATGGTCTGCGAATGTACCTCTGGTGGACTTTATGTACCTTGTATTTACACGCATGCCAGGTGAGAGTTGCCGTAGGCGACTCGGGTATTTGCTGTTGTACTTGTGTTATGTATTTCGAGCGCTAATTAACTCCCTTGTATGCTGATTCTGCACGAGCGCTCTGGGCCTTGTTTTGTTTCAGATTAATGCAAGTAGGCCTGAAAACGTAATGTACAAATATCTTTATCTCAGTGCAGGCTTCGTATGGTGGTTCTCTCACAGCAACAGACGTACTTTATTGTTTCCTTCTTTCTTTCTTTTTTTTTTTTTTTTTTTTGTGGGCATCTTTCTTTCTCTTTTCTTTTCGCGCATCTTTCTTTCTCTTTTTTTTTTTTTTTTTTTTGTGTGTGCGCATCCTTTTTTTTTTTTTTTTTTTTTCTTCTTTTCTTTTTTGTGCGCATCTTTCTTTCTCTCTCTTTTTTTTTTTTTTTTTTTTTGGTGCGTATCTTTCTTTCTATCTTTTTTTTCTTTTTTTCTTTTTTCTTTTTCTTTTTGGTATCGTTTTGTGTGTGTGTGTGCGTAGCTTTGTGTGTGTGTGTGTGTGTGTGTGTGTGTGTGTGTGTGTGTGTGTGTGTGTGTGTGTGTGTGTGTGTGTGCGCGCGCCTTTTTTTCTTTTTTTTTTTTCTTGTGCGTATCTTTCTTTCTTTTTTTCTTTTTTTTTGTGCTTCCGTATCTTCGCCCTGACATAACCGCACTGGTTCACTGGGCGTAAAACACCAAGTTACTACCGCTTCCATATCGAAGTTCCTCATTGCACAGCTATGCTGGGGCGCAATTCACCAACGCGGTGCAGGAAAGAAAAGTTGGCCCGTGACGTAATGTATACCGATGCTACACGCGTAGACATGTTCATGACGTCACAGACTTGGGCAAAATGGCAGAGCCTACGGACGTGTTTTCTCGACTTTCATAGGTCGTTTTTGTTTTGTTTTGTTTTTAATACAAAACCAAACAAAGAATAAAAAGGAGAAACTATTCCAAAATATGTTGATAACTAAACGAATATATAAATACGCATGATACCGAATTAACTAGCTACAACCGGAAAGAAAGGAAAAATAAGATGTCACACGAACTGAAATACTCACAGTCGCAATATTTCCTACGTGACCAGTAAATCCAGATTTTGACTGCGTTTTGTTTGTTAATCACTTGTCTATACAAGTTGTTAATCACTTAGCTATAATTTTATATCAGAAAATTCTCCCTCTTTTAACATTTTTAAGATACTCGTTATCGGCACACACACATACAATTTATTTACCGCAAAATGTGGACACGGTCATTTTTGCACCAACCACAATGGACGGCGGTGACGGTGAATTTGCGAATTTTACACTGCCAGCTTTAAAGATAGTTTGGGAGGCCCGTAGTCAGAATGTGTCTGGCAACAAGCAATAACTTATTGCTCGTGCTTCGCAATTCTAGGTTCAACTTCCACGTTATACACAGCGTGAAGCAACGCCTACTCAGAAATCGGCCCGGAAGTGAAGCTGCGACCTCTCGCGACTTCTTGCGCGAAAGATTACAAAGGGCATTCACTCGTGCAAACCAGCTTCACTGAACCGCCTAACAGGCCCATGGTGGGAAGACACGGACACCAAGCTGTTGCCAAGACCTGTTCCTAGAGACATGGAGTTACTATACAGGGCAATACCCAGGTATACGGTAGGCCAGTTGATTCAGAGCCAGTGCGCTCTGGCCAAGCGGGCTTTTCACTAACAAGGGCAGGAGGGCGAGGGTTCGAGCCTCGTCAGCAGCGCTCAATTCTGGGCCGCTAATAATTTTGTGGTACCAATTTTCGGCCTTCTGCTTCCGGGCTTTTCTCCGGTTTGGCCCATCTCTCTCTCTCTCTCTCTCTCTCTCTCTCCTCTCTCTCTCTCTCTCTCTAACTAGTTGTTAGGTTCTGACTGAACCTAAACTACAGTCATTGTAAAATAAGTTCGAATTCTCATTCTCTTACTTCCTAACTCTCAGTCCCTCCCACCCCACCCCATCCCTTCTCTGTCTCTCTGTCTCTCTCTCAAACCCTTCTCTCTCTCAACCCCCCACCCCGTTTCACCTCCTCCCCAGCTCTTAGGTAAAAGATACAGTCATCCGTACCTTTCACAATGTCAAGTCTCATTGATGTTACTATAATAATACCACTGCAACAATATTAATTTACTTTTTATATGCTATTTCGATATATTGGAGCACGTAGCCCATTACAAAGCAAAGCAAAAAACAGTCAAAACAAACTTCCGGGAGACCACACACGCACACACACACACACACAGCACACACACACACACACACACACACACACACACACACACACACACACACGATACGACTACCGAAGGAAAACCGCACTTCTACACACACACACACACACACACACACACACACACACACACACACACACACATACACACACACACACACACACACACACACACACACACACACACGCACACGTTAATACAAGCTATGGGGCAGCAATTGCACATTACATAGCGCCCAACGGCAGCAGTCTTCATATTATTCGCTTCGTGTTCACAGTGCTTAGGGCTCATTTAGAAATGAAGCGCTTACCATTGTTATCAATACTATTATTAGTAGTATTACTCCTAGTGGAAAAAAGGCGGACACCGAACTCGTGACCAATTTTCTCCAGACGCCGTTTTACCCTACCTAGAAGATACGGAGACCCAGCTTGTTACCAGCCTGTTCTCTCGAGACCCCAAATTACCCTCTGTGCTTGAAAGCGATGAATACCAACTTGTTACCGAGCCATACAGTGTGTATAATGTGTAGAGTGTGTGTGTACCAACCCTGATTTGGTTTGTGGAGCTTGGGGCCCAACGGACGTTAACCCAGATCTGGTTGCGTGTGTGTGTGTGTGTATGTGTACGTGTGCGTGTGTGTGTGTGTTTGCGTGTGTGTGTGTGTGTGTGTGTGTGTGTGTGTGTGTGTGTGTGTGTGTTGTGTGTGTGTTGTGTGTTTGCGTGCGTGTGTGTGTGCGTGTGTGTGAGTGTGTGCCCGCGCGCGCGCGCGTGCGTGTGTGTGTGTTTGCGTGTGTGTGTGTGTGTTGTGTGTGTTTGCGCGCGCGTCGGTGTGTGTGTGTTTGCGCGCGCGTGCGCATGTGTTGTGGGTGGGTGGGTGGGTGCTTGCGTGTGCGTGCTTGTGCGTGCGTTTGAGCGCTCCCGCGATATGTTCCTACGGTTTCGCGCGCGATTCAACCTTTTTCTAACTTACTACTTGTTTTCCCTATTATCTCTCTCCCTCCCCCCATCCTCTTTCCCGTTCCCCTCCCCTAAGCACTTTCTTCTTCTTCTTCTTCTTTTTTTTTTCTTTTTTCTTTTTTTTTAGTGCCAGACGTCAGCCATCAAAACATGTTACCAATCTGGTTTCGGAGATTGTAGTCATCCCCGTTGGATGGTTCAGTGAAGCTGGTTTGTACGAGTGGATGCCCTTTGTAATCTTTCGCGCAAGAAGTCGCAAGAGGTCGCAGCGTCACTTCCGGGCCGATTTCCGAGTGTGCGTTGCTTCACGCTGTGTATAACAACGGGAGTTGAACCTAGAATTGCGAAGCAGTACAAATGCCACCATTGTTGCAGTTGCAAAAATTACCTGGGAAAGGGGATGGGGGGGGGGGGGGGGGGGGGGGGGGGGGGAACTGTCTGTGTCGTTTTTTGGCTGACCAGAAGATCGCGAATTCGTGGGGGACAAAATGCGTTTTGGGGCATCCTATACCACGAGCAGCAAGCTACTTCTTGTTGCCAGACACATTTTGCCTACGGGCTTCAAAAAATGTCTTTAAAGTTAGCAGAGTAAAATTCGCAAATTCACTGTCACCGCCTTCCATTGTGAAGAAAGTACGCACCGGAAGTAAAAGCAGCCAAGGAGCCAAGGGACTTAAGCGATGCCGGGCAAAAGTCAAGGGAGTTAACAACCCAGCCTGAACCGCCCAAAAGGTGGCAGACACGAAAACTAAACTGCATGTAACCCCATGTTCTGGAGACCTGGCGACGTCAGCTACCACGATAATAATTACACCTCGCTCTGATATAACTGTAATGGTTGGCTGGGCGTAAAACACCAAGTTACTTACTACCACGATATACGCCAGGAAGCGAGGGCAGTGGGTAAGTAAACATGGTGCTTAACGTCTTGTGCGAATGTAACTTCGCTTTCTAGCCCCCAGGGGCAAAAAGCTCAATAAAACACTGAAACCTTGAAACTACCGCGACATACATTAAAACTGGAAGACGTACGAACACCGAGCAACTCGCGCCTTCAGTTCAACAGGTTCCGTGTCCGTGCGGGCAGTGGGTAAGTAAACATGGTGCTTAATGTCCACATAAACCATAAGGTTTATTAGGGACGGGGAGAAGGGGGGGTAAGGGGGTACGGAGGTGGGGGAAGAGGGATATTATATACCCATCGCTACACTGTCACCACCAGAATGACTCCTGCATTAAGGTGGGCAGCGATGAGAGCCATTTTATTGTTTCATTAATTGTGAGGGATGAAGTCACAAGACAGTGTCCACAGACCACAACTTTTGAAGAGAAAGGAGAGCCGAAGCGGATTTGAACCGAGGTCCCTCTGCTTACCAGCCTAACGCCTTTCCGTTAGGCCAAACCGGCTCTCAAAAGAAGTGGGAAGCATGGACCTATGTATATATATAGGTCCATGGGTATTTTATAGGTCCATGGTGGGAAGCTTGAGGACGTGCATGTAGGCTGGCAAGGAAGGAAGGCAAGGAAAGCAGGCAGGCTGGCAACTCCCGTAAGGTGGAGCCAATGAACTTCAGCTAACTGCAAAATGTAGAACTCAGGGAGCTATGTTGTAAGAGCAATTATCTCTAGCCCCTGGCCCGACCTGGGGGGCTGGGGGGGTGGGGGGGGGGGGGGGGCGGCCGCACGCGCCATATATAACTTTTAAAGTTGAACTGACTGACTGGGAAGGTCTGTGTCGTCGCGAGTTGTGAGGGTTTTTTGTTTTCGTTTGTTTGTTGTTTTTGGCTTTTCGGCCCGGAGAGGAATTTGTGCGCGTAGGGTAGTGTGGTGTGCGTGACGGAAAGTGTGTGTCGGTGTATGTGAGTGTGTACGTCCGCACGCGCATATGTATGCACATGCTTGTGAACATTGCTGTTTGCTTGTGAACGAATGTGTGTGTGTGTGTGTGTGTGTGTGTGTGTGTGTGTGGTGTGTGTGTGTGTGTGTGTGTGTGTGGCTCGCGCCGCGAGTGCGTGTGTATGTTTGTATATATATATATGTGTGTGTGTGTGTGTGTGTGTGTGTGTGTGTGTGTGTGTGTGTGTGTGTGTGTGTGTGTGTGTGTGTGTGTGTGTGTTTGTGTGTCTGTGTGTCTGTCTGTGTATCTGTCTGTCCTTCTTCACAGGATAAGCTCATGTACCCTTAACCTAAACAGCCGTACCACACCCCTCAAACAGAATCCGAAAATGCTGAAAACACGACTGTGTCATACTATAAAACCCAGTAATCTAGTCAGTTGGGTTGTATTAGTCATGACTGCTGGGATCATAATCTAAACTTCTTCGTCGTCTTTTTGGGGAGGTGGGGGGGGGGGGCGGTATTTCTGGGGGAAAGGGAGCACCCCCAGTGACTGCAAGCGCTACCCAACTCCAGTCAGTGAAACACCCGCTTTAATGATCCTTAGACCGAGCTCCGCAAGTGTTTCAAGGGGTGATCTGAACTTATCGCCGAGTGCAGCAGCACCTCCGGCCGGACAACGAAACCGATGTCCACTCAGTAGCTGCCAATGAGCGAGAGTGAGCGAACCTGAAAGCAGTGGAATGAATGAATGAATATTGTTACTTAACGTCCATGGAGGCGAGCAGGCCTATTAGGGACAGGGACGAGTGGGAAATGGGGGAAAGAAGAGTGAAACCTCGAGACAGGCGCCAACCCGGAAGACCAAGGCTGCCGTGGACCGCCGCCAGAACAACAAAATGTTAAAGCAGTGTCTGCCCGGCATTGCGCAGCAACTACCGTACCACGCAGTTGCTGTCCTAACTGCTATGCAAAACAGTCACAAAGACAATGTTCGTAGCTCCGCCGTTGGGAAACAACCGAAGCGAAAGAAATCCAACTCTCAAGCCCAGCTCCACCTCCCTGCTCTTGATCTCTTCTGGGCTAACTTGTGGGTCCAGCACCACCTCCCTCCTCATGATCTCGCCTGGACCCGCAGAAGCGTCCAACTTCTTCGTGAGAGTCCAGCTCACCTCCCTCCTCTTTATCTTGCCTGGGCTCTGAAAAAAATAAGCAGCGGGCTGTGAGAACCACATATATACAGACCTCTGGACAAGGTGCGCCTTGTAAGCCGGTTTGGCCTAGCTGTAATGCGTTAGGCTGGTAAGCAGAGGGACCGCGGTTCGAATCCGCTTCGGCTCTCCTTTCTCTTTAAAAGCTGTGGTCTGTGGACATTGTCCCTTACAATTATGAAACATTAAAACGGCTCTCATCGCTGCCCACCGTAATGCAGAAGTCATTCCGGTTGTGACAGTGTAGTGATAGGTATAAAAATTATAATCTCCCGCTCCCCCCACCTCCATACCCCTCCCCCTCCCCGTCCTTGATAAGCCTTATGGTTTCTGTGGACGTTAAGCACCATGTTTACGTACCTACTTTAAGATGTGCCAGGCTGGAGGAACTCTGTGCCGCCTGCATCGTGCAGACACTACTCTCCGCCCTGCCGGGACTAAAACAAAACCTGACGTCAAAGCCCCTTTAAACCTCAGTGGGTGAACTGGAGAAAAAAAGCCCACCGATGGTGCCTTGCCAAGCTTCAGCCTAAGTCTTAGTGTCGCTTACTCCGTGTATCGCTGGTTTCAAGAGGTTGCCGTTTCCTAGAAGCAATAAGTTTGTGACAAATTACGGGAGGCCTTGGGTGAGATGGAACAGCGGTGCTTTTCTTGTCGTTCGCACGCTGCACCAGTCGGTGCCTCTGGCACAGTCTTCGGCCTGATTATGACCCAGAGAGAGGGGGGAGAGACTGAGAGGGGGGAAGAGAGACACACAGAGTGTGTGTGTGTGTGTGTGCGCGCGTATGTGTGTATGCGTGTGTGCGTGCATGCGAGCGCGCGCGCGCTCGCACACGCTTTTCAGTATTTCAAGTCAGTCACCATCAAGAAAAGAAAAGAAAAAAGAAAGAGAAAAAGTAACCTTAAGTATGGAACACGAAAGATATGACGTGCTTCAAGTTATGTTTGCTTGTTAAACTCTTTGCAGCTGCATCAACCACAAGGGAGTTAATTAACGTTCGAAGGACGTCACACAAGTACAAAAACAAAGACCTGAGTCGCCTACGGTAACTCCCACCTGGCAGGCACGTAAATACAAGGTACATAAACTCCACGAGAGGTATATCCTTTTCTTTCCAGCTGCAAAAAGAAGCTGAAACCTTCTTGATAACACCCGTTCATTGCATTTTAGTGGTACACAGCCACGTAGCAGTCAAACCCATTTCCAGCCAGTGAAATGCATTCCAACCACAGAACAAATAAAACAACCATGAGGACAAAAGCATATTCCTGGAATGAAACGACGAGAATACATCAGTGTATGCGTCCGAAAACTCCTGTTGAGACCAAAATCGCACAGTGGTGAAAAAGAAAAAAAAAGTCACTGGGAGTGCATCCGTAAGACGTAATAAGCCTATTGTCTATATCACATTCACCGATGCAGGAATATATTTAGGCCCACGTCTACATTCCGCATGTATCTTCAGTCTAGCTCTGTCAATAATAATAATAATAACAATGTACATTTATCATACGCTCATCAACGCCCTGAGCGCTCACATGATACATATTGACCTAAATATATTCTATACACACGTTGAGCACAATTCTAGCCGAACAACCCACACAAAGCACCACACGGAAAGACAAACAACCCTCACACACACACGCACACACACACACACACACACACACACACACACACACACACACACACGCGCGCGAATAAAAACCACACTGAATTCAAATGTGTACGACACTGTACGATCTGTATCATACATCATGCACAAAAAAGTGTTTAGTCTTCCAAACTTCTCCAAAATTATCTCAAAGATGACTGGCAAATAAGCTGTATCAAAATAGGACATAAATCAAAACACTGCAAAAACAATAATTTAATATCTGGTCAAACGTCCAAATGTCGCTAAATTTTATTTTGCCTCTAGCTCCTCACGACCAAACCCTAGCGCATGCGTATCTCAACCGTAGACAGAAAATGGACATACCTTCAATGTCGGACTGAACTGATGAATCCGTACGATGCACAGCTGAAGACACGTTAAACCGGAAGTTCCTTTTTAAATTCTTGCACCGCAAAAGCGGCAGGAAAGTCCAGGCCTGGGAACTGAAGTGGGGAATTGAAAGGGGATCGACCTAGAAAACTCTCTCTCTCTCTCTCTCTCTCTCTCTCTCTCTCTCTCTCTCTCTCACACACACACACACACACACACACACACACACACTCACTCACTCACTCACTCATTTTTTGACATCGTACACAACGCAAAACTACGGATTTCTGAAGGGTACGTTTGGGACCAAAATGTATCTGACAAAGACAATCAATCTAAACAGGAAAAAAAAATTCTTCCCGAGGCTCAGTGGCGTTGCTTTCTGTAGTGCGACCCAAAAGCCGTGTACAAAATTCGGACTTGAGGTGAACTTTCGCTTGAAATAAAAGCAGTAAGGTCACTGAAATAGGAAATTCTGTACACAAACGTACAAAAGAGTGAATATCTAGTGAAAGAAATGTGACTGGTATAATGACCTTGTGTTCCAAGTCCTGTCTGCCTGCCACACGAAGAATCGAAACTCTGGACACAGAGCTCAAACTACAGACAACCGGAAGCACATTGCACGAGAATCACGCTTTTCTCGGGCAGAGACTGAGCCTCTCCTTGCTTGGTAAATCACAGGCGCAAGCTATCCGGTAAACTCTGCTATGCAGTGTATGGATGTGCAAATTAGCAAACTAACAATGAGCATCAAAGATTTAACACACACACACACACACACACACACACACACACACACACGTACGCACAGACACGCGCGCACACATTTGTTTTGTATGCACATATTTTTTCTATTTGTGTGTGTGTGTGTGTGTGTGTGTGTGTGTGTGTGTGTGTGTGTGTGTGTGTGTGTGTGTGTGTATCATTTCTCTTTTTCTTTCTTTCTTTCGTTCTTTCTTTCAACTTAGCATCAGATAAAAGAGGTGGAGCACAGTGTTTTGGGAAACAAAATCGCAAAAGCGGCGAGAAGGTGTAAGATAACAAGACTGATCATTTTCAAGAAACAAATAAACCGGAGGGGTAGGGGAGGGGCGTGCGTGAGCAAACACACACACACATGCGCGCGTGCGCACACACATCTACGCGACCTGCACATTCGCATTAATTTTCTTACTTATTGCATGACTTACGTAGGTCAAAATAAATTGTATCGTGTACAGCTTGACTTCAGGATTTAAACAATAACACACACACACACACACACACACACACACACACACACACACACACACACACACACACACACACACTCATCTATACCGAGGGCAGTAGTACGCCAAATTGTACATGGATTCTATTTATTTGGTTAATTGTTGTTGTTTTTTCTTTTGTTATCGTGGCTTGTACTCACCGCCATTTTCTGACAGTGAGGAATACGCTAAGTACGCCATACATTACTTGTGCGTGTACCAGTGTCTTTCAGTCTTGAGCTCACCGCCGTCTTCAGGCAGTGAGGAACAAGTTAGGTGCGCCATCACTGGTGCGTTTACCGTCTGTCTTGAACTCACCGCTGTCTTCTGACAGTGAGGAACACGATAAGTACGCCATCACTTGTGCGTGTACCGTCTTTCAGTTTGAACTCACAGCCATCTTCTGACGGTGAGGAACAAGCTACGTACCCTATCACATGTGCGTTTATCGTCTGTCTTGAACTCGCCGCCATCTTTTAGTCAGAAACAAGCAAAGTGTGCCATCACTTGTGTGTGTACCTGCTTCTTTCAGTCTTGAACTCACCGCCATCTTGTAACAGTGAGGAACAAGCTCGGTACGCCATCCGCTTGTGCGTGTACCGTCTTTCAATCTTGAACTCACTGCCGTTTTCTGACAGTGAGGAATACGCTAAGTATGCCATACCTTACTTGTGCGTGTATCGTCTGTATTGAACTATTCGCCGTCTTCTGACAGTGAGGAACACGTTAAGTACAACATCACTTGTGCGTGTACCGTCTTTCAGTCTTGAACTCACCGCCGTTTTCTGACAGTAAGGAATACGCTAAGTATGCCATACATTACTTGTGCGTGTATCGTCTGTATTGAACTATTCGCCG
>OY757545.1:9157331-9200176 GCA_963584105.1 Alviniconcha strummeri
AAGCCCAGTTGATTTTGTTGCAAAGTAAGGTCAAGGATGCTGATACACTCCTGAACTAAAAATATGTATTTCAGTGTCCATCTTGGTGTCAGATGAAACTTGTAGCTACACTCTATGACTCACCAGAAAATGAAAAGAAAACATTAATTTATATGGATTACACAAGCTTTTAAAAAGTGTGTGTGTTTTTCTGGACTACCCTGTACATCATAAACATTGCACACACATGACCCTGTCCTTCACATGTGACAATAAACCAAGTGAGCTAGTTACTTAGTCCTTGGATTTTAACTCTTTCATCCCTGTTTCCTATTTGGCATTACTTACCCTTATTCCTATGTTCCTATGTACATAACAGTCCTTTCATTCCTGGGTTTTCATAAGGAAAAAATGTATGAAACAGGGTATGTGGGTTTGTGTCATCGTTGTCTGCAAGCTCTTGGTAAAACCATGGCAACCTATATATCACTGTGTAGGTAAATGAAGTCAGAAGGCAATGGTCACACTTTCAGAGTCACTGTCACCAGGAGGGTGACACACAGGTGCAAATAAAGGTGACACATACCTTTTTAAGACAAACAGACGAAACCAACATTTTGCAGGCCCGCAGAACATGCCAAGAGAAATGGAACATGCTCCCTACTTACAGTCTGATGTCCCAGATAACATCCACATAGAAACTATCTTCTGAAATTCCGTTTGTCACATTGTCGGTGTCCTTGAAATGGTGATGAAAAGGTGACAGTTTGCACAAGAGTAGGAAGTATGAGTTCACAGTATGATTGTTTCATTTTAGTGTCATCCATGCACCGTCTCTATCATATATATGCACAATGTTTGCACCGTAACTCTGTACAACTATATTTACTATGTCTATGTACACATCTGCACTGGACATCAGAGGTATGTCTCGTGTCACAGCAGTGTCCCCACCTGTCCACTCAAAACGTAGCTGAGCCGGTAAAAAACAATGGCAGGTTTTCATCATCCAATTCATCACCACTCTCACTATCATCTTTAAATGCATTTGCAAGCTCTGCTCTCTCATCTTCTGTCAGTTCAAACAGATCAAAATCATTTTTGCTCATATTGTCATAAACATCATCCTCAGAGAACTGATCACTGTCGTTGTACTCATCCGCTGCCATCTTTCCAACTGTACAGAATAACCTAACCCCATCCCTAGAAATGGACAAATTTTGTGCACCGGACACTTTCCCACACTCTGGCAGTGGCCAGGCATGGCTAATCAAAGCATTGTGCGGCTTATCAAAACATTCCTCAGGTCCCGTTACACTGGCCAGGGGGAACTGACATGCTGACCATGTGACAGATAGGCGCGGATTTCAAAGGCAGAACCGCTGCAGCGGCCGGCCGGAAGGAAGGGAGTGTTTATGCCTGCCCCTCTCTAGCGGTTCTCAGGAATGAAGGGAAAGATTCTCTCAACCGCTGTAGCGGTTTTCATGGATGAAAGAGTTAATGTCTCATCAACTGCATAGGGTCATTACAGGATGAATCACACACTCAAAATTCTTTTACACTAATTCAAAACAAGTCATTAAATCACAAGTTTGTCACTCTCAAATTATGACTTTTTACTGGCCTAACTGAACCGGAGCTCAGCAAGAGAAATTTAATATTGAAACTTACCATGGGCAGTGATGGTCCATGCGCATGACACACTGGCGACATCGCCGGCAGTGGTGAGCTCTCTGGGGGCGTTTGCGATTGCAGGTCTTACAGAACGTCCAGTCCGTAGTGTCTGCACAGGCGCAATGAACGGTACCAGCTAACTTTCTGACAAGGGCAAGGGCAGATAAATGCATGACCCTAGGAGGACATGTGACTGGGAAACAGTGGAGCAAGTTGGTTATTGTAAAGCAAAACTGTGACAGCTCATTGTATCAAGACTGAATCTAACACCAACGACCAAGTATGTCTGAACAAACGAACAAAATGCACCTGTGCACACATGCGCGGGGACAGACATTTGCCACATACACACATGCACGTACGCAGACACACACTGGACAAAGGTCACTAAATGAAGAGACCGTGCTTAATAATGACAATACAAACTACAATCAACTTTTATCAGCATGGTGATATTCAAACGCAACATATACACAGCATACCAAAATGCTAGTGAATGAATCTGAAACTAGTGAAAGTCAGTAATAAGTTGGTAATTCATTCATTCAATCAGTCATCCAAGACTTTTACTTACTTAGGCCCTTTGCACCTCCTGGGGCTTTGGCTACCAGTACCACCAACAGTTTGCAGGCAAGAAGCCAGTCAACCAAGTAAACAAGCTGATAATTCATTCAATCAGTCATGCCAGACTTTTAGTTTTACTTACTTAGGCCTCTCGCCCCTTCCGGAGCATGTTGCATGGGCCACCAACAAGAACAACAGTTTGCAGCCAAAGAGAACAAAAGTCAGCTGATGTCTCAGTGCATAAATTTCAGTTCATTTCAAGATGGTATAGCTATGTCAGTATGTGCTCGGAAAAGCCCATAATTATGTGCTCCACCCCCTCTCTCAAAAGTCTCCCCAACGGTGCCTTTGAAACAGTTCCAATGTTCATCTGATTGACAATGGCCTTCTCTCTCATCCTTTCAAGGAAGATCGTCTGGCGCTTCCTTTTTCTACACCTCTTTCCTCCAGGTGATCGATAGGGTGATGTCCTTGGCTTTGTGCCCACAGGTAGTGTCTCAGTCTCCTCAACACTTCTGACCTTCCAAGAAGCAATCCACTTGTGAAGGTTGCTTTGCCCGCCAGTCTATCTGCTCAGTCATTTCCCTTCATTCTGGCATGTCCAGGGCAGTACACTCACTGGAGTTTCTGAAGATGGATGTTGACACATTGCACATTGAAATGAATAACTATTATAATACCTACCTACACCTGATTCCTCGCTAAGGAGAGGAACCCTGCCTGGGTTGGTGATAGATGCTTTGATGAGTGACAGCAGACACATCACACTGACGAGTATGAAACCTGAAATCACAAGACCAGCAGACACATGACACTGATGAACATGAAACCCAAAATCATCACAAGACCAACAGACACATGACATTGATGAACATGAAACCTGAAATCACCACAAGACCAGCAGACACATGACACTGATGAACATGAAACCTGAAATCACAACAAAACTGAATAAGCACCTTTAGCTGTGAAACAAGTTTTGCTTACAATTCCATCAGTATCCCTGGCAAAAAAATAAACTAAAAAAATACACAAATCTTGTTAACAAATCACTTAAGATGTCACCAAAAGTGCTACAGCATTAACAGTGTTACGTATAAACAACCTCAGTCATATAGTGTAATTTTCAGTGGTATATATATAGATGATACATTGTCAGCTAGCATGCAGCTCACCAAGTACCACTTATGTATCTGTCCACTGCATATTACTCTACAAAATAAGCTGTATGAATTCTACAATACTTTAACTCAACAATACCTTGATTGGTTTTAACCATACTAACCCCGCCCCACCCCTCCCCCCACCCCACCCTCTCTCTCACACCAGTGAATATTGCTCCAGTTTCTGTTACATCCAAATCCACACCACAACTGTATCTATAAGCATTCGATCTCAGGTACTCAGTAACTTAGTTCAACACAGACTTTATTCCTAGTTGGACAGTTCTCACTCTGTTTTGAGTCAGCAGTCAACCATGATGATGTTCTCTTCTTCTTCACTTTGGGTTCTGGTAAACAAAACATCCAGGAAGCAAAGTGGGAGAAAAATGCACCTCAGTGAAATGGCGACTCAAAATTTAATTATTATTTTTTTAAATGAAGTGAAATTCAGCCATTGTACTGTAAACTGTCATTCTTCATTTTCATTTCCAGTCCTTTAAAAAAAAAGAGTTATATTAGACTACAAAAAACAAAAAAACAAAACTGTTAATGTTACAGAGGAACTTGATTTTGACACAACAGTTTGATGTCCAACAGGTTGGTCATTTACACTGAGTTAATGGTCAGATAAGAGTCCCATGAATTTTATTTCAACCATACTTACTGATAACAACAGAGGAAGGGATGCGACCGTCATTGTACTGTGGTAGAAGAATGATGTAAAGTGTGCAAAACGTGCCATACACCCAATACAGCAAGACAAAAGAAACCTGAATCATCCCATCTCTATCATTGACGATATGAACACGACCAATCAGTGGCAGTGTCTGCACCATGATGGATTCAGAGTAGTCACCACTGGGTCTGGGTCTGGGTACAAAGCTGGACGCACTGCGTAAAATGTCTGAGTCCATTGATCTGATGCAAGGCAAAGACTGTAAATGTAACCGGTCGATGCTGCTTCAGTGACAGAAATCAGTGTCTTGCACTAGCTGCAGAGTGGTGGGCATGGCACTGCAGCAATCATGTCTGGAACACAGAAAAGATTTTGCTGTCAAGACTTGATGGGCCTAAACTAGTATAATTATTTTGTTGTATTAATACAATTCTGTTGCACTTACAGGTCAGTCAAGCCAAATCTAGTATAATTATTTTGTTGTATTAATACAATTCTGTTGCACTTACAGGTCAGTCAAGCCAAATCTAATATATATATATATGTAAAGAGGCATTATGATTCATAATTCATTCCAAGCACTGGACATGAAAACAACATAGCTCAACCAAAAAAAGACAAGTGGTTTAGCATTCCATTTCACTTTTTTTTGTTTTTCACTGTTTGACTGCTGTTTAAGTGTCATTTTGTTGCTTGATAAAGGGGATTACCTCCAAAATTTGCGTGTTGTTTTGTCATGATAATTAATAGTGTTCTTTTAAACGATTTATGTGTTTGAATTCTGATTCATTTTATAACACACACACACACACACATTTAATCTAGAGGTATTGTGATTCTTTATCTACACACACAAGCATGCATGTACGCATGCACGCATGCACACGCACACACACATATATATAATTTTTACCATAATTATAGTGCTTCAGTAGCTCTTACTAGTGTTACTGTTAGTACTGACTGCAGTTTGTCATACAGCCAAACCATTTCAGTAAAATTAGATGTTTAAGACAATAACAGATTCTTATTAATATTATATCTTGTCACTAATATGTTAAATGATATCCATGAACATTAAGATCCAAGACAGAATAATAATTGTTCGTTATTTTGGTGTTCGATGTGTGGTGGTGTATTTGTGTCTGAGTACTGATGCTAACGTGAATTGCGTAGTCTGCTGTATCTCATGGAGTTTGGGAGAATGTGTATTTCAAGTGCTAGCTGAGACAGCTGTTGGTTCTGAGACAGAAGATGTGGAATGAATACTTTATAGGACCACACTTTCAGTAAGTCAAGAACAGGAGGTTTGGACTAAGAAAACATAACCTGACATTTATTTTATTTATTTTTTTAGTGTCTCTTTGGATCCTCTAGACGTCCTTTTCTTCTTCTTTTTCCTTTGTAAAATGACTGCCTTCATCATATTGAAGATCATATTACTGTTACAGTGTTAGGGGTTGCATAGCAGAAGAAAAAAGAAAAGAAGAAGACAAAAAGACAAACAACAACAAAACCTCTTAGTCTTACAAACGAACAAACAAACATTGAGTTTTGAATGTCCCATCGGCATTTCACAGATCATCAACACTACTTTCCGATGGGACAGGGCCTACTTTTACCGTCCCTAATAAGCCTTATATAAATGGGGGTTTTGTGGACGTTAAGCACCATGTTTACCTACTCTGAGGGTAGTGATTTTAGGATATGAGAACGGAAAGTCTTAAGAGTGGGTGCAGCAGCCACATCCTCAGTGGGGTCATTGCAATCCTTGACTGTGATTGTGTTGGGGGGGGGGGTGGGGGGGGATGAGAATTTTCAGTAATCTGTAGGGCCTTTCAATTTTTCAATTTCTGGCACGTAAGGGACGCACATCTGTGCGTTAATGGGAGCCCTGTATGCCGACGTGGGTTATTGCTTTGGACATCAACAGCGTCCTGGAGTGCGTCGATATATATATATATATATATATATATATATATATATATATATATATATGACTGATGGGGTGTGTGCCCCAATGGTTCCTTCAGTATATATACGTATGACTGATGGGGTGTGTGCCCCAATGGTTCCTTCAGTCAGCGCAGTGATTTGCCGACTTTCTCGCCGGATCCCAAACGCTTTACAAGCCCGATATTAGGCAACGATCCTCGTGAATTCTCACCTGTTGCAGTACAGTGCTGTCTCCAATACCCTGGTCACCAGAATCTGTCTCTAGCGTCAAGCCTGCGTGCCTGTGGCGTCTTGCTCAATAGCTTTTGTTAGTTCCTGAGAGTCACGTCCCCTATAAATTGTCTTCTTACTGAGTAGTCACCGAAATAAGAAATATACTGTAAGCGTGATGAACACTTTTGCTTTTTATCGAGCAACAATAGCAAACTGTTCCAGACTGCGTGCATGCGTGTGAATGCATGTTTGTGATAATAAGTACTGCAACTTAATTTTCTTTGTGTTCTTTTAAACATTGCTTAAAACGAAGGCAGGCCCTTCCACAGAAATGTATTGTGCACCCTTCATTACAACTGTTCTCTTTCAATCATGCAAAAACATCTCTTCAACAGTCTTGCACACACCATACAACTCTTACAACACACACACACACACACACACACACACACACACACACACACACATGCACACACACACACACACACACACACACACACACACACACACACACATGCACACACACACACACACACACACACACACACACACACACACACACACACACACACACACACATATGAGTGAACACCTATGTGCACACACACACACCCATGCCTCAACACACCAGTTCTTTCAAGCCTCTGCAGTTTCACCATCCCCATCCCCACTCAGACTCTTCCATACAACTGCTCTCTCTCTCTCTCTCTCTCTCTCTCTCTCTCTCTCTCTCTCTCACACACACACACACACACACACACATCTCTCTCTCTCTCTCTCTCTCTCTCTCTCTCACACACACACACACACACACACATTTCTCTCTCTCTCTCTCTCTCTCTCTCTCTCTCTCTCTCTCTCTCTCTCTCACACACACACACACACACACACACACACACACACACACACACACACACACACACACACACACACACACACACACACACTCACACTTCAGAATAAAGGACACAGAAAACAACTGCATAAACTTTAACATGGTATTACAGATCTTCAAAAACCAAACACAAAGTTCTAACAGTAATACCTTCTTCTTTTTTTACAATTAACACTTCAAACAGTTTAGATGTACATGTGACATATTTTTCCTTTTAGCATTTTGACTTAGGGAAATGATCATGAAGACACACAACTGTTCTTTCTGTGTGTGTGTGTGTGTGTGTGTGTGTGTGTGTGTGTGTGTGTGTGTGTGTGTGTGTGTGTGTGTGTGTGTGTGTGTGTGTGTACATGTTTGTGCATGGGCCTGCAGGTGCATGCATGTGTGTGCAAACATGCACGAATGTGTGCATACTCTACTTTACATGCAGAATGACACAAGCCAACATGTCTATAGATGTTGTTGCTCAATGACAAAGGTGAGCAAAGTTTTGTAAATGTTGCTGCCAAAGAGTGTTGCTGCCATTTTCTTGCAAGTTCATGGATAACATGTTGCTCTTGGGGGGAAAAATGAAATTAAACAACTTACTCTTGCTGACAATTCTTCCATTCTAGGTATTATAATAGGTAATCAAACACAAAGGTGTAAACTCATAAACTGGTCAATAGAAGTTCCCCCGACTGCAGCTTTGGTCCAATGTTAATCTGAGCATCCAGCAGGGAAGGAAACATCTTTTCAGCATTACATAAGCATTATGTAAGTGTTTATCACAGGAGTTACAATGAGAGTAACCACACCTTTTGTCTCTATGGACGCACATACACCAACACAACACAAGACTCACCACAATCTCAAAGACTAAGTAAACATAGCGTAATTTTTTTTACAAGCTTGCTCAATAAAAAAAAATAAAAAAATTAACTAGCCATAGTGCAGATAATGTAAATAAATTTGAAAATTAACATGAATCATCCTATTGACATATTGCATACAGTAGACAAACTCTGACCAACTAAACAGTCTTCAGTATTTTCTAACAGCAATTAGCTAATTATAAAGGAACATACATATATATATAGGCATGCACCCGCTCATTCACAAATTAACACAGATCACACAACATGTTGTATGATCACAAATGCTGTCAATTGTAATTTATAACAAGAAAATTAACTTTTTTAAATCCCAAAGATAGCTGACTAATCAAAAATGCTTTTTCATTTTATGGAAAGCAATCTGTTTTCATCTGATGTTTACACATGTTTAGAAAAACAAACAAACCAAACACCAACTTGAAGCCAATTTTCAACTTACTTTTGCAGAAATGTGTACGAGTCCGGCCACATAATTGTTTCATGTTGAATGAAAATAAAGTTTCAGGGATCACATTACTAAGAAACGCAATTTTACACAAAACAAAATCCTCTGACAGAACTGCTGAATCCTCACGTATTTATGATATACATATGAAGAATGATTTTGCTGGTATTTTTACAGAATGCGTTTCAGTTCAGCTAAAGCTCTCTCAATTTGTCTCTCTCTCTGACACCAGGATGCGAAGTCTGTTACAAAACATGTATCAACTTTGACACCTACCAGAGCAAATGATGATCTACACACACTGTCAGAATTTTTAACATGCGTTTGCCGTGAGAATGACTTTCAGCTGGACCATAAACTGCGTGACCATGGCAAGCAACTGTTTGTTGTGATGGCCAAATGGTATGACACACATCTGTCAACAGATGAACTGCAAACTACTTTCCAGCAGTTTTAAGTACACAATGTGTGTGCGCAGACTGATACCTTTCAACCATTTTAGTGATATCCGCAGACTTCTGATCACCAAGTACCAAAGAAACTTTCCACCTTTTGTCATACTCGCAAACATTGCTTCAGCAATACTCATCAGCAGTGTTCCATGTTAACATCAGTTCAACAGTCAGAACAACATAAAAACAATATAATCTTATGCCGATCACCAAGCAGTGACACCGACAGGCAAAAATCTGAGGATCCTTTTTCTTTCTTCCTTTCATTACTGTGTAATTAACCCTCACCCTCCCCACCCCTGCATTTTTTTTTAAAATAAAGAAAAAGCAATGTAGCAGAGTTCAAAGTTCCAACTTCCTTGCGGTGCATGGTATTCTGTGACAGTCAAGGAACTAACAAAACTATCACTGTTGCAAAGCATGGGACTAACAGGAGAGCCTGCTGCTGCCGCCACTGTTGCATCTGCTGGGCGTGTGTGTTTGTGTGTGTGTGTGTGTGTGTGGTGTGTCTTACTGTGTGTGTGTGTGTGTGTGTGTATGTGCGTGTGTGTATGTGTGTGTGTGTGTGTGTGTGTGTGTGTCTGTGTGTGTGTGTGTGTGTGTGTGTGTGTGTGCGTGAGTGTGTGCGCACGCGCTCGTGTGCTTGTGAGGGGGTGAGTGAGTGTGCAGGTGTCTGTGTGCATTTATATAGTAGGTGGATGTGTGTGAAATTCTTTTTAGTGTTGATGTATGTATTTACAGTATTACTTTTGTGCTTTTCTGATTGTCATGAAAGTACTTGTGCTTTTTTGATTGTCATGTTGACAGTAATATATGCATTATTTTATAGGACTTGAGATTATTTTAGTGTATGTGAAATGCTTTAATATCGATGTACACATTTACGGTACTTTGCTCATCCTGGCTTTTTTGTCATTTTGATACTTTGCTCATCCTGGCTTTTTTGTCATTTTGATATTGATGTATGCATTTATAGTACTTGTACCTTTGTGATTGTCTAGCGGATTTTGATGTTTATAATGTACAGCGCCGCAAGCGTGTAAATTTTTACGGGGTATCGCGCTATATAAGAGTTATTATTATTATTATTTCTGTAATTCCAGTGCACTGTGCTGGTTCCTCTTGGTAACTATGGTTAAACATACCAATTTTATACCATATGCATTTATTATATAAGAAATATATCTAAGACTAAGTGAATGAAGTTGCACATGGTTTTAAGCATACAAATCTGTGTGACTTTATTCCTTCCATCTTACTATTAGCTCATCTGAAATTCATGTGTAATTTGTAAGAAAATGCAAACTGTTTAGTGCACAAGACTATACAAAGCTGACTTTTAACAAGAAATACCATCTAACGTTTTCACTACTTTATTTTTGAGTCAGTTGTCCATTAGGAACAGATGAGAGCAAGGCAACAAAATGCAATGAAGACAAAGCCGATCCACATACAAAGCCAAACGGTAATACTATCTGTCACTCAAGGACAAACACAGTGGACCGCTGACACCGACACAGTTGTTCCCATGTCAATGGAGCAGTCTACAGAGATTTAACTGCTAACTGGTCCATCAAGAAGGTTGGTTAGTTCTTGAATCTTAATGCCCCATCAACCCCACAGGGGTCACCTCAGGATGAATCAAAGTGGGGCTGATGGCTATGGGTGCAAGAACCAGGGTAGCTGTCCTTTGCATTAAGCTCTTCAATACTCTCCCCCTCTTGCTGAGAGACTGACAGGTCGCTGTCATCTGAACGGTCCACTTTGGGTGCTGCATGCCACTGCGCTGTGCGATAGTTCTCCACAGTGGCACTGTCATCTGAACTTCCATCAGCTTCCTGCTGCCCTGACGAAGGGGGCTTGTGGCCTGCTGAAACAGCCTGAGTGTGAGTCGGGTTCAAATTCTCTCCTAAATGATCAGAACACTCTGATTCTGAAGTTGCAGTGTTTCCATTTGTGTTGCCCAGCCTTGCAGAGCCTGACTCCATATCCAAATTGCACTCATGCACAAGAATCTGCAGACGGCGTCGCACATCTTTTTGATCATCTAACGCACACCCCAGCACCAAGCTTTGGAAACGCGTGTCGATGGAGCCAACTGCTTCTGGTAAGCAGGCATTGAGATACAAGCGGGCCTGCTGGACTGCTTTCTTGGGAACATCATCAGTGGAGAAAAGGCGGGTCTGCAGCTCTTGCAGGACGTCGTTGACCTTTTGCAGAGACTGGCGCTGCCCATCATCACGCACTGTGTGGACTTGTATCTGCACTGCCTCACATCGATCCTTCAGTCTCTGCATGTTTGCCACAAGCTCCTCACAGTCCTCTGCAACAAGCAAAGGCAAAATTATAGGGCTGCTAAAGTTACTGTCAAACATCTCTAACTCTGGTCCAAGACACCATTACTCAACTTCATCACATCCTGATCTGTACTTTATTGTGTCATCAAGCAGAGGGTTGATCTTAAAAGAGATGTGGTGACTGGCCAGGGGTTCTCTAACATGGAGATATGAAGGGTGCATGGAAAAATGCACAAAAAGATGCATTAGCATATATATATGCTTGGACAAGTTGAAGGATTCCACAGGACAAAACAAACACTGGTTGTGGCAACAAATCTAGCAGATGCATACCACATGGTCCAGTCCATGATGCTAATAGACCTACTCTTGCAATATGGAGTCAGCCTCACACAGTAACAGTGGCACTAACCCAGTAGATTGCAGAAGCACTTTAGGTGAAAACTGTGGCTATATAATTATACATATATATATATGTTGCTTGAAAAGCTAATGTTTGTTCTTCATCAGCTCACAATGGGCCTACCTCAAGGCTCACCATTCTTGCCAGTCCTCTAGTGTCTGTAATACCTGAAGGGTCTAGCAGATATGAACCAAAATGGGCTCAGCTGGGTACTCACACTGGCAGACAGCACCCTCACATACATGCACAACAATATAAGGGACAGCCAGGAGACAAACAAAGAAGTACAACACTTGACACTATTGGATGCCAATGAAAAATTCATAACATTTAACAGTAAAAATGGATGAATTTTGCTTTGGACATAGGTATTAAAGTATTATGCAATCAATGTGTCTGCAAGTAACACTCAGGAAACTGGTGGCAGAACAAATGATTGTCTCAAACACAGAAACACTGGAATGAAATGGTACACTTAGGTTGCAACCAACTTGGCTATTAAAGTTAGATTATTTAGCAATATAATACAGAATAAAAGCAACCACAGCTTGATATTATAATGAGTACATAAACAAACCAGGGCTGTAACTGAGTCTAAGCACCTTTTTCAACACATTACATATCATGTACACCACCCCATCTCTCAGAATATATAGTATTTTCAAAAGTAGGTAGGTAGGTAGTGTTGCTTAATGTCCTCAGATGTCAGTTGACATATTAGGGACAAGCTGAGACCAGTGCCGAAGCACAGTTCAATATAGCTTTACGTCCACGGAAACCAGAAGCTCGTTAGGACAGACAGCCCAGGACGGCCACCTCGACTCTCACACAGCTCTTAACTATGAGAATTTTCAAAGGGAATAAAAATCATCTTGAACTGAACTATGAAAAATTAAAGTCCAGGTTTCAGAAAACTTGGTCTTAAATTTTTTAACAAGTTCAAACTAATCAAAGAGAGTGGTCATCAGTGTGGTATTAAGTCTTATCGGGGGTCCACTGTAATTCACTTGAAGTACATATTTATATTATCAATTATGTAAATAAGCAGCCACAAAACGTAAGCTTCTCATTATCTCAAACACACAAAAACGACCCTGAACACAAAACGAAAGTAGACGTCTCATTAAAACCAAAAATTGACTGATTACAAAATCTCTCTTGGGGAACCACCACGTACCCAATTATACATTTTCAGGCAAGATAAACTGAAAACTCAGCTGACAATTTCCAACCAAACATGACACTCAAACCAGACTAATACAGCCCGAAAGACAGACTTCAACATACACATTTTAAAACACCATACTCTTGTGCAGAATATTCCAGAAACTGTTTCAATGACAAGCGAGTTAGTCACTGACCTGGCGAAATGTCACATTTTAAGCAGTCATTCTTCAGTTGGTCGACAATCATCAAAAGACTTGCTTGTTCTCCGATTAACGCCGAAGCTTGCCTTCTGAGAGCCTCCACTCTGCTCTCGACTTCATCCACAAAGGAGAAGAAAGTAAACGAATCATTAGCTATTAATTTGTTGGTTTCGCTCTTGTTCGAAGAGGCCGCAGCTGCCATGATAAACTTAGCGATTTCGGTTATTCCCCTTGTGCGGTAGTTTATAGTCGGTACCTGACCCTATGACCTTTGACCTACACAGATCCTTGATCTGTTTGTTATGTGGACTTACTAACGTCAAAAGAACTGTAATTATGTACACACAATTAATAATTATGTTGAGTTAATTACAGTTAGATATAATGATGTACACATAATTAGTAATTATGATGAGTTCATTACAGTTATGTGCATTTGACTGGCACAGTCAAAAGCACATACTTTTTTATATCAGTCATCATGCACTGTAATTATCTCAACATAATTATTAATTATCAAAGTTTCTACATAATTATCATATTGGTGAATATGTATTTTGGTGATTGGTTCCAACAGCTTGCATGTGTAAAATGTGAAAATTAATTACTAATTATCTTGCCAGCCATGGCAAGGCAGCTAGCTGCTAGGATCATACCAGGGCCACTTCAAATTGAGAAAGAGGGTGTATGGCAGTGACTCAATGCAGAGTGGACAGCATTTGACCTGGTGCACTGTGCAGGCCTGTCAACACTTCCCTCTCTGCAATAGCCTTGGAGACTGTGGCATAATCCTCTCTTTTTTTCCTTCTTTTTTTAAACAATCAAACTCAGTTTTAAATGCAATCAACATAAAACGCAAGACAGTCTTTTCTGCTGTTGCACTTGGCAGAGTCTGTCATGAAAAGTCAGCTGCAGAAAACAAGAGTGAATGCTGTGAACTGAGGCTTGTTTGACTATACAGAGACAACTCAGTTGCTTTCATTGGCTGTTCTTTGCACTCATGTTGTTGGTGATGTAACATCAGTGTACATTATTATGCATCCAAAGCATAGTAGTGTCAAAAGCACATACAAATTAACTAAAATATTTGAAACATTGAAGGATGACAGCTACTGTGCTAGCATTCTAAAACAAACATTCTAAAAGCATGTTGTGTTTTGTCATAATTAATAAATAACATTCTTTGTAACCTTTTATATGTTTAGATCTTATCTCTTGATCCATAATAACTAATTAGCTCTGTAGATATGTAGTGAATATGTTTTCAGAAATAAAATAACAGAATATGTCTGCCAGTGTCAGTGTTGTGTTTGCGTCAGTGTGTGCCAGTGTGTATGTGTGTCAGTCTGAGTGTAGTGTGTGCCAGTGTGTATGTACCATTCAGGGTGTGTGTGTGTGTGTGTGTGTTTCAGTGCGTTATGTATGTGTCAGTGTATATGTGTGTGGTGTGTGCACATGTGTGTATGTGTATGTACGTGTCATCATAGTGCCTGTGTAGTGTGTGTGTATGTGTGTGCGTGCGTGCGTGTGTGCCGCGTTCGTATGTGTGTGTGTGTGTGTGTGTGTGTGTGTGTGTGTGTGTGTGTGTGTGTGTGTGTGTGTGTGAAGCACGTGTTACGTATGCATGAGTCAGTCATGCGGTCCGGTTGTGCTGGTGATTTTTTTCACCAGTGCTTAATCAAGTTATTATGTCATGTATATAGTTCGGTGTTTGCCGCTAACAGTGGATACTGTGAGCGCCCAGGGCATCGGTGGGCACATTGTAATGAGATGATTATTGATTATTACATTATATCGGGCCGTTTCACCGTCAGACACGTATAAACGTGACAGTTCCACTAGCTCAGAATCACTCTCTTTGACACCCCTAAACGATGTTGTAGAACATGACAGGCTGGTTAATATTTAATTTGAACAAAGATTATAACTACAAAGATTGTAATCCACGCTGCATGTTACTATTTAATTTGAGCGAAGATTATATTTATACAAAAATGATGATGAAATGATGCTTATGTCCTCAGATGTCATTTGACATATTAGGGACAAGTTGTGACCAATGCCGCCGAAGCACGGTTCAATAAAAGCCACATACGTAAGGTGTATGCGTGTTTAGCTGTAACCTGCCACCTGCAATTTTGGCAGAATGACTGACCGGGATTTTTTACGTGCTACTGTGGTAACACGGGGGTGGAACGGATACCGAAATAAGAGTCAGCACAGAAAGTCGACCCGGGAGGGGGGCGGGGATAGCTCAGTGGTTAGAGCACCGGACTCGTGATTGAAAGGTCGCGGGTTCGAATCCCTGCTGGAACGGCGGGAGAATTTTCTTCTCCAGGGTCGACTTTCTGTGCTGACTCTTATTTCGGTATCCGTTCCACCCGCGTTACCACAGTAGCACGTAAAAAATCCCGGTCATTCTGCCAAAAAGTGCAGGTGGCAGGTTACAGCTAAACACGCATACACCTTACGTGTGTTGATTTTATTGAACCGTGCTTCGGCACTGATTGGTCACAACTTGTCCCTAATACTGAGTCAAATGACATCTGAGGACATTAAGCATCAACTCATCATCATCGACCCGGGAGAAGAAAATTCTCCCGCCGTTCCAGCGACCTTTCAACCACGAGTCCGGCGTTCTAACCACTGAGCTATCCCCGCCCCCTTTATACAAAAACTGTATTTATAATATTTTATATTAACTGAGACTGAGCTAAGCCTTTGCCGGCGAAGTACTGTCCGATCCGCGAAGCATTGAAGTTCGTTCCGATTGGTTCTTTGCGGGGTTCTTGTGTACCGGCATTGCACCACAAGGTGCCGTGTGTACCATAAAACATGACCTATTTTTTCAGAAGCTCTTCGCGGAGCTGGAAAAACGCTTCGCTGGCAGTGAGTTTGCGCAATCCTGTCTTTTAAAATGTTTTGAGATTTCGTCCAGCGTGCATAGACACGACCAAATGCGGCACTGCTTGTATTGACGGCAGCCAATCATATTCTACTATCCTTGGTGATATTAAGGGGCGTCTTTTCGTCGAGCAGTCTGTTTACGCCAGTACTCCCGATGTGCCGACTGTTGCAGACGACATTTTGGTGGTAATTATTTTCCTGTTTTCAAAGCTAAAATACCAATGGCAAACCTGTCGTCCGATTTGGTTGTTCGCGTGGGACGCACTATAGCATGTTTTGGTCACACTTGTTGTTCGTTGCACTAAGAATAAGCGAGGAGTTGTTTTTTGCTTAGTTTGCACAATGGTCAACACGATCAGCAGTACAAGAAGGAAAAACTAGTTGTTGTTTTTTAAGGGGGGGAGGGGGAAGCAAAACCTAGTTTATTATCTTCAAGAGTGCACATTTACAGACACACATTAGGATTGTACTAATCGTTGTGTTTACTGCCGTTTCAATTATCCAGACCTTAATTACTGCAGTGATACATGCCTCGGTATGTGGGTCACGGCAAACTAGTATTAGGACTGGTAGGAGGGTAGCTGTATGGTTCCAAAGGGGGTGAAATCACCACGAAACCAGCAACCTGTCAAATCTTCTAATTCTATTAAATGTCCAGCTTCAGTGTGCGGAAGATTCTGACATTATGACACAATATAGCACTGTGGATATACAAGGACCAGAGACAGTATTGGGACCCAAGGAGTGGCAGGGGAGGAGGAGGGGGTAGATTGGGGAGCAGGGGCAAGGGGGGGGGGGGGGGGGGCAAGGGAAGGGTGCACATGTGGGTGTATGATGTGGGTGGGTGTTTGTGCATTTGTTGGTATGTTTTGCAGCATTACACATCAGTTTAATTTATACTTGTAAACTAAATCACATTTCAAGAACCTGTTGGCCTATAACTTCACCCACCTTGCAAAATAAATTTGATTGTCACACCTATATTTTGCAGTTCAAACATTTGTTTGATACAGTACTTAGCTCTCCTATTTTGTTGTGCCCTGATATTATTTTCTTGGTTGCCTGTGCACATAAGATTAAACGTCTGTTTATCCCTTCTCTCCCTCTCCGTTCCTGTATCTTACCACAATAACAAGTATATTAATTTGTTTTCAGTTAAGGCCTGCAGAAAAAGGGAGGTGATATTGCAGGGTGAGGAGTTCATCCCCCTTGGTGCCACATACAGCCATGATACCCTCTTTGGTAAGTCACAGACATGCCTGTCATTGCACCAAGTGGTGCCACAGATTAGTGCCACCCTGATGTCATACAGTCATGATGGTCACTTGGTGAGTCACAGACATGCCTGCCATTGCACCATGCGGTGCCACAGTTTAGTGCCACCCTGATGTCACAGAGCCATAATAGTCACTTGGTGAGTCACAAACATGCCTGTCATTTTACTAAGCAGTGCCACAGTTTAGTGCCACCCTGATGTCATAGAGTCATGATGCCCTGATGTCATACAGGCATGATGGTCACTTGGTGAGTCACAAATATACCTGCCATTGCACTAATTTGACTAAGTGGTGCCGCAGATTAGTGCCTCCCTGGTAGAGTCATGATACCCTCCTTGATGAATCACAGACATGCCTGTCATTGCACCAAGTAGTGCCACAGTTTAATGCCACCCTGATGTTGTACAGCCATGATGGTCACTTGGTGAGTCACAGACATGCCTGCCATTGCACCATGCAGCGCCACAGTTTAGTTCCACCCTGATGTCAAAGAGCCATGATGGTCACTTGGTGAGTCACAAACATGCCTGCCATTGCACTAATTTGACTATGTGGTGCCACAGTTAAATACCACCCTGATGTCATACAGCCATGATGGTCACTTGGTATGTCACAGACATGCCTGCCATTGCACTATGTGGTGCCACAGTTTAGTGTCCCCCTGATGTCATAGATCCACGACAGTCACTTGGTGTGTCACAGACATGCCTGTAATTGCATCAGGTGGTGCCACAGTTTAATGCCACCCTGATGTCATATAGCCATGATACCATACTTGGTGAGTCACAGACATGATTGTCAGTGCATCAAGTGATGCCACAGTTTAATGCCACCCTGATGTCATACAGCCATGATACCCTCCTTGGTGAGTCACAGACATGCTTGTCATTGCACTAAGTGGTGCCACAGTTTAATGCCTCCATGGTGTCATAGAGTCATGATACCCTTCTTGATGAATCACAGACATGCCTGTCATTGCATCAAGTGGTGCCACAGTTTAATGCCACCCTGATGTCATATAGCCATGATACCCTACTTGGTGAGTCACAGACATGATTGTCAGTACATCAAGTGATGCCACAGTTTATTGCCACCCTGATGTCATACAGCCATGATACCCTCCTTGGTGAGTCACAGACATGATTGTCATTGCACTAAGTGGTGCCACAGTTTAATGCCTCCCTGGTGTCGTAGAGTCATGATACCCTTCTTGATGAATCACAGACATGCCTGTCATTGCATCAAGTGGTGCCACAGTTTAATGCCACCCTGATGTCATATAGCCATGATACCCAACTTGGTGAGTCACAGACATGATTGTCGGTGCATCAAGTGATGCCACAGTTTAATGCCACCCTGATGTCATACAGTCATGATACCCTCCTTGGTGAGTCACAGACATGCCTGTCATTGCACCAAGTGGTACTACCATTTAGTGCCACCCTGATTTCATATAGCCATGATACCTGTTGTATTGTGAACTGATACATGGTACCTATGAGTTACCATGGATCTCTGGTAGTAATAGGGGTTATTCCTCTGCCATGATTGTCACTTGCAGACTAGGTTTATGCTGAAATTGTATAGTACAGAATATTTTTTACCACCTGTGTTAAAAATGACGGATTGCAGTTTAGAATACTGTTTGATATAAGAGTATTTATTTCCAGTTCCCACAGTGAAAGCTTATAGCATTTGATAGTTGTTGGTAGATAACCACATTTAAATTTGAATGTGACTGTTTCAGGTGAAGCGTATATCCCGGTCTTTGAACATCCACCGCAGCACCAGCAACAATACAACAGATGGTACTGGGCCCCTGCAAGCATCTGACAGTGCTGCCAGCGGTGATGGTAATTTACAGACTTTGCGTCGACAGTCCACTAAAGAGCTCATCTCCAAGGATGAGAGCAGTTTCAAGAGCAAGGTCACCAGCAGGTCAAGCGTCACCAGTGTGAGGTCATCGTCCATTATAGGGGAGGTGCCCAGGGCAAAAACAATGAAGTCCACCCCAGGAAACTCAAGACAGGCATCCAGACGTTTAAGCAAACCCCCATCCAGGCTGGTTGAACAAGATGACGTGTATCCTATTGGAGAAGGATCTTTGGTGAAGGCTTCATCCACATCTATGTCCAAGTCTCCCTCAAGGCAGCCAACAAAAAAAAACTCCCACCAGCCTAGTCTGAGCAAGGCTGCATCCAACCAAGGCAGCATCAGCAAAACACTCTCTCAGCAGAGCAGACTGAGCAAGGCGCCATCCTTGAGCAGGTCTGGGTCTAAGAGTAAGAGTAGCGTGACCAAGAAGACTTCAGTCCCAGCAGCACCTCCAGGGCCAGCCAAGAAAGCAAAGCCTGGCGGTAAACTGCTCTGGTTCCCTGCAGGAGCTTACCTCACAGTGCGCAATGAGGAAGGTGCGTGTTTGAGTCAGTCAGAGCTAATGACCAGGTGTGAGTGTCACGTTTTATTGTTTGGTTTGTGTCTTTGTCATTCCACTGCAGTTACTTGAGTGTCACCCAGAGCACTACTGGATGTAAAAATAAATAAATGCATAAACACTCCCAAACACATAGCTATATGTGTATATCTGTGTGTATAAAGTTTCTACTGTCATTTAGGCAGCTATATTCCAACTTCAGGATCATTGATATATACAGTTGACTCTGGATAGGAGCAAATGCCAGGGGACAACAAAAACGCTGACTGTTATCCAGTATACACATGAATGTTTGCACATGTACATGTATAAACACATATGCACACACATAATTATGTGCACATGTAAAGTGTTTGCATTCATTCAAGCAGCTGCATTTCAGCTTCAGGGATTTCCTGTTGTATATTATATTGGAAGCAGAAATGAGAGTTTAAGTTGCATTGTTCATTACCTCTACATTTTTCAGTAATTTTTTTATCCCTTGTATAATTTGTACAGGGGAGCCTGATGAAAGACCACCCTGGTGAGAGACTATCCCTCTCCAAAGACCACTTTCTCTGAGAACTATCTTTTCTATTTAATGTCAATGGGCCCCTGACCAGGGATCTCCTTTTTTGGATGTCCACCTTTGTTTACATTTTAGGGTGTTCTTGAAAGAGGGTGTCCACTGCCCAAAGAGTGTCCAAGATCCATTGACTGACCCTTACATTCTCTGAAGATGGCATGTGGCTTCCCACGTGGTGTGGCAATAAAGAAATGGTAGCACATGCAATTCTCTGAGTCTCACCTATGGAATGCATTTGTCAGTGTACAATTGCATGTACCCAGGTGGTCCCCAGAGTGTTCAGCTGGGGAGCACTGAAACAACAACTGACCCTTACAGAAATATGATACGGAACAAGGCCCAGAGCACTCACTGCAGAATTAACCCACAAGGGAGTTAATCAGTGCTTGAAAGATGTCACACAAGCACAACAACAAAGACCTGAGTCACCTATGGTAACTCTCTTTGTTGTTGTGTTTGTGTGATGTCTTTTGAGTGCTGATTAACTCCCTTGTGTGTTGACTGACCCTTGCAGAACTTTGTTGCAATGTGTGGTTAGTTTTTTTTTTTTAAATTAATTCACTGGGATTGTTTCCAGGTGGGTTCTACTTGTGCCGGTCTGTCAACAACATCTACAACACCACAAAGGTGGCCAAGGTCCGCTGGCTGGGGCCAAAGACAGGGAGGAAGAAGAAGAGAGGAGGGAGGGGGAGGACCTCAAAGCCAGCAGCACCCACTGACAAGAAGGCATTTGAACTGATGTATGCAGATGTCCTGGATCCAACCACCATCCTCATGGAGGTCGGCTCCCGTCTGTGATGCTGTCTTGCTAGATTATCCTAGGGAATACAAGATAATGTTGATTGTTTTATATTTTCTTGATTTCTTTTTCTTCTCCCTCCTCTGTCCTCCCCTTACTCTAAACACTCATCCCCCCACCCACCCCACCCACCCCCCAGTCTTGAATACCTCTCCTACCACTGTCTTAAATTGTTAATTTTTTGTTTTATTCTTTAGTTTGCGTTTCAGGTGTGTGTGTGTGTGTGTTTGTGTTTGTGTGTGTTTGTGTGTGGGTGGTGGTAATATACTAAGTAGAGTATGTATGCGTGTGAGGGTGGGTGGTGGTAATATACTCAGTTGAGTATGTATGCAGTTATGCAACTACACTATCAGTCATACAGCAAACCTTTGTGCTACATCAATATTTTGGGGGATGGGGTGGCAAGGTGAGCATAATGACCTACAGTGGTGTATAATGGCATACTTGCACAGTTTCAGTTTACATTTGTGGAATCTGACGCATTTGCTAAGTTCACCTGAGGAGTCCCCTTTGCCGTTGTCAGGTGGCTGTGGAGAGACAGGGGACAACATTTTGGCTGAACAAAGAGGATGGGAAAGAAACAGATCGACTGATGCAAGTAGCTGAAGATGTGGAATCTGGCAAAATGGACAAGGCTGATGTTGGAGATGATGGTATTTTGACTATTTGGATGTTTTTTGTGTGTTTGTTTGTTTTGGGTTTTTTTATTTAAAATTTGTCCTAGTTTAGAGCTGGAAAGAATTATTTTTGATTTGTCTGTGATAAACATGTTACGTGATGGCCATGTACAGTACATGACTGTTGCACTGTAGAATTACTCAGTACACATCCATGTACATGCACATGCCACACACCCCTGTTCGCATGCGTACCAGCAAGCTGCTTTCACATACACACCCAAACCAATGTACTTATAAAGGTATGGACATTATATTGTTCATATCATTTCAACAAAGTCCCCTCTAACAGCTCAGCTGAAGGATGTCCTGAATGAATATGAACCTGGCAATGTGTCTGTTGACAAACTGCCCTTTTACAATCCAATATGATATGACTTTATTGCCAAGTGTCAATACAATTGCACTAGAAATGTATTGTGGTCCAAGTACACTCACCACACTTTCATGCTAATCATAAAACATTAAATTATAACAACAGCAAACATCAAAAATATGGTGTAAAAGGTCATGCATAAATAAATACATGAAAAATCCAACTGACCTCTAGCTGTGCATATCTCATAAAAAATGCCTCTTTACAAGGTCTGCCTCTTAAAAATTACTGTCCTAATAAAAGCAGATCATAGCGATTTTCCTTGCAAGAAAAATCTGTGTTCAGTTCATTTGAAGAAGCAATCCGGGCTGCTTTCACACTACATGACACTGCTTTGATACTGCATGACATTGCTACTGTTTTGACACTGACATGACACTGCTTTGATGCTGCATAACACTGCTTTGACACTGATGTCACATTACTTTGACAATGTGTGACACTGTTTTGCCACTCACATGGCACTGCTTTGACACTGTATGACACTGCTTTGATGCTGCATGAAATAGCATGACACTGCTTTGACACTGTACGATGCTGCTTTGACACTGCATGACACTGCTTTGACACTGTCCAACACTGCATGCCTTGCCTTGAGCAATATTCTCTCTGCAGCTTCCAGTGGAAGAAGTTGTTCAGGTCAGTTGTGAGGCTAGTAGTGATGCCATCCTCTCAGCACTATTCTCTGTGTTGATTGCAGTGGAAGAAGTGATCCAGGTGGACTATGAGCCTCCAGTCAAGCGTCGCAGACTGCAGGCAGGGGCATCACCCGTGTCGAAAACCAGAAGCAGCAAAACAACCAGAGCAGGTCTGGGGGCATTTTTGGTTTTTTTTTTTTTTTTTGGGGGGGGGGGGGGGGGAGGGGGTTGTTCACTCTTGTTGTTTTCTCTAAGGTTCATGTTTGTATTTTTGTATGCTGATTTTAACATCCACCATCATCAATAAAGTACATTAGACATTCACCGGTCTGGAGTCTACCCTGGCCTGATGATTCTGCCTCAGTGCTGTACCTGTCTTTTAGTCTGGTTGGAAAAAAGTGGACTGATCACCTATCCCTTCTGATTGTGACAAAATGCATATTGGAACTGTATACTTCTGGGTCACACATATAAAAATTCATATAAAAATTCTTCAGACAGTTGGACTTTGATGCAACATAAAAAAGATAAGTGTTTGCTGCCTTGAGAAAATTAATGGATGCTCCCTATGACATCTTGCTTGGCAAACAATTAATAATAATTATGTACATTTATCATGTGCTCATCAATGCCCTGCATGCTCACATCATGCATATTAAACTAAATACAATATTCTGTACACACATAGAGGACAGTCCTACCAAAACAGTTTACATAAGGCATTACATGGAGACACACACATGCATGCACACACGCATGCACGTTCGCACACACTGTAACAGAAACTGGGTTTTGATATTAGCTGGGGCGGAAATACTGTGAGAATAGGAAGGTTTTCAGTTTGGCTTTATAAGATGACGGGGTTGAGTCATGTCCAGGGTCTTGTGGGAGTGAGTTCCAATTGTGGGGTCCAAAGCAAGAGAAAGTGCGAAAGCCATGAGTCTTGTGTTTGTATTGCTGGATTAACATTTAACATTTCAACAAACGGGTAGAACTGGGTAGCACTGCTCTTGTGGCTGCTGTTGACTTACCCAGGAAGGGTGGCCCACAGTTTCTGCAAGGGATTAATAAAACTGATTGAGACTTTGCCTTGCTGAGAATACGAAAACAATGGTGTAATTACATACAAAAAAACACATACCTCCCATCTATTGCAGAAATGATGCCTGTAAAAACTTGGTCTTGAACTACTGGATGTCATTTATTTTAGTGGCACTCTCTTGTGGATTTAAACATTTTTTTAAACCAAACTGTTCTTGTGGATTTAAATATTTTTTTTAAACCAAACTGTCATAATTTGGTATTTTTTAAAATTATATATTAATTTTTTTAAAGGATGAATGTTTCTAGGAGTAAGACTGAACATGTAATATTGGGTGAATCCTGTTTGATTTAATGTGTTTAAACAAAGAAGGAATTTTGGTTTACTGTTTACAGAAAAAAAGCCTCGCCTGAAAAAGACAGCTTCACAGAAGGAGCGAGATAAGACTCATAAGGCCAAAGAAAGCGAAGAAAAAAAGCAGAAAAAGAAAGAAGGTTTGTGCCAGAGAGTTACATGTTGTATACTATTTGCATACACGTGGAGTGGAGGAATACATGTATGGGTGTGTTGTGTGTGCATGCATTTGTGTGTGGGGTGTGTGTGTGTGTGTGTGTGTGTGTGTGTGTGTGTGTGTGTGTGTGTGTGTGTGTGTGTGTGTGTGTGTTCACAACATATATATGCATGGTTTAAAGCTGCAATTCTTGTGTGTAGCTGTGGCAGAAAGGAAAAGGAAGCTGGCAAAAAGTAACAAAGACACAACCCTGCATCCAGACCCCTCGGTCAAAGTTATGGAAAAAGATCCACTGTGGGAAACAACGTAAGTTGATCATGAACCCTGCATCTGGGAGTGGGGGCATTTGATGCACTTGTGTTTTTTTCACTGATTGAATAAGATAGTCTTCCTGTCTGCTCCAGACTTTCTGTGTCATCATTAATCAGATTAACATTGTTATTGTTTCAAAGGCAATGTTGGGTAAACTTCTGAGAGATGGGGTTGAGCACATATGGGCTTTTACAAACGCATAGATAACATCTTAAACTGAACTGACCCATGTTTGATTGTTTCCTGTGCAAAGTGAGTTGTTTTTAAATTTAATTTTGTCCTGAGTGTAATTTGTGTGTGTGTGTGTATGCTCAGTGATTTGTTGTGGTCTGATAAGAGACTTTTTGGTTTGTTTTTTTAACTACGATCTGTTAAGTGATTTGTTACTGTGATCTGATCAGTGATTGTTTTCTTTTTTTATCCTGTGTACAGCATCCACATGCCCTACGTGTCCAAGTTTGCCAACTCCAAGCTGGCATTTCGGGCCGTGCAGCTGAAGGACACAAAGATGCTGAAAAAACTGCTCAAAGACGCCAATCGAATTCGTAGTGTATGTCTTACACTTTGCAATGTTTTGCTTTTTCTATGTGCCAAGGGGAGGCAGTGGATTATTATGTCTGATGTCTCCGCACCATCCCACCTCCCATCTGGAATCTCAGGGCTATTATGTGGTTCCTCTTTCCTGTCTTGCTTTTCTGCCTAGTCCTCTTGCTCTGTCTAATTTTTCTGCTAATGGTCCATTTTCCTAACTTTTTTCTGGAAAATTCTCAAATAATTTTTGTTTGGAGTTAGGCTCTTTTGTAGGGCTTTTGTTGAGCAGCAAGGAAATGATAGTTGGTAGTGATATGTACAGCTTGCTGCCACATGGCATTGGTATTTGCCATTATGGGTTCTGCAGCAGAACAAATCTGGGTTACAAAAAAAGGAAGCATTGATTTTAGCTCTTCAAAAACCCACAAAACATTCAGAGTGCATTCACATGTGGCTATCACCCATCTTATTTGCTTTAATTCGTAACACAGCCACTTGCTGTTATTCTCCCAGGCAGGCATTAGCACTGAACACAGTCATTCCTACGTGCTTCTGCACCATGTTTTGACAGAGAAAAATGTGAATGTTCTGAAACTTTTTAAAGATTCACAGCGTCTTTTGCTTGAGTTGTCAGCCATAGCAACTGCAGCTGCACCAGTAAATGAAAGTGGGAGTGGGCATCAGTAAACTCTAGCCAGACTGGTCTAGTCAGAGACATGAAAAGTGTGTGGGACACTCAAAACTCGAGGCTTGCTTGTAACTTGCATTTGTAGTTGTTGTTTTTATCTGCACAACCCCTAACAGTGACATAATCTTCAGTATGACAAAGGAGGTCACTTTATGGAAAAAGATCAGTTGAGTCGTGGAAGTGAAAGTTTGTGAGGCTGCGAAGAAGCAACGCATTGGTGTAGTTTTATTTACTACAGTTGTAAATCTTCATTTTTATAAAAATGACTTCAGCCAGCTCAGGATAGCCTCTGGTTGCATAAATTTTGATATTTTTGCAGAATCCATTTTAAGGGAGAGTGGGGGTTGGGGGTGGTGAGGGGCATGCCCCCGAAGTTTTCAGTTTTCCCTTTAACAACAACAATGTACATTTATCATGCATTTATCAACGCCCTGAGCACTCACATGATACATGTGCCTGCTAAAGAAAGAAGTATGCAAGTGATGCTTAAAGCTGAAGTTTTTTGTTTTTTTCCCTATTTATATGATGCAGTTAGGTCACAAGCGCAGCACACTGGTACAGGAAACGCCCCTGGAGTTTGCTATGAAGCAAGGCAATATGGAGGCCATGGACCTGCTGATAGAAGACACCTTTGGCACAAAGTTTCAAGCTCGTCTCAGTGAAGCTCACCCTGACAGGGTGCTTATTGAAAAGCTGGGAACAGGATCGTATGTGAATTTTTGCAGTTTCTTTTTCTTTCCTTGTCTTTCCCTTCCTGTTTCTGCTTGAAGATGTTGAAGTGAAAACTAATTTAGAAAAAGTGGAGGGGGTTAAGAGGGGAGTTATTAGGCTGGTTTCAGGGAGAGGCAGTGGCACAGAGCAAAAGCACTTACTCCTGAAAACCAAAGTTATGCATGACTGAGCATGGTCACCAAATGGATGGGTGATCATGACATGCTAGGCTTTTTGCTTGCCCTGAGACTTGTGTGGAGTCAAATTTTGTGCAAACTCTACTAAAGTCCTTCAGATGAGACTATAAACCAAGGTCTCCCATGTGTATACACATGCAAAAAGATCACATGTGCACATTAAAGATCCTGTAGTCCATGTCAGAATTTGGTGGATTATGAAAACATCAAAATAACCCAACATACACTCAAAAGTGTGAGAGCCTTCAGAGCCTTGAAATTGGACACTGTACACAAAAAGAAAAACAGGATGCTCATTGCACTTTAAGCACAGTGAAACCCAAAACCACTGTGAAACATGTCAGCAAAGTTCAGCTTCCAAAACTCAGCCAGAGGAGATATTTTCTGTCATCAATTAATTGTGCAGATCACTGTCATCTTTACTGTATGTACCAAACACTGCTGTTTGAAGTTCTGTTACACTTTCATCTGAGGGGAAAAGTTTGTTGTTCTTTTTCCCATGGCATGGCTAATCAGCCATGGCTGGATCTTTAACCATAGTTTGGGTCTGTAAATATACTTTGTTTCACAAAACTTTGCTGAAATCTTCCTGTCTTTTGCAGGTACAATTTCCGTTCTTTGGGTGTGGGTCGCATCCGACCACTGATGGCCAGCCGGGGTGCCCGTGAAGGGAACAACGCTCTTATAAAGGTGGGTAGAGAAGTGTGGAAGATGATGGAGCAAAAAACATCATTGCCCTGACACAAGAGGTGGTAGAGAATTCTGGAAGATGATGGAGCAAAAAACATTGATGCCCTGACACAAAAGGTGGTAGAGAAATGTGGAAGATGGTGGAGCAAAAAACAACTTCAGTGCCAAAACACAAAAGGTGGTAGAGAAGTGTGGAAGATGGTGGAGCAAAAAACAACATCCATTCCCTAACACAAAAGGTGGCAGAGAGGTGTGGAAGATGGTGGAGCAAAAAACGACATCCATGCCCTAACACAAAAGGTGGCAGAGAGGTGTGGAAGATGGTGGTGCAAAATATGTTGATGCCCTGACACAAAAGGTGGTAGAGAAGTGAGGAAGATGGTGGAGCAAAAAACAACTTTGATGCCTTAACACAAAAGGTGGTAGATAAGAATAAGAGGTGATGGAGGAAAAAGCAATATTGATGCCCGGACACAAAAGATACAGAGAAGTGTGAAAGTTGATGAAGGTAAAAAATTCATAAAATGTGATAGAGACATATATAAAATGTGGTGGAAGGAAGAACAACAGTAATGCTTGACACAAAAGGTGGTAGAGATGTGTGGAAGGAAATGGGTTGGCTGAAACAGCACTCACACACAGACTGATAGGGAAGTTTTGGGGGGAAGGGATTGACAGAAACAGTGCATTTGTTCATCTATTATTAAAGTATTGTTATTTGTTTATTCATATTCATCTGTCCATTCACTTTCTTTACTTGTCTGTTGATGTATTCATTTTTATGCATGTTTTTATTCATTACACATGGACATACAAATTACATTTGTTCATTTATTATTAATTATTGTTAATGTTTTGTTTATTCATATTTATTAAACAAAACAAAAGAACAGAAGAAGTTCATCCACCCATTCATTTTCACAGGACCGTAGTGACATGGAGAGTTTTTACGATACTGAAAATGACAAGCAAAACAAATATTCACATTTGTTTATCTGTGATTCATCACCCATTAATTTTTTGCAGGACCAAGTTGACATGAGTGATCACTATACTGACAGCGACTCATTCCTGGAGAGTGCCATGGTTGGAGGGGCCAGCAAGGAGCTGCTGATCAAGATCTTAAATAACTGGGAGACTCCTAAAGGACAGTCCTATGAATTTGACTACTCCACCATGGTCAGTGGTTTTTGTCATCTTTCCACTGTGTGTGTTTTCTTTTGGGGTGGGGGTTGTATGTGTGCTGGTTTCCCTAGAAGAAGGCTCCTGACTTTTTTGGGTTGCATGTGCACTGGTTTCCTTTGAAGAGGTTCCACTCTTCTTTTTTTTTCTCTTCTTTTTTTTCATGTGCAAGTATTTTCTTTCAAAGGGTTCCATCTTCTCTTTTTTTTGCAGGTGCAATGGTTTCCCTTGAAGATGTTCCCCCCCTTTGTTTTTTGCATGTGCAGTGGTCTCCAAAAGAGGACCTGCTGCAGACAACCAGATTCATCAGTTTAGCTGAGGAACACCAACAAACAACAGCATGACTATTAACGCCACCGTTGCTTTATCGATATTATCATCATTATGATCACTGCCACTGGTGCCATTACCATATTTACACCATCAACATCATTGTTTCAGTGTGTCTGGTACTGTTGACAGAACAAATTTCTGAAGAACCTGCCCACCATGCTGGCACGAGGGTTCAACAAGACTGCTGGGGAGATCCTGAAAATATTACAGCATACCTGTGGAAGGTACTACCGTCATATGCCTGGCTCCGCATGGAAGGTAATTGAGGCTTGCGAACTTCTAACCTTACTCAGTGGTGCAGAGCAAGAGTATGCTTGCTCTCAAAAGCCAAAGTTAAGCATGATTGGGCATGGTCACTACATGGCTGGGAAAGTTAAGCATGATTGGGCATGGTCACTACATGGATGGGTGACCATCATGTGCTAGGCTTTGCCCCCACCCTGAGATTTCTCTGGTGTCAAATTGTGTGCAGATGCTACAAAGGTCTTTCAGATGAGACCGTAAACTGAGGCCCCCCTGTGTGTATACTCATGCAAAAAGATCACATATGCATGTTAAAGATCCTGTAGTTAATGTCAGAGTTTGGTGGATTGTGAAAACAGCAAAATAACCCAGCATGCACCGAAAGTCTCAGAGTCTTCATAATGTTGAAGTTGGACGCTATACAAAAGAAGAAGGAACTGTTTTGGGTTGACTAGGAGACAGTAGCAACAGTTCACTGCTAAATGAAGATTACAATGACTGGCAGGGTCATTGTGAAGGGGTGGTGGGGTGGGGTGGGGAGTAAAATATGCAGTGAAATATGTGAATTTGTGCAAACATGGTGGACAGGACAGGATTTCAGTGGTGGGAAGGTGGGGGTATTTGTTTTTATCGTCAGATAATTCCGAGCTACCCGCCCACAGGTGTACATCTGCAAGTACTGCTACAAAGTTACAGCAGACATTGAGCTGTTAAACTAAGCAGGTAGCCTTCTGTTAACAAGGTACAGTACAACCAAGTACTCTTATTGTCCTACAAAATTAATGCCTGCAGATCAACACATTTACAGACACTAGCATGTGCACGCATACACCGAGGCACACAGACACATGTGTACACATGAACACACGCACGCACGCACACACGCATGCATGCATGCGCGCACACACACACACACACACACAGAGAAAAAAGGCAGTTTAGCATCTTTAGCAAGAACTTCAACAACAAAAACAAAATGCAGAAAGAAAATATGCCTCCGCACAAAGGTCATTCTGACCTCTTTTGTTTTGTTCAGACAGTTTTGTTCAAGCTCTGTGTTGTATAAACCTATACAACATTTGTGTACGTTTTGGGAAGATGTTTGCAAAATCAGACAGTGTTAAGAAAAGTACTTGAAAGGCTTCTGTTTCTGTGATGCAACAACAACAGTGGAAAATAAGTCGTCACCACAAGACAAATTACGCTGGGATTTTTGCTTGGCATCAGCCAATTATCACATTATTCCCATGGGGTTTTGTAGCCCTTGCCAGTCACATTGAAATGAGATCAAAACGGTCGCTGCAAGCAGTCCCCTGGTGCATTGTGTGCATCTTTCAGGTTCTTGTGGCCAAAGATGTTGCTGAGCTGCCCAGCATCCCTCCATCAGCCATCAATCTCAACATCAAGATGATTAAAGGGGTGAGTCACTGTTTACCTGGTGTTTTCTTTCTCTTTATATTTCTGTGCATGTTTGCCCTGTTTTCCCTCTGTCTGGATTACAGTGCTTGTTTGCCATGTTTATCTTCTGACTGTATTATAGTGTGCGTTTGCCATGCTTCTCCGTCTGTCTGTATTGCCCTGCTTGTTTGTGTTGTGTTACTCTAATTCTTTCTGTACTACAGTGCTTTGTTTATTTTGTGCTTTACTTCTTACTATGTTGCACACTTGTTTTTGCATTGTTTCTCTTTTTATTACAGTGTTTGCATGCTGGGTGTGTTTCTTCTGTCTTGCTAATGCTTGTTGGACTGGACTGGTGTTTCTTTTCTTGCAGTGTTGCAGTGCTTGTTTTTCTCTCTTCTCTATCTTACAGCATTCATCCTGTCATAGTTTCTGTCTTACAGCACTCCTTCGCCTTCTTGCAGTATTTTACTCAGGCTCTGTTTTTCTGTTTGCGCGCACATGTGTGTGTGTGTGTGTTTTAAAGTCCTCACACCCATAGTGCATGAGGTCTTGGTTTATTCTCTCACCTGAAGGTCTAGACACTAAGTCCCCCTCCCTGAAACCAAAGGAGAGTGAGATGGTTATATTGCTTCAACTGAGGTTCAGATCTGTAACCTCCCCAGTGCCCTATAACCATTCTGCCTCCTGTTAGACCGACTTGAAACCTATTTCTCATTCCATTTTGCTGGGCAGTTCACCATGATTCACCTGGCTGCCAGCAACCCGAATCCCCATGTGCTGGAGAAAGTGCTCAGCTCTGACCCCAACTTCCTGGTCAGCGACGTGAAGGGGATTCGACCTGTCCACATCGCCGCCGGCTGCTCCTCCCCTGCCACCCTGCAGCTTCTCTTGGACAAGTCAGTGCTGGAGTTGTCACCCCACTGTGTTGTCACCCTACTGTGCTGCTGTCACCCCTCTTGTGCTGTTGTCACTCCCACTGTGCTGCTGTCACCACCATTGTGCTGTTGTCACTCCCACTGTGGTGTTGTCACTCCCACTGTGGTGCTGTCACCACCATTGTGCTGTTGTCACTCCCACTGTGGTGCTGTCACCACCATTGTGCTGTTGTCACTCCCACTGTGCTGCTGTCACCACCATTGTGCTGTTGTCACTCCCACTGTGGTGTTGTCACTCCCACTGTGGTGCTGTCACCACCATTGTGCTGTTGTCACTCCCACTGTGGTGCTGTCACCACCATTGTGCTGTTGTCACTCCCACTGTGGTGCTGTCACCACCATTGTGCTGTTGTCACTCCCACTGTGGTGTTGTCACTCCCACTGTGCTGCTGTCACCACCATTGTGCTGTTGTCACTCCCACTGTGGTGTTGTCACCACCATTGTGCTGCTGTCACCACCATTGTGCTGTTGTCACTCCCACTGTGCTGCTGTCACCACCATTGTGCTGTTGACATTCCCACTGTGGTGTTGTCACCACCATTGTGCTGTTGTCACTCCCACTGTGCTGTTGTCACCACCATTGTGCTGTTGTCACTCCCACTGTGGTGTTGTCACCACCATTGTGCTGTTGTCACTCCCACTGTGCTGTTGTCACCACCATTGTGCTGTTGTCACTCCCACTGTGGTGTTGTCACCACCATTGTGCTGTTGTCACTCCCACTGTGCTGCTGTCACCACCATTGTGCTGTTGTCACTCCCACTGTGCTGTTGTCACCACCATTGTGCTGTTGTCACTCCCACTGTGGTGTTGTCACCACCATTGTGCTGTTGTCACTCCCACTGTGCTGCTGTCACCACCATTGTGCTGTTGACATTCCCACTGTGGTGTTGTCACCACCATTGTGCTGTTGTCACTCCCACTGTGGTGTTGTCATACCCACTGTGGTGTTGTCACTCCCACTGTGGTGTTGTCATACCCACTGTGGTGTTGTCACTCCCACTGTGGTGTTGTCATACCCACTGTGGTGTTGTCACTCCCACTGTGGTGTTGTCATACCCACTGTGGTGTTGTCACTCCCACTGTGGTGTTGTCATACCCACTGTGGTGTTGTCACTCCCACTGTGCTGCTGTCACCACCATTGTGCTGTTGACATTCCCACTGTGGTGTTGTCATTCCCACTGTGCTGTCAACTCACTATATTGTTGTCATCCCCAATGTACTGTTGCCACCACCATGTCCTGCTGACACCACAATATGCTGCTGTCACCCCCACTGTGCAATTGTCACCCCCACTCTGCTGTTGTCACCCCACTGTGCAGTCACCCCACTGCTGTTGTCACCCCTACTCTGCTGTTGTCACCCCACTGTGTTGTCACCCCCACTGCTGTTGTCACCCCCACTGTTCTGCTGTCACCCCCACTATACTGTTGTCACCCATACTGTTCTGCTATCTCCCCCACTGTGCTTTTGTCACCAGGCAGTGTTGTTGTCACCCAACACCTGTTTAGCTCTTGACAACCATGTTTGTGATTTAACATAGACTTAACAGAAGTTATATGTTGCACACAGGGTTAATGGAAGTTATGTGTTGTATGCAGAGCTAACGGAAGTTATGTGTTGCATGCAGGGTTAATGGCAGTTATGTGTTGCACACAGTGTTAACAGAAGTTGTGTGTTGCATGCAGGGTTAACAGAAGTTATGTGTTGCATGCAGAGCTAACAGAAGTTACATGTTGCATGCTGAGTGAACAGACATTTTGTGTTGCACACAGAGTTAATGGAAGTTATGTGTTGCACACAGTTATCAGATGTTAGGTGTCACACGCAGAGTTAATAGAAGTTATGCATTGTGCACAGAGTTAACAGAGGTTTTGCATTGCATGCAGAGTTAATGGAAGTTATGTGTTGCATGCAGACAGGCTTTGATTTGTTCCAGTGTGTGACTCGCAGACATGTTGTGTTTTTGTCTCTGCAGGGGAGCTAATCCATATGATACTGACACGGAAGGGGAGACAGCTCTGCACTTTGCCATTCGTGCTGGCCGCACCGAGAACGTAAAAATCCTTCTGAACCTCATCACAGGCAGTGAGTTGTGAATCTTCGTGTGTGTGTGTGTGTGTGTGTGTGTGTGTGTGTGTGTGTGTGTGTTTTGCTCATAATTAAATCAGTCTTGATGGGCAGCAGGCTTTTACCTACTTCTAGTTCAGCGGTAGCTGGAAACAGTTACTACTGGAAAACAACACAATGGCAACAATAACAAAGCACCAAACAAGTAAAAAACAGACTGTATTATAAATTGCAGCATATCACTTTTTTGTTTGATCTCTTTTGTTCAGTATTTGGCGCATGTATAACATGGTGTTCTGATAGGATGACTCACATTTAGCATGGTTGTTCAGCTGAAATAACTGATTTGTCCAGATGCTTTGAATTGTGTACTAGCATTCACTAAGGAACAACAAATAGAAACATGAAAAATGACTGAGCAGTATTGGGCACTACGTCAGACTGTCTTTTCAAAAACCAGCTTCATTTATTGAGAAGATGACTGATCCTTTATACATAAAATCACAATAATTAGATTTTTCTTTCTCTCTCTCTTTCTCTTCTAAACAGTGACTAACATAAAATCACAGTGATTAAAAACTCATTCATCAAGCCTTCATAAAACTTTGCAACAGGCAAAATAAACATAAGACAGACTGGTAATACAAAAGGAGTTGTCCACATTTATGTTGGGTGCATGGTAGCATTTCCAGCTTGTGCATTGCACTTGGTACAACACTTGCATCTCCATTGCTTATGACAGTATTTTGTGCACAGTACCTGTGTGTTTCCTCTCACCCTGCAGGTGGCAGTCACGTTTTGGACCCCACAGCAGGCAAACCCAACGGGGGTGTCAACCGAGCTAACAAGAAATCCCTTTCCCCCCTCCACATTGCCTGTCAGCTGGCAGATTTGGTGAGAGGACAGACCTTTGTGGTGGGGTGTGGGTCATCAGGGATGTCTGTCTGGTGTGAGAGGACAGGCCTTGTGATGGGGTCATCAGGAGTGTCTGTATGGTGTGAGAGGACAGACCCTTGTAATGGGGTCATCATGGGCGTATGGTGTGAGAGGACAGATCCTTGTGATGGGGTCATCATGGGTGTCTGTATGGTGTGAGAGGACAGACCTTGTGATGGGATCATCATGGGTGTATGTATTGTGTGAGAGGATGGACCCTTGTGATGGGGTGTGGGTCATCAGGGGTGTCTGGTGTGTGAGGACAAAGCTTATGATGGGGCACAGGTCATCAGGGTTGTCTGGTGTAAGAGGACAGACCTTGTGATAGGCATAGGTCATCAGGGGTGTCTGATGTAAGAGGACAGACCTTGAAATGGACATGGGTCATCAGGGGTGCCTGGTGTAAGAGGACAGACCTTGTGATGGGGCATGGGTCATCAGGGGTGTCTGATGTAAGAGGACAGACCTTGAAATGGACATGGGTCATCAGGGGTGCCTGGTGTAAGAGGACAGACCTTGTGAGGGGCATGGGTCATCAGGGGTGTCTGGTGAGGTGAGGGAATTGGGGTGAGACTGTACAGGGTCCGGGGACATGGGTCATCAGGGATGTCTGGTGAGGTGAGGGAATTGGGGTGAGACTGTTTAGGGTCAGGGGACGTGGGTCATCAGGGATGTCTGGTGAGGTGAAGGAATTGGGAGTGAGACTGTTCAGGGTCAGGGGACATGGGTCATCAGGGGTGTCTGGTGAGGTGAGGGAATTGGGGTGAGACTGTTCAGGGTCAGGGGACATGGGTCATCAGGGATGTCTGGTGAGGTGAGGGAATTGGGGGTGAGACTGTTCAGGGTCAGGGGACATGGGTCATCAGGGATGTCTGGTGAGGTGAAGGAATTGGGGGTGAGACTGTTCAGGGTCAGGGGACATGGGTCATCAGGGATGTCTGGTGAGGTGAAGGAATTGGGGGTGAGACTGTTCAGGGTCAGGGGACATGGGTCATCAGGGATGTCTGGTGAGGTGAAGGAATTGGGGGTGAGACTGTTCAGGGTCAAGGGACATGGGTCATCAGGGGTGCCTGGTGAACTTGTACAATGTTGAGATTTACATCAACAGGCTTTTGTCTGTGAGCATGTTAAAAACAGAGAGAAAGGGCAGCAGGTTCCTGTAAGAGCTGTACATCCATGGCAGTAGCAGCATTCATTTAAAGTGGCAGGCTACATATAATTCTGCCTTTCTCTGTGGTTTTCTCTCAGGACATTGTCAAACTGCTGGTCAAGCATGGAGCAAACCTTGATGCCAAGACCTCCATCAACGCCCTGTCCATGACCCCACTAATGTACGCAGCTGGTGTGGGTCACCTAGGCATCGTGCGCTGCCTGGTCAATGCTGGGGCCACTGTGGAGTTCAGAGGTTAGACTTGGAAATGTGGCAACTTAGCTCAGTTCTCAGTCTCATCTGAAATACTTTTTGTAGAGTCTGCACAAAATTTGACTCCAGAGAAATCTCAGGGTGGGTACAAAGCCTAGCATGTAATGGTCACCCATCCATTTGGTGGCCACACTCCCAGAGGGTCAGAAATGTTTGAATCACAATATCACTATGCGAAATTTCCCGCTAGGCCGCCATTGTTTCCAGTACAATTTAGGCACATTTGTTTTCGTGGCCATAGTTCCATGGCTGGTTGCAGCTATTTCCATCATCTGCTTCACCAGCGTGTAACACTGAAGCTTAACTAGCATCTTCTGCTCCACAGATCGTGTGGGTCGCACACCTCTCATGCATGCAGCCATGAATGGTTCAACGAGTGTGATGTCATACCTGCTGAATATTGGGGCATCGCCCAGTCGCAAGGACACATCGGGAAACACACCAATGCACTATGCTGCAGCATATGGCTGGTACTTTTCTGTCAAACTGCTTCTTCAGTTGGGAGCCGACCCTGATGTCAGCAATGACTGGACTGTGAGTACACATGCAGGCTGAGTTCGTTATTTTGTATTTGTGGAACTGATTATTGCTGGTGAAAAATTTATGTTTTCCATAATACATAAAAAGCTGCTGTATGGGCAGTAAAGTAAATTTCTCTCTCTCTCTCTCTCTCTCTATATATCTTTTGTACAATATAGATGTCTTTTGTATGTATTCAGCTTGTTTTGTTTTCAGATTGTGCTAGGTAATTTCATATAGGTAATTTCATAATTATGTTAGTGTTTTCTTTTTTTGTGTTTTTCTTTTTGCAGACCACAAGGTAATTTCATAGATTGGGGTCCTTTTTTAAAATTTCTTTTTTGCAGACCACAAGGTAATTTCATATGTTGGTGTCTTTTTTCTTTTCTTTTTCTTTTTCTTTTTGCAGACCACAAAGTAATTTCATATGTTGGTGTCTTTTGTTTTCTCTCCACAGACCACCCCACTGTCTGTGGCATGTCTGAAGGGTCACCAGGGCATTGTCAGTCTGCTGCTGGATGATGACCGAGTCAACATCAACTTCCCCAATGAAAAAGGTGGATAGCTGTAGTTATCGCTTTTATACAGCGCTGTTCTCCACTCTCAAACAGACTCACTACACTCTTGTTGCATGTGAATCTGAATAGTCTTTGATACCACATGTTGGCAGGAGGGTGAGGGTGATCTGGGAAAGCAGAGTTGAAGGGATGGGGGGTGAGGTGAGGGGGTGTGTGTGGGGGGTCATCAGTCATTGCATACCAGGTTTACTAGTGGCAAACTGTGCAGTCATTCAGGAAAATACTTCTGCTCACAACATGCCCTGGTGCGAAACAGAAAGGATGGGAGACGAGAGGAGATTCTTTTCCAAATTCATTGTGCACCATGCTGAGAGACGCCATCTTGTGTGTTTGCATGTGACTGGTGTTCGTTGAATGCTTCACAGCTGGGGTCTTTGGGTTCAGGCCTTACAAGGTTGACTGGCACTGACATGTATGTTCACCCAGGCAAGATGCTGCTGTTCATTGCATACTTCACAGCTGGGGTCTTCAGGTTCATAGTATACTGGGTTGACCAACACTGACATGTATGTTCACTTGGAGGGACACTGCTGTTCATTGCAGGCTCCAGTGAAAAGCTGGGTCTTGAGGTTCATGGCATACTGGGTTGATTGGCACTGGTGTGTGTTCACACAGAGGAGACACTGCTGTTCATTACAGGCGCCAGTGAAAAGCTGGGTCTTGAGGTTCATGGCATACTGGGTTGACTGACACTGGTGTGTGTTCACCCAGAGGAGACACTGCTGTTCATTGCAGGCTCCAGTGAAAAGCTGGGTCTTCAGGTTCATTGCATGCTAGTTTGACTGACACTGGCTGGGTCCTGATGTTCATGGCATACTGGTTGACTGATACTGGTTGACTGTTCACCCAGGTGAGATGTTGCTGTTCATTGCATGCTGCAGTGAAAAGTGTACAGGGTTGACTGACACCAACAGGTGAATCACTGGTGTTCATCACATACTCCAGTGAAAAGCCAGGTCTTCAGGTTCATTGCATAGTAGGTTGAATGGCACTGACATGTATGTTCACCCAAGCAAGATGTTGCTGTTCATTGCAGGCTCCAGTGAAAAGCTGGGTCTTCAGGGTCATTGTGTACTGGTTTGACTGACACTGACATGTATGTTCACCCAGGCGAGACACTGCTGTTCATCGCATGCTCCAGTGAAAAAGAGAAGGATCTGGTGGAGCAAATCAGATACCTGGTGAAGGAGAAGGGGGCCGACTGCACACTCGTTGACAGCTCAGGAAATACACCTGTGAGACACTCTCTGGTGTTTTTTCCCCTGCTTGGTGAAGAGTCTTCATGCAACAGCTGCACTTTCTTAACCAGTTAGCAACTGATGGAGGTCAGCTAGTTACAGACCCATTTTCACTGAATAGTCTTAAAATGAACCCAGCCAGCACAGACACAGAGTAGCATTTACTGGCGGTTTGTACCAGCTGTTATATCATAGTGGTTAGCACTTCAGAATGTGTATGTTGAAATGTCGATGGTTCTGTGTGTGTGTGCGTGTGTGTGTGTGTGTGTGTGTGTGTGTGTGTGTGTGTGTGTGTGCGTGTGTATGGGTGTGCGCGCGCACGCATACACACATGTCCGTGTTTAATAATAAAAGCATTAATCATAAACTATAAAATTATTTTAATCATTATCAAGATAATCATCTCTTATTCTCCTTTTTTCCCCCCATAAGTCCAAATCTGAATAATGTAGGTCCTTGTTGCCACAGTTGATGATGGTGACCTGCAATATCTGCTTCAGCTTCACAACCTGGCAAGTGCTGATGTTCACAAACTGGAGACTCATGAAGAAGATGGCACAACTATCACCACTAACGTGGTAAGGCTTTGACAACTGCTTTTGTGGCTCAAGTTGTGTCAAAACACATTCACGCCAGGAAGAATACCAAGGCAGAGTTAACATGTTAATTATGTTTGGGCTTGGGCTGTGTCACAACACACTGACACCAGCGAGAACACCTAGGCTTGGGCTGTGTCACAACACGCTGACACCAGCAAGAACACCTAGGCTTGGGCTGTGTCACAACATGCTGACACCAGCAAGAACAACAAGGCTTGGGCTGTGTCACAACACGCTGACACCAGCAAGAACACCAAGGCTTGGGCTGTGTCACAACACATTGACACCAGCAAGAACACCTAGGCTTGGGCTGTGTCACAACACGCTAACACCAGCAAGAACACCAAGGCTTGGGCTGTGTCACAACACATTGACACCAGCAAGAACAGCAAGGCTTGGGCTGTGTGACAACACATCAACACCAGCAGTAACACCAAGGCTTGGGCTGTGTCCCAACACACTGACACCAGCAACAACATCAAGGCTACACTAAAATGTTGACATGTGCTGCATAGCTATGTGGGGACTGTCTCTGTCTATGATACGTTCCTTGTGTAACAGCATCTACCCTTCAGAAACGAAGCAAAATCCTTCAAAGACAGTATGCGGTGGGACAATACTAAAGCAACAATCACACACACAGTCCTCTCACCCTATGGAATGTATTTGCCAATATACAACTGCATTAAACAAAAAATGAGACAAGGATGACTGCTAGCATTCTAAAACAAGATCAAAACATAAACAATGACAAAGAATGTTAATTTAATATGATGGGAAGAAGGAAAATGTGCAATTTGTGAGTGTTTTTTAAAGTATAATATTTTCATTTTATTCATATATTTCCTCATTAAAAAATGTCTATGTCTTAGGCATGGCTAACGCCAGTTCCTGTGTGAGCCCAAAGAATAGGAAGGTCTCCTTGCTCATCATCACAATGAATTAATGCAGGTTTCTACATTGGGAGCTGGCTGAATGTGAATTGGCTCTAGAAGATGCATTTTCTGCAACAAGCTGGATGTTAATAACTGGAATAGGTAGATGTGGCTAGAGACTTGAGTGCGTATGTGTATATATATATTTTATGTTTAACAAAAAAACAACCTTTGCATATCATTTTATCTGTAACTTGTTCATGCAATGATTATTTATGAAATGTTTGATGTGGCTTGTTTTTGCAACCGGGTGCAGATTGTGGATGACGAAGTGAGCAAGGTGATACTGGAGATTGCCAAACTCATGGTAGACAATGGCTGTGACATCACCAAGCGAAACAAAAATGGCTTCACTCCAGCAATGACTGCATTAAAAATGGTGAGAGAGAGAGAGGGAAAGAGAGAGAGAGTGTGTGTGTGTGTGTGTGGGTGTGTGTGTGCGTGTGCACCCATTTGTATACATTCATTTGTTTTAATGTGCTTGTCTCCTTTGATTTTTCAGGTCTGATTCAGTTTTTGTGCATTCATTTTGCACTGACAGTTGAGATGCCAGCTGGAACTGTTTGTGTTTCTAGTTCTTCTGCTGGTGGTTGCTTGTATTATAAGGCCTTTCTGTTCAGAGAAACATTGCACTTGGCCAGAGCTGCCTTGTTAGTTTGTACAAAGCTTGCTGAAGGCAGGAGGACGTCCAGCTTGGCCAGTGCCTTATAAATAAAAAAAGTTATTGTTTGTACAAGGTCTGTCAGTTACAGAACACCCAGCTTGTTCAGTAGCTTGTTTTTATAAGCTGTGTCTGTTACAGTGGAACATCCAGCTTATTCACTAGCTTGTTTTTATAAGGTGCATCTGTTACAGCAGAACATCCAGCCTGCTCACTAGCTTGTTTTTATAAGGTATGTCTGTGTCTGTTACAGAAAAACATCCAGCTTGCCCAGTACCTTGTTGAGAAAGGCAGTCCGATTTTTCCAAGCCTCAAGCAGGAAGAGAATGACATGCCAGACACCCTTCTCCATCACGTGGCAGAAACGTTGCTGCAGGTCCAGAGTGGTGACCCCAACAGTGTTATCATATTCCTCACCAAAACGGTACGTACCACCTCAAGTTCAAGTTCATTTTTGCTTTGCATCCACAGAGGCCATAAGGACTATTAGGGATAGTGAGCCCAGGATGGCTACCTCAACTTTCACGCAGCTTCCGAGCTCTGATAAACTGAACATCAAGTTCATTTTTGCTTTATGTCCACAGGGACCATAAGGACTGTTAGGGATAGTGAGCCCAGGATGGCTACCTCAACTTTCACACAGCTTCCGAGCTCTGATAAACTGAACATCAAGTTCATTTTTGCTTTACGTCCACAGAGACCATAAGGACTATTACGGATGGTGAGCCCAGGATGGCCACCTCAACATTCACGCAGCTCTGCTTGTGGTCAACCTTGTTTAATGTAACATAATGTATAAGAGTCTTTACAAGGTGCCTACATCTAATGTGAGCCTGAAGTGCACATTACAGAAACAATAGGATCAACAGAATATATATGTATATGCAGAATTGAGAACACAATGAAACCCTACTAATTACATAAACAAACACACTGCAGTACTTCATTTGATGTCTTTCACATCAGTTCCAACATAAACATGCAGAAGATTTGTTAAAATTTGTTGAGTCATCTCCTACAATTGCCATCTTCCCATTTGTCTCATTTTTTTTATGTGTCATGTTAACATCATCATTTTCCTCAAATCTTCATTCACATTTTATCGCAAGCATTATCTTCCTATCTGCTGTACTCTTTACATTTGCCCTTTCATCACACTTGGCATCCATGTTTTTTTGTTTTTGTTGCAGTGGACAGTAAATGGGGAAAAGAAGACGTTCATTAAAGAGCTTTGTGAAATGGCACAGACCTACAATGGGAATGGAAACACCCCTCTGCTTTCAGCCTGTGATGTTTACTCGAGGACCAGTGTGAGCACTCCCACCACCTCCACCTGGCCTGACCTCTCTCTCTCTCTCTCTTCTCTCTCTGTCTCTGTCTGTCTGTCTGTCTCTCTCTCTCTCTCTGTGTTGCGTACAACTTGATCAGTTTGCAAGTTTTCTGCAGTTTTTTTTTATTGAATTAAAAAAAAAAAATCTTTATCCATTGGTACTTTCACTCTCTGATTTGGTTTCCTTCTTTCTTTCTATTTTGTTTGTTTTGTTTGTTTTTTGCTTTTGTTTTTGTCTTTTTGTCCTTCCTTCAGATCCCCCCTCTTTTATGCTTAAACCTGTTTTGATGATAAACCACATTTGAAACGGAAATGGACTTTGGGGGTGGGTGGGGTGGGGCAGTGATTGGAGGGGTGGGATGACTTGTTTGAGCATTTGGTCTTGTTTTCATCAGTTCTATGAAGCGGCGCACACCATCCAGTTGGCAGCTGTCCAGTGGGGAAATGCACGCACCTTCCTCAAGAACTTGGTCCTCATTGCCAAAAGTAACGTGAACACATCCAACAAACCAAAGTGGATAAAATTTCAACCTGAAACAGATGAGAATGAAAAGACTGCTTACGGAAACCCATCTCAAGGTATTAGGATTGTTGTTGAAAGTTTTGTTTTGTCATGGGTGTTTGATGAGGGAGGGAGGAGACAAAAGAAGACAAGAGCTGACTCAAGATAGAAAAATAAAACAGAAATTGAAAACAGAAAGATGAAAAGGACATTTAAGGCAAACAAACAAACAAAAAAAGGATATGAGTGTGAAAAATTCATACAAAAGAAAAGCTCAGTAGCACTGAGTCAAATCAGTGAAAATGAAACAGAACTGGGTGGACTGTGGTTAACGTTGTTTTTTAAAACCTGTACACAGAGAGGCAAACAAACAAAAAGAAAGACAGATATATACATCACTGGACACAGACATAAACAGTTTAGATCTCCCTTCTCCTCCCCCCCCCCCCCCCCCCCAGAAAAAAAGAGAAAAACCCCAGAAGAGAACAAGTTGTGCAGTTGGCGTTTTTGACTGTTAGCCACAGATTTCATTGTATCATTTGTGCATTGAATTTCTCCACATCAGCCATGTTCCATTGTATCTTGGCAGTGTTTTTCTCTGTGTCAAGCACATTTCATCATGGCAGTGTTTTTCTCTGTGTCAGCC
>OY757545.1:9200376-9352876 GCA_963584105.1 Alviniconcha strummeri
CCACATTCCATTATGGCAATGTTTTTCTCTGTGTTGCCCACATTCCATCATGGCAGTGTTTTTCTCTGTATCAGCTACATCCCATCATGGCAATGTTTTTCTCTGTGTTAGCCACATTCCATCATGGCAGTGTTTTTTTTCTTCCTGTGTGTCAGCCACATTCCATCATGGCAGTGTTTTTTTTCTTCCTGTGTGTCAGCCACATTCCATTATGGCAGTGTTTTTTTTTCCCTGCGTGTCAGCCACATTCCATTATGGCAATGTTTTTTTCCTGTGTGTCAGCCACATTCCATTATGGCAGTGTTTTTCTCTGTGTCAGCCACATTTCATCATGGCAGTGTTTTTCTCTGTGTCAGCCACATTCCATCATGGCAATGTTTTTCTCTGTATCAGCCACATCCCATCATGGCATTTTTGTTGTTGTGTATGTGTGTCTCAGCTGCATCCCATCATGGCAATTTTTTGCATGTATGTGTGTCTCAGCCGCATCCCATCATGGCAATGTTTTTTGTGGGCGTGTGGGTGTGTCAGCCGCATCCCATCATGGCAATGTTTTTCTCTGTCTCAGCTAAGTGGACCCCAGTTTTTTACATGGTGCAGGCAAACGACCCATTCTTCACCAACCACAAGAAATATGATGCAGCTGTCAAGGGAACAGGACTTCAGTATTTCCTGGGCCTAGGGGCCGATGTGAACATCTATGATCTGAATAAAAACACCCCGCTGACATTAGCCTTGGAGCAGAGAAAGGGCCCTGCCATCTTGAAGATGCTGGTCAGTAAGACTCAGATCTGTTTTACGTAAATTCCAGTGACCTTGATCCAAGCTCAGTGTCATGGGGTGCTGACCCAGAGACATACTTTTTTGTGAAACTTATGGACATTTCAGTGAATTAGCGTGATCAGTAAAGTAGATGAAAACAGTGAAAAACATAAAGATGAGAGAGCATGCATTGTATAACGCTTGATGACCATCACCTTCATTTAAGGGAAATGGTATAACCATTTGAAAAACTTTTCTTAATCCAAGAAGGATTCATCCAAGAACATTTCAAGACAGCGTTCTTGTCAAATGTGTGCCTCTTGTATGCAGGACTCTGGAACCAAGGTTTGACTTCTGACAGACTACTTCCCACACTCTGGAAATTCAAAGTGATAATGATATAATGATAATCATAGATAACTTTCATATAGTACTATTCTCTGATCTGCACAAACCCATTGTGCTTTACAACAAATGTTCTCCAGCATTCCAACTTAAGTGAAAATAAGGTCAAACGAATGTATATATGTTTACTATTATCAGTTTAAATGCTTTTGATGTTGCTCTGATGTTCTTTTTATATATTTGTTTATTTATGAGGCTTAGTAGTCAGCTGAATTGCCCTGTGAGGGATGATTAAAATATATAGACTTGATGTATTCTTAAGGAGGCAAAGTCTTTGATGTGTGTGTGTGTGGAGAGGGAGTTCATTTGCATGAAACATGAAGGTGATTGCTTGATAAAATGAAGGTGTCATTAACATGAAGGGTTCCTGGTGAGGGATTCATGTAGAAGGACCATACAGACTTTTTTTTCTCTCTCTTTTATTGGGGTGGGGGGAGGGGTTGGGGGAGGAGGCGTTTTCATGAGCTTACTGTGAAAGAGCTTTTCGATATCATAGTTCTTGATGAGAGGGGTCATTTACATCTTCATAGGACATGGAGGGGGGGGGGAACATTTGCTTGGAACATGAAGGTGAGGGGGTCATCTGCTTGGAACATGAAGGTGAGGGGGTCATCTGCTTGGAACATGAAGGTGGGGTGTCATCTGCTTGGAATGTGATGGTGAGGGGTCATTTGCTTGGAACATGCAAGTTAGGGGATCATCTGCTTGGAACATGAAGGTGAGGGATCATCTGCTTGGAACATGAAGGTGAAGGGTCATCTGCTTAGAACATGAAGGTAGGAGTCATCTGCCTGGAATGTGATGGTGAGGGATCATTTGCTTGGATGAAAGTGAGGGGATCATCTGCTTGGAACATGAAGATGAGGGGGTCATCTGCTTGGAACATGAAAGTGAGGGGCCATCTGCTTGCAACATAAAGGTGACTCGTGAGGGGTCATCTGCTTGGAACATGAAAGGGGTGATGGGGTGGGGGGTGCACGGGGTATACCCACTAGTTGATGGTGGATCTACCCACTAGTTGATGGTGGATCTCATTTTCTATTGTTACTGCTGTGTGACTAGATTGCGGATGGGGGTGCAGATGTGAACTTGTGCAAACAGCAGGCTGTGATGGAGAACAACAAAATGGTCACCTACACGGTGGCTCCTATCTGCCTGGCTGCTCAGTAAGTACTACTCCTCTTTCACTCTGTCACAAAGAGTGTGACATATCAGTGCATGGTGTGATTGGTAAAGGCTGCTACAAAGACTGTAACATATAGCATGGCATGAGTGGTAAAGGCTGTTACAGAGAGTGTGACCTAGTGCATGGTGTGAGTGGTAAGGGCTGTTACAAAGAATGTGACCTAGTGCATGGTGTGAGTGGTAAGGGCTGTTACAAAATGTGTGACCTAGTGCATGGTGTGAGTGGTAAGGGCTGTTACAAAGAGTGTGAACTAGTGCATGGTGTGAGTGGTAAGGGCTGTTACAAAGAGTGTGGCATATTGCATGGTGTGAGTGGTAAAAGCTTGTGACATATTGCATGGTGTAATCAGTATGGATGTTACAAAGAGTGTGACAACTGTTAACAGGAGGGGACTGTGGAGTGAGCTGGAGGAGCTGGTGAGACAGAAAGCCGATGTGAACGCAGTGGACGGGCAGTCCCAAGCCAGCGTCCTGCACATTATGGCCTCGCAGCGTAAGCCTGCAAGTAAGCCTGACAAGAAACATGTTCACTTTACATCAAGGGGGGGAGGGGGGGGGGGGTTGTAGGTACAGTGGCTGAGAGATGTAATGGTCTTGGTGAGCCTGACAAGAATTGTGTACACCTGGAGGGGTGGTTGGGGGTGGAGGCTGTAGGTTTTATGGTGCAGTGGCTGAGGGATATTGTAGTAACAGAATGATAGGAGTGTGTGTGTGTACACGTGTGAGTGCATGCATGCATGAGTACAGGCATGGATGAGTGAAAACATTATGACAGTGCTGTGATACACATATATATATGGGGGGGGGGGGGGGCTACAGTATAATTTACACATTGTGATGATTTTGTTTTTAAAAATATTTTGTTGTTGCTTTTATATGCTTTTTATGCACAAGTTGACACTGTAATTTCCCGTAGTGGGATGAATAAAGTATTCTGTACTCTGCAGAAACTTTGTTTACTCCACACTAGGGAGGCAGGTACAATAGCCAGATTGTTCACTTCACACCAGTTGTGGGGGCAGGGGGGGGGGGAGAGGTGGCAGGTACAATGGCCAGGTTGTTCACTAATTCACATCAGTTGTAGTGCAGGGGTGGCAGGTACAATGGCCAGGTTGTTCACTTCACACCAGTTGTGGAGGGGGTGGGGGTGGGTGGCAGGTACAATGGCCAGGTTGTTCATTTCATACCAGTTGTGGAGAGGGGTGGGGGTGGCAGGTACAATGGCCAGGTTGTTCACTTCCAGCTTGTGGTGGGAAGGTGGGGGGTGACTGGGGGCGTGGCAGTACAGTGGCCAAAAACATAGGCAAGCTCTGACAAGAAAATCATCTGCTGTTACTTTGTCAGCAACACTGTCCTCACTGATGGAGAAGTTGTTGGAGGCAGGCGCTGATCTCAACGCCCTTAACAAAGACAAGCGCACCCCTCTCCATCTGCTGATCAATAACAACGCTGGCCGCATTGATGACAGCTTTGAGGAGGAGATCACCCTGATCGGCAAGAAGGCAAACCTCACAGTTAGGGACTGTCTCGGACGGATTCCTTTGCATTATGTCTTCACCAAGGCTGGACGGTAATCTCAGTGTTTGGGTTGCTTCATTTTTATTACGTTTTTTTCTTTCTTCTCTCTTTCCAGTTGTAAGTGAAAAATTAACCTGAAACAGAATGAGGCCCAGAGTGTTCATGCAGAATCAACACACAAGGGAATTAATTAGTGCTCAAAAGATGTCACTCAAGCACAACAACAAAGACCTGATTCGCCTTCATCTTTGTTGTGCTTGTGTGACGCAGTTGTAAGTAACTAGATGTGTTATGTCCAGTCGACCAGTATGGTTATATGAGGGCAAATTTTGCAGTTGACAAATGCTGAATTTTATATCTGATGAATGATGATGATGATGAGTTGATGCTTAATGTCCTCAGATGTCATTTGACATATTAGGGACAAGTTGTGACCAATGCCGAAGCACGGTTCAATAAAATCCACATACGTAAGGTGTATGCGTGTTTAGCTGTAACCTGCCACCTGCACTTTTGGCAGAATGACCGGGATTTTTTACGTGCTACTGTGGTAACACGGGGGTGGAACGGATACCGAAATAAGAGTCAGCACAGAAAGTCGACCCTGGAGAAGAAAATTCTCCCGCCGTTTCAGCAGGGATTCGAACCCGCGACCTTTCAATCACGAGTCCGGTGCTCTAACCACTGAGGTATCCCCGCCCCATCTGATGAATGAGTGGACCAGTTATTTATATAGAATCAACACAAGGGAGTTAATTAGCGCTCAAAATATGTAACACAAACACAACAACAAAAACCAGAGTCGCCTACGCTAACTCTTACCTGGCATGTGTGTAAATACAAGGTACATAAACTCCACCAGAGGTACATGCTCAAATTTTGGTTATTTATATGTTTGTTTGCTTGTTTCTTTTGATGTTTGTTGAAGCTGTTTGAAGCATTTTATGAGAGTTGTCTTTTCCAAGTTTTATAATTTTATTTCTTCATTTATGGTTAGCTGAATTGTAAAAAAAAAAAAATGTACATATATATGAAATTGTTGTGGGCTAACACATTTAACATGCAGGGTTTTGTGTACTCTTTGTTCATTGAAATGGCTTTGAATTATGTAACAGCAGTGAAATATGTGTTGACATTTTGATATGTTTGTGGCATATTAAATAGATCTGTGTTGGCATTGAAAGTTTTTTTGTTTGTTTGTTTGTTTCTTTAACCCCTTTTTGTTGTTGAAGTACAAAAAGTTCTTTAACATCTTAAACATTATGAAATTCTTGACATGTTTACTTTTCAGGTGAAACAATTAAAAGCCAGTTGCATGGTACTGATAATAAATATAAGGCCTCTTTTTTTCTAATGTCAGGATCATGATTCGCTGTTCATTTTACTCGTGTGTTTGCAGGGAAAACGAGAAGTCGCGATTTGACCCCGTTGACCTCTGCAAGCTTTTGGTGAAGTCGATGAAAGCAGCAGACCTGAACATCTCTGACACTGCTGGCTGCACACCATTGCACTATGCTGCACGCCGTGGATCCAGCATCTGCTGCGTCTACCTGATACAGGTCACTTTCCCATTAGCAAACCAAAGAATTCACACACACGCACGCACGCACGCACGCACACACACACACACCCTTAATCCTCAGTGCTTTTTGTAAATACCTTCAGCTCATATGGGATGGGGCACCAGAAATATCCTCTATTATTAACATTATCATTGTTTGCTACTAGGTACTAAGCTGTGCTAATGGGTACTAAGCCTCACTCTTACGCTCTTTCTGCCTCTTGCAGAAGGGGGCCAAACCGGATGTGAAGGACAACAATGGAAACACTCCCTTGTCCATGGCTGTCCAGGCCGGCCATGACAGGTACTGTACTTCCTTTCTTTTGATCACTTTGTTCTCCCATACTTTTCCTCTAGTGATTGAAGTAAAAAGGAAAAAGATTTTTTGTTTTTTATTCAGCCTCATGTAGCATGTTGTCATTATTGTTTTTTATACCAGTTTGCACATGCCTTTGGGCTGTTGAATTTTTGGGGATGAGTTGGGTGCTGTCAAAATTTCTATTAATACCAGATTTCTAGGTCTGTGATATAAATGAATAAACTTTTTATGTATTATGTCTTATGTTTATTATTATTCATTATTATTACCAGGCAGTCAAAAACAATTTTTTGGACCTGTGACATAGACAAATAAACTTCTTATGTCTTATGCCTATTATTATTCATTTTTATTACCAGTCAAAAAACTAATTTCTGGATCTGTGATACAGATGAATGAACTTCTGATGCCTTGCATGAGCCGGTTTGGCCTAGTGGTAAGGTGTTAGGCTGGTAAGCAGAGGGGCCTCGGTTCAAATCTGCTTCAGCTCTGCTTTCTCTTCAAAAGTTGTGGTCTATGGACAGTGTCTTGTCACTTTGTCCCTCACAGTTACTGAAACATTAAAATGGCTCTCATCACTGCCCACCTTAATGCAGAAGTCATTCTGGTGGTGACAGTGTCACGATAGGTATATAATCTCCCTCTCCCACCCCACCTCCATACCCCCTTCCCCCCCTTCCCCCCTTCTCCCCGTCCCTAATAAGCCTCATGGTTTCTGTGGACGTTGAGCACCATGTTTACTTACATATGTCTTGCGTCTTACACCTGTTATTATTATTGTTTGCAGCTGTGGCTGTGCCCTGATCCAGCAGGGTGCAGACCTGCTGAGTCCAGTGGTTCAGGTCCAGGAAAGTAGCAGGAAGGAGGAGAAGGAGGAGGAGCAGCCAGCAGAGTGGCAGTGGAAACCAATTGCCATGGTCAAGGTGGCAGAGGACAAAAAGAAAATCCCACTCTTTCAGGTTAGCAGGTGATTGTGTGTGTGTGTGGGGGGGGGGGGTGCATGTGTGTATGTAGTTGGGGTGTGGTGTGGGGGGGGGTGTGTGTGTGCATGTGGTGTATGTGTGTGTGTGTGTGTGGTGTGTGTATGTGCATGTGCACATGGTGTGTGTGTGTGTGTGTGTGTGTGTGTGTGTGTGTGTGTGTGTGTGTGTTTGCTCTTGTTTCTTCTGGGGTGGGGGGGGAGGAGGGGAGGGGTTGTTTAAATTTTTGTGTATGTTCCTGTTTTTTGTGTATGTGTTTGGGCGCTTAGTTTTGTTGTTCTTTGTTGTTGTTTTTTGCAGGAAGTGAGTGTGAAGGGGTTGTTTGGATTTTTTTGCATGTTCCTGTGTTTTTTGGGGGTGGGGGTGTTGTTTTATTTCTTTTTATTTGTTTTGTCTGTTTCTTTAGGCACAAAAAGAAAAACACATAAAAAATAAATTTAAAAAAGACAAAAATATGTTTTTTATGTGTGTTTTTCATTTTGGGTCAATTAAGTCAGTATTGTTTGTTTTATTAAAATCTTTGTGTATGTGTGCATGTGTTGTTTTGTTGTTTGTTGTATATTAATAGATAATTCTTATAAAGTGCCATTCTCTGACACAAGTTAAACTCACTGTGCCGAGTATGTTGTGTTGTTTGTGTCTTCTGCCAAAATATGCTTTCTCTTCTCTTCTGAGAGGATAAAGCAGCACTGAATGAATGGGATCAGACTTGTGATGGATGTGTGATTTGTTTGCCACATGCTTTACTTCTCATTTGAGTGGATAAAGCAGCACTGAATGAGACCAGACTTGTAATGAGCCAGTCTGGCCTAGTGATACGGCATTAGGCTGGTACGCAGAAGGACCTCATTCAGTACCGCTTCAGGTCTCCTTTCTCTTCAAAAAGGTTGTGGTTTGTGGACACGTCTTGTGATTTTGTCCCTCACAATTAATGGAGTATTAAAATGGCTCTCATTGTTGCCCATCTTAAAGCAGGAGTCATTCTGGTGGTGACAGTATAGTGATAGGTATATAATCTCCCTCTTCCCCCACCTCCATACCCCCTCTCCCTCCTTCGCCCCCCACCCCCACCCCACATTTTCCCTGTCCCAAATAAACCTTAGAGTTTCTGTGGATGTTAAGCACCATGTTTACTTAGTTACACCTCCATAACCCCCCCCACCCCCACCACCCCTTCTACCCATCCCTAATAAGCCTTATGGTTTCTGTGGATGTTAAGCACAATGTTTACTTACTTGATTAGACTTGTGCTGGGTGTGCAGGAGGCGATCAAGCAAGGTTTGGTGGGCACAGCCTTCCTCATCCTGGAGTGGCCAGTGGAGAAGTCGGGGGTCACGCTGGTTGATGCCATTGAGGTCAGTAACCCTCAGGTCAAAGGCCACTGTAGAAATCAGAAACTGGAATTAGTTGTAGGCGAGAGTTGGCCACTGGTGAGTGGGTTTGTCAGTTACTTTAAGCCAGTTTCTCTGAACTCACTTAGTGCACAGTCTCCTTTGCAGAAGTGTAAGCATTTCTTTGTGGCAATACACACTGGTTAGTTTTTGTACTGTAATGTCCTTGTAGTAATGTCGAAACATGTAAAAGGTTAAAAACAGTACCAGTTTAATATGACAGTACAAAACTTGCAAATTTGTTGCAAGGTCCAAACATGTAAAAGGTTAAAAACCATACCAATTTATTATGACAGTATAAAGCATGCAAATTTTGGGTGGTAATCCCCTTTTTCAAGTGACAAAACATCAATTAAATGGTGAAACATTGTGTACCTTCACTAACTAGTCTCTACAGTGCCAGAGCTGACAGATCAGCTATAGTTGTATCTGAGTCAGGTTGAGTGTAGTGGGTTTTCTTTTTTATACTGTTGTACAGATGGCAGTGTAGAACTTGCAGTTTAACTGGAGTTGTACATTTGAGTCAGATTAAGTGTACTGACAGAACTTACAGTTCAACCATAGTCGTGTGGGGTTTGAATTTAGTGGTGTGATCTGTGCTGTGTTGCAGGTGGCACTGAGGAACATGCGGCTTAATTGTACCAGTAGTTGTATTAGATTTTTGGACTGAGTGTAATGTTCTATGCTGTGTGCAAATGACATTGAAAAATTCACAGTTCAACTGTACCAGTAGTTGTACTAGGTTTTTGGATTGAGTACAATGATCTATGTTTTGTGCCTATTGCACTGAAATAATTACTGTCCAACAGTATTTGTATGAAGTTTGGGTTGAGTGCAGTATCAGTGCGGTGTGCAAATGGCATTGAAGAACTCACAGTTCAACTGTACCGGTGGTTGTATTAGGTTTTTGGATTGATTACGGTGATCTGTGCTTTGTGGGTGGTTGCATGTATTAGGTTTTTGGATTGATTACGGTGATCTGTGCTTTGTGCCTATTGCAGTGAAGAAATTACTGTTCAACTGTAGGTGTATGGGGTTTGGGTTGAGTGCAGTATCTATGCTGTGTGCAAATGGCATTGACGAACTCACAGTTCAACTGTACCAGTAGTTGTAGTAGGTTTTTGAATTGATTACGGTGATCTGTGCTTTGTGCCTATTGCACTTAAGAAATTACTGTTCAACTGTAGGTGTATGGGGGTTTGAGTTGAGTGCAGTGACCTAGGCTATGTGCATATGGCACTGAAGAAACCACTGTTCAACAGTATTTGTATGGGGTTTGGACTGAGTAAAGTGACCTATGCTGTGTGCAGATGGCGGTGAAGAACTTGCAGTGCAACTGTAGTTATACTGGATTTGGATTGAGCATGGTGACCTATGCTGTGTGCAGATGGCGGTGAAGAACTCACAGTTCAATGTGGCTCTGCGTCTCCTGTCCACCACCATCAAGGGGTCAGCAGAAGTGTGTGCCGTCAGAGAGAAGAACAGGAACCTGCTACACATTCTGGCCCTCTCTGCAGAGCCCGGCTACAACAGTGCTCAGCAAGAGAAGGTTGGTCACAGCAGGAGAAATACCTCCTCTGCATTCTAACTCTCCACACAAAGCACAGCAAAGGTGACCAGCAGCAGCAGAAGGCATATCACAGGAGAACAGAAACTTGCGCCATGCCTTAGCTACGCATGCAGAACCTGGGTGCAAACAACTCTTGTTTCCAATTCTTGTTTCTCTGTACACAATGCAGGGATGATGTCTATGGGCAACTTTCAGTTGCACCGTGATAATAAGGCCTTTATGGTTGATTGGGCTGGGCAGTTGAATAATTATGAGGTACTGAATGATTGTCCAGGTTGCTCAGTTCCTGTTGGACAGAGGGGTTTCAGCCATCGCCAAGGACCTTTACAACTGCACACCTCTCTTCTATGCTGCCTACAAGAAGAACTTTCCTCTGGCAAACTTTTTTGCTGGTATGTCTGTCATCTGTGTGTATTTTACTGTGTCTGACTGGAAAAGGGAGGTGGAAGGGTAAGTAAGTAGATAACTTGGTGTTTTTCATACACCTCACAGTGTCTGTATGTGTGCAGGATGGTTAAATGTGTGTGTGTGTGTTGTGTTTGTGTGTGTGTGTGTATGTGTGTGTGTGTGTGTGTGTGTGTGTGTGTGTGTGTGTGTGTGTGTGTGTGTGTGTGTGTGTTTAACTTTTTAACCATTCATGTGTTTGGATTGTATTTGTGTGTGTCTGTGGGAGGATGGGTGTTTGTGTTTTTCTGTGGGAGGGTATGTGTTTATCTTTGTCTGTTGGAACGTAGGTGTTTGTGTCTGTTGGTGGGTGTGTGCTTGTGTCTGTGGAGGGTGGGTGTTTGTCTGTCTGTGGTAGGGTGTGTTTGTGTCTGTGGTAGGGTGGGTGTTTGTCTGTGGTAGGGTGGGTGTTTCTGTCTGTTGGTGGGTGGGTGCTTGTGTCTGTCCGTGGGAGAGTTTTTGTCTGCCTGTGAGAGGGTGTGTGCTTGTGTCTGTGGGAGGGTGGGTGTTTGTGTCTGTCTGTGGGAGGGTGGGTGTTTGTGTCTGTCTGTGGGAGGGGGGTGTTTGTGTCTGTGGGAGTGTATGTGCTTGTGTCTGTGGGAGGGTGGGTACTTGTGGCTGTGGGAGGGTGGGTGCTTGTGGCTGTGTGAGGGTAGGTGTTTGTGTCTGTGGGAGAGTGGGTGTTTGTGTCTGTGGGAGGGTGGGTGTTTGTGGCTGTGGGTGAGTATTTGTGTCTGTGGAAGGGAGGGTGTTTGTATCTGTCTGTGTGAGGGTAGGTGTTTGTGTCTGTGGGAGGGTGGGTGTTTGTGTCTGTGGGAGGGTGGGTGTTTGTGTCTGTGTGTGGGTGGGTGTTTGTGTCTGTGGTAGGGTAGGTGTTTGTGTCTGTGGGAGGGTGGGTGTTTGTGTCTGTGGAAGGGTGGGTGTTTGTTGCTCTGGGTGAGTATTTGTGTCTGTGGGAGGGAGGGTGTTTGTGTCTGTGGGAGGGTAGATGTTTGTGTCTGTGGGAGGGTGGGTGTTTGTGGATGTGGGAGGGTGGGTTTTGTCTGTGGGAGGGTGGGTGTTTGTGTCTGTCTGTGGGAGGGTGGGTGTTTGTGTCTGTGGGAGGGTAGGTGTTTGTGTCTGTGGGAGGGTGGGTGTTTGTGTCTGTGGGAGGGTGGGTGTTTGTGTCTGTAGGAGGGTGGGTGTTTGTGTCTGTGGGAGGGTAGGTGTCTGTGGGAGGGTAGGTGTTTGTGTCTGTGGGAGGGTGGGTGTTTGTGTCTGTGGGATGGTTTGTGTCTGTGTTAGGGTAGGTGTTTGTGTCTGTCTTTGGGAGAGTAGGTGTTTGTGTCTGTGGGAGGGTAGGTGTTTGTGTCTGTGGGAGGGTGGGTGTTTGTGTCTGTGGGAGGGTGGGTGTTTGTGGGAGGGTAGGTGTTTGTGTCTGTCTGTGGGAGGGTGTGTGTATGTGGTAAGTATGTGCATGTTGAGTACGTTCATGTGTTTTCATGCACTTAAACCCTAATAGGAAAGATGCGTACAATAAGTGCATGCTTGTCTGTGACAGATTTGCCCGGCGTGCTGAACGTGAAGTCTGTGGACTCCTTTGGTCGTAACCTGGTGGCTACATCCCTGTGGAAACATTTCTTCACTGGACTCCCCAGCAACCTATGGTAAAGCACAGCACAGGCGGCTGTTTTGGCAGTTGAAGACAAAAACACCACAGCATGATGCCTTTCAGTGTAAGACTATTCCTTCCTTTGTTGGGGAATGGTCAGTACACTGTGTCATCTTTGCACAAAACCAGCATTTGGTCCAGCATTTCCACATAGCAACCTCATCAGTGTTAGAACAAAAGACACAGTCTTCGGGAATTTCCCAGGCTGTTTACTGCCAGAATATTGGTGGCTGCTCACAGCAGGTACCGTCATTTTGTCATCCCTGAGAGACTCACGGCAGGTGCCTGTGTTAATGCAGCCCCAGATTAACAGCTGGTGCCTGTGTTTTGTTATTCACCAGAGACTCGTGGCTGGTGCCTGTGTTTTGTTGTTCCCAGACTCATGGCAAGTGCCCATGTTTTGTTATTCACAAAAGAAACCTGGCAGGTGCCTATGCTTTGCTTTTCACCAGAGACTCAGGGTTGATGCCTGTGTTTTGTTATTTCCCAGGCTCACAACAGATACCCATGTTTTTTTATTCACCAAAGAAACCTGGCATGTGCCTGTGTTTTGTTACTTTCCAGACTCACAGCAGGGACCCATGTTTTACTATTCACTAAAGGCTCAAAGCAGGTGCCTGTGTTTCATTATTCCCCACACTCGCAAAAAGTACCTGAGTTTTGCTATTTACCAAAGGCTCAAAGCAGATGCCTGTGTTTCATTATTTCCCATGCTCGCAAAAAGTACCTGCATTTGGCTGTTCACCAAAGGCTCAAAGCAGGTCCCCACGTTTTGTTATTTACCAAAGACTGTGTTTTTGCTGCTCCCCAGGGACTGGCTGGAGAAGCTGCTGAAGAAGAAGATTGACATCAACAAGAGGTTTGACTACCCTCTGCTGATGGATGTGTTTGGCACCAAGGCAATACGCAACGGGTGTCTGCAGGACCCGGAGTACTGGCAGAGCTACCCCGACTACCAGACCACCCCCCTCATCTTTGCCCTGCACTGCCAGGACTTCACTTTCACCCACAACTTGCTGCAGTGGGGGGCTAACCCCAACCTGCCCGACACCAAAATGCTCACACCCCTCATGCATGCCGTGAAATTGGTGAGTCACACTTGCATGCTGCAAATACACATTTGATAATAATAATAATAGATTATTTATGGCGCCCCATCTTGTAAGAGCCCAGAGTGCTTACAAAGACATAAGGATATGCTCATTTCATCACACACACACACATGCATGCATGCACACACACAAGCACACACACACACATACACACACACACACACACACACCACACTACAAATACATGCATTACTGGTGATGGGGGTGGTACAGTGAGAAGAAAACAACAGCTCGGTATGCAGAAGTATTTACACATGTTACAGATAGTGGGTGGGCACTTGTGCATGCATCAGTTATTGCCACTGGGTCTTAAACTGCTGACATGCAGTCCTGTCACCCCATGGAAAGTATTTTTGAATGTACAGTTGTAACCCCGAGACATCAGGCTACCCTCTCTTCCTTTGAAAAACAAACTCAAGATGTTTAATTAAACACCATCTTTCACCCTACTGAGTCAACATGCTGTTGATGGCTTGACAGGAAGACTCAGCTTTGGTTGGAATGGGAGGCATACAGTTGTGCTCAGCTAGGATCAGAGAACAAACTGATGACTGATGGTTGAGTGACAGCTTACAAACTGATGACTAAATGAGAGGCTTACACACATATAACTGAATGACAAGCTTACAAACTAATGACTAAATGATAAGCTTACACACTGACAACTGAATGACAGGCTTACAAGCTGACCACTGAATGACAGGCTTACACACTGACGACTGAACGACAGGCTTACAAGCTGACCACTGAATGACAGGCTTACACACTGACAACTGAATGACAGGCTTACAAGCTGACCACTGAATGACAGGCTTACAAAAGCATTCCTGTTTTTGGCACAGAGCTCAGTGAATCATGTCAAGCAGCTTCTGAAGTACGACTACGACCCACTGGTGGATGACAAAGAACCAACAGAAGCCACCCGTAAGGAGGTTGAGAAGAAGAAGAAGAAGCCAGTGCATAAGGGGAATGTATTCAGACTGAAGAAAATGGTCTCTGATGTGACGAATACAGACTCTGAGTCATCAGAAGAGGAGGAAGAGGAGAAACAAGCAAAACAAAAGAAAGAAAAAGGTGAGTGATTTGAATGAGATAGACAGAGGTGATCATCATCAACATTTTATGTTCCAATCTGATTTGATTGAAACTTTGTATAATTGTTGACTGCATTAAATAGGTCATGAATATACTCCTTTATGTTCACATATATGGGGGGGGGGGGGGGGGGGGGAGAGAATTGGTGGTTTCCTGATTTGACTAAAACTTTTAAAGTTTTTTTTTTCTTGGGCAATGTTTAAATGAGTTTTTTTTTAACTTTTCATGGTTATAACCCTACTTGGGATCACTGATTCATATCATGTTGTCGACATTAACCTTGTTTTAAGGTCATGTAATAATTATGCGTTAAAAATTTAAATAGCAAATATTCAAGTCTGAGCATAATTGCTGTTTTTGTGGGATTTTTTTTTTTTTTCCCCTCAGTTTACGTCCCTGTGAAGAAGACGAGCTCAGTGAACCTGAATGCCACAGACAACCGCGGTTGGACGGCTCTGCACTATGCAGCGGCTCCATTGGAACTGGGAACCTTCGACAATGATGAGCTGGTGTTTGTGCTGGGCAAGGCGGGTGCCAAGCTGGACATCCGAAATTCTACTGGAGAAACTCCTCTGGACCTGGCGCTGGCCAACTGTGCACCCCGGGTGGCTGCCATGCTGCAGACACTGATGGGGGTGGACAAGAAACACCAGGTACGAATGTACAGTGTCATAATTTAGAGGAGATGAAGGTGGAGCTTTTCTTTGCACCTCAGATCGCTGCCATGCTGCAGACACTGATGGGGGTGGACAAGAAACACCAGGTACAAATGTACAGCGTCATAATTTAGAGGAGCTGAAGGGGGAGCTTTTGTGTACACCCCGGGTGGCTGCCATGCTGCAGACACTGATAGGGGTGGACTGGAAACATCCGGTAGGAATGTACAGCATCATGCTAAAAAGGAGGAGGAGGAGGGAGCTTTTCCTTGCGCCCAGGGTGGCTGCCATGCTGCAGACACTGATGGGGGTGGACAGGAAACATCATGAAGGAATGTACAGCATTGTGATGAAGAGGAGGAGGAGGAAGGAGGATTTTTTTGTGTGTACCTAGGATGGCTACTGTGCCGTAGACACTGATGGGGGTAGACATGGAACATAGGTAGGAATGTACAGCATCATGCTGAAAAGGAGAAGGGAGGAACTTTTCTGTGCACCTGGGGTGGCTGCCATGCTGCAGGCACTGATAGGGATGGACAGAAAACATCAGATAGGAATGTGCAGCATCATGGTGAAGAGGAGGAGGAGGAAGAAGGATTTTTTTGCGTACCCAGGGTGGCTGCCATGCTGTGTGCAAACACAGAAGGGCTGGACAGGAAACATCAGGTAGGAGTGCACAGCATCATGAGGACACGGAGGAGGAGGAAGAGGAGGGAGATTTCTAGAGCACGGATTCAGTGAAACCCCTCCTTCAAGGCCACCGTAAAAATCAAAAGCAGTCTGAAAGGAGGGGCTGGGCTGGGCTGTGCTTCTTGGTCAGGGGTCCTGTTGACACCAAAATATCAAGGGAAAGGTTTTAGTAAAAGTAGTCTTTGTTATCTCCTTGCAGAGAATTTTGCCTTCTGGTGCACATCCATGTAAAACAGCCAATAAATACTACAAATAAAACATTTAACAATTCAGTCAAGTTGTGCATACTGTGTGGCGTTGATTATAACGTAACAAGATCTCACTGTCCTCAGAAACAGCCTGTTATGAAACCAGCAGACCGTCATGTTGATGATGGGGTGCCGAAACGTGCTGACTATGACTTCCATGCCGATGCAGACAAACAGCTGGGTGGAGGAGAGGAGGGCATGGAGGAGGAGGAGGAGGAGGCCTTTGAGCCACAGGTCAACCCCTGCTGCATCGCTGCCAAAGCCAAAGGGTGGGTACTGCCTGCTACTCTTTGCCTTTGGGCTGGAAGTGGGTAAACTCGTACTGTATCACCACCAGAACCAACATGGGGCAGGTGGGGGGGGGGGAGGGTGATGCCACGTGTGACTAAAGTCTCATTTCATTGAGATATTCTTTAGTCTCGGTACATTGAGAAAGGTTAAAAAAACCCAAATATTTTGAACACAGTGTGGCGTTACTGTTGTTTTTATTTATGCTAGATGCAACTGAAGTGAGTGACCATGGATGACCATGTCACAAGCGTCTCATATTTGTTGCCTTGTGTGAACCACCCATCCCTCAGTTTATCATTGTGATACTTTGTAAGTATCCTTTGTAAGTATAACCCTTACTTTGTAAAGTGGCAGGTTCTGTAGACCAGCCAACAGTTCTCAGCAAGTGACACTGCTTGTACTAAACAGGCAAACGCATTGTATTCAACAGGCAAATGCATTGTTTGTATTCAACAGGTAAATGTGTTGTTTGGCAAATGCATTGTTTATATTCAACAGGCAAACACATTGTTTGTATTTAACAGGCAAATGCATTGTTTGGCAAACGTGTTGTTTGTATTCAACAGGCAAACGCATTGTTTGTATTCAACAGGCAAATGTGTTGTTTGTATTGAACAGGCAAATGCGTTGCTTGTATTTAACAGGCAAATGTGTTGTTTGTATTTAACAGGCAAACGCATTGTTTGTATTGAACAGGCAAATTGTGAGAGACGAAGAGCAGGACCTGCCTTATGAAGTTCTCATGACCAAATGTGATGCTCACCTGGGTGTGTGGGGGCTCTACAACTTCTACCAGATACAGGTAACTCAAACTGAGGCTGCTGAAAGAAGCATTCAGGCTATCTAACTACAACAACAGCAACAGCAACAACATCATAACAAACAACAACAGCAGCAACAGATCATCTCTTATGGTTGTGTTTGTTTTTGCTTTTTGTTTGTGTTTAGGTCAAAGTGTTGAAAAACAACGAGCAAGTAAATAATTGTAATGTTGGATTTGTTTTGTTTTGTACCAATTGTCTCATCAAGCGGATCCTTTTGTTGCATGTAATACACAGCAGCAGCATGTGGAATTTTGTTGCACTTTTTTGTGTCCGTCCCTTGCATGAAATTCAGGCTGCCTTCCCTGGGTGTGGTCGCAGCAGATGTAAGAGCAGAGCATTTACCCTGTCCTGCTGATGTGTGCAAGGTTTCAGCATCTGGCTTCATGCTGTGATGGAGAATATCCACCATACCCTGTCCTGCTGATGTATGCAATGTTTTGGCATATCTGGCTTCGTGGTGTGATGGAGAATATCCACCATACCCAGTCCTGCTGATGTATGCAATGTTTTGGCATATCTGGCTTCGTGCTGTGATAGAGAATATCCACCATACCCAGTCCTGCTGATGTATGCAATGTTTTGGCATATCTGGCTTCGTGGTGTGATGGAGAATATCCACTGTACCCAGTCCTGCTGATGTATGCAATGTTTTGGCATATCTGGCTTCATGGTGTGATGGAGAATATCCACCATACCCAGTCCTGCTGATGTATGCAATGTTTTGGCATATCTGGCTTCACGATGTGATGGAGATCATCTATCATACCCAATCTTACCAATGTATGCAATGTTTTAGCATAATTATCTGTCTTCATGATGTGTTGGAGAATATCTAGCACACTCAGCCCTGCTGATGTATGCAGCATTTTAGCATCTGGCTTTATGATGTGATGGAAAATGTCTACCATACCCAGTCCTGTCGATGCATGCAACATTTTGCACATGGCTTTATGATGTGATGGAAAATGTCTACCATACCCAGTCCTGTCGATGCATGCAACATTTTGCACATGGCTTTATGATGTGATGGAGAAGATCTAGCATACCTAGTTCTGCCAAGGTGCGCAATGTTTTAGCATTTGTCTTTTCATTTTTGTACAAAATGGACGTTTTTATCCATATCCATGACACCATATGTAGTCACTTTCCTCTGTTTATGAAACATTTTGATCCATATCCATGACACCATATGTAGTCACTTTCCTCTGTTTATGAAACATTTTGATCCATATCCATGACAGCATATGTAGTCACTTTCCTCTGTGTTATGAAATATTTTGATCCATATCCATGACAGCATATGTAGTCACTTTCCTCTGTTTATGAAACATTTTGATCCATATCCATGACACCATATGTAGTCACTTTCCTCTGTTTATGAAACATTTTGATCCATATCCATGACACCATATGTAGTCACTTTCCTCTGTTTATGAAACATTTTGATCCATATCCATGACACCATATGTAGTCACTTTCCTCTGTTTATGAAACATTTTGATCCATATCCATGACACCATATGTGGATCACTGCCCACAATTGTACAAAATTGACATTTATTTTCATCCATGCATATCCATGACACGATGTATTTCCGCAGTTGGTGCACCAACCTGGACAGAACCTGTATGTGCTTTTCACACGCTGGGGACGCATTGGGGACACTGGACAATACCAGAACACCCCTTTCACCAACAGAGCTGATGCTGTCAAAGAGTTCTGTAAAATCTTCCATCAAAAGTCTGGCAACAAGTGGGAGGATGTGAAAAGGTACAGATTCCTTGTACCAGATTTTCCATTGTTGCATCCTGCACCTTTTCTGTCTTCGGCCCCTCTACATGTCTCAGAAAGATGCTTAGCAAGCCAGAAGTTTCCGTTCAGACATTGGCACTGCACAAGAATGCGCAAAATGTCTGAATTCAAGCAGGATGTGGCTGTGGTGTGACATCAAATAATCAAATGGGAAGTGCTCTTCCTAGGGCGTCATGCGATGTCCTACAGGCAGGAAAAGAGTTATGCATATAAAAGTTAACCGTAAATTTGTGTCTCACAAGCACAGGCAGGATTGGCTTAACTCTTTTCCTGCCTGTGCTTGTGAGTGAGACAGTCCACCTTAGTGCTGGTGACAGAAGCAAGAATTTTACTCTAGCACCCAAAATATGCACAGTTTGCTTTTTTTGTTTTGTTTTTTACTTGAGCACCCAAAATGTGCATAATTTGCTTTTTTTCAACTGTAACGCCCAAAATGTGCATATTTTTCTTTTTCTTACTGTAGCACCCAGAATGGGCATCTTTTGCTTGTTTATTTACTCTAGCACCCAAAATATACATCTTTTGCTTGTTCTTTTACTGTAGCACCCAACATATACATCTTTTGCTTGTTTTTTACTCCAGCACGTATAATGTGCATATTTTGCTCTCTTTTTTTTACTCTAGCACCCAAAATGTGTATATTTTGCTTCTTTTTTTATTCCAGCACCCAAAATGTGCACATTTTGCTTAATTGTTTTCCTGTAGCACCCAAAATGTGCATATTTTGCTTCTTCTTTTTCACTCTAGCACCTAAAATGTGTCTATTTTGCTTCTTTTTTTTTTTTTTTTTTTTTTTTTTACTCCAGCACCCAAAATGTGCATATTTCTCTCTTTTGTTAGTGTAACACTTAAAATGTGCATTATATTTTGCTCTTTTTTTATTTGTATTTTTACGCTAGCACCAAAAATGTGTACATTTAGCTTCTTCTTTTTTACTCCAGCACCCAAACAGTGCATATTTTGCTTGTTTGTTTTTTACTCTAGCACTTAAAATGTGCATGTTTTGCTTGTTTTTTTTACTTCAGCGCCCAAAATGTGCATATTTTGCTTCTTTTTTTTCTTGTATCTTTTTACTCTAACACCTAAAGTGCAGATTTTGCTTGTTTTTTTATTCCAACACCCAAAACGTGCATATTTTGCGTGTTTTATTTTTTGCTCTAGCACCCAAGATATGCACATTTTGCTTGTTTTTGCAGCTTTCAGCAGAAGCCCAAGAAGTACCGCTTAGTGCCAGGCGAAGAGCGCAAGCCTCCGTCAAAGCAAAAGGGGATCAAGTTTGACTTCAGCACACCTGTCAAATGTTCTCTGCCTGATGATATTCACAAGGCCATGAAAATCATGGTAAGAAGGCTTACGTTGTGATGAAATGTGTCCATTTCAACAACTTTGCATGGTTTAAAAAGAGTGGATTTTTTCTTTTCCTTTAAAGATTTTTTTTTTAACCTTTTATGCTTCATTTGACAGTGTCTTTTACTCAGACACTTTGCTTTGGACCATAAGGATGTGCATGCATGGTGTGTGTGTGTGTGGGGAGGGGGGTGAGAGAGAGAGAGAGAGAGTACATGTGTGTGTGTGGATGGATGGATAGATGATTGAGATGGATGATAATGATGATAATGATGTTCATAATAACAATAACAGAGTTCATGTTAACTGGCAATTTCCATTATTTTATTCGTTAAGATACTAGAGGAAAAAATCAGCAATTGGTCAGACATACTGGCTTTTATTTTGTTTGACTGGTTCTTAAACAACAAACTAAAAATAGAAGTAAATGCAGTACAGAGGTGGGAGAAAGAGAGAGTGTGCATGCGTGTGTGTGTGCATGTACTAGACAGGGCTGGAAGGGAGCAGGGTGTTTGCTAGTAAAACTCTAGTAGCGGTATCTTATCTACAGATGGCATTGTATCTGACTGGCAAACTTGATTGTCTGACCAGTTTCCGTAAACCATTTTGCAGCCTTGTAGATGTCGTACCAGTTTAAAAAATGTCTTGTGCAATCATTGAGTAATAATGATGATGATCTCATTTCACAGGTGAACCTTGAGAAGCAGCAGGACTCATATCGCCGTGATGTTGCTGTTGACACTGACGTGCTGCCATTTGGACGATTCGATCGTAACAGACTGCTCCAGGCCAAGCAGCTTTTGGACAAAATTGGGTCAGTGATTTGGTTGCTTCCTTCGTAAAATGATTTTGTGATCACTGATCACACAACATTGTAAAGGGACTTTGTTGATAATTGATCGCTTCATATTGTAAAGGGACATTCTGATATTTGATCACATCACAGTGTAAAGGGCCTTCATGACAATTGATTGCATCACATTGTAAAGGACATCCATGACAATTGATTACATCACATTTTAAAGGGACTTTGAGACAATTAAACACATCACATTGTAAAGGTACTTTAGGATAATTGAACATATTTCATTGTAAACGGCCTCCATAACTATTGATCACATTGTAAAAGGACTTCATGGCAGTTATTAACAGTTAATGTTTTCCAATTCACTGAGAAAGGTTTCCAGCTGGTAAACTGAAAAATCTGATGAATGGGTTTATTGCTGTTTGTTAGTAACATTCCCCTGAAGGCACTGATGAGGTGATGTATGTAAAACTTAAAACCAAAACTGCAGTTAAAAGTTCACTGCGCCTTGGCTTGGGCTGTGTCACAACACACTGACACCAGCAAGAACACCAAGGCTTGGGCTGTGTCACAACACACTGACACCAGCAAGAACACCAAGGCTTGGGCTGTGTCACAACACACTGACACCAGCAAGAACACCAAGGCTTGGGCTGTGTCACAACATACTGACACCAGCAAGAACACCAAGGCTTGGGCTGTGTCACAACACACTGACACCAGCAAGAACACCAAGGCTTGGGCTGTGTCACAACACACTGACACCAGCAAGAACACCAAGACTCGGGCTGTGTCACAACACACTGACACCAGCATCAACATCAAGGCTACACTAAAATGTTGACATGTGCTGCATAGCTATGTGGGGACTGTCTCTGTCTATGGTAAGGTCCTTGCTTAGCAGCATCCACCCTCCAAAAATGGAGATAAATCCTCCAGAGACAGCATGTGGCTGCCCATGTGGCAGGGTATTGTAAAAAAAAAAAAGGCAGGGGTGGGGGGGGGGGGGGGGGTCTCACATGCACAATCTTCTCCCCCAAGGGAATGCCTTTATCACTGTACAATTGCAAAAGGAACACTATGACAACAACAACAGCAGGAACAACATCAGCAACAAACAAGAGCAACATCAATAGCAACAGCGACAACAACAACAAAACCATCAACAACATGATAATAAACACCACCAGTATCATGATCAGCAACAGCAACAACGTCAATGACAACCACAACAACAAACAACAACAGCATCAACAACAACGACATCATCATCACCAACAACACCAACAACAACACTGATGACAACAACTGAGCTATCCCTGTGCAGGCTGCTGGTAGCAGACATCATGAAGTACCGGGAGAATCAGCAAGCCAAGAGTGCGGAGGAGAAGCAACAGCACCAGGAGGACTGCCAGAAGGTGTCCGAACTCAGCTCAGACTACTTCCAGCTCATCCCGCAGAAGAACTTTGTGTACGAGCAGCTCCGTCCACTGGACACATTGGAGAGCTACAGGGGTCAAGTCAGACTCCTCACCAATCTGCTGGACTTTGAAGTCACCACGAAGATGATGTTGGGAGCTATGTACAGAAAATCAGGTATGTACATATTTTTTTATGAGAGTTTCTTCACCAGTCTCCTGGACTTTGAAGTCACCACCAAGATGATGTTGGGAGCTATGTACAGAAAATCAGGTATGTGCAGATTTTTTTATGAGAGTTTTGTCACACGTGCAGAATAAGCCACAAAATGAACCAACTGTCCTCCCCCGTAAAGGGGGGAAGAACGAAAGAAGGGAAAATAACAATTATAAAAGTTACAATAATGCCTTCATTTTTTTAAACAGTGACACTGTTTGATCTCTGGAAGAAGAAAAAATCCCCTCTCATTTGTGTGTTTTAATCTTAAGACTGTCTCTGTCTGTCTGTCTGCCTGTTTCCCATCAGATTTGCTCTGTTTAAGGTCTTCCAGATCTTAACACCTCAGCAATCAGTTACTTTCTTGTTGTTTTTGGTGGACAGTCTACCTAAATAGCATCAAAATGGTCTCCATCAGTTTGTGTGTGTGTGTGTGTGTGTGTGTGTGTGTGTGTGTGTGCAGTGGTGCACCCACTGGACTACATCTACCAGTCTATGAAGTGCAAGCTGGAGCTGATGGAAGAAGATGACCCCATGACACAGTACATCCTCCGATATGCCTATGCTGGCTGTAAGAAGGCACCACCTCTCTGTCTCTCTGTGCCTCTTTGTCTGTCTGCTTCTCTCCATTTCTGTCCCTGTCTCTCTGTCTCTGTCTCTTGCACTGAGTTTTTTTTTTTTTTTACAGGGTGCTAAGAGTTCAGCCTAAAATATAATAAGTAAAATTTGAAAAAAAGAAGAGTTCAGCCTATCTTAAAGTAAACACAAAACTGTTATATGCTCTTGATTTAGACTGCATTTTGGATTGTTGCTTGCATAGTAGATTTTTTCAAATCTGTGTGTGTGCGTTCGCACGTGCATGCATTTTTCAAATGTTCCCATGAAAAGATGTAGATTCAAGATTAGTAGCAGCCTCTGACAGGGACCTTTTCTCCAGACTGTTGTAGTTAGTGGAGTTGTGTAAACAAGTACAGCTGTGTTCAGTGCAAATACTGAGACTGTTGTAGGTCGTGGAGTTGTGTAAACAAGTACAACTGTGTTCAGTGCAAATACTGAGACTAACCATAACCGCTGGTTAGGTAATGGCCAGCAGCGATTTGAGGGAGTGTACAAAGTTCAACGAGAGGGTGAGGAGGCCAGATTTCTGAAGAGTGGCATCGGCAACCGCCGATTTCTGTGGCACGGCACGTCCATCACCAACCTGGTCAGCATTCTGAACCGTGGCCTTGTCGTCACCCCGCTTGATGTCAGCCGGACTGGAGAACGTTTTGGAAAGGTGGGGAGTGTGTATGAGTTTCTGTCTTCTTCCTTCTTGGGTTTTTGTCTGCCTTTTTCTGTATTGTGTCCATCTTGAACAATCTGAAGGCTCAGACTTGTTTAGTGCATGCTGGATTATTTTCGTGTGTCTGTAGTCCACTGAACTCTGACATGGACTGCAAGATCTTTAATGGGGGGGACAGGGGGGGGATCTTTTTGCATATGTGTAAATATGGGGAACCTGAATTTACAGTCTCATCTGAAAGACTTTTGTAGAATCTGCACAGAATTCAACCCTGGGGAAATCTCAGGGCATGGGGCAGATCCTTGCCTATAATGGTCACCTATGCATTTGGTGACCAAGTTTGATCTCGCTTAACTTGGCTTTCAAAAGTGAGCGCTGTTTCTCTGCATCCGCTGTCTTTCCTACCTTGTCAGTTTCTCCGTCTTTCTTTCTTTCTTTGCCGGTAGGTATTGTGCGTACCATTGTAAAAATGAATGACATGGTAGAAGAGTGTAGTGTCCAAGTCTCTTTATACAGGCAGACACATTCTCCGTCTCTTTCTTTGCATGTATTGTGCGTACCATTGTAAAAATGAATGACATGGTAGAAGAGTGTAGTGTCCAAGTCTGTTTATACAGGCAGACACATACACTATGGCATGCAGGTACACACACACACACACACACACACACACACACACACACACACACACACACACACACACACACACACATATCCATACATAAGGTTCTTATTGATAAATGGGTTTTACTGACTGTCAGTGTGTGATGCTTGTTAACAATGCGAGGTGATTACACAGATGTGAAACCAGAATGACTGCTAGCATTGTAAAACAAGATCCAAACACATAAAAGGTTCAAAAGAACATTATTTGTTTGGACAAAACACAACATGCAAATTTTCGGGGTAATCCCTTTTATAATGCTGACATTCTTCCAAACACCTGACATAGCTCAACCCAGAAAAGATAAGTGGATTAGTTCTCCGTCTCATTTTTCACGATTTAATTGTTTTTTAAGTGTCGTTTTGTAGCTTGATAAAGGGGATTAACCCAAAAATTCACATGTTCTGTTTTGTCTTAATAAATAGTGTTATTTTGAACCTTGTATGTATCTGCATCAGTGCTAGGTAGTGTTTGTTAACTGTAGTCTGTTTCCTGTTGACACTGATGACAGGGGTAAATGTTGCATGAATGATACTTATTCAGAGGCTTGAATGGTGTTTGTTGACTGTCTGTCTGTGCTAAGTGGTGGTGTCTGTTTGTTGCCAGGGCATCTACTTTGCTGACAGTTTTGACAAGAGTGGCCTTTACAGTTATACTTCATACGAGTCCAGCAACATCATGCTGCTGTGTGAAGTAGGTAATTCTGTTTCTGCCTTTGTCTCTCTGTATGACTCTGTTTCTCTCTCTCTCTCTCTCTCTCTCTCTCTCTCTCTCTCTCTCTCTGTCCCACTCTCTGTCTCTCTATCTCTCTGTTTTTCTCTCTCTTCTCTGTCTCTCTGTTTGTCCTGAGGTGACGGCACCCTCACACCTGTGCAGTTGATGGGACATTAAAATCCAAGAACTAACTAGCTGTACAACAACAAAGTGTACAGGTTATTCTCCTTTTCTTTCTTTCCTTCTTCTTTTTTAAAAGTTTTGACTTAGTATTGTGCTCTCCCTGTTCCATTGTGGTAATGGTCAGGAGTGGTTTCTGCAACATATGAAAAAACTTTGAATATCTAATGGCATCATGTTTCAACATGCAGTCACTTCTACTGTTAACAGGTGGCCTTAGGCAAGCAGCGTATTGTGACTAACAGCAATGACTCTGAAAAGCGTACAGCGGCTCACAACAGCTCCATAGGCCTGGGCAGGAACCTGCCTGACCCCAACTATGACGTCCGCCTTCCTTCAGGTCAGAAATCTGACTTACGTTGTTGTTGTCATTGTTGTGTTCTTTTGTGTGTGTGTTTTCTGGGGGGTTTTCATATTTTGTTGTCCCACTGGGAATTTCTCCAGAAAATCTGATCACGTTTCCTCAGGAAAATTTTGCAGCAAAGGCAGTACTGACTGACCTGCTTCATGTGTGTGAGGCTTGACTTGTACACTTCCTTCTCCCCCACCCTCTGTGCTGTGGGCTTTTTTGTTATGCACACTATGGATTACCATTCATTTATTCATATGACAGTTCTGTTGCATAGTGCAGCATCTTGGAGCCCTTTAAAAAGCTAGGTTGCATGTGTAGGGGAGCGGGGTGGGGAGTGAGGGAAGCAGGTTGGAAGCATGAATGAAGAATCACAAATCAGTGGTTGCTATAAATTTTATTTACACCAACCAGGAAACAGTGTAGGCTCTCCCCTGAATCAGATGCATATACAGCAGCTTGAACTAACTGACAACCTGCTACTGCAGGGACACTGGGGGAAAGAGGACGCGGCGGGCCCAGCGCACACGTTTTAACACTAGATAATTGGGGCCATAAAACTCCCACCCAATCAAAAAAGAAAAAGAACAGGAAAGAAAGGTTAAAGGGTCATAGCCTGAAACACACATAATACACATGCAAACTCCAAGTACTGGTTTATGACATCCTTCTCCAACCACTGCCATAGTTGGTTACGCCATGGGTATATAAAAAAAAAGTGTCATCCAACGGACAGGTTTTCGATTATGTTCAAATGGCAGTAAGTTTGTGGCAGGTTTCAGCTAAATACACAATCACCCTCTTGGTGTCAGCTTATAGACTTCTATCATATAAAAAAGCTGGTCGCCTACATAGAACAAAAACAACATTCATGACTGCCTGAATCATTGCCACCCAAATGCATTTCAGATGCGACTTGATTGAGATTTGGTCACTAGATGATACTGATAATGTTTATTTATATGTCCTTGTGCAGAAAATTTGTTGGCAGAAAATGTGTGAGAAAGGTGATTGTGTGGGCGAATGTTTTTAGTGTGCTTGTAGACCAGTAAACTCCCTTTGCTGGTTGTTATTTGATCATTTAATTTGCATCAGGTAGGATCTTTTCTTAATCCTTCTCATCCAACTTTTCTACAGGTGAAACCATGCCACTTGGGGATAAAATCACTGATTTTTACTACACGACTGAAAGTGGAGAGCAGCGGTACAAACCATCAGATTTCAACGAGTTCATCATTTATGAAGAAAATCAAGTCTGCATTCGATACTTGGTCCAGTACAGGAGGAAATGAGTCAGTGCCAATGCCTGTTCACAAGCTGAACTATTATCTATGGATCTGCAGGGTCTTGCCTCCATCCAACAACTTCTGAGCAGCGCAGACTCTGGTGCATCGCTTAGGGGCAATGCTTGTCAACTTCAAAGTCTGTGTGTCTGTCAAGAGAGCCAAGTGTCAGATATCTCAGATTTATTTCATACAGACTGACAGGCCAAGGTAAAAAAAAAAAAAGAAGAAAAAAAAGTGCTGTTATGTGTATAACATGTGGGTCAGTTGTGATCTTTGTGTATGTGTATGAAAATACCTTTTTTCTGATGATTTTTATTTTTGGGTGTAGCACAAGCAGAAATTTCTTGCCTCTTTGAAGTGGCAGCATGCACTGGCAGATGTACAGTGTACCTGACTGTGATGTTTCCCCGTTTGTTATAGTTATGACATAGCATGACAGTGAAGGCCCACAATTGTTTACATCATCAAAATGCACTGGTGGAGGAGGGGCTGGGGAGGGGGGGTGCCAAGGGCCAGAACCCCTGTATTGATTTCAGGGGCCATTTCATCCTTGCTGAATAGAGAACTGAGTAGTTGTCATAGAGTGTGTATTATTTCACAAAGTGTGTGTACCCTTTTTGTAGCAGGGTACATGTACTTTGAGGGTGGGCAATGCATGAACATGTGTTATTATTTCTCAGAGTGTGTGTACACCTTGTTGTGTCAGGGTACATGTACTTTGAGTTTTGGCAATGCATGTACATGTGTTGTTAATATCATTTTGCAGAGTGTGTGCCCGTTATAGTGGCAGGATACATGTATTTGAACTGTGGCAGTTCATATACATATGTTCTTGATGTGTGTACATGTTCTTTATGCTTCACAGTGTTTGTGTGCACTTGGTTTTGATATAGAGTTGCTTTGTTGGACACGAAGCCCAGACTGGTGTTGTACATGTATTTGAACTGTGGCAATTTATGTACATATATGTTCTTGAGGTGTGTACATGTTCTTTATGCTTCACAGTGTTTGTGTGCACTTGATTTTGACATAGAGTTGCTTTGTTGGACACAAAGCACAAATTGGTGTTGTACAGATTAATCTGTCAAGTATCATGCGTTGCATTCATTCAGTTTAGGAGTGTCATTAGCCTATTGTTTTGATGCAGTGTTTGCTGGGAGGGAGTTGCAGTGTTTCTAGTTATAGCTTGCCTGTGTATGTAAATCACTTATGTGTTTAGTGGCTTACCCCAGTTATATACACAGATCAAATGGGGGGGGGGGGGGGGGGGGAGCAACATGTGAATTTTTGGTTTTGGGATCCAGTTATTTCTCAAGGAACCAACTACCCCAGAGTGTAACCTGCAACCTGCAAGTGATTTGAGTGTGAGTGTAGTGACTGACTGGTCTCCATGGGGCAGCAACTTTTGTTTTCATACACATGTGCAATTGAAAAAACAACAACTTTTGTTTAGCTGAGACTAATGAGATTTGTACACAAGTTAATGCAACATGTATAGATATCTAGTCGTGTTCATTTTTCTGGCAACAGTTCATCTGCTCACACTAATAATTTTTTTTACCTCTCCTAACATTTTGTTGAGATTTTTGTGATAAACAAGATTAAATTTTTTTTTTTTTTACTTGTTCCAAAAACACACTGAAATTCGGTTGTGCTGTTTTTATCCACATGAATTAATTGCATGTGTGTGCAAGCAGATATAATATGACCATGCATGTGCACACATTTGCATGTCACTGTGTGTGTGTGCATGTGTGTGTGCGTGCATGCGTGTGTGTGTGTGTGTGTGCACTTGACTTGTGTGTAACTCAGTGCATTCTGTTCTTTGTACCATGACAAATATACACATTGGTGTTTTTGTGTGTGCCATTAACAAAAGCAACAACAAAATCAGTTATATTGTGTTTATATTTGAAGCTTTAGTTACTGAGAGTGCAAAATTTCATTTGATGTTGGTTATACCAGAATCAACTGCCATTACTTCCTGAAAATTAGAGCAAGCATCATTTTGTGATCTATAATATCCAGTATCATTGTGATAGTTCAGTCATGTTGTTGCAACGAATTTCACACACATTCACCACTCACAAGTCTGGCAGCATGCCCAGATCTGAATATTGTATTTGTGGCTTTGTTGCCAGTTACAGAATATGATCAAGACATTTTTCTTCCTCCAATCATCAGTTTGTATGAAACAAATGCATAGCTTGCTAAGCATGGTCTTACGTAGCATCGATTTACGTAAGTGTGTGACCAGTGTCTACAGTAAGTAAACACTTTATTTTGTTGATTGTTGATGATTAATTTTTTGAAAATACATATTTGATACCTCTTAAAAAGTGTAATACACAGCCAAGGCAACTGTGAGTGCTATGCTCTCCTTCCCTTTTGTTTTTTTAGGTATTGACAAGACGCCTGTTTTTGTGGGGGCGGGAACCTTTTGTCATTTTTTCAATCAACACTTTTTTTACGTAATTTTACATGACAAATGTGCTGTGATTTGCGTGTGTGTGTTGTGCATGTGGTGCATTTTCCATTAGTATTCTTATTACGTATAATTGTATATTAAAGGCACGTGTGTGTTTCTGTGTTGGTTTTACTTTATATTATTATAGTATTGCATTATGTGAGGCACTTAGAATGTCTTTATGGATTTGCACCATACAAATACCATATTGGTTGATTTGAATGTGTGATCATTTAAATGAGACTGTTTCAGTCTTTAAATGCTCTGATTGTGATAGTCTAAAATGTGTTCGAAGAAGACGAACAGTTGTATTTACTTTGTGACACCTCTTACAACATTTGTTTTTGTTTTATATCATTAAAAAAATTACTTTCCTCCTTTTTCGCCCTGATATAACCAGTGGTTGACTGGGTGTAAAACACCAAGTTGATTACCTCCCTTTAATCTAAAGGCAGATGCTGTGATTTGAATTTATGACTTTTTGAGTTGTTTTATTTTGAAAGAGGAAGATGCTGTGATTTGAATTAATACCATTTGGGGGTTGTTTCAGAACTAATGAATGAGAAACATGCTGTGATTTGAATTAGTGACTTTTTGCATGAAATTAATATTGAACCTGGATATTTAATACAATCATTATTAGATTTAAATGAGTGACTTTGTGCACAAATATCAATCTGGTATGACTAAATACACACAATGATTATTGTGACAATGTACAAGTGATGATGGTTGCTGGATTCATGATGGTCATTTCTAATTGGAGTGGCAGTAGCATCTGCATTGAACAGACCCCCCCCCCCCCCACCTTGGGGGGGGGGGGGGGGGGGGGGGGGGGGGGGTTCAGGGGTAAATATTAAAGTCAAACAGAAATGTACTTACTTGACTCAATATGGAATCTGTTTTGTGGTGTATCAGCACCTGAGAAGTAGAATGTAGCGACTGAAGTTTGCTTTTGCAGGTATCACTGCTACATGAACCCAGAACACACATTTGCTTTGACATTTGTCACTTTGCAGTTTGCCTTGTATTTCACGGAATAAAAAGATTGGATAGCACTTGGACAACTGCATATTTTCATCATCTACCACATTGTGTGTTGGTTGTATGTGTAAGCAAGTATGTGTGTGTTGCGTTGTTATGTGTTGTTCACGCACACCTCTGTATGTGTGTGTGTGTGCCGAGCAGTAAAGATCACACACCAACAAGAGGGAGTTCTCAAAAGCAGACTCCAAATGTTAATGACACACAGTAAACATCACACACCAACAAGAGGGAGTTCTCAAAAGCAGACTCCAAATGTTAATGACACTGCTTGTAAAGTACTGATTGACTGATCATTTGTATAGCGCTATTCTTCCTGATCATTTATACAATGCTATTCCTCCAAACACACTCACTTTGCCCTAGTTCCATGTGACTCTAAATGAGTAGCTGTCACTTTACATGTTTCTGAACATCCAAAGTGCTGTACTTACAGCATTATTTGACTGTACATGGCTGCATGCATATATTTTCCTGTGAAATCCCCCCCTCCCCACCCCTTTCACTCTCGAAAGACTTCAAGAAACCTTTCTTGTAAAAAAACCCACAAAAGCATCTTCATAGTAAGAATGTATTGCATTTGTTGAAAATTGCTTCATAAATATATATCACAGTACAGAATCACCACTGTGTGAACAAACAAACATGCAGTTAGTGAAAAAACAAGAACTGAAAAACATGCAGTTAATCAGCTAGTAATTGAATCTTTACATCTTGTCAAGAAAACATGGTCACCCCAGGATGATGAAACTTGTCATGAAAAAATGAATGCACATTTTGAAACTTCTCACATATATAATATGTAAACCCTACATATAATCTTATATGAACTGTATGTAAACCTTTTCTCAAGTTAAATCCACCAAATCAGTCTATACACACATATAAAGAACAGGGTCTTCTCAGGGTGATCAAACTCTGTCATAAGAAAATGTCTGCACATTTTGAAATGTTTTTCACATACATAAACCTTTTCTCAAGTCAAATCTATCAAATCAATCCATACACAAATGTTAAACAAAACATCCATACACAAACATCAAACACATGTTTTTGTAGAGTTGGAGCTGGGAAAATATGTATGCTTAGCCCAGGGTAAACATTACACGATGATGTATCAGGCTTTCAACAAAAGCAAATGACGATATATGTATTAAAATCCATAACTGTTTCTCAGCAGAACCCTCTTTAAGACACTGTGGATGAATCCATCAAGCAAACTTCCCTTACAGAGATTTGTCTTAAAAGACCCAACAACAAAATGGGAAGAAAAACAAACAAACAGTTGGGCTGTTTCAAACACTTTGTCTAAAGCATAAGTTCACCACCATAGAAGAGTCTGTGTTTCATAGAGACTAGTAAGTGACTTTATTTTTAACGTCTAATCACTTTAGCAACCCCAGAGGCCATATCAGCATCAATGTCAGTGCAAGTGCATAAAGCTTGCTGGTGTGCTCATAGACTTTGCATTGTTATTCTTGTTTACACCAATGGTCATAAAGACTCATATAAGGGTGAAAGACAATTTAACATGAATAATAATAACACATATTTGTAATGCACTCAATAGCACCCTGAGAACTCACAAAAAAACACCCCAAAAAACACACACACACTAATATAGATTACATTCATAGCCAGTCATAATAATACTATTTACATACATATATTAGATACTAGCTAGCAGGGGAGGGGGGCTACACACACACACATGCACGCATGCAGGCACGCATGCAGGCACGCGCACACACACACAGGTGAGGAAACTGCATACTGGATTGGGGGGGGGGGGGGGGGGGGTAAGAGTATTGTAAAAAGAGGAAGGTTTTTGACTTTGTTGTGAAAGACGAATGAGCTGAGCAGTGCCTGTGATCAAGGGGGGCAGAGAGTTCCAAATGCAAGGTCTAAAGTTGAAAAAAAGAGAGAGCAAACGCCATGTGTCTTATAACAAGTACAAGCCTGCTTCACCATTACAGTTGAAGAGGGTTTTGAAAAATGAAGATAAATGAACCAGGAGAGCAGAAATTACCAAGCCAGAGCTTCTGGCAGTAGGTGAGGCATGTGAAGCGTCTATTCTTACCAGCACTTATGTTTTAAAGTGGGAGCCTGAAATTGTTCAGGGTTTCCAGCACAGGGAACCTCATTTTGAATTCTGCATCTGTGGGATACCCCACCACAGAAATCTTGAGAGAGTTCTACTACAGAGTACCTCTGTTGGAGTTTACGTCCCTTGTATTTACTTGCATGCCAGGTGGGTGTTACCATAGGTGACTCTGGTCTTTGTTGTTGTGTTGGTGTGATGTCTTTCGAGTGCTAATAAACTCCCTTGTGTGTTGAGTTCTACTGTATGCTATCAACACTTGTGACTATGTCCCTGCACTATGAACAACAAATCTGACTGAGCCGTCACTTTGTGAAGTCACGTCACTGGGTGAGGCACTGCCAAGCAGCTTAAAATCGTTTGGATGCAACTTTTTTTGGTAAAAGAACCCTTCGCTAAGGGCCATCCCCTTTTTAACATCACTTTTGCTTAGTGTTTGCTTTGTTTTTAATGTATTTTTTTTTTAGGGCAGTCTTCAAAGTGACATTCTGCTTCAGATGAAACTTTTTATTTCTCTATAAAAGAGCCCTTCACTAAGGGCTGATCCCCCTTTTAACATCACTTTCGGCTGGTGTTTGTTTTTACTGCATGTTTTTTTTAGGGCAATCTTCAAAGAGATGATTCACAGTGTTATTACTATCACTGTTATTATTAAGTACATCTGAATCACTGATGCTCATCATGGGCTTTGAACCTGCAGCTGCCTGATCCACAACCAGCACTGTGGGAAACAAAATGTGTTATTACTAAGGGCAGCTAAATCACTGAGGATGATACCAGTTCAACAAAATGTGTTATTATTAAGGGCAGCTCAGTCCCTGGGGATGACACTAGTTCAACAAAATGTGTTATTACTAACGGCAGCTAAATCCCTGAGAATGACACTAGTTCAACAAAATGTGTTATTACTAACGGCAGCTAAATCCCTGAGAATGACACTAGTTCAACAAAATGTGTTATTACTAAGGGCAGCTAAATCCCTGAGGATGATACTAGTTCACACTTCATCACGGGCTTTGCACCTGCATTTGCATGACCAACAGCCAGTGCCGTTGGAAACAAAATGTCTACTGTGATCATTAACGGCCGCTGAATGAATCCCTGCGAGTGACGCTGGTTCATGCTTCATCGTGAGCTTTGAACCCGCAGCTGCCCGACCCACAGCCAGTGCCACGGGAAACAAAATGTCTATTGCTATTATTAAGGGCAGCTGAATCCCTGATAGCGATGCTGGTTCATGCTTTGTCACGGGCTTTGAACCCGCAGCTGCCCGATCAGTGTCCAGTGCCAGTGGGAAATGAAACATCTTCATTTTTTCTTGCTCCTTTTTTGCGCCTTTGTCACTCCAGCTCCGGTCATGGAAGGGTCATCAATGCTGCTTCGGCGCCGTTTCTTGGTTGGGCCAGTTTCCCTTTTGATGTTGTACTCCCTCATCCTCTCTCCTCTCTTCTTCTCCCACCGACTCTTGCCTTCCCCGTTGATGACCTGTGCCAGCACCTCGCGCATGAAGACATCACAGTCGCCAAACACCCTCACCTGGGCCAGCTTCTCTTTTTCCGTCTTCTGTCTGTAAATTGATTAAAAAAATAATTTTAAAAATGAAGCTGTGTGACAACACCCAAACTTGCTCAGACTCAGAGTTATTTCCTCATTTTTTTAAAGTAAAATGCATGTACATGTATGCATGCACACTCTCCCTTAAAAAAAGAAGATGAAAAAGCATGACCACCCCCCAGCTTGCTCAGTTATGTCCTGGTGTTTTGTTGCACAATGTATATGTATGCATGCACTCACACATCCACACACCCACTCACTTCACAGTGTACTATGACAGTAACAACCACACACACATACAAGCATGCACACTCTCTCTCTTCATAGTGTACCACAAAAGTAACAACCACACACTCTCTCTCTTTACTGTGTACTACAAAAGTAACAACCACACACTCTCTCTCTTTACTGTGTACTACAAAAGTAACAACCACACACTCTCTCTCTTTACTGTGTACTACAAAAGTAACAACCACACACTCTCTCTCTTTACTGTGTACTACAACAGTAACAACCACACACTCTCTCTCTTTACTGTGTACTACAAAAGTAACAACCACACACTCTCTCTCTTTACTGTGTACTATGAAAGTAACAACCACACACTCTCTCTGTGTTTCCTGTGTACTACGAAAGTAACAACCACACACTCTCTCTGTGTTTCCTGTGTACTACGAAAGTAACAACCACACACTCTCTCTATGTTTCCTGTGTACTATGAAAGTAACAACCACACACTCTCTCTATGTTTCCTGTGTACTATGAAAGTAACAACCACGCACTCTCTCTATGTTTCCTGTGTACTATGAAAGTAACAACCACGCACTCTCTCTATGTTTCCTGTGTACTATGAAAGTAACAACCACGCACTCTCTCTATGTTTCCTGTGTACTATGAAAGTAACAACCACACACTCTCTCTGTGTTTCCTGTGTACTATGAAAGTAACAACCACACACTCTCTCTGTGTTTCCTGTGTACTATGAAAGTAACAACCACACACTCTCTCTGTGTTTCCTGTGTACTATGAAAGTAACAACCACACACTCTCTCTATGTTTACTGTGTACTATGAAAGCAACAACCCCCACCCCCACACTCTCTCTCTCTCTCTCTCCACAGCGTACTTTGAAAGTAACAATATAAATACCACAAACATGTTACTAGTTAACTGTAACACTGAATATAACTTACTAAATCCCAACCTTTATGGGCTTTCCTTCTGTCTGCTTCACACACTCACCAAAACCATCACTTGCTGTGAATAAGTACACAGTTTAATATGCAAGTAGCCCCCCCCCCCCCCCCCCTGTTGTCAGAACATATTTTTTTAAAGCTGCTGTTATGAACTGGGTTGCCGTCACAGTGACAACATCCTCATCAGCTCATGCTGGTCTTTAACTTTATCCCATTATTCTGCTGGAAGCATGTGCACATACATGTATATTATATATCATTATATACATTTGTTGTAGGCAAGCATGACCCTGACCTGTTGCATATGATGAGGGGTTTAGACCCTCTGACCTGTTGCACATGATGAGGAGTCTAGACCCTACTAACCTGTTGCATATGATGAGGGGTTTAGACCCTCTGACCTGTTGCATATGATGAGGGGTCTGGACCCTCCGACATGTTGTGTACAATGGGGAGGTCTATACCCTCTGACCTGTTGCATGATGAGGGGTTTGGACCCTCTGACCTGTTGCACATAACGAGGAGTCAAGACCCTCTGACCTGTTGTACATGATGAGGAGTCGAGACCCTCTGACCTGTTGCATATGATGAGGAGTCTAGACCCTCTGACCTGTTGCATATGATGAGGAGTCTAGACCCTCTGACCTGTTGCATATGATGAGGAGTCTAGACCCTCTGACCTGTTGCACACGATGAGGGGTCTGGACCCTCTGACACGTTGTGTACAATGAGGTCTATACTCTCTGACCTGTTGCGCATGTTGAGGTCTACACCCTCTGACCTGTTGCACATAATGAGGGGTCTAGACCCTACCGACCTGTTGCATATGATGAGGGGGTCTACAACCTCTGACCTGTTGCACATGATGAGGGGTCTAGACCCTACTGACCTGTTGCATAATTATGGTGAGAGGGTCTACAACCTCTGACCTGTTGCACATGATGAAGGTCCGGACCCTACTGACCTGTGGCATATGATGAGGGGGTCTATACCCGCTGAGCTGTTGCACATGAGGGGTCTAGACCCTACTGACCTGTTGCATATGATGAGGGGTCTAAGCCCTCTGGCCTGTTCCACAATGCTGGCAGCAGGGGTCACGGTCAAGGTCGTTCCCAGGCAGAGGATGACATCGCTCTGACACGCCTGTTCCATGGCTCTGTCCAGCACGCTGTCTTCCAGGTTGTCGCAAAAATTGATGATTGTGTCTTCCAGGAAACCATTGCAGCCCTGAGCAACAAGTTTATCTTATATATATATATTGCCCAGTTTCCCTTTCCTCTAATTAGAGTGTGTTTTTGTTGTTGCTGTTTTTAATTTAAAGTCAAACAAGGACAAAATCTAACATAAACATAAGGAGAATCAAAGCAGAGTTGATGAGAGATTATAATCACACAAGTTTTGAAAGCTCTCGCTTGAAATGTCAGAGACAAATTGACCACTATGTTTTTGTTAAGCTGCTTTGTTAAGTCTTCTCAAGCAGTAGCTGGTGCTCAAAGCATTGCCTTCAGAGAGCATTGTTTAGTTTTTTAGTTTCCTCTGACTGTCACTGCAGCTCTATATTGCCTGGATCACCCAACCATTCCTCGTAGATCTAGAATCTGCTATTCATACCTTCTCTGATTTGTTCAAACATGGAAATCGTGCATATATTTTCTAATTTTAGTAACAGTTATTATCCTCCTGTTATTGGCAAAAGAGCTGCTAGGAAGATGGGAATAGAATGGGAAATCTTACCTTCTCTTCACACCGACGTCCAGTGCGATGACACAAGCCACAGAGTTTGCACTTGATGGCAAAGGGGGGTTTGATAACCTCTGTCTCCCCATAGTCTGCCAACTCTTCATAGTACTGGCTCGCTTCATCGTGCAGCACATAGAAATTGCGCGAGTAGCGCTTCTCACACTTGGGGCACTTTTCCACGAAAACGTTGCCGTGAAGCTCCGAGATGTGGTCAGGAGGCAAGCCAGACAGGAGGTGGAGGCCATCGCAGTTCTGACTGACCACGTAGTGCACGAGCCCTTTCTCTAGTAGAAGGTTGAGTGCCTCATGGGTGTACGTGGGACGGAGGTGCTCATAATCCACGCTTTCCTCAGCTCCGCTCGTATGCTCTTCCCCAGGACACAGTGCTTCTTCCACAGCTGCAAAGAAACCTTTTTTTCAAGCTTTCTGACAAGCTGGTCACAGACTGTCATAACAGGTAAGACTTGTTCCTCTTTATTATTATTATTTTTTAATTAAAAATTAAATTTCAAGTGTGATTTTCTCGTTTTGCTTATGAAATTGTTTTACTGTGATGTTCATCAAACAGCTTATCAACCTGATGTATTCTTTCATCTACAAATCTAGAGAAATCTAGAGATGTTTGAATACACATGTACACACATAATGTATGTGTGTGTGGGTGTGGAAAGATGAATGAATGTTCATAGACTTTTAACAAGCTATACACTTTTGTGATGTTTGCTCACAACTACAGTTAACAGTATTGAGTCCATCATCAAGTTAATGCTATCTGTACAATGGTCAGTGCCTAAATTCTAGGTTTACTTTGATTCAGATTCACTGATCAGTTGAGTATGATCTCCAGAGTTTCATAACTGTTTCAACAAGTTTCATGTCTCTTATCTTTGACTTTGAACAGTGGTATTAGATGCTAGTGGCGCCTGTTATTTTCCTTTCTTTCTAGAACAAATAACTTGACTCTAAGCAAACAAACAAACAAACAAAAAGGCCCACAAAATGTCACCAAAACTGGCAAAAGGAAGAAAATAACAGCAGTTGAACTGTGCACCTTTGTCACAATCTCGGTCAGACTCCTGTGCCTGCATGGCAGCCTTCCCTACAGTCCTCTCCCCAGCTCTGCCGGCACCGTCTTGCGCTGGTGGGTTGGCCGTGGATGAACTTGCACTTGCACTTGCAGCAGAGATGTCATTCTGAAATGCAGCATGGATGGCTCCATCCATGAAAGCACGGTCTTCTTCTGTCCATTTGCCACTCTTGCCTCGGAAGTCCCCTAAGCCAGCTGATGTTGAAATGCCCGCACCTGATTCACAATTATATTTAAAACAATGTAAATTAACGCAAATCTCAGAGAGTGAGTGCGTAATAATGAACATAAAGCACTAATACTGATTGCCCTTGTAAGTTATGCACCTAATGATTCAGTCTCAGATGGTGTGAAGGGACAACTGTCCGGGTTACACAGCATGGACAGTAACACTAACACGTGACACTAGTAACAGAACATTGCTCAGGGTGCAAGAGGTATAAATATACACATGTATGCATTCATGCTCACTTGCAAACACACCCTACACACACACACACACACACACACACACACACACACACACACACACACGCGATTAGGAAAACATTTATAAGCAAATGTCCTACCAGTACCACTCTATTTGGAATTCCCTCCCTCCTGCACAAACATGCTTCAGCTTATCAATTTAAAAAAATCCACTTTTTTCCACATGCACTCAGATGGGAAACTTTTCAATCTCACCAGAATCAAACTAAAAGTAATTTAACAGAAGTTCACAATCTCAGTCTTAACAATTCTCATTCCAATCCAAACATGCTGTTTTAGCATTTGCTGATGGGAGGATGAGGAATACAAGCATAATAAATACATGAACACAAATGGGTGAAACAGCTGGTACACGTCTGTACTAGTTATGCCAGAGTGTGCACTGCCACAGATTTCCAGCAAGTCTATATCATGCAGCTCAAACAGCTACTAGTTTTACTACTAGTACTACTACATCTGGACTACTAGTACTAGTAGTCTTGTTCATGTATACATCATTACATGTGCAACACCATGTCTGCCTAGAGTAGATGTAATATGTATTAAAAAAAAAAAAAAAAATCACTGGCTAATGATGCTCAGGGTCATAATAATAATATTATAGTAAATTATACTGTTATAATACCAACAACAAAAATCATTAATAATGGATGATACTGATAGCAGAACAATCTGCTGCTTGACTGCTGCTGTTCATCAGAGGTAACAACAACAAAAAGAAGATAATCTCTTAATAAGACTAAGAAAGACACACACACATATATTAGATATATATAGATATGGAGAGAGATCAACGTAAATCATACAAAATCTACTGATGATACTGACCTGTGAATGCAATGCAGTGACTCGCTTTGCGAATCAAAGCAGCCGCTTCCTTGGCCGCCTTTCTGATGTCTTCCTCCGAGTCAAACGTTTCCATCGTCTTCGCCGCCTCTTTGATCATCATCTTCTCAGCCTGCAGCATGGCCGGCACAGCAGGGCCCACCGCAATGCGCTTGACGGTGGCAGAACCGCTGTGTCTTGAGCGGGCCGTCTTCAGCACCGACTTCCAGCATTCCAGGTGGAAAGTGGCTTCTCCGTCTCTCTTCCAGAGTACGTGACACGTTCTTACGTTGTCGGACCACCCGTCAGGCAGGGTAGCTTTGATTTCAACGCGTGCATCAGAGGCCGTGAGTGGCCCGAGTTCACAACTGCGGTTAGCACACGACAGCTTCATCCTGTCCTGAATAATCGTGGTCGTGTGAAATGCAGGCAGCAGATTCCCTCGAAAAACAGCTGTTTTGAGGGGGTGGGGTGGGGCAGTTAATTTCTTGGGGGCGAAAGTTTTTCTTTAAAGTATTTAAAATACGTTAGCAGTTCAATGACGATGTGTCATCTGCCAAAATGCTGTCCCTTTATTGTGCAATGAAGCAACTTCGACGCCATGATGTAAACAAAAATAGCACTTCCTGTGGTCTCGGTTACCGGAAGTCCTATAGCGAATTTGGTTTACCAAGACCAAGCCTCTTGTGGAAACAAAACTAGGCGAGCTCAGAACATCATAGGTGTACAGGGGTCAGTTTTATGTTCCAGGAATTCTATGTTCCTAGAAGTTCAGGCAGTATCCACTTTTAGCACCGTCGGTTCGCAGTCCTCAGTTGATATGAGAATGTGAGTGTGTGTGTGTGTGTGTGTGTGTGTGTGTGTGTGTGTGTGTGTGTGTGTGTGTGTGAGAGAGAGAGAGAGAGAGGGTTTGTGTGTGTGTGTGTGTGTGTGTGTGTCTTGATCTGGATACAGTTCGTCGCCGGACCTAACTGTATTTAAATGCGTCGGGAGGAGAGTGCAGGCGTGAGTTAAATCCTGCTTTGGGTGGCAGTCCGTCATCTGAAGTCTTCAAGCGTGGGGGCCTTCACCTAGTCGTCACTGAGGTGGTTCCAATCAGTGGTGGTGCGGACACACACACACACAAAAAAAAGTTCTTGTGCTGTTCAGTATTTGAATGAGGGACCAAGAAAAGTCTGGAGTTTAGTGTTGCGTGTCCGTCTATAATGTCCTTTCTGTGAAGTCCTGGAATTTTGTTGGACTAATTTGTCTTGTTTGCTGGAAGGGTTTTTAGAAAGTCACTGTTCGACTGGCATGGCCGGTACCACTACCAGCCCATCAACCACCTGTGAACCACCTGTGTATGTGTGTGTGCGAGAGAGAGGTATTGTAAATGATTTACATGTGGACAGACAAGTAAGCACACAGATGTAAACAAAACAACTGGATCATATTGGAATTTTATTTGCTTAACTGATTTATAGAAATCAGCCTCTTTTTTTGTTGTTGTTGTTCTTTTGTAGCATTTGGATATTTATCAACGTACATTTTTGCCACAAAACTTTACACAAAAGGCATAATTTAACAATAGTGCGCAATGCATATTACATGTAGCACTGACACGACACAGAAAATGAATACAGGTCCTTTAGTTTGAACATCACACAATTCAGTTTTTAGTGAAAATAAATAGTCTACTAATAATCCTCTCCTATCTTTTACTCCAAAGTTTTAATCGTAAATATCACAGAATCACAGAACAACCACCAGTTGTAGCATCCCCAAGCTGGGGTCATCTGGTATATCATTATGCAGTCGTACACTGACAGATTCATTCTGTAAGGTGACCATTTTCTTCTTCAGAGGATTTCTCTCCTTTTCCAGAAGGTGGATGCTGTTATGCAAGAAGCTTATCAGTCCTCACAAACTATGCAGCACACAACATTTTGATGTCACCTTGGCTTTCTTGCTGGTGTCCAAATAATATGTTGTTGAGGCAGCAACCATGAGCAAAGTGAGTTTGGACAAACTTGGACGGACCAAATGGAGAGCTTTCAAAACATTCCTTTTTAAAAAGGAACACAACTAAAAATTATGCAAAACCACTGGCAACATAAAAGACCTAAAACAATTTGTTACCTTCACAGAACATGGGCAGTGATAATACATGTATGTATGTAAGAGACTGAAAACAAGATGAGATGACATGGCCAACAGAAGTTCTATCTAAACTGGCCAATTATTCAGTGTGACCCGAAACACAAGGCAAAAATTAAGTGGCAGTTAGTAACTGGATGTTAACTGCACAAGGTAACCACAGAACAACAAAAATGTGTCAACGTTGTTGTTTTTTAAATGAAAGAACATTAAAACAAAATAAAACTTACTTAGCAACTGAAAATATTAAAATTCCTGGAGCAGATTGTGTTAATTTTTTTTAAGTCCACCAAAATTCTATGTTCACCACTGCCTTGTCTTTGTATCACACTGGTAGCTGATGGCACTGACTGCTGGACGGAATAGGACTGGGTACACCGCTTGCTGCCGGGTCCTAGGTTTGAACCCCTCAACCTCTGGGTCCAGAGGCAAATACTAATAGGACTGGGTACACCACTTGCTGCCAGGTCCCAGGTTTGAACCCCTCAACTTCTGGGTCCAGAGGCGAACACTAATAGGACTGGGTATACTGCTTGCTGCCGGGTCCCAGGTTTGAACCCTTCAACTTCTGGGCCAGAGGCGAATGCGGTCACCCCTCACCCAACACTCCTCTAGCCCCTCCTTCCACCTCCTTGCATGTTTTGTCCTGAGACCAGACAGAACAGTCATCTGCCTGTCCTCTCTCACTGCCTTTACCCCCTCACCCTCCTGTCCATCTCAAGAACCAGCACGCTGCTATGTCACGGCCGCTTTGCGTTTATCTGAGTCTGACGAGGGAAGCCACGTAGATCCAGATGGACAGAACAGAATTGGAGTAGCCATGCACGTAGACGGCCAAGGCGAATTCAATGTCACTGGTGTCTTGGCTGTGGACACCAGTGGAGAACACTGCTTCCACAATGGTGTCCAGGTCCACAAAGGGAACGTTGAGAGGGAAACCCGACACCTGTAGAGAAAATGGAGAAAAAGAGGGCAATGACAGGGAAAACCCACACCGGCAGAAAACGCTGCAAGAAGAGTAAGCGCAGGGAAACCAGACCATGTGGATGCAAGGAACCTGTTCACCCAATTTATTTCCACAAATGAAATCCCAAGAATCTCCCCCAAAACAGCAGTCCTGTCATACACATCCAATAAATATTGTTTACTCCCTGACAAAATAAACCAAGATCTTCCGTTCAAAACTCAGGGAGGGATGCTGGCCTGGCACAGCATCATATTCATAAAAGAGATCACACAACTGGCCAAACAGGAAACTACATTGCCAACTGCATTTGCTGTGAGAATGTGGAAAGCAAAGTTTGCTTTGCCTTGTGATTTGCAACACACATTGAGAACTACTTGATAATTAATTCTGACTGGGAAGAGAACAGAACATGAAGATTGCTAGTCACAAGCCTGCGTTCAGCTCCCACAGCGGAGGTGGTACACACCTTGTAAGACTTGAAGGACTCCTCCAGTTCTCCCAGTTCCTGCTGCTTGATGGCCTTCCCACAGTTCTCCTCCAGCCTGCACATCACACAGGCAGCCTTCATTTCACAGCACATCACACAGGCAGCCTTCATTTCACAGCACATCACACAGGCAGCCTTCATTTCACAGCACATCACACAGGCAGCCTTCATTTCACAGCACACCACACAGACAGCCTTCGTGTCACAGCACACCACACTGACAGCCTTCATGTCACAGCACACCACACTGACAGCCTTCATGTCACAGCACACCACACTGACAGCCTTCGTTTCACAGCACACCACACTGACAGCCTTCGTTTCACAGCACACCACACTGACAGCCTTCGTTTCACAGCACACACATTGACAGCCTTCATGTCACAGCACACCACACTGACAGTCTTCATTTCACAGCACACCACACAGACAGCCTTCATTTCACAGCACACCACACTGACAGCCTTCATGTCACAGCACACCACACTGACAGCCTTCGTTTCACAGCACACCACACTGACAGCCTTCGTTTCACAGCACACCACACTAACAGCCTTCGTTTCACAGCACACCACACTAACAGCCTTCATTTCACAGCACACCACAATGACAGCCTTCATGTCACAGCACAGCACACAGGCAGCACAGCACACAGGCAGCCTTCATTTCACAGCACACCACACTGACATCTTTCATTTCATAGCACACCACACAGACAGCCTTCATTTCACAGTACACCATCCTTCATTTTACACCACACCACACTGACATCCTTTATTTCACAGCACACCACACAGACAAATGCTCACATATCCACCATTGTTCATGGTGTGAGAATGTATGCTCCACATCTGTTTATACATGCTGTGCATTCTTTGTGACAGGTTTGCCTTCCTTATGAAAAGTAATGCGTGCAGTTTGAACATACATATATGTAGCTTATTGCAAGACATGTTCACACATAATTTCTTGGACCTACTGCAACAGAGTAATCTTGAATGTGTGTGCACGCACCTGGGAAGCGGTATACACTGCATATTCTTTGCGACAAGGTTTGCCTTCATTATCAAAAGTAATGTGTGCAGTTTGAATACATGCATGCAGCGAATAAATTGCAGTGCATGTGCACACCTACTTGCCTATACTTAAGGTGACAAAGTAATCTTGAACGTGCGTGTACACACCTGGGCAGCAGTTTGCGCATGATCTGCGTGCAGTGCCTGTTCCAGCGAGTGATGAAGCGACTGCGCCACTCCATGATCTTGTTCTTCAGCAGCTGCTCAATTTTCTCCTGCAGGTCCAGGACGTAGCCCTTGTCGGTGGGGTGGTAGATCAAGGCTTCAGGCTGCAAACCAAGCACAAGTCAACCTCAACATACTACAGGTCTGGGACATAACCCTTTGTCAGCAGGGTGACAGATCAAGGTCTCAGCTGAACACAAGTCAACCTCAGTATATGCAGGTCTAATGCATAACCTTTGTCAATGGGTCTAGTGCAAGGCCTCAGGCTGCACATTGAGCACAGGTCCACCTCAATACACTGTACTTTAAGATTTGATATAAAAATCAGTTCATAAAGCTCCTTAAAACAAACTCTTCAATAGCACTTGAGTTTTCACTTTGATCTCAGTCCAGGTACTCTCCACAGTATGTAGTGCACCAATGGTGCTACTGCCAGAAAACAACAACAGACAGATAAGACTGTACAGGTAAAGCACTACCTGTATAGTGCTAATGCCAGGAAATACCTACCTGTACGGTGCTAATGCCAGGAAATACACACCTGTATGGTGCTAATGCCAGGAAATACCCACTGTATGGTGCTAATGCCAGGCAATACCAACCTGTATGGTGCTAATGCCAGGAAATACCTACCTGTATGGTGCTAATGCCAGGAAATACCTACCTGTATGGTGCTAATGCCAGGAAATACCCACCTGTATGGTGCTAATGCCAGGAAATACCTACTGTATGGTGCCAAGGCCAGGAAATACCTACCTGCATGGTACTAATGGCAGGAAATACCTACGTGCATGGTGCTAAGGCCAGGAAATACCCACCTGTATGGTGCTAATGCCAGGAAATACCTACCTGTATGGTGCCAAGGCCAGGACTGGGGTTGCTACGACTGAAGAACGGTCGCCACGTTGCTGTGCTATGGACATTGAAGTCCATCTGGGACGGCTTCTCATACTGGTGGATATTGGCCCAGATCTGAAGACATACGCCAACACACACATATACAGATCAATGAAGTTTATTTTCCGACTTAACATTGCATCCTAATATGCATACATTGCTTCTGACTATTATGAGTGATATTTGTCCAAACAGCATCTTCAGCAAACATACACACATATCAATGAAATTCATTCTCTAACATGCACACATGCATACACGCACACACACACACACACACAATGTACACAGACATACAAACATGCATATGACTAGAATCACTCTAGTCAACAGCACACAGACCAGAATTACCCTAGGCTAAACACACATACACACACACACACATACACACTGTACACAGACATACAAACATGCATATGGCTAGAATCACTCTAGTCAACAGCACACAGACCAGAATTACCCTAGGCTAAACACACATACACACACACATACACACGGTACACAGACATACAAACATGCATATGACTAGAATCACTCTAGTCACCAGCGCACAGACAAGAGTTACCCCAGGCTACTGTCCTGGCTAAATCATACCACCTTTTGACAACTGACAGTTTCCTTCTTTTCTTTCTTCATAGTAATGAAGAAGAATATTAGTGGGGTCTCAGAGCGCCCTTTCTCAAAGGAGCTCTAGGCGTGTACTATTCATGCTCAAAGCAACTGACATCAGAACACACAATATTAACATACACAAAATTTGTCATTAAACACCACCACCCACCCACCCACCCACCCCCAAATACAGATGCAAATGTACATAGACGTGTGCATGCACGCACACACACCACATACAGAGATTTACTTGAGGCAGGCTAGAGACAGAAGTGTTAGGAGTCTCTGTGTGTGTGTGTGTGTATGTGTGGTGGTGGGGGGGGGGTGTACGTGTCTATGTGTGACTGTGTGTGTGAACATTGTGTGTGTGAGTGTGCATGAGTGTGTTCCAATTTTTAAAATGAACAAAAATGTGGAAAAACTGCCTGTTTTCCACGACCTCAGTGTGACATGGCACAAGGCCAGCACAGCAGTGGTGAGTCTGGGGGCACAAGAGGGTTCCGCTTAAAACTCACATTTTCATTGTTCACCAGGCAACCCACGGACATCAGGGGGCAGTAGTTGTCGTGCACACTGTAGCTTTTGCCTGTTGCTGAGTTCCAGATGTAGAAGCCATCAGTCTCTTCCGTCAGGACGTAGGCGGTGGTGCCTTCTGGGATAGCAGAACCTTGAGAGAGAGGCAACAGAGGCTCTCAACACAAATTCACTGGACAATCTGAGCCACTTTCCTTCAGTCAGTCAAGTCTTCAGGCACGTCTCTCCACCTCTAAAAAATAAATAAATCCCAATGCAGTTTTGCTTTTGTTTCTTGGGTGTCTGTTTTCAAACTGTTGGTTGGTTGAGTGTTGCTTTACATCAACAGAAACTGTAGGCTTATTAGGGACAGGAGCCCAGGACTGCCACCTCGACTTTCACACAGCTCCTGAGCTTTTCAAACTTGCTCTACTCCTTCTTTATTTCCACCATCAGCAACCCCCATCAACACTGGCAGTCATCTATCTGCAGATTGAGAGTGCTGTCTGCAACAAGAACTCATTCAATAGCAGCCACTGGCAAAAAATAACTGATGCTGTTGAGGTGGAGGGGCGTTATTTTTTTCATTTCTTTTTTTTAATGCTAAGAAAAGTGGGTCCTTCTAGGCAGAGATCTTTTCTGGATTGAGATGTTAGCGCACAGAGGCCTGAGGACAGAACTCACTCACCCAGTAAAAGATAGGCTTTCTTGCCCAGACCCAGGAAGAGGTTTGTCAGCAAAACAGCATGTTCTTCTTCATCCCCAGCCAACATCTGCATGAATTGCTGGAAACGTAAGCAAGCATGTGGTGAAGATGGGAGGAGGGAATCCCTGAAGTCAGAATGCAGCTAAGAATAATAATAAAAGTATTTTTAAAGTGCAAAGTCTTGTCCCTAGAGGCTGTTCTAAGCACATATGCATACAGCTGCTGGAAAGGCACTTGCAAGTAGGACAGTGTGTACAGGTGTGGAGAGAAAAACAAACAGTTGTATGCACTCTCTTCTCCCCCAGTATTGGGTGAACATCAGGGTGCTTGATGGGAAGCACCAACAAACAAACATGGGAGGAAGTGTGAAACAACAAAGTATCCGGACACTCCCCATGGAACAACCCAGTATCCTAACACTCCCCATGGAACAACAAAGTATCCTGACACTCCCCAATATCCTGACAGTCTCCATGGAACAACCAAATATCCTGACACTCCCCATGCAACAACAAAGTATCCTGACACTCCCCATGGAACAAGCAAGTATCCTGACACTCCCCATGGAACAAGCAAGTATCCTGACACCCCCCCATGGAACAACCAAGTACCCACCTGACACCTCCCATGGAACAACCAAGTACCCAACTGATACCCCCCATGGAACAACCAAGTACCCAACTGACACCCCCCCATGGAACAACCAAGTACCCACCTGACACTTCCCATGGAACAACCAAGTACCCAACTGACACCCCCCCATGGAACAACCAAGTACCCACCTGCCACTCCTCATGGAACAACAAAGTATCCTGACACTCCCCATGGAACAAGCAATTATCCTGACACTCCCCATGGAACAACCAAGTACCCAACTGACACTTCCCATGGAACAACCAAGTACCCACCTGACACTTCCCATGGAACAACCAAGTACCCAACTGACACCCCCCATGGTGTTGTAACAACCAAGTACCCACCTGCCACTCCTCATGGAACAACAAAGTACCCTGACACTCCCCATGGAACAACCACGTACCTGCATGATACTCCCCATGGAACAACCAAATACCCTGGCACTCCCTGTGGAATAACTAAGCACCCTGACACTCCCCATGGAATAACCAAGTACCCACCTGACACTCCCCATGGAACAACCAACTACCCACACGACACTCCCTGTGAAACAACAAAGTACCCCCATGACATTCCCCATGGAACAACAAAGTGCCCACTGACATTTCCCACGGAACAACAAAGTACCCCCATGACACCCCCCACAGAACAAGACGCATCCCCATGACACTCCTCATGGAATGACCAAGTACCCACATGACATTCCCCATGGAACAACATGATATTCCCTATGGAACAACAAAGTACCTACATGACATTCCCCACAGAACAACATATTCCCAATGGAACAACAAAGTACCCACATAACATTCCCCGTGGAACAACCCAGTACCTACATGACAGCAGACAAGACCAGGCCTCTCAGAAAACAAGACTCACATCACAGGTGCTCCAGATGTCACAGATCCCAGGAAAAATCACAGCATCCGACACAAAGGGAATCAAGGCGACGTAGCGGGCTGTGAAGTCCTGTGAGACACCATCAAAATAAATAAATAATAATAACAATAGGGTCTTAAAGCGCCCTTTCTCAGGTGAGCCATAGGCATGCACATTTTTTTTCTTCTCATAAATGAGCAAAAACAAATGACATCAGAAACACAGAGAATAAGGATATACACATGTTCATCACTGATGTAACAATAATAAAGAGGATTTGTAGAGTGCCCATCGACTGCACAACGTGAGAACACAAGGTGCTTTACAGTAACATTAACAACACCCACTCACTCACACACACACACACCCTCCCTACGCAAATACACATGCAAGAAGACAACAGAAGAAAAAGAAGTATGCCACTTGTGGGGTGGTTGGGGGGGGGGGGGGGGGGGGGGGAAGGGGGGGAGGTAAAAAAACAACAGCTAAACAAAGCAACAAAAGCCTGGACAACTCACAGCCTGCAGACTGTCTCCTGTCTTCTCATTGATCTCAGGGGGCGGCTTCAGGGCCTTGAAGTAGCGGGTGAGGAAGACGTTCTTGCCATTGACGTCGATGACGGAGGTCTTGTAGTGCCGATTGGGGCGCGCTGCCTGCAGCTCCGCCTGCCAGCGCTCCGCATACTGCATCAGCTTCTCGTCCTCATTGGTGTCAAACTGCACATGGACCAGTTCACGCGCTGCATCAGTTTCCCATCCTCATTTGTTTCAGACTGTGCACAGACCAGTCTACAAACTTTGTCCGCCAATCATTCGCATGGGTATTACATTGCAGCCAGACCAGTTCACAAATTGTACCAGCCTACTATCACCCTACTTACCCTCTCTCTCACGGGCTCAGGCTGTGCAAGTGGCGGCTCAATGGTGATGAAGAGACTAAGGTAAGTTACGTCTTCACCCTCTTCAATGGGCATGTCCATGGTATCCCCTCCTCCGTGGCCGAGGTCGTACGTGTAGCCCAGCAACACTGGTGGTGTGCTGATGCGGAAGGTGCCGTCAATCTGAAACATTTTGCATGAGCATTAACAGCAAAGTACACACCAGCTGACCAGCCAAACTGACAAGCATCCACCACCCCTCTCCTTGAACAACTTAAGGCTGAAACATTCACAACCATGACACAGTACAGGCCCAACCAACTGGAGCTTGCATAGCAAAGTCATCATCAGTCCAACTCTGAATCCAGTCCCCTCCGCCCCCCCTCCCCCTGCATATTCTTTCTCCCTCTCCCTCTCTCCTTCCACCCCTCACAAAAGCAACAATGAGACAACCTCAACTGTAATCACATCAGCAAAATTCTCCAGGAGAGCTTTCAAGCTTCAGCAAGCATATGAGTGTATTTGTCACGGTTGTTAAGAGAGTGAGAGTGAGAGAGAACGCAGGGAGCGGTAGAGATGGTGGGCGGGGAGAGAGAGAGTATGTCTGCATGTGAGACAAAGAGAGGGGCAGAGGGAGAGGGGGGGAGGAGGGGGAGGTGCATGTGTGTGTGTGCTCGCGCGCGCGTGCATGCGTGCGTGCGTGCGTGCGCGTGTGTGTGTTTAGGCATAGTAATAATAGTAATTACTTAGAACACAGCTTTATAATTATGTACCTGTTTTAAATTATTGTAACGTCTCTGTGTTTTATAGCAGTTTTTTTATGTGCCATTTTACAAGTTTTTGTTTTATATTAGTGTAATTTTTTAAATATGTATTATGAGATTGTTTGTATATGATATGTTAGTAAATGTAAATGTAATATATTATGTACATGTATGTGAACAAGCGCGTTGAGCTTGCTCAGCGGGGAATAGCGCTATAGAAAATTTATGTATTCTTATTATTATTTTGATATGTGCTGGAAAATAGCTGCATGCACAAAATCTCTCAAGACTCTGGGAGAAGATTCCAGTTTTGCTTTGAGCAATTGAATGAAAGCTGCAAAGCGCCAGAGAAGATAATAGTTTTACATCTTCCTATTTTCACAAGTTTTAATTCAGGTTTTATATTTACATTCATACAGTACATTGCAGCTTAGGAAATAAGCACCATGAATACAAGATGTACACTATTCAAACCTAAGTGGCAATAATTAACCTTCCATTGTAGTGTTAAAAAACGGAATATACAATATAATTATTACCTCATGTCAAGTATACTAAACGTAGATCTGGTCACCACCACGTCAAGTTTAACTTTTAGTAATGGAATGAAAACCACAAGTGCCAAAGAAGATTCCAGTTCTAGCATAAAAACCACTAGTGCCAGAGAAGCTGGACAGACTGACCTTTCCATCGGGTAGATGGTGGAGAAAGGGTTTTGGATGTTGCCCATAGTGCCCAAAAGACGGACACAGACTGACCTTTCCATCGGGTAGATGGTGGAGAAAGGGTTTTGGATGTTGCCCATAGTGCCCAAAAGACGGACACAGACTGACCTTTCCATCGGGTAGATGGTGGAGAAAGGGTTTTGGATGTTGCCCATAGTGCCCAAAAGACGGACACAGACTGACCTTTCCATCGGGTAGATGGTGGAGAAAGGGTTTTGGATGTTGCCCATAGTGCCCAAAAGACGGACACAGACTGACCTTTCCATCGGGTAGATGGTGGAGAAAGGGTTTTGGATGTTGCCCATAGTGCCCAAAAGACGGACACAGACTGACCTTTCCATCGGGTAGATGGTGGAGAAAGGGTTTTGGATGTTGCCCATAGTGCCCAAAAGACGGACACAGACTGACCTTTCCATCGGGTAGATGGTGGAGAAAGGGTTTTGGATGTTGCCCATAGTGCCCAAAAGACGGACACAGACTGACCTTTCCATCGGGTAGATGGTGGAGAAAGGGTTTTGGATGTTGCCCATAGTGCCCAAAAGACGGACACAGACTGACCTTTCCATCGGGTAGATGGTGGAGAAAGGGTTTTGGATGTTGCCCATAGTGCCCAAAAGACGGACACAGACTGACCTTTCCATCGGGTAGATGGTGGAGAAAGGGTTTTGGATGTTGCCCATAGTGCCCAAAAGACGGACACAGACTGACCTTTCCATCGGGTAGATGGTGGAGAAGAGTTTTTTGATATTGCTCATAGTGCCAAAAAGACAGACAGACAGACCTTTCCACTGAAGTAGATGGTGGAGAAAGGGTTTTTGATGTTGCCATAGTGCCCAAAAGACAGACAGGCCTTTCCATTGAGGTAGACGGTGGAGAAAGGGATTCTGATGTTGCCCAGCCATTTCTTCTCCAGCTGCTGGTGAACTGCCATAATCATTTACATAATCTGATGTTGTTCATAGTGCAAAAAAGATGAACTGATCAACCTTTCCATTGAGGAAGATGGCGGAGAAAGGGTTTTTGATGTTGCTCATTGTGCCCAAAAGATGGACAGACTGACCTTCCCATTGAGGTAGATGGTGGAGAAAGGGATTCTGATATTGCCCAGCCATTTCTTCTCCAGCCGCTGGTGAATGGCCGTCTCTCGCTCACGCTCATCCTGCCAACAGCCAAACGTCAACGCATATAGGCCTGTGCACATTTTGTCTAGCTCTAAACATTTTTTACAAAGACAGAAGAAAAAAAATAAAGCATATAAATATGACCACATTTTTTTTTAAGACAGAGAGAGAGAGAGAGAGAGAGAGAGAGAGAGAGAGAGAGAGAGAGAGAGAGAGAGAGCCAATGAACTGCCTCACATTTTATTCTGCAGGTTTTATGTATTTATTTGTGACACCCAGCATTTTCAGTCAGAGAGAGAGACACACACACAATAAACCATGTCACATGGGGGGGGGGTGGGGGGGGGGCACAGAGATTTACTTACATGGATATACGGAGGGAAAGATCAACAACAACAAAAACGTGTCTTAAAAGAGGGGCGGTGGTTTCATGGCGGGATCACTCGTAGGGAAATACGACCCCACATAGGAAATGCACAGCTGACACTCAGGTCTGGGTGTGTGTTTATTCTTCCTGACTTGACCTACCTCCAGGATGTCCACAATGACTTCATCAAACAGGTTGAGGTAGATGTAGTCCTGTACACTCTGCAGGGCAGCTGGGGAGTAGTCATCATTGGGAGCCCTGGAGAGAAAGAAAAAAAGGCACCATGCAACAACTTTCACGCTTCCTTTGCCAAGTTCCTAATGGCGGATCCAATCAGCAGCACAGTGAGCTGACTGTGTTTATTTGTTGGTGTGTGGGTCGCTCGCTCGACCAAGTGATCGGTTAAGGAACCGTGCCTACTCCTTTCGCATCACTCTTTCTGCTTCTCAGCCCCGATCCCTGACAAAATTTGAAGTCATTGGCATATTACTCGCACTCCTTTCTTCTTCTTGTTCAAGCGGCAGCTCCGATCCCTAACAATTGTTGAAGTCACTGGCGTATTCCTTTCACTCTTTCTTCCGCTAGCTCAAGTAGCCGCTCTGATTCCCCACAAAAGTTGAAGTCGTTGGGACATCACTTGCACAGGAGCAGAAGAGTGTGCTGTTTTGAATACCATGCATCCTACTGCACTGGATTACACTGTACTGTACTGTGCAATGGAGCCACATCAGCATAAAAGGGGCTGGAGGATATCAAAAAAGGACACTGCACTGTGTTGTATTGCTGCATTGTGTCTTACCTGAGAGGCAGTTCCAGCTCCTCATTAAAGCTGGGGTTGGGGCCGTCCCCAGCAATGGTGCGCACAATATTACGCTGAAACATCACCTCCACGTACGGGTGAACAAGAGTCTGCACGGATAAAAAAAAAATAAAAGAATTAAAGAAGCATTTTTGATATCACATGGCTCATACCAGAAACAAAAATGTGAATAAAAATGCAACCATCTATCCAGTAAAAATGTTGTGCTGAAACATCACCTCCATATCTGGATGAACAAGAGTCTGCAAGGATCCTTTTTTTTTTTTTAATCTGCATTTTCTACTGCACAGCTTACACCAGAAACAGAACAGCAACCACACTGATATTCAGTACGTTTCAAAGAACACACAAGATGAGGTGAGGCCAGGCGGTGAAGGAACTGGACTCGGGGTTGAGAGGCTGTGGGTTTGAATCTGGTTCGAGCAACAACCTTCTACCTCCTTGCTACAAGTCCATACTGGCATTGCAGCAGCAGTACAAAAAGTGTCAATGGTGATGGGAAAGGTCAGGAAACTAGAAAATATAAATGCGTGATTCCTCTTGCATGCAGGGTGCAGTGGCAGTGCGGTGCGTGGTGGCGGCGCGGGACTTTGTTACTGCTCCACTGTGGGGAGATTCACGCCACTCTGATTCGGCACAGAGCACTAGTACTTTCTATGTTCCTTACTTCTGCCATCACTACTGACACTGCTACTGCACTACTACTGCACTGCTGCCAATGACAAGAAACTGCACCTTTAGTCTCATGGTGGTAGCGTCATGGTCTAGCAGTCCTAGTAGTGTGGGTGTTTACGTTTTGGTGAAAATTCACAAGTCCGTTACCAAAACATCTGCCCTAGAAAAGTATTGCAATACAGCTTTCTATATTTCTCTCTTTTTTGGAATGACCTCTGCTATTCCTCAACTGATGGAATGCCCATCTACTGGTGGAAAAAATTTTTGGATGTCTAGAAATGAAAGACACAAGCAAACCTACAAAGAAAATCACACGAACACTCACCTCTCCAGTGATGTTCCTGACGGTGGGCTTTCTCTCCAGTTCCCTGGTCGTGGTGGCCCCAGCAGTGGTACTGCAACACGGTCACCACAATAGTTCACAACAACAGTACAGCAACAACAAAAATCAGCAAAGAACGCCCCCCCCCCACACACACTTTTGCACAAGCGTATATATGCATATGGCATATGCAATACCTTGTGGACCAAAAACTGTTCATCCACTGATGGGGCACCCATACATCCAATGACCAGGGAAAGCGATGCATCCACTGATGGGGCACACATCCATCCACTGATGGAGCACATTATTCATCCACTGATGGGACACGCCAAGGAACTCACCTGGGCAAGGACTTGCGTATGGGAATGTTGGTGGCTCGGATGATGTTGACCAGGATTCGAACTTCTTCCCCTTGGATACCCTCGGCCGTCACCTTCTTCCTCTCCTTGCGCACAGGTTTGAGAGGACGGCGGGGCTCCGACAGCCGCATGAGGATCTTGCCCAGCATGCTGACACCAACACGAGGTCACCAGAAGTTTTGTTACAGCACATCACCATGGTTATTCAGCCATTCATTGACATTTTATTCCCCCCCCCCCCCCCCTTTTTTTTGTTTTTGGCAAATCACTTAACAACAAGTGACTGACTTGTAACAGGTCACAAGTGTGACATAAAACAGACCATGTGAATGACTTTTAGCATATAGAGTGACTTGTAACAGAGGCCACGTGACTTATAATAGGTAAAAGTGACTTGTCACAGGCCATGTGAATGTCTTATCACATTCACGGGGTAACTTGTAATCAGCATTATGACTTACAACAGGCCATGTGATGGACTAATGAAAGGCTATAACAACCTATGCAGTGGACTAATAAAAGGCCATGTGAATGATGTATAACAACCTATGCAGTGGACTAATGAAAGGCCATGTGAATGACTTGAAACAGACTATGGGATAGACTAATAAAAAGGCCATGTGAACAACTTATAACTTGTAGTATGTCATGTTAGTGACTTACAGGTCATGTGGCAGACAGTGCAGGTGACTTATAGGAGGTCATGAGAGTAACTTATGGTAGACCATGTGAGTGACTTATGACAGGACCAACAGTCCTGTGAGGGGACTTGCACCAAGTAGGTCATGTAAGTGATTATGGCAGACCATGCTGCATGACTGACAACAGGCAATCTATCTCATAATACGTCATAAGAATGTCTTATGACGGGCCAGATAAAAGACTTGTAACATGTACGGTTGGTGACCGTAAGAACAGGTTATGAGAACGACTTACACAACGTTGGGTATGACCTCCTCCTTCACCATGTCTTCCAGGCGTTTCTGGTGTGAAGCCAGACGGAACCGCATGATCACCTGTTCCCTGACCTGCATCACACACAGACAGTAAGTAATCATGTCATGTTGACATGATGTCATATCAAAATGCATCTAAATTAAAGCATGGTGGAATCGTGTGGTTCAGAGTTTGGGGATTCTGAAAACATATACACCACACACATAGACACACAAACACCACATGCACATCACACACACACACACACACACAACCATGCAAAACACACATACACATGCACACAACACACACAGTCATACATGCACACACACACACACACACACAAAGCACCACACACGCATACATACCACACACACACACATACCCATGTGCAACACACCCACCCACCCACATACATACACACCCATACCCATGCACACCACACACACACCCATACCCAACACACCCACACACATACACACACACACACACTCACACACACACTCACACACACACACACACACACACACACACCCATACCCATGCACAACACACCCACACACATACACACACACACACACTCACACACACACACTCACACACACACACACACACACACACACACACACACACACACACACACACACACACACACTCACAGACAGTATCCCCCAACCCCATAAGCACCCTCCCCTCAAAATAACCCACCTTCTGAACGTATCTGCTATGTGCTTGTCGGATGCTCTCAAAGTCATCCATCTGCTTTTGTCGCTCTTCTTCACGCTGCTTCTTTTCGTACTCCTGCAGACACAAAATCAACAGCACACAAATGCAAAGTACATCAAGGTGCTGACCACTCAAAAAACACCCACGAAAAGATCTTGCAACATTTCAACATGTTCAGCTGTGCAACGCATGCGTCACATCTCCCATCAGAATTCCAGAAGGAACGAGTCCGAGTACATGCAGTGGAGTGTCACTTGGTACAATGCAACCCAAGAATTTTTTGAATTTTTTTTCCTTTGGAAGAAAAAAACAGGGTGGAGGGGGAAGGGGGAGGATCCAATCAGTTGGAAATATACATATCTGCAGCAAATAACAATTCTTCAAATGGTGAGGGGAGCAGGGGGGGGGGGGGTAGAGGCTGGGAGGGGAGGAGGCTGGGGACACAGTGTTATATATCTAATCACTCTTTGTGACTTCCTTCACCTTCCCCCCATTAAAAAATAAAAAATAAATAATAAATGGAAATACCTATAGTGCTACTAACCACCTATGCATAGGTAGCCTTCAACCACTTTGAGGAGATGCGCAAAGAAGCATACACGACAAGACTTTCGGCCATGTAATCGGAAGCATTTCCCATCATGTGTACCTGAAATACTGTTATTCTCATTCCAAATGAGAAAGTCAGCCACAGATTCCAGAAAAAAACTCACAGCAAACGCATCTCGTGGAATCTCCCGTTCGAACGGAGCAATCATCTTGATGTTTCGGAACTCGGCCACTTCGCGATCCCGCAGCGACAGCATCTGGAAGCGGCGGTTTGCAGCCAGGTCAGCATCCGTGGCAAAGTCAAACTCCTCCTGAAGCTGCTCCAGACGGAAGAACTCACGAGGCCCCGACTCCCCACTCCGGGACTGGAAAAGGGACAAGAAAAAAAAAAGAAGAGATGAAAAGCAGTTATTTCAATATCAGTCTTTTTTTCCAACTCTTTATTTTCATGCGTACTGCCCAAATAACTACTTCCGTCAGCTTCTGTTTCCAATGATGTGGGCGGAGACAGACACACAGAGACCCTTCTTTGTATTCAAAAAGATGGGTAGTGCAACCCTGTTGCAGCTGGCCTTCCCTGGGAATCGCTTGTCCTGATATAACCATCGTGGTTGACTAGATGTTAAAACCAATTTCCTTCCTTTCTGGGAACTACCACCTGATCTTTTCGTGGGCGAAAATCTCACAAGCTCATCATCAAAGCTGCACAAACCTCACATCCCATGTTTATGGTCACACTCCTCACCCACACCCCCTCTCACCCCCCACACCTCGTTTTACCCATGTAATGTACTGACCCCTAGCAGATAAATGAGGTCAGCATTGGCTGGGTCGTTGGGGTCCAGGCGAGACTCGTAGAACCACTTGGACAGTTTCTCCATGTTGACCAAGCCTGTGGCTCCGATTGCTGCCAGTGGGTCCACCTTCTTCATAGCGCTACAAGCATCAAACAAAGTAAGTAAGTAACTTGGTGTTTTACGCCCAGTCGACACTGCAGTTGTATCAGGGCGAAGCATCAAACAAAGTAAGTACGTAACTTGGTGCTTTACGCCCAGTCGACACTGCGGTTGTATCAGGGCGAAGCATCAAACAAAGTAAGTACGTAACTTGGTGCTTTACGCCCAGTCGACACTGCGGTTGTATCAGGGCGAAGCATCAAACAAAGTAAGTACGTAACTTGGTGCTTTACGCCCAGTCGACACTGCGGTTGTATCAGGGCGAAGCATCAAACAAAGTAAGTACGTAACTTGGTGCTTTACGCCCAGTCGACACTGCGGTTGTATCAGGGCGAAGCATCAAACAAAGTAAGTACGTAACTTGGTGCTTTACGCCCAGTCGACACTGCGGTTGTATCAGGGCGAAGCATCAAACAAAGTAAGTACGTAACTTGGTGCTTTACGCCCAGTCGACACTGCGGTTGTATCAGGGCGAAGCATCAAACAAAGTAAGTACGTAACTTGGTGCTTTACGCCCAGTCGACACTGCGGTTGTATCAGGGCGAAGCATCAAACAAACAGAGAGTGGTAAAAAGAAATGATGACAATTAAAACAGTTGGTCCGGCTCGTTTAAGGCTGAGGAGACTCCACAGTACTGGCAGGGACTGAATTTCCAGGAGGCTGGTAAGGGAGTTGAGGGGGGAGGGGGTGGGGGGGGGGAATTCTGTTGAAATTCTGAAAGCTACAATATCACCACCAGAATGATTGCTGCATTATTATTACTGTCCACTTTTGTATGACATTACTCTCCGCTTTCAAACAGATTTGATGCACTTCACATGTTTCTAGTGCATGCTGGGTAAGCCCAGTTCTAATGTTTCCCTAATAAACTGCTCTGTCATGGACCACAGGATCTCGTTAATGTGCACATATGATGTTTTTTTCGTGGGCATACACAGAGGGGTCTCATCTGAAGGATTTTCTGTACAGGCTGCAGAATCTGACTGGGGAGAAATCAACATTCAGTGAACCCGAGGGTTTTAACTGAAGAAAACAAACAAACAAACAAACAAACGAATAACAGCCCCCAAAGTCTGGCAGGAACTGTGAAATGGAGGGAACAGCAAAGCAACTCACTTGAACATGTTGGCGGAGTTGCTCTGGGAGACAGGGGGGACAAGCGGCTGTCCATCCTCATCAACGGCCCAGCCGACGCTGGTGCTGAATGTCCCCGACGTCATCAAGATCACCAGGACCGTGCTGGTCGCGTCAAACTTGAATGGGACGCCTGTGACATTGCGCATCAGTGTCATGTCAAGCATGAAAGCAATGCCAGAAGCAATTTGACTCATACCTCATGTATATGTATAATATTCATTTGCCAAGAGCTCAGAAAAAAAAAAACAAAAAAAAAACACCAAAACACCAGAGGACAATTTTCTCTTAAGACGTCTAATTTCACATATATACTGTCTCACATATGCAAGCAGGAAAACCCACCTGGGCTTGCATGTAACGAAACACAGCAATGTATGTAAAATTAAATTGATGATGATGATTATTATTTATTATTATTATCAACTTAAACACCAGTGACATTAGGTCTTTAAAATGTAAATGTAGATTAACTTGACGGCTGGAAGTACTATCAGTAACAAAGCTTACCCTTTCAAACTATGCAACATCAATTTCCAAAGTTAATCAAACAATATGAGCCTCCCTTTCAATGGCAATCATTAAATGGCCTAAAATTTTGCATGTTTTCTTTTATACGCCCACCTCCCCCCCCGTTTCTGATTAAGTGGCATAAAACTATGCATGTTACTTTCAAGGGTTGCCCAGTGCCCGATTTAATGGCACAGAGCCACATGTCTCCCTTTCAATAGCTAGCCAACATCCAATTTCAGGGATAGCTAGCCATTGTCAAATTTAATGGCATAGCACTATGTGTGTTTCCCTTTCAACAGCCGTCCAGCACTGGATTTAAATGGTGCAGATCTACGGCATAGCACTATGTGTGTTTCCCTTTCAACAGCCGTCCAGCACTGGATTTAAATGGTGCAGATGTACGGCATAGCACTATGTGTGTTTCCCTTTCAACAGCCGTCCAGCACTGGATTTAAATGGTGCAGATGTACGGCATAGCACTATGTGTGTTTCCCTTTCAACAGCCGTCCAGCACTGGATTTAAATGGTGCAGATCTACGGCATAGCACTATGTGTGTTTCCCTTTCAACAGCCGTCCAGCACTGGATTTAAATGGTGCAGATCTACGGCATAGAACTATGTGTGTTTCCCTTTCAGCAGCCGTCCAGCACTGGATTTAAATGGTGCAGATCTACGGCATAGAACTATGTGTGTTTCCCTTTCAATAGCTATCCAGCATTGGACTTAAATGGCACAGTGAGCACGCAAGGTTTTGTGTAGAAGTTTTTTTTATGCGCCATATAAAAAAATTCTTTCATTCATTCATTCATTCAAAATGGAACATGTCTATGGCACAGAACCATGTGCGTTTCCCTTCATCTGATTTAAATGGCAGAAATCTACGGCACACATCTTACTTTAAATGGCACAAAATGTTCATGCATTTCCCTTTCAATGGCTACCCAGCATCCAATCTAATGGGCTCAAATTATCTATGTTTCCCTTTAAACAGCGACCCAGTACCCAATTTAACAGCATACAACTGTGTACATGTCTCTTTAAATGACAATCCAGCATCTGACTGTCCAGCAAGCAGAATCCCATCTCACCACTTCCCACACCCTCGTGTGCAAACTGAATCTTCTCATCGGAACTGAACTCCATCTCTTCCAGCTGTACACTCTGCGATGTCACAGAGGCCTCTGGGATAGCGGTGTACAACTCGGCCAGGAGACGAGCGCTCAGCCCTTGGGTCTCGTAGATCTTTGAGCAAGAAAGGAGAGAAACGCGTGTCATATTAAAGTTACATGCACTTTGTAGGTTACATCTGCAATCCAGTTTTCTTCTCCCCCACCCCCCACACACACACCAAAAACAAAACCCCACTAACACCCATTCATCAATCAAAATGTTCAATTTCCTAGAAATCTTCATCAGTGGCCATGACCACAAATTCCCTTCCATGGTTACGTCAGTTTTAAAAGATGAAGAGACAGAATGACTATTTGAGCAAAACCACCAAGTACATCACAAGCACACACCCTGAATCAGGCAGACAGATATTTGGGGCAAACAAAAAAAAGAGAGGTATCTCTCACCTGAAATTTGATGCTCTCGGGCCACTGGACAATCCTCAGGTTGTAAATCTGACCGAACGTCACACGGAAATCTTGAGACAGAGGCCTGAAATTGATCAAATCAATTTGTTAAGCAGACAGACAACTATTGTTTTATTACCCACTCAGCCACAATGATTATATCAGGACGATTCATCAAGCAAGCAATCAACAACCAAAACAAACCACCAAGTGAGCAAGCAACTGACTTATTAGTCACTGAGGTTTAATAAAACAATCATGACTATTTTCTTGGTGCTCTGAAAATACAACAGAGGCAGTCCTGATGCAAAAAAATTAATAATCTGAAACAAGAATGGCTGCTATCGTTCTAAAACAAGATCCAAACACATGAAAGGCAACACAACAGTTATTTTCACTGTTGGTTGGAATGTCGTTTTACAGCTTGACAAAGGAGGATTGCCCTGAAAATCTGATGACTGAGGTTTTGTCCGAATAAATAGCATTCTTTTGAACCTTTCATGGGTTTGGATCTAACTTCTGACAGAAGACCACCCCTCAGTTGGAAACGACGCATCCCATTCTCGGGCACGTAAACCCTTCACCCTAGCCCACCGCTCTCACCGTTTTCTTTCAATTTTTAAGTCGGTTTTTGTCAGCGGTTTCTACACAGCATCAACGCAACGCTGCTCACAATGTGGGAGACAAGTCAAGAGGGTGGTGGTGGTGGTGGTGGTGGTGGGTGGGGAGGGAGGGGGAGGGATGGCAAACCTGTTTCCAGTGCGTGACACCTCCTTGTTGTTGAAGAGGATTTTCACAAACAGTTTACACCTGGACACCTCTTCCCGGCGACTCTGCTCAGCCCTGTACAAAACGCATCAACAGAAAAAACATCAGTACAAAATACTCACAACAACCCTTGAAAACAAACAAACAACGACAAACAAATAAAATGACCTCTGAACCAAAAACACGTAAGACAATATCTGTGCAAAATACAAAAACAGAACCATCTCTGTACAAAAACACACAGGAACAGAGATCTCCAAAACAAAAACATGCAGAACAAAACGACAACCTCTGAAGAAAAAGTGAACAGGACAACATCTGTGCAAAATACAAAGACAGAACCACCTCAGTACAAAACACACAGAAACAAAAATCTTTCTCTTTTTTCTCTTTTCCCAACAGTCTGTTAGGCTTTACATAAGAAAAAAAGGAAAAAAAAGCAGACCTTGGACAGTCGGAGGTGGGGGTGACGGTCATGGTGTTGGTCAGCTCTGGATACAGCTTGGGTTCACCTGAAATGAATAACAACACTGAATGTGCATGCAAACAGAGCCACCAAAATGTAAACACTGGGATGCAAATACAGAAACCAGCATGTTTTATTGAAATATGGACAGGTGGGCAGATGGATGAATGGGGGTGTGTGTGTGGGTGGGGGGGTGTGTGTGGGGGGGGGGGTTATGGAGAGATGGATGGATAGATGGGTGGAGGTGGCGGGTAGGAAAAAGGTGATTGGAGAGGCTAAGGATGGCATACAAACACAGGCACTGATGACCAACTGACCCATACATGCAGGCTGAACATGATCCCCCTGACCCTGTCCAACACACACACACACACACACACACGCACATGCACACACCCATGAACGCACGCGCACACATGCATGCACACACATGCATACACACAAACACACACACATCATCCAACCCATCTCACCAGGTCGACGGCGGATGCTCAAGAACTTTGCCTTGATCTGTTCCCTGACAGCATTTTCGTCAAAGTCCTCGGGAAGCTCTGGCTTGGGCAGGTCCTCTTCATTCAGGATCTCCTGATAGCGCTCAACCTCCGCCTGCAGTCAGCCACCAGCAACACGATTATCATGTCCTTTGTCATCTGCTACACTCTTGGCACTGGGTGTGTGTGTGTGTGTGTGTGTGTGTGTGTGTGTGTGTGTGTGTGTGTGTGTGTGTGTGTGCATGTGTGTGTGTGTGCGTGTGTATGTGTGCATGCGTGCATGCCTGCGTGCATGCATGTGTGTGTGTGCATACATGCATGTGTGCATGTGCGTGCGTGCATGCGTGGGTGTGTATATGCATACATGAATGCATGTGTACATGTATATGCATACAGGTAGGTGTGTTTGCATGCATGCACATGTGTGTGTGTGTGTGTGTGTGTGTGTGTGTGTGTGTGTGTGTGTGTGTGTGTGTGTGTGTGTGTGCATGTGCATTTATAGTTATGCTTTGCAAAGCAAATCTGGACACTTTGTTATTAGCAATCAATTTTACCATTGCATCAAACAAACACACACACAGTTTTTGTCATTGTGTCTGCCACTTTAGACAACACTGACCTCTCCAAGTTCATCCTGAATGTCAGCCTTGGATCCTTTAGAGCCTTTGGAGCCTTTGGAAGCCTTGGAGCCTCGCCGACCCTTCTTTAGCTTCTTCTCTGCCTCACGCTGGTAACAAATGTACAGTGATGTTTGTTTTAGTTTTTTTTAATTGTTTTTTTGCAAAGCAAAGAATGAAGAGCAGTTCCTAATAAGAATGAATCATGACACATGCACAGAGCTATGAAAATAATGCCGTTAACATGAACACGGGTAGTCACACCAAATGCTGATCTGCCTAATCACAACACTTGCTCAGGGTGATGACAACAAGGCACAGGGCTGTGAAAACAAGGCATGGTGAATGCTGTGAACATGAACCCTGTTAATCACGCAAAATACCTTTTTCTTTCCATCATACGAAACACAGATCTACTTAATCTGGATGCATGCACAGCATGATGACAGTAAGGCACAGTAAATGCTGTTAACGTGAACACTGATAATCACAAAATACTGATCTGCTTAATCATGACACATGCACAGGGCTGTGAAAATAAGGCACAGTGAACGCTATGAACATGAACGCTGTTAATCACGCAAAACACCTTTTTCTTTCCATCGCACAAAGACAGATCTGCCCACACCTTTGGGCACTCTTTGGCCACGTACCTTAGCCTCCTGCTGTTTCTCCCACTTCTCCATCTGTTCCTTGTAGAGGAGCATCTTGCGGGCATATTCATCTGCATGCTCCTCCCGAGCCTCCTCCACCTCGTCCTCCAGGTCCACCTGCCACTGCAGTTCATCCTGAGACTTGTCCACAGCTTCCCTGAAAAGGGGGAACCAACCCATGTAAACATCTCTGCCACTGCAGTTCATCCTGAGACTTGTCCACAGCTTCCCTGAAAAGGTGGAACCAACCCATGTAAACATCTCTGCCACTGCAGTTCATCCTGAGACTTGTCCACAGTCCCCCTGAACAGGGACCCACACAACCTGCCATGCAGTCCATCCTGAGATGCATCATCACACACAAAAACTGAAGATTTCACTTAGTCTTTCACAAAATCCTAGCATAAAGGTGTCTGCAAAGCCTGGACAAGCATCTCCCTTCAATACATCCACCGAGTTAACAGAAGCATTTAATGCCTGATCTCATCATGTATGCAACATTTAAAACCACACACAATTCTCAACTTGATCAGACAAAGCTTTTACTGAAATACAAATCTGGAGGTGGCATTTGTGTGCGAGGTCTTTTACCAACTCCACCGACACAAATAAATAAACAAAAAACAACAGCAAAAAATGTTGCAACTGTATGACGGGGAAAAGTAGAACTTTTTTCTTTCATGAAGTTGATAGCTAACAACAATAAGGTAGCACTGACTTGATGATCTGCAGTTTGAGCGGAGTGTTGGTGCAGTGTTGTTGTTCTCTCACAGAGCGCAGTTCTTTCCATGCACGAATGATGTTCTTCATCAGAGAGCGGTCCATCTGCTCTTCACGGTCACGCAACAGTCGTGTCTGTCTGTATGTGATCAAAGGTCGCAACAAAGGTGTATTTATACACATGTTCTTTAAAAGAAATTAAAAAAACATATATCAAACAAATCTAGGCACGCTAATAAACACAAGCAGTGCTAAAAAAGCAAGCACGTGAAACAAATCAACACACATTTATAACTGTAGATGGCAGCCAATGCTGCCATGTATATATCCATAAAGAAAGCGGAGAGTCTTGTGAAAAGCGAAATCAGGCCATCAAAATGTGCATCAGCAAGTGACCTACACTCCACATCAGTATGTTAATAAAAATAATAAAAATAAAAAGAGAAAGTCAGAAAACATTTTGCTGTTGAAATGTTATCTCCCACACTAGAAAAATAGGATCAAAAGATATATATATATCTTCAGGTGGTAACATCTCACCTGATCTCAAACTTGTAGTCTTGAAGTCTCTTTTCGTAGTTTGTGCGATCCACAACACTCATCTCTCCCTGGGTTACAGCAAAAGTATAAAAGTCTGAGCTGGGTATGAGCACAGAGACAAATTACACAATGCACACACACCCTACCCCCCCCCCCCCCCCATCCCCCCTGCCACCCACTATCTCTTTCTCTCCCCCATGCATACACTTTCTTTCTCTCTTCTCCACATATACACCTTCCCTCTCTCTCTCTCTCTCTCACGCACACACACTCACACACTATCTTTCTCTCCTCTACACATATACTTTCTCTCTCACACACACACACACAATCTCTCTCTCCCCCACACATACACTATCTCTCTCCCCCATACACTCTCTTTCTCTCACCCACACACACACACTCTCACACACAAAACAGTGAACATACACAGACACAACACAGACACAACACAGACACACACACACTCACTCACACACACACACACACACACACACACACACACACACACACACACACACACACACACATATGCATGCATGCACACACACACATTCAACATAAACAGTTCTGACCTTGTGTGCCAGAATATAGTCCTGGAGGTGTAAGGAAGAGGACTTCAAGGCTCGGAGCTGTCAGACAAAGGAACAAAATGCTGAAAGTGGTTGTTGAAACATTCTGCAAAATTACAGTACAGCAACCGTCTTCCTCGCTGTGTCTGCTTACTCAAATTTACTAGAAAATCTGCCGTGGGGCAAGTGCACAAAACTGTCACAATTCTGAGCACAAATGTCCAGATTACTACTGACAGTTCAGCTGTGAGAGAGTGTCTGCTTATATTTCTTTAAAGTACATTACCACAACCTAACTAGGAGTTATCTCTCTGAGACCAAACACCTAACTAGGAGTTATCTCCCTTAGACCAAACACGTAGGCCCTAACTAGGAGTTATCTCCCTTAGACCAAACACCTAGCTAGTTATCTCCCTTAGACCAAACACCTAGCTGCATTCGTGTTCCCAAAGCAACCCAACATTATCGTCCTGGGTGGTGTACTGTAGTGTACTGTACTGTACTGAGAATGTTCACTACCTTGTCGGTGAGGAAATGGACCATATTCTTGTTACGTCGAGAAGTGTACTGCCCATACAGCTGTGTGAGGCGGTTGGCCAGGACATGTTCACGGGAAAAGAGGTGGTGGTGGGTGAAGCCGATGGAGTTGACGTCAACATCCAACTGGTAGCGACCTCCTCCATCCAGTATGCCATCAATGTAGCGACTGTCAAACTCCCGCATAATTGCCTGCAAAATCACAGGGATACAACTAAATAATTTTGGAGAAGAAAACAAAAAAACTTGTGGTCATAAATTTCTAAAAATGTACTGCCCACGGGTCAAGTTAAGAACAATAATAGATTATTTATGGTGCCCCATCTTGAAAGAGCCCAGAGCACTTACAAAGATATACAGAAACACTCATTTAATCAAACACACATGGGGTGTAGTGACGCATCAGGGGTTGTTTATCCTCAAAGTCTGCTCCATTTATAAAAAAACAAAAACTTACAGAGGTTGTAAAAGACGGGAGGTTGCTTGTCAGGGTGGATGACAAACAGAGGTCCTGCTGTACCCTAAATTACCCCAACCACAAATTTCCAAAGACATTGTTTAACAAAACAAGATCAAAAGTCCACCATCAAAAACATTCTTTGTAGTCTTGACTTGAAACTTATTTTTTTTAAAGAGGTCTGTTTGATATTTCAACTCGAGCATTAGATCACTTTCACATCTACTGAGGACAAAGAAAAATTATACACAAAAAATGAAAGCACTACCAAAGCAATGCAGATGACTTGTCTAACTATTCTTCTTCTTTTTTTCCTCACCATGTTGGAAGACAAAAGAATACCACTACTGTACCCATACCAAGCCAGGGCCAAATCTAGGACCCCCCCCCACCCACCCACTCACCCCCCCCCCCCAACCATTAGCTGATGAATGTCAAGATGACGTCTCTTCAGCTACTGCCTGTATTGTCTGTCCAGTGACCCACACAATTCCAGAGTTTGGTCCCAATAAAAATCTCTTGATCAAGATTTCTCCCAATAAAGGAGCAGGTCCTAATCTCACTTCAATAAAAAAGGAAGTATAAATAAAAGTCCTATGCACCTTTCTGAAGACTGTTTCCAGGTAGGGCTCCATCTCCTCTGGCATTGGGGGTCGCGATGGCGTCGGTCGCAGGGGGTCTGGAAGCATGATCAGCTCCCCGTCCTCTCCAAACCAACGTTTAGCCTGAAGGAAGCAAAACTTCACTATAGGTCAAAAACACATTACAGCACTACCTTGGATGGTGTGTAAACAGCATGAGTAAGAAGAGTAAGAAGATGGATGATGTGGGGAAGAAAAGAAGTAAATTGTGTGTGTATGAGAGGGAGGGGTGGACAGAGAGAAGGAGAGAGAGGGAAAGAAGCAGGGGAGAGAGAGAGAGCGGGAGGGGGTGAAGAGAGAGAGAGAGAAACAGAGAAATGAAAGAGAGAGAGAAATGAAGCAGAATGAAGTAATACTTTCTTTTCAACACTTTTTTTTTTTTCTTTTTACACATAAGCAATTGTTAAATTGCAACACAAGAAACAAAGGAATATTTCACTACTGAAAATGAACTTGTGCTGTAAGAGCCAACCAAACGAGAAGGTTCAAACAGCAACAACAGAAATCACTACACAAATGCACAGCAACACAAGAGAAAGACAGAGAGGGAGAGAGGGAGAGAGAGACAGAGACAGAGAGAGAGAATGAGAGTGAGAAAGAGACAGACTGACAAGGACAGAGAAAGAGAGAGACAGACAGACAAAGAGACCGAGAAACAGAGAAAATGAGAAAGAGAGAGACTGACAAGGACAGAGAGAGAAAGAGACAGACAGACAGAGACAGAGAAACAGACAAACAATGAGAGAGACACGGTGAGACTGAGAGAAAAGGACTCCAATGAACACCCAGTTTTAAAATCTGTAGATCTAGATGAGAAAACCACACTACACAGAGGAGGCAGGGGTGGAGTGGGGGGTACAAACAAAAGCACACACAAAAAAACTAAGGAAAAGACAAACACAATTTCTTGTAAAAATGAGCTGACTTTGTCTGGCTGCTTGAGTAGCCGATTCTCCATCTTGTTCTTGTTGCGTTTGGCGATGGCGGGACGAACCCCAACGTAAAGTCCCTCATCCTCCAGAAACCTTGGCTCCTGCTCTGTCTGGACCTTCTCCGTGGGTGGCACTGATCAATGAACCAATCAGACCATCAGTTAATAATTATAATATATAGATTACTTATGGTGCCCTGTCTGGGGTGCTTACAAAGACATAAGGATACACTCATTTCATCACACACACACACACACACACACACACACACACACACACACACACACACACACACACACACACACACACGCACACACACACTGCAAATACATGCACTACTGGAGATGGGCTGGTAGACTCAGAAGACAGAAAATGACAGATCAGTATGCAGAAGAGAAGATGCGGGTCTTCATTTCTGACTTAAGAGAGTGAAGACGAATGCTGGACAGAGAGAGGAAGAGAGTTCCAGATCACAGGTCCAGTGCATTCAAAGGACATCTCCCCCAGGGTCATCCTGTCTATCCTAGGAACACGGAATATCTGAGGATCCAAGGTTGAATGAAAAGAGTGAGAAGGAGAGCAGAGGTGAAGCAACTCAGAGAGGTCTGGAGTCTTTTATTTCCTAAGGTTTTATAAAAATGGAATATTTTATTATTAGTCTTTTCACAAAATACATCTCAACCAGATACTGTTAAAATACATCACTGACCTTGTGGCAGGGGGCCGACACCCTAAAGAAGACATAGCTAGATGGGGAAAAAGAATTTCACATACAATTTACGCTCACAAAATATCTAGTTACCTAGGGGTACATCTTCAAATAATGCATGCAAGCTAGCATGAATGAGTGGTGCAAACACTGGACTCAGAATCTGTTGTTGTTGAATGCTTTTATAAAGCACTATTATCCGCTCTCAAGCAGACTCAATGCACTCTTGTCACATGTGATTCTAAATGAGTCACTAGCTTTTTATAGCGCATTTTTGAATGGCTGGTGGCTGGTGCCACATGAAACTGCTGCTGTTTTGGCACGTTCTGTGTACACCACCCAACCATGCACCGTGTCACATCACTTCATGCAAAGCCACATACACAGGGTGCTCATGTGTTTAGCTGTAACATGCCAGCTACACTTCTGGCAGAATGACAAGGATCTTTTACGTGCTACTGCAGTAACATGGAGGTAAAAAGGATACTAAGATTCAGCACAGAAAGTTGACCCTGGGGAAGAAAATTCTCCCACCGCTTCTCGAACCCATGACCTTTCGATCATGAGTCCAGCACTCTAACCACTGAACTATCCCTGCTCCCCATTTGATGGCTGTGGGTTTAAAAATCCTGATTTGTTCCAGAGATTTTGTTGTCCGTGCCATAGCCTGCACTCCTAAGCCTCATTTCTGTTACCTCCGTGATCTCACCTCATGCTCGTGGAACGATGGACAAAGAGCAGTCTAAGGGAGTCCTGCCTGATAAACTCACCAGCAACAAGGGGTGGGATGAAGAGGAGTTTTTCCTCAGCCTCCAGCAGCTTGTCAGGAGGCATCATGTAAGCCCTTCGCACTGCTGTTGGTCCGTAGCCCTCCTCGTCATAGTCTGTGTCCTTCAACAGCGGCGTCTTATCTGCAAGGAAAGACAGAAAGACACAAAGTCGCATCATTAGAAATCTACATTTACATATGCTCTTCTCTCTCCTGGGAATGACAGTGTAGCGGAGCAGGGGTGGGGAGTGAGGGAAGCAGGCTGGAAGCATGAATGAGGAGTCACAAGTCAGAGGTTGCTATGACATAACTTTTATTTGCACAAACTAGGAAACAGTGTAGGCTCTCCCCTGAATCAGATGCATAGGCAGCAGCTCAAACTATTACTGACGACCTGCTACTGCAGGGGCACTGGGGGAAAGAGGACGCGGCGGGCCCAGTGCACAGATTTTAACACTTAAATAACTGGGGCCATAAAACTCCCACGCAATCAAAAAGGAAAAGGACAGGAAAGAAAAGGTTAAAGGGTCCTGGCCCAGAACACACACAATACACTCGGTTACAACAACATAGCTGCTGACAGTCTTCTCTGGCTTACTGACGATTATTGTAGAATGGGGAGTGGAGACGGCTGGGAGAGAGAGAGAGGGGGGAAGCGAAGGGGATGTGAGACTGTGTGCGTGTGTGCAGGTGTGTAGATGCAGGGGAGGGGGAGGGATAGAGTGAGATATGTAATGCATTATTACATTAGGTTGTGTATTGTTGTAATGTTTCATGTATAGAGCTTTGAGCCTCCCACATAATTTGTCATAGAGGGACTCAGCACATTAGAAACGCACTTATCAATGTTAAGAACAGCTATTTCAGTTTGCAGTGTACCAGCTGTAATGGTGCCATGAGGTCATTCAGTCTGTGATGCAGCGCTGTAGAAATCACAGTTACTGTCATAATTACTAATCTGTTGCTCCTGTTTTTTCATCCTTATTTTTTTAGTGTTATTCTTATCATTTCAAAGGCAGTGTGGGCCAGTTATAATAATCATAATAATAATTTGACTTATAATATGACACTGACGAAGGTGCTGTGTTTGAGATCAAGAGGTTGTGGGTCTGTGTCCTGGTTGGGGGTGGTTGGGGGTGGGGTGGGGGGTGGGGGGTGGGGGATCAACAGAGTGAATAAAATTTAGAAAACTTTCAGCAGCAAAGTGCATGCTGTACAAAATAAATGAAATTCATTCATGTTGCTGATGTGTCATGTCTCATGTCCTAAACAAGTTATTAAGGACTTTCTCACAGACTGCGGCAGCAACAAGCGAAAAAGAGACTGAAAAGCCTTACCTTCTGCTTTCTCAACATCTTCGTCCTTCTTTGCTTCTTTGCCCTCCTGCACAGACACAAACACGTGTGCAAAAAAACACTCACGTGCGTGCACATAGACCGAGACAGAAACATACACACACATGGGGCATTCACCCACTGAATGACCTCCCTCCCTTCATTCACTAAGTCCCTCAACTGCCCTCCTCTGCCCAGTGAATCCTTTCCTCTCTCTTCCTCCTCCCCCTTCCGTTCCCTCACTCACACTCTTTTCCTCTCCTTGCTTACAGACCCCCCCCCACACACACACACACACACATCTGCTTGCTTACTACCTCTACTCACTCAGCGAATCCTTCCATTACTTTGCTCATTCACTCCCTCCCTCTGCTTACGAACTCCTTCCGTCTGCTCACTCACTGAATCCCACTCTCCCTCTTTTCACTCGCTCCTTTCCTTTGCTCATTCATTGAATCCAACCTTCCCTCTGCTCACCTACTGATAACTGAATCACTCCCTTCCTCTGCTCATTCACTGAATCCAACCTTCCCTCCACTCACCTACTGAATCACTCCCTTCCTCTGCTCAGTGAATCCCTGTACTCATTCCTTCCTTCCCTCTCTCTGCTCACCCAATGAATCATTCCCTCCCTTTGATCACTCATTTCCTCCCTCTCTCTACTCACCCAATGAATCATTCCCTCCCTTTGATCACTCATTCCCTCCCTCTCTCTGCTCACTCACTGAACCCCCATCTCCCTCTACTCACCCACTAAATCATTCCCTCCCTCCCTCCCTCCACTCACTCCCTGAATCCCTCCCTCCTTCCTTCTGCTCACCCATTTAATCCCTCCCTCCCTCTGATCACCCAATAATCCCTCCCTCTGCTCAACCACAATCCCTCCACCACCACCCCACTCACCCACTTAATCCCTCCCCCTGCTCACCCACTTAATCCCTCCCTCTGCTCACCCACTTAATCCCCCCCCCCTCTGCTCATCCACTTAATCCCTCCCTCTGATCACCCATTTAATCCCTCCATCCTTCTGCTCACCCACTTAATCCCTCAATCCTTCCCTCTGCTCATCCACTTAATCCCTCCTTCCCTCTGTTCACCCACTTAATCCCTCCCTCCCTCTGACCACCTACTTTATCCCTCCCTCCTTTTGATCACCCACTTAATCCCTCCCTCTGATCACCCACTTAATCCCTCCCTCCTTCTCACTCCCTCCTTTCCTCTCCTGACTGACTGAATCCCTCTCTCCTTCCCCGTGACTGAATCCCTCCCTCTCTGCTCCCTTCCTTCTCAGCTCTTTCAGCTCACCCACTCCCTTCCCTTCCCTTCCTCACTCACTGAAATGTGAACCAGTCACTCCCCCATCATACTCCCCCAGCCGACTGCTGCCTGACTCACCTCATCCTCAGCGTCACCTTCTCCTTCTGGTTTGCTTGTGCTGGGTTCAGCTTCTTCTTTCTCTTCCTTCTCTTCATCTTTCTCCTCGTCCTTCTTCTCCTCCGCTTTTGGCGGCCACACCTTGGCAAAAAAATCATAGGCCTCCTCTGCTGTTGGCATGAAGGCAGTCTGGAATGAGAGTGAGGAAGTCAACATAACATAAAAAATTAAAAAAAGGAAGTCAACATACACGACTGGCCTCAATCATAAGTTAATGGCACCGTCATTGCTGGCATCTCATCATCTCCAGCCAGAGTGTTTGGGCTAAAGCTAAAGGTTTGTTGTGTTAGTTAAGAGTCCCATGTCAAGATTACTGTCAGCCACAGTAGATCTTCAACACATGGCTAACTTCGTTATTCAGAATCCCCCTCGTTGAAGTGCAGCTGCTGAAGTGGGTGGGTAACACTCCATTATTTGTTGTATGCTATTGGGTACTGGGTAAAAAGAAATGTAAAGTGCTACGTTGTACTGTAGCATAGTGTGCTGTGCACTGTGTTGTAATCAAAATGATTTGGCCAGCACTGTACCGTTTCTCTTTCTGATGGTAGCATCTGACCCCTCTTCTGCCAACGTAGACGGAGTTGTCGCTGCTTCTCTTCTGTCATCCTCTCCAATTCTGCCTCTGATGCCTGATTGTAAAATGCACATACAATTAGTTTTTCCTCTTCCATCATCCAACTGCACAACAAAAATAACAACTGCTGTCAAACAATTTGCTTTTACCCTCAGGTATTCACTTCAACAGGAGGGAAAAAAAGTATCAAAATATCAATCTATCAAATATTTTTTGTCACAGAGTACAAAACACAGTAGCACTCTAAGACATATTCATGTGACTTGTTGGCAAGGGAATGCTATTTATCCCGACACCTTAGTCCCAAAGTATATTTCTGGATTAATGAGCTTACAAGATAGACAAACCATGCACATTTACATACCAAACACAAGGGAACTTGTTTGGGCTTGCAGAAATAAACAAACTGTGTATGCCTGTGTTCAAATTTTGGCTTCACTTGACCAATCATTGAAAATGTACACACACACATCAAACACTCCTTCCACATGTAGCACAGTAACTCAGTAGCACTAACTCACCACATCAAATTTAGTTTCTGGCTGCTGTTTCCGCAAGATGCGCTGGCGGTCCCTCTCCTCACGAGCCTCTTTCTCAATCTCCCCTTCAGCCTCTTCCTGCCAATATAAATAACTCTCTGAAGTCAAAATACAGCTGCTGGGAACAATGCAGCTTAATTGTGTACCCATGCACATACACACACCACACACACCTGTACACACACACACACACACAAATGCAAGAACAAAATCTCACTGCATTCCAGCAGAAAGATGACACTAAAAAGTGTACAACATGAAAAGGTCAGGGACGACTTGACTGGGACCGAGTCAGCCTCTCCATTTCATCACCACTATTTTCGCTGAAAGAAACGTAAACACAAGAACGCAAGGCCCACCTTGGCTTTGGCGAGACGCTCTTTCATGCGAGCCCGGAGGCTGCTGCCTTTGCGTGTGGGAGGCTTAGGTGTTTCTTCCTCCACTGAAGCTGTCTGTGGTGCTGCTGCTGCTGCTTCATCTCTGACAGTCCTCTCTGGAAAAACAATAGTCAAAAGGACGTGGCACTTACTGTGCAGCACAAAAAACTTTGGAGGCCTTTCCCTCTGAAAGACACGCGTTATGCAACGCTAAAAGGTTTGGAAACTTTAAGTCTCTCTGCAAGACGTGGTGCGAGTTGTGTAACACACAGAATTGTGGAAACTTCCCTCTTTGAAAAAACGTGACATACACTGTGCAAGACAAAGAAGTCTGGAGGCTTTACCTCTCTGGAAGATGTGGCATGCATTGCGTAAGAGAGGTCTTCACTCAGCCCAGTGTTTCCTTTAAATCAAGCCACAAGGGATGACTGCAGACGTTCACAAAATCTCCATGTGTGGGGGGGCTCCATGCTACCTGGAATATCACCTCTCTCAAGCTGCTCTGCCTCAAGACAGGGCAGCAACAGGCTGTGATGAATGGTTGCAGACCTTCACAAACATCATTTACCTGCGTGGTTGAGGGGTTGCTGCTGGCTGTACCACCTTCTGAGTTCCTGACAAGATGCAAACCTGAATGCCTTATCGGCGCAAAAACATTCTCTGACTGTAGGGGTGACTATAGTGGCACATTTGAAACAACTCCCAGACATTCCCTGTGCCAGGGTGTTCCGACACAGACTGGCCAGCGAGAGGAACCACCCTGGATGATGCTACCACTGTGCATGCATGCTCCACCAGTGGAGCACATCAAGATTCTGATCACCAAAAGAAGAAGAAGAAAAAAGACTCTCGTCACAGTCAAGCCATCAGTGTCAGCACCGCCTTGCCACCACCACCACCACCACCACCACACCAGATTTGGACGAAGCAATGCACCATACAGAAATACAAACACTGTCTACCTGTGTCTGTGGCTTGGAGCTCCTCGGTCTGTGCAGTGTCCGCTCTCTCCAGCTGCTCTGTCTCCAGCCTCGGGGTTGCTGCGGCTTTGATCTCCTCCTCTGTTGGAGGAGCAACTTCCTCTGTGGGCATCGTCGATATGCCATCCTCCGTTGCTGGGGGAATGGTGGTGGTTTCCTCTGCTGACTGGGCGGCCAGCTCTTCTTCCCTGATGGTGTCTTCCACTCGCTGCCGGCTGGTGCTACGCATGGATTTGAGTTCACCCACCACATCGTCTTTGGGCGACGTGAGTTTTGACAACTGCAAAGATTTGTGTTGTTGTTATAAAACATGGTCAATAAAAGCTTTGATGTTGCACAGTTATTAGAGTAATCAAAATGATTAGTCAACAACAATAACGTTAATATTGTTCATAAGGTTTTGTTAATTACAGCCTTTTCCTGTGATCAGACAGAGAGAAAAAAATGTAATAGTGGCCACTAAGACACAAAGAACAGCTGATTAATTTCAAATATAGTGTGTGTTGTGTGCATACTAATACACACATGCAAACAGACAACCAGATGAAAGGACAAAGCTGCAACCTTACAAAAACATTCAAACTAAAAATATAACAACAAAAAACAATAACAGATAAGTAAATAAACAATCTCTGCCTCAAACCTCATAAAGTATTATTGAGAATATGATACACTAGCACCTGGGCCTATGAAAGACACAAGGAGCTAATTTTCATATCCAAAGCTATTCAATGTGTTTATTTTAATAACTCTCTTCTTTCAAATCAAAACCACAGGCTTGCCTCTTCTGTATACTTGTCATTTTATCTTTGTTCTCTTTTCAACCACACTAATGACTAGTACTGTATAATGCATGCATCTGTGTGTGTGTGTGTGTGTGTGTGTGTGTGTGTGTGTGTGTGTATGTGTGAATGTAATGAAAGTGCACTTTTGTGCACATAAGCAGCACCCCAGGCTCATGAGATGAGGTACCACAAATAATCCGTAATTACCATGATCATAATCAAGGCAAAAGGTAGACAGAGCACAATGATACTTACAGCTTTCTTTCTCTGTCTCCGGCGAGTCTTCAGATCCTTCACGAGATGCTCTGCTTCAGCTGCCTCTTCAGCCATCTGTAAGTTTACCCAAAACGTGGAAATCAGATACAAACAGTAATGTAATGTAAAAGAGTATAAGGCGCTTACACTTAACATGAGCCTGTAGCTCAGAATGCAACAATAATAAGGTCAACTAAATATGCGCACAACATAGAGCACAATCAACCCTACTAATTACATAAACACACAATTACACTTCATTCAACATCTTTCTCATCACTTCCAACACACACATACACACACACACACACACACACACACACACACACACACACACACACACACACACACACACACAGGCGCATGCATGCACACACATACACACATGCCCATAGCCAGGTCCACTCAAACTTCTGCCAAACTGGTATACTGGGTTAGACAGAAAACTAACCATGCAATACACTGCCTATACTCCCCTTCCTAACCACTACCCCCCCCCCCCCCCCCCCAAAGAAAAAAAAAGAAAAAAGAAGACAACCCACCAACAAGAAAAATCAACAACCCCACTCCGATTACCTCAGCCGCTGATGACTCGCCCTCTGTCTGTGAAAAAGTCTGGTAGGCCGCCTCTGTTTCTGAATCCTGAAAACATGCACAAAGTAATACTTATTTATATAAAAACACCACAAGTATACCATGGTTGATTATAATTATTACTAATTCATGCTACAACAGCATGCAAAAATGAAGTGAAAGGTTATCCTTCCTTCTCCTGTCCACAATCTGCTGTCAAAGGTAAAGTTGAAATGTTACAATATAGACAGTGTTATCTGACAATAAAAATTTTTGTTTGTTTCATAATGCCAGCGACTCCATGAAGTTCTACTTTAATTTGGACTTCAGCCTCCAAATTGTTCATTGTAACTGTAATTCTGAGATAATCCTTAACAATAGAAACGTGGGTTGTTTTTTACGCCCAGTCAACACGCCAAAGCTACATTTAGGTTACCATATCAACTGTTACTTTAATGTTAAGGTGAGCCTTAACATTAAAGTAACAGTTGATATGACAACCTAATATTAAAGAAGGTTTTTGTGTTGGTCTTTGATATTTTCCAGTATCAATGGTGCAGATCATGAACACAGAACAGTGGCATGAAACAAAAGTGAACAGTATGTACAAAGAAAGTACAATCAATAATATGTCACTGTCAAATGCACATTCAATCAGCAGTTTACTGTGGGCTAATAATTACTGGTTTGAGTAAAGGAAGCTGGCACCACTGCTATTAAGTCATGGCCAACATGAAGTGGCATTAAACTTAAAGACTTAACAAAATAACAGTACATAACCGATGGAAGGGGGACAAAAAACTGTTTAAAGAGCTTAGATTTTTTTAAGATTTGCACTACACTTCACAAATAAATCTAATTTGCCATACACAACTGTTCTGATCCATGTTGTATTTCATCCTGATATATATTGATATATATATATATATCTATAGAGAGAGAGAGAGAGAGAGAGAGAGAGAGAGAGAGAGAGAGAGAGAGAGAGCGAGAGAGAGAGAGAGAGCGAGAGAGAGAGACATATATATCAGGATGAAATACAATATTAAGTAAACTTATAACCAAAATATTAGTTCTCTCTCTATCCAAACTAAACCACAGATTGGAACAATCTGGCTAGGGGTGTGGATTCTGCTTGCCTCCCATTCTAAAATACTTCATCTCACCAACCCAAATCCAATTTGGTTGCCACCCCCCCCCCCCCTTTCGTCCATAGCCACCCCCAAAAAGTAATCTTCAAACAGACAGAGCTGGGGGGTGGGGGTGGGGGGTGGGGGGTGAAGAACACATACCAAACTAGGATTGGAGATGCCTTCCACATCTTCTCCTTCGTCAAGCAGCCGATCCCTACGTCGGCCTCGACGTCTGCTCGCCATCTTTTCTCACACTGACCAACCTTACCATCAAACAATAAATACATAACATATATATAATGTACATAGAAATATATCACTTCTTTCCTAACACACGGTTCCTGCACTTCATCAGTTGAGGTCTGTAAATATAATATCAATAGTGCAATCACAAAACCGAGGACAAGCAAGTAAAAGATCAGAGTATTTGTTCTGTGCAAATCAACAGAAGTTAAGGTTGGTGAATTAAGAATATTATATGCTACTTTCTCAACTGACTAAAATAGTAAAAATATCAATGAGCACACTAATGCACAAACAACAGTTTACCGCTCGCTCTTATTGTTTTAGCCTCCGTCTAACTTCCCTGAAGTCTAGATCCTAGTTTTTCGCTCCAGTTGAAAAAATCCAGCATATGTTATGGCACAAAATGCATCGTTGACAAACGTGCTGTCCACTTACCTCTGTACCCTCGTACTTATTACTAAGTGGCAATCAGAACGATCTGTGTTCCTTCAACACAGCAAAACAAACAGTTGAAATCTGGGCATCGTTGTCTGTTCTCTGTTGTTGCTTTGGTGCGACATGACGCTGCTTGTCAAATTTTGCCGCATTCCAAAAGAGCTCCTGCAAGGGGAATAACTTTTCTCGACTCTGAGAGCTTGCTCTGTGATGCATTTTACTAATAGTTTTAGCAAAGATTAATGCTAAATATAAAGTCTTGAATTTTGTTTGCCAACTTATGATAACTTAATTATTGCTCATTTCCTAGCTAGTGAGAAATTGCATTGTCAAACTGTTTACATCACTGGGTTTAGTTCTGTCATGTTGGCCATTTCAGTATATCAATGTTTTATGTAACATGCCATAATCTTTTGGGTATTTATTACATATTCTTTTAATTTTTGCTTTACAGTTCTTTTCCATCTACTACTGATGCATAATAAACTGACCCCCCCCCCACCCCCATCCCCCCTCATCTTTGCCATGTGCAACATGCATTGGGATGGCTGTCTACACAGAGTTAACCTGCACCACACAAGTTGACACTAACACCTATTATATCAGAATTCCACCCCAGAATACTATGTTGTTGTTGTTGGTGTTTGTTTTTATCAAAAAGAGTAATTTTCTGAGAGCAGTTCTTAAGTGAGATACCTGATTTTAAAGGAACTAGCCTTTTGAATCCTGTCCACCCCCCACCCCCCAAAAATAAATTGTTCACATGAATTTTGTTAGTCATTATTTTACTGTAGCATTACTTCTTATCTGCCAGCTAATTTCACCCCTAAAATAACATGGTGAGCTAAAAATAGCCTAACCTAATAAATCACCCATTTTTTAGGATGTCATAGGTTGTTAGAAGTTTGCTCCTCAGAAATAAACATCACAGAATAAAAAATTTAAAAATCAGTGACAAAAATGAAAAACATGCTTCTTTTTTCTTCTTCTGTGTCCTGTATGCAAAATTGAGAGTTTCTGTGTTCTGGCCATGACATCCAAGTATGATGATGTCAAAGTAAAAATTAATGGGGAAAGAGGACAAAATTCAGGAAAGCGTGAAAAAAGAAGAAGAGAGTCTATGCTACTGATAATGATAACTTATAAAATTAGTATTAAAGGAACAGCACTTTAAAACACTTTTTTTTTTTTTTTAAAGCAGCAAATTACGTGCTTTTCACCTGTTCCACGTACTCACGGAGTTATTTTCAATTTAGATATGAGTAGTTCCTTTAGGAAGAAAAAAAAGAAAAAGAAAAAAGAAAAAAAGAGAGAAAAAAACAGGCATAATCTTGCTTCTGATATATATATATAAATGAACAATACAGGAACATCCTTGTGAAGTATAAAAACTAGGGGATAATGGGCAAATGAGCTAAAACAGAACTCTGGCTGAAACATAAAATGGCACAGCTTTTGTTTAACCTTTGTCAAACTCTTACGCATTGGAAAGTAAAAGGCATTTGAACCTCAATCTACACAAGGCAAACATGCTTAATTTCATTGCTGGCAGTTTTTGTTTAACCTTTGTCAAACCCCTTTTTTTTACACACGGAAAAGTAAAAAGCATCTGAACCTCAGTCTACACAAGGCAAACATGCTTAATTTCATTGCTAGCAGTTTTTGTTTAACCTTTGTCAAACTCTTATGCATGGGAAAAGTAAAAGGCATTTGAACCTCAATCTAGACAAGACAAACATGCTTAATTTCGTTGCTAGCAGTTTTTGTTTAACCTTTGTCAAACCCTGATGCATGAGTGTTTTTGTTAACGTCCACAGAGGCGAGAAGGCCTATGAGGGATGGGGACGAGTGGGAAAAGGGGCACAGAAGAGTGAAACCTTGAAACAGGTGCCAACCCGGAAGACCAAGGCTGCCATGGACCGCCACCAGAACAACAGGATGTTAAGGAAGTGCCCATCCAGCACTACACAGTGACCACCACACCACGAAGCTGCTGTCCCAACTACTATGCAGAACAGTCACAAAGACAATGTCCGTAGCTCCACCGCTGGGAAACAACTAAAGCAAAAGAGGTCCAACTCTCTCTCTAGCCCATCACCACCTCCCTGCTCTTGATCTCTTCTGGGTTAGCATCTTCGTGAGAGTCCAGCTCACCTCCTTCCTCTTGATCTCGCCTTATGCATGGGAAACAAGGGCATATGAACCTCAATCTGCATGAGACAAACATGCTTAATTCCATTGCTAGCAGTGTTAATATAAAACTGACTGCAGCAGCTTGCAGGCTATTGCATTGTCAGTTTGCAGAAATACCACTGCCCATAATTCATTGCAGGTTGCCCAAAACTCAGCATATAAGCATAAAACACCCACATATGCATGCATGCACACACACACACACCCACACTGACACACCCACAAACAAACCCAATGGACCAGAAGGAGATCATATATCACAAGTCAAGGTTTTATTTCATCAGATCACTATCATCCTTTGTGACTGATCAAGCAAGGGCAAATGTCAAAACAATGTGAATCAATAAGAATTGCCATTTAAAAATGATCCAGGATGAAAAAACCCACAAAAACCAAACCACCAAAAAACAATTGTTGTCTTTCTTCAATGTTCTTGAAAACAATTTCCTGATTTGCTCTAGAATTTAAAAAAGAAAACAGAAAACCATAATGCACAAACACAACACATTTCAGCCTAAAATGTTCATTTGATACCCTATGCCTCCCTCAGATTTTCTTTCTATTTGTTGACAAAATGAGTCAAATAAACAAGAAAGACCTGTACCGTCTGGCCAAGCTCACACAGTTACCCTATACAGCCTCCATCAGCAGATGCATAGCGTCTTCATCAGTTGATGATGCTGAGTTGGTCAACTGATTTTACATTGCCCAGTCAACCATGAAGGTAATATTGGGGCATCACAAGTCTTATTCACTGTTCATGACATGTATGTCATTTTATGCTGGAACAGGTCTGTGAAACGAGGAAGTCAAATGAACCAGGAAGGTAGGAACTAGCAAGGCATGATCCCAGGCAGTAGAGGAAGCATGCAAAGCTGTATTCTGACCAACTCTTGGCTTAAAGGTCAAAACCTTTGATAGCCCCAGGTTCTCAGCAGAGGGGACCTTCATTTTTGCTGCATACGCAGTGTGGTTACCCCATCAGCAGTTTACCTTGCCATTAAGCTGATTTTCTTTTGTTCATAGAGCCTGCATCTCTTCAAGGCGGCAGCTGTCTGATCTCATCATCAGAAGGACACAGAGCTCCCTCCTCGCAAGTCAAGTCAATCCAGCAGCATTCTGATCACGTAACTGGGTGATTACACAACGGGAAAGCCACAACACTTTTTTCTAGTTGTGCGTCATCCTCCAACCTGATGAAGTTGGCTACTGAACAGAAGACGAACACACACACAAAAAAAGGTACGAAGAAGAAAAAAAGCATCAGCATTGACAATAGCAGTGCCAGTATTCAGCTTGCTTCTGGTCTGAGAATGTGACAACACAATACAATCAGCATACATACACAAACATAAACAGCAGAAAAGGTGGATGCAAACAGTGTAGCGCACTGGAACTCCCTCAAGAAAACCTTTAGGAACAACAAATTTGCTTCTTCCTACCTGAAATTCATTTAAAGTCTGCCCTGATACAACCATCATGGTTGACTGGGTGTTGAAAACCATTTATCTATCAATCATTTCAAAAGGCGAGTCACTTGCAAGGACATCACCTTGTCATTCATTGGCAGAACTTCATCTTTAAGAGTTTGTCTCATGTGGGATTTCATGGTGCATGTATGCAGCATGGGCAGCTTTAAGGTGAATAAAAATGACAGGACAGGGAGTGACAGGTTCATGAGAACTGTCAGCATGGGGGGTGGCGGGAGGGAACGGGGGGTTGTTCTGTTCATTCTGTGTTCACATTTTGAAGATGGGGAATGGATGGGAGTGAGCTTTGGGGGCATGCAAGAATGTGTTATCGCTGTTTTCTCCATGACTATAACCTGTGCTGCTATGTACATACAGCAGCATGGGTTTTTGCCATTCGCATGCACAACTAAGTATTGTAACTGGCAACTTCTCTTTCCTCTTATATATACAGTACAAACATACAAGGTAATTCAACGTAAAATCTGCCATCACTGATATACAAAGAAATATCTGCACCAAGCCAAAGTGTAGGCATACCTTTGGCACCAAGCATGACGAATAGGACATTTTGCGTACAATTTGCAGAAAGCAAACTGAGTATGACACACTAATCTTATAGACTTAGCCCCTCTACCCGCTGAAGAAAGCAAAATGGAAGTCGTTTCTTCAAGCTGGCAAACTACACACATATTGCTTTGTTTTCACAATGTCACACGCTTCAGTCAGGTTGCAAACATGGTATGCAAGCAAATCAAAATAAATGACAACAAAAATCTGTTCTCATGTACAAATAAAACCAGGTTAGCAAGGTCCAGTTGTCACAAAGTAAAAGTATGCACAAAACATGCATTAGTCTTTTTAAGATACATCAGAAGATCACGCTTTCCACTCCAGCAACATTTGGACACACATACACACACACACAGCTTCTTTCTTTTCTTTTTTTCCACTCATAATTTTACATAAACATTCTCACAGTGTGGTTTAGGGGTTGTTGTGTTCTTTTTAATGCAGTCACATTACAGTCACATATTGGTGACAGAATCTAACTTGAAACGATGGAGGTCACCCAGCACATTTTTAGTTGCACCTTTTGTGAAGGGGGGGGGGGGGGGGGGGGGGGCAAAAGAGAGCCAGAGAAATGAGAGCTGTTGGTCCCCTAGCCCTCTGCTTTCCATCAACAGACTAACAGCTCTATCCAGATTCCTTAACTCTTTTCCGCTCCACCCCCAACAACCCCCTACCCCACAACAGAAAATACAACCTCAAAGTTTTTTTCTTCTTTTCTTTCTCTTTGTACCATCTTTTATTTCAGTCACTTTGTTTTCCAGGTCCTGCAGTGGGTACTTCATCATCATTTTTCAACAGCATGGTGGGAAGATTGTCATTCCTTGTCACATCAGTTGCATATGAACTGTACACATCTGGAAACATTCCCCCAAAAGTTTGGTTTTAGTGTTCCTGTCCAGCTGTGAAATGGATGAGAAAAAAGACATAAAAAAATGTTTTGCTTTAAAAAGCCATATTCATTGCTGCATCAAGTGTGGAAAAAAAATATTCATCAAGCATCTGCATGCTCTAATCCACTGAATGTTAAACACAGCAGCCAATGGTGGGGTGGCATATTCTGCAGTCAGCCAGAAAGTGGGATTCACAAGTTATTTTAACCTAGAAAAGAACTGCTGTACTTGTGCCAGCTCACTAGTTTTTCAGCACATCTCTGAGATACTGTGGACTGAACAACACTGGCCGACTCTGAGCACTAACCTTGCTGACTAAAGTTCACCTGAACTTTGCCTTGAATTTAAAGTTTTGTGAGGCTCCGCCTATGATGCACACAAACCTGGAACCACAAGCTTGTATCTGGTAAGGCCCACAGGCACTTGAAATTGATGGGATATTATCTGTTGTCACCAGTATTTTCTCCTTTTCATGCTACTTTTTGTTTTATGTAAATTTCAGTCGTCAGGTTTGCTGATAAATTTCATTTAGAATACTGCTGGAAGCTGTCTTTAAAAACAACCCTCCCCCACCACCACCCTGAAAAATATATACCCCACCTATGCATGTTACAAAAGCATGTACTGTGGTTGGGCAAAGAATTAGTGATCGGAATTGCTGCATGACTAATTCACACTAAATGCTTGCTTCTGTAAAGTGCACAGAAGCCAACTTTCTCAAGGCTTCTTAAAAAGTTACACCACCATCACCTCATAAGTAACAACAAAACCTGCGGACATGCAACTTGTAAGATGCTTAAGATCAGTTTCTTGGGGCTTGGTTAAAATGAAACGAAATCGCCAGGGGTCACTTGGGACATGAAATAATGCTAACATTTCCCAGGCTTTGTACAAAACAAAAACAAAATGCTAAAACTTGTTCAGGAATAGAAGAAAACACTCACTCTGACATTTTTGCAAGCCTCGAAGAAATTAATTTTGAACAGGCCTGAACTTTCAGAGACGATCGACTCAGAACTACAAAGTAACGAAACAAAAACAAAGCAATAAACGAAAAACAATAAAACAAAAAACTCATCACGTTTTGTTACGATTTCAGAGAAAATGTTTCCAAGTCTTGCAGAAATTGATGCTGACATTTTCCAGGTCTTGTGGCGGTGGAATGCACTCTCAGTTTCAGGATGGGACTAGCACAGGCCAAAATGGGTTCGACTCAGAAGGTCCAGTTGTACTGTATGCTGGCTGGCGAAATTGGTAAACACGGATCACAGACGGCGTTATTCCAGCTTGAGAAGCTCCACATCAAATATCAGTGTGGCATTGGGTGGAATAGTGTGGAGGTCAAGGAAACTGGCCAAACATATCATTGAATACTCACACACACACACACACAATAATAATACACACATGAATAAATACTGTCAAATGTGCTTTATGAAGTAATGATGTAAATGAACAATCAAAGGTGTTTTTTGAAGGAATGATGTAAATGAACAATCTGTACACTGCTGTAATATTCCACCTGCGAACAGGCAGAGGAAGCAGACACAACAGCAGTATAAGCCATCCTTATTCCCACAGTTTCTGGAATTTTGTGAGGGGTCGACATCACAAAAGCTGAGCTGTTAACCAGTGAGCCATAATTTGAACCACACTTGTTTGTAGCACCCATACTCCCCCCCCCCCCCCGCCCCCCCCCCAGATAGGACTGAATAAAATATATTCCTTCTGGAACATTTAGTGACTTTTACTCATACCTGAAAGTATATATATGTAAATAACAAATAACACATTACCCTCAACTAATAACCAATCACAATCTGAAACAGAATGAGGCCCTGAGCATCCATGCAGTCAACACACAAGGGAGTTAATTCGCACCAATTACTACACAGATGTTAATTACCACAGTAATCTTTGAGAACATACCTCTGGTGGAGTTTATGTCCCTTGTATTTACTCACATGCCAGGTGAGAGTTACTGTAGGTAACTCACATCTTTGTTGCTGTTGTGTTTGTGTGACCTTTCGAACTGTAATTAACTCCCTTGTAGGTTAATAACAATCATACAAGACATAATTATTATGAAATCTAAATACCACATCTAGGAAGGAAGAGAGGGGAGAAAGAGAAGGGAGGAGGTGTGTTGTAAATGCACATTAGCAAGCAACAAGAGAAATACTCCACTACCACTGCCACCTTTCATCTTAAATTTTGGAAGATTGTGAATTTAACATCAAAAATGCAAGGGCAGGTGGTCAAAAAGGATATACTCCAGGGTATCCTCTGGTTCCATAGGCAAAGTCAGGTGTGCATGTCAGCTGGGCCCTCTCACCTGTGCTCATCTGGAATCAGCAAGCAAACATTTCACATGACTGACACAGAGCAGAAAACACGTCGAATAAAAAATCAACACATGGCGCATAAAAACAACAACCTTTGACACAAAAGCTTGTCTGTTCACAGTGCCAGATACACACAGTGCATACATGTAGGTTCTCACAAGCGGAAACTACCAAAGGCATTCATGCCAGTAAAGTATACAACCTCCCCCTTCCCCCCACCCCACCTGAAAGTACAACTGTACATAGTAATAAGGTGTTAAGATTATACAATATACTTTAAACAAAATAACAGTATTTACGGAATTGCTCACAACTCCCCTGTGTAAGTGCGCACCACACTATTTTGTCAGTACCATCATCACAGCGACTACCCAGCCTAGGTGAAAACCATGGGCTTCAGAGAAGCCCTAAAGTCTTTCTTCTTGATGCTCCTGGGAAAGGCATTCCAAAAAGCAGAGCACATGAACAAAGAAAGCATAAAAATTAAAAACAGATTCCTTTTTGTTTTTATTTTTAAAGACCCAAACCAAATTTGTACTCCTCATTCTTATGCACATGACAGCCTCTTTACTTACAACCTGTCAAAGATGCTAAATAGTGTCAGAGACAGAATACAGTATTTAGTATTATCACATCATCAGATCATGGCATAGCAAGATCATACATAGTGATCTACAAGAACGCAAGCCAGCACTTCAGATAAATGAATTTGGTGATCTTGAATAAATTAAGAATTCCAACATGTCATTAGCTTAATGATGCATACTGGAATTCATAATTTATTCAAGATTTTATCTGTGCACAACCTTTGGTCCTATGTTTTCCAATAATAAAAATAAAAATAAATGTTTTATTGTATTGTTTTTGATATTTTGTGATTGTTTCAAGGATAGGATGCCTGGCAGGCATTCATGCCTAAACCTTTATCCCTGTGTAATAAAGTTCAGTCAGTCAGTAAGTAACATGGTGTTTTACAGTCAACCAGTACGGTTATATCAGGGCAATCAGTGAGTCCGACTCCGTCAGAATCACATGGCTAATTTATTATATCAACGGGTATGGAGCCACCAGGTAACTTCACTGGTGCCAGTCAGCTGAGCTTAGGAATGAGGGTCTGGGGATAAGGGAATGCCTAAATAATTGTAATGTTTGAAAAAGACAGCTTCTACAGTTCTAGTTCTACAATATTATTCTCATATCACTGAGTTTTACCTTTGAAATTCCTTCCTCCCAGCCTGAAACCAAAAGCAGCATATAAACACAACATTAAATACAAATATTTTACAGAATATATATATACATATAAATATAGCATAATAACAATTTTAACATATTATTTTCTATTTACTATTACTCTAACCTTGTGACAACTTTGCTACACCATAATAATGGATCCCATTTGATGGAGAAATGTTCAGATCAAAAACAGACCTAGATTACAAATTCTTGTTAGCTAATATAGCTATCCAGAATATATATATCATGTCCCTGAGCCCCAAAGCTCCTTGGCTGATGCATGACATAGGTCCCTGGATAGGTACATTTTAAATGTCATTAATATTGATATTATACATACCCCAAAACAGGTATAATCTTACAGAATTGACCTGTGTTATATGTAAAGGTCAGTCCTGTATTTTGGTATGTAAACTAAAAATGCAATCAATACAGATCTGTCAGTGCTGTAAGATGAGCTCGGTCAAATGAACACTGCTCAACCTTTTTGATGAGTTTTATTCTCATTCCAAAACAATTTATCACCCATGGCCAAATCAACAGTGATCTTAGATTAGAGTATTCTCACAACGCTAAAAATCACAGTGCAAATGAAATGTTACTTGAAAGTATCATTATGCTGATCCAGAAATTTGGTTGTTCACCTCTGATAACTTCTCCTGAGCCGAGTTTAAACCTGAAGGGGTTGTTTCTGTCTCTGGATGAGTCAAACTTGAGTCCTGTAGATGCAATCATGCCTGGCAAACAAACAAACAAGGGATGCAAATTCTCAACCGATGCATGTTCCAAATACAAAATTCTACTACAAGTCTATAAATCTTTTTTTTTTTTAAACTCTTGTGATCTTGAAAACAAGATGTGGTTGCCCAAATCACCATGAATACATGCATGTACGAAGCTCAATAAAAAGTTATTATCATGCAGTCTTACACTGTCAAATTGTGCACATGTACACACATACACAACACACTCACAAAATAATCGGGAGAAAATGCTGAAAGGGACAGACATGCATTGACAGACAGAAAAAGTGTCTTACTCTTAGTCTAATGAAAACAGTGCACAATCATTTAACCTACAGTTCAGTTCACCAAAGATTGTCTCTGTCACCATGCATGCTGTGTTTAGTCTGTGTATTTGAGTTTTTGTGAACCATACACCCTTCACAGGCATCGCCCTGTGTTACTAATACTTAGGACAGCATATTATATCTATCTCACCCAGTTCTTATGTTATGTCTAACAGAAAAGCAAGTGTGCTGCACACACACACACACACACACACACACACACACACACACACACACACACACACACACACACACACACACACACACTAAAAGACAGGGCTATTTATTAGTCAGACAATCCTGTGACAGATGTCATAACATGACAGCAACTGCAACAAATATCAAAAAAATAGTAAATGCAGGGACAGACAGGGCACAGTTGAAAGTTTGCTAGTTTTTTGTTTGTTTGTTTTTCTTTTTGTCAAAGGGCCATCTCATCAAAACTGAGACAAACAGCACTTTTGCAGGTTTCCAATGGGACCCCTTGTGACTGACCACCCATATGTGATCTGAAAAGAGAAGTTGTATAGAAAGACCACACACACAAAAAACGAAAGGTAATGTCTTCTGCTGTGCTCTTTGTTCAGTTAACTTAATCAGCAGAAATGGATGGGGCACAGAGACACAGAGAGGAAGACAGAGACAGAGGGGGCATAAAAATAATAATAATATAAAGGATATTTCTGGCATTCTGGCACCCCACCTCAGATGAGCTCAATGCACTTAAAGAGAGCACTCACTGTCTCAGTATTATTAACGGGCAAGGGGACAGCATGCTAAGCATGTAAGTGTTTTAGACTTACGCCACTACACTATCATTAGTGTCAATCATATTATATATAAAAACTCTAAGGTCATCCAACAGAAAATCCACCCACTGCAAAAATAACTAGGAGGAATACCTGGGGGTGGGTGGGGTGGAATTTGTATGTGTGTGTGTGTGGGGGGGGGGGGGGGGGGGTAATACATTTTAAAACAGGAAAAAAAGTAAGAGCTGTTGTTGTAATGCAGGTGAGGGTAACAGATCTATAGACCTATACACCCTCTAAAAAACTTGCCTTTCCTCCTTCCTCCAGGATCACTTTTTCTAAGCATTATCTGTTTTTTTTCTCTCCCCCCTCCACCCACCCCCTTTCCCCTCTCTTTTCTAGTCTGAAGGCACAGTGTTTGGTCACTTTTTTCTCTTTATTGTCTCAATTTTTCATCGAGTTCTGAAAACTATAAATATATAATGTGTACATCATCTAACCATTCACAGTCACATGACTTTTGAGTTGAGACCTTATGGTTTGAGTTCATAATTTTGTATGCTCAGTGACCATTATACTGAAGGAACTTTTAACCAATGACAAGTACCTAACAGAAGTACATCTTATGACTTGTATAGTAATAACAACAACAAATAATTATAATGTCTTACCAGTATAATGCACCACCACCATCTGTCCTTTCTTCGGGAAGGTTGCACCTGCAAAATTTACAAGATCCTGTCACTGTGTCAGAGAAGAGCCACCCCGTTTGTATTCAGCCACTGCCCTTGCAGCAGTCTTTTCAGTGTCAGCACAAAAATGAGGAAAACATATATATATACATGGTGTGCTAAGCTTTGTTAGCAAATGAGGAATAGTATTAGTAGTTCAAGCTTGTGGTTGGTTGGCTAGCCACTCTAGCACCTTGGACTAAAAACCCAGTGACCAAGTTTTGACTCTTGGGCATGAAAGAAAGGCTGAAATGACAAGGTCAAGGACCATTTTTTAGGGTTCTTCTGAGTCAACACTTGTGCAGATTTGTCAGTGCTCATGTTGCCTTCAACTGCACAGTGTGCACTAAGAACAGTAAGATCACAGCGCAAATTAAAGACCCCATTCCACCTTTCTGTAAGGGAAGGCTGGTGAGAAGCTGATGGTCCTGATACACACAGATAAGGCATAATTCATATAATCAGAATGATGATCATGGCAACTCCTAATGTATTTGTAAAGTTTATAAAATAAGGAAGAAACTGACTAGTTTTAATCTTCAATTCAATCCTCCAATACCTTCAAAATTGCATACAAACAATGCCATAACAAGTGACTTCTATAATTCAAATTCTGTGTTCTTACTTGCCTACTTACTGCTTTGATCTAAAACTAGTAACTAAAACTAGTAAAAACAAGCAAAACACCTATACTGTTGTAGCACTTCCTAAGGCATCCAACAGAGGTTTGTGGCTGACCCTGATACAGTGATAGGCTAATACATTGGACTGAAAATCCAATGCCCAACAGCTAGGGTTTAATTTCAGGATGCAACAGAATGGAGGAATGTTTTTTAGTTCCTCTAAGTTAACACCTGTGGAGGCTGATCAGTGACTGTCTTGCCTTTGTGTACACAGCATACACCATATTACTTAAGTGAAACATCACTGGTCTGATTGGATATAATTTTAAAAGATTCCATTTTCCTTTCGATAACATTTTGAAAAGAAAGCCAAACTGTCTGTTGCATTGCAATACACAGATAATGCATTATAACATTAACAGCAATAGCACAGTTTGCAAAAAATATTACTGGGGGGTGGAGATTCACAAATACCTGCATATGTGTGCGTATGCGCGTGATCCTATGAGTGTATGTTACTAACTTACTGTGTGCACACACAATCATGTGTGTGTTTGTGTGTCACTGTGTGTGTTTCATTATAAATGCTTTTTATGGTTATGTGTGTTAATAACCTAATGTGTTTTGTTTGTTTGTACTAATAGAAGATGGCCAGACATGTAAAAAACCTGATTCAGTTTTACTATCAGGCAGTTTTCTTTGGATGCCAAAATAATTCAGACGTTGAACTTGAAGGCAGTCTCTAAGCCAAGAACAAACTGTCGCAACTGCAGATCGTCACTATGCCCATGTCAGGACTTAGGATCTGTATCACTGTCAGTATCACAGTATCAGCCTCGTCCCGTCTCCTCTGTCAAGCTGAAATTCTTGAGCTGATTCTTACTTTTGAGTACTTTAAAACAGGCCCGACTCTCGTCAAATAAATGACATACACTCATATTTTCCATGTAAGTCTACGAAACCAAGAATCCAGAACCACAGCTCGCAGGTTAATGCAGACCACGGGCAGGGACAGTGACCTACAGACAACCAAAACACTCGGACCAAAACAATCAATGAGTTTCAACAGAAGTAATCCGAGCTCGTGTTAAACAAACGCGGCTTTCCAGTAGTTGCAAAAACAACATACCATCTCCAGGTGAAATGGTTTCCTTCTTCACCCCCATTTCGTCCAGCTGAAGAGGCCGAGACAGCCCGAAATCGCCACTTTCCCCTCTCCTGTCTGTCTCTCCCCTCGTCTCCGGACCCCTCTCCGGATGGTCTCGGAAATTCTCGGAGATGAGACATATAGAGTAACTTCCCTTGCTCAACAAAATTTTTTGTCCTACGAACTGTGTATTGTTATGTACAGTGTTACACTGTTAGTGTCAGTGGGGGGGAAAGGTGTTCAAAACGGTGACAGGTTTTAATCTTCAAGTGCCTGTTTTCAGCAATCGTGGCTTGATTTATTAATCCAACGTCTGAAACGGTGTCACTTCCTTGATTTTCTTGCCTTGTTATGTCTTACGCATGGCTGTTTGGCGGGAGTAATCTTGACTCGATTCTTGACCAGTTTTATTATTGTTTATGGCTATTCAGTATTTGTATGCCTATGTATCAGCTATCAAAGTATTATTGTATGTTTGTAACAGTTTCCTCCTTTATTCTAGTGTGTTGCAGCCAGCTTCCTAGATAGTTATGTGCATGGGGGGGGGGGGGGGGGGGGTGCAGAATACCTGCGCGTGTGTGTGCGTATGCACGCAATCTTATCAGACATTTATGAGTTTGTGTATGTCACTGTGCGCGCGCGCGATCATGTGCGTGTGTGTGTGTATGCGCGCGATCTTATAAGACATTTATGAGTGTGTGTGTATGTCACTGAGCGCCTGATTATGTGTGTGTTTGGGTGTCACTGTGTGTTTCATTATGCTTTGACCCTTTGTAAATTGTATGATGTTTGTTGTTGTTCTTCTTCCAATAATATCCAGGATCAGTGCCTGATCATTACTGATATTTATGGTGTGTGAGAAAAAGGGGATGTAGCAGGAAATACAATACCTAACCCTAACAACAGTAACACTATAAAAAAATAATAATAAATCAATAAAAATAGGTCTGTCAGTTGCCTTGTACAGTAGTAGTAGAGTGTCACTGTATGTGGAGTTGCTGGCAGGCAAAATGCTTTTTTGGGCCCCAATTTCTGAGGACCTATAGCACAGCCTTGAGCACACCCTAATGTGCCCAGGCCCACAAAGCGCCACATGCTACAAAAAAACAACACACACACACAAAAACCACAAGCTGTTAATGTGTTTTGCTTACGCTAATAATTAATATTACTGTTAATTTGTTATACTTTATGGTAGGTATTTTTTCCATTGCACGTTTTTCTTTTTACTTAGTTGTAAAGTGCTTTGAATCTGTAAGTGCTCTATAACTTCTCCATTATTATTATTATATGGTAAAACTAAGGAAAGTTAAAAGTTTGTGTTAAGTAAATTAACACAATAAATTAATAATAGATTGTGTTGTTCAGCACATTGAATCTAGTCCATTACTACTACAGTTTACTGTTTACTGACAATAGTGAGATACTGACGGAAGACACTAACCATAATAATAATAATACTTAATACAATAACAGGGAACCTATAGAGCACTTTCAGAATCTCAAATCAATTTACAACTTAAAGAGAGAGAAGAAAGAAAAAAGAGAGAGGAAAAAAAGAGAGAGAGAAAAAATGCACAAATACCCATAATTAACTTCATTTGAGTCTTGTTTTTATTTCCAGGGTGCAGATTCAATATTCAATATTGCCATGGATTTTGACACCCTTGATGCAACTCAAGCCATTTATCATGATGACTTTGATGATGAAACAGATGAAGATTTGACAGACTCACAGAGAAAGCCAGTAAGTCACTTTTAACTTTGGTACAGATTTTACAACTGCCTAACCTGTTTGTCCTACACTGGTTGACCTTTTGCATTTAATCATAAAAAGGAAAAAGACTGCAATTGTAAATGAATTTTTTAAAAACACTAAACTTTTTGATTTAATCACAATATCTATTTTATAGAATAGATGGTTAAGATGATATATGAGCCTGTGACAAAAGGTCGTGATCTAAAGTGGGACACACTGCCTCAAAATCAAACTCCCAGTAAGCTATTTTCAGTCTTACCATTAGAAAGTGGTATGTTTCAAGTAACTATTTCAATCATCAAAAAATGGTTTTGATCCAAGTGTGTGCTGTATGGCATCAAAACGGGGGTCAGGTCAGGTGTGGACGTTTGTAACAATGGACACAGTGAATGTCATAATAATACAGAGAAAAACCATTTGTATGCAATTTTAATGCTTCTGGTGCATTTAAGTAGCTGCTAGTAATAAAATCAGAGCAGGCAGGACAAACAAATTCTGCTTTAAATGTAAAGTATTATGTAATCACTGTGTCCAAATTTTGCGCTCAAGAATCTAGTTCTACAAATAATCATTTCAAACACATAACAACTTCAGTAAAGTTTTCAAACAAGGAACACTTTATTTCATAGTATACACTGTAATGATAAATGCAAAAAAAATGCAAGGCAGGAGGCATATTCACACATTCCAGCTTGTTTAAGTGGACGAACGTAACACTATGGCAGTGGAAACAGTCTATGAAAACCAAGATACTATTTCACCCAGACTGAACAAACAGCACACAACTGTAGTGAATCTAGGCACAGTAACAGTATGATATGACAGGTTAAACTTAAAGGAGCGACTTTCTGAACATGCAGATCACATTAAAACTTTAGGACAATTTATAAGACCCCCCCCCCCCCCCAAAAAAAAAAAAAGAGAAAAAAGAAGACATCCTTTCAAACTAAACCTGTCAATCACTGTCAGTGAAAAACTGCTGCCTCACTTTGCACTCAGTGTCAGGGAAACTTTTTTTCTGTTTGCAATCAAGAAATCCCAATAAGATAAGTCCGGTGGTGAGAGCCTGAAGAACATGCTTCCTTTTTGTGTGTGAAGAACTGGATCCATACATGATTTTCTGCTTGGCACACTTCCAGAACCTGCCACAGTTATCAAAAGTAACATAATTTAATACAGACTTGAATACCAGGGACAGACAGACGTCATCTAATGTATGCTTACTAAAACTAAAAGAAAAACAACACATTAAAAATGTGATCAGGTCACAAAGTATGGCATCTTTAAGTCAGATACCTGTATTAATTTTTTCAGTATGTAAAAAAGGAAAACAGAAAAATGATACATGTACTTTGGACTGTAACAATCCTAAAGTGCCCTTACATACCAAAGGTCTTTATTTATACAAGAGCAGTGACAATTTTTATAATAAATTGTAAGACAATCTTCACCCCCCACCCCCCCCCCCACCACCGGCCCCCAAAGTCGGCCTTCATGCACAGTTAATCAATAAAAATAAAAATAAATTTACAGTGGCAAGTCAACTATTACATGTAACGCGGAAAGGAAACAAAATTAAGACTGCAAAACAAAGGAAAGGGGGACGGGGGGTAGCACTGTGCCCATGTCACGTTCACCTGCTACAAAGTTTACAGAGTACTTGTTTAATATGCACAAGCCTCCAGTCAGACGTAAAAGTTTGTAAACAACCACTTGAAGGGTAAGTAAGCTGTGAGCCATTTCAACTTTTAAATCCACCGCTTACCTAAATCAGCAATAATTACAGACATAGACGGACTGCAGACTAACGTAAGAAAAGACATCTGGACACACGTAACACAGACACAGTCACAAACTGTGTCCAAAATCTGAAATTGCCCCCTTCCCGCCATAATACGATGAAGTAAACAAAGCACACTACCAGTGCCATTTATATCACTTACTAGGGGCTAAGAAAGCATTTGTTTGGGAAAATATATGATGAGGACAGAAATTCGACACTTATGTGGGTCGTTCGTAACATTTAGGACATACGTAACAAAACAAAATAACCGGACACAGTCAGAATACTCACCGCCACCCCTTCGACGAAACCATTGTCAGCGACAAGCGGCCATGTGATGTCAACAGGAAGGCCAGTGGTAGTTTTAGAAGCGGTCAGCAGTAATTAAATGTTTGCGATGCCGATAAAATTTGCAAAAGGTCGTTCGTAACAAATGGACAAAGTTTCAGATTTTTTACGTCTGGGTAAAAAAAATGAAACACGGAAATGCCCCCAGTAAAAACATCGACTGCTTTCGGTGCGCGATTGATATGCAAATAAGAGAAGAGAAGGTCCGCAGTGAATGCAATGGCGGACGGTAGCAGACGATCTTTAAACTTACGGGAAATTTGGACACAGTCCGTTACGAACGGCCAGTGTATTTTCAGTTTCGTTTTTTTGGTTATGAAACGTCACGCATGGCTTACAATTCGACTGGATACTAAATTTAGATTATTCAGTAGTCAAATGGTGTACAAGTTGTGAAGAATAGTTCAGCTGGTTAGTTGCGGTTTTGAGCTGAAGTCAAACAACCCACGTTGTCCCACTTTCCGGAAGCCGCTTTTCGTCGATTTTCGTCAAGTATTTTTGTTTTTAATCCTCTTCTTGGTGACCAAAGCTGCCAATTTTTACTTTAACTACTCATCAATGCATACTGAATAAAAGCAACCACAGTTTCATGTAACTCTAGTAAGACGAAAATAAATAGGAGCATACAAACATACCCGGGTTAAGCGGGAGCACCTTTTGTCACAGGCTCATATAAGTGTGTTACCATCCTTCTCAATTAATGTTTTTATTTTTTATTTCAGGTTGGTCATCTAAGAGTGATAGAGCAAAAAGGTCTGGAAAACAAAGAGTATCCTGTATATGAAGGTGAGGGTTGAGGAATAACCTATAATTATTTTTTAAGATCAAAGTCTTTTTTTTTTTTAACTTACAGAAGAGAATATGACTAATTACTATCTTAATTGCCTTTAAATTAGTTTAATTTTAAAGCCCCACACCTTTGATCCATGAGGCACTTAGTGATTTATATTAACATGAACATGAATGTTGCTTGAACTTATAGTATAAGATTGAGTGCTTGATATTTGCTTGTGCTTATACTATAGCTAAGACTGAGTGAATTTGTGACAGTGCTTGATATTTGCTTCTGCTTATACCATAAGTAACTAAGATTGAGTGAAGTTGTGACAGTGCGTGATATTTGCTTGCGCTTATATATAAGTTATAGCTGATACAAAGGTTGAGTGAATTTGTGAGAATGCTTGACATCCACCTTCAAAGGCTCCAGTGGATGTACTGTCCTGGACATGCTGGAGTCAAGAGAAATGATGAGGCAGATATTGAGATAGACTGGGAGGCAATGTAACCATCACAATGACACAATGGCTGCTGCTGCTTGGATCTCAGGAGATGTCAAGTGCTGTGGCCTGGTTATCACACCACATCTAATCACCTGTATTGTGGAGAAAAGAGGCGTAGTAGAAGGAATCACACATGACACAATAATGTTCCTTGAAAGGGCAAGGTTTAGAAATAGTCATTTGACTGAAGGGAATAAAAGAGGCATAGTGAAAGGAAGCACGCATTACACAACAATCTTCCTTGAAAGGACAAGATTTAGAAAGGGTCATCTTACTGAATGTCTGAAGTGAATAAAAGAGGTGTACTGTAGTAAAAGGAAGCACAAATTACGCAACAGTCTTCCTTGAAAGGACAAGATTTAGAGCGGGTCATCTTACTGAATGTCTGAAGTGAATAAGAGAGGCATAATGGAAGGAAGCACACATTACGCAACAATCTTCCGTAAAAGGACAAGATTTAGAAAGGGTCATCTGATTGAATGTCTGAAGTGAATAAAAGAGGCATAGTGGAAGGAAGCACATGTTACATAATGATCTTCCTTTAAAGGACTAAATTTAAAAGGGGTCATTTGGCTAAAGTGAATAAAAGAGGCATAGTGGGAGCAAGCGCACATGACACCATAATCTTCCTTGAAAGGACTAGATAAAATTTGGAAAGGGTCACCTGATTAACGTGAGAATGTTTCAAGTTTTCAGGATGCTGTGGTCTTTGTTTTACTGGGTGCAAAACAAAACAAACAAATGAGGGGCTGGTGGAGGACATTATGTGATGGAGTCTTACACTTTTCCGTAACAACAGAGTTTAAGAGCATCATCTGTCTTATTCGTCATCAGCATGCCAACTGTGTGGTTTGTTTTACTGCTTGCAGGTGACAACGTGATAGGAAGGCATGAATCTTGCCAGATCTGCATTCCCTCGAAGGTAAACAGAAAATGATGACCAGCTTATCTTGCTCACTGTTCTTACTATCTTAGACTTAGAGCATTAGACTATCTTGAGATTGTTCTTGATCAGCTGGTTCTTCTTCTTCGTCCATTAACATCCATCAGCCACAACGCTGGCCTTTACTGTTGTTTTGGGATACTGTGCAGTGTTGATAGGCGATAATGATACAGGCAGGAAAAAAAGAGAGAAAAAGAAAAGAAGGGGTGGAATTTATTGGGCAGGGGATGACACCTTCGACTTGAAGGTGCCAAGGGTAGGGGACAGAACTGCATCCAGGGGGAGTTCGTTTGGTTTTAAATAATCTTGTCAGAATACAAACGGCTGAGTTTCTTTGTTTACTCTTTAAAAGTTGAATGTAGTTTTTGTTCCTTGGAAGTGGATTGTTCTGAAAATGTAGCTGGCTAAATCCTTGGTTTTTGTATGTTCTCAGTCCTTGTCAAAAGAGCATGCTTGCATCACAGTGAAGAGCCACAGTCATCTCATCTACGACAAAGGCAGTCGCAACAAAACTAAACGAGGAAAGGTTTGTTTGATAAATATCAGATGCACATATAACTGTATAAAGTATAGAAATAATGTATTTTCTCTCTTTCTTATTAGACATTAATACGTGTTTATGCCGTATTTTTTAGGAGTGGGGTGGGGAATTCTGTCCTTGTTTTATGTTTGTTTTGTGGACATGTTGGTTGAATTTTTGTTGTGTTTTGTTGCTTTGTTGTTGTTGTGCTGTTGTTGTTGTTTTTTGGGGTGTGGGGGGTGTGACTAGTATTTCTTTAGGATGGATGGTTTACTGCTGCAACAGCACAGGGCCATTCACTTGGTGTCATTAAAGTGTACTATTTTCATGGGGGGGAGGGGGGCTGTGCCACTTTGCCTTGAACTCTCAACTTTTGGGTGACCTCACACAGTCGACTGAACAGTGAAAATGTGGTTTTACATGAAATGTTCGATGAGCCACAAATTTATTTGTATGCAGCTCACTAGCTGTGAAGGGGGAAAAAATTGCGAAGGGGCAGCAGCCTTTGAAGTTTTGTCAGGGATGCTTCTGTAATCTTGTTATTATTTGGAGTTCACCATGGGAAACTTTTTTTCTGTGTTCCAGTTTATGTTGGGGAACAAATTTTGGACTGATTTTCAAAGAATTATTTTCCTCACGATTCTATTTCTGTACTAAAATTACTATTCTGTTTCAGCTGTTCCTGTCACCAGATGTGCGCTATGAGCTGAAACACAAGGATGAGCTGGTGTTTGCTGACGTCTGCTGTACCTACACCATCGCCGAGGAGGTATGAGACATTGGACAGAATCCCTTGCGCTTCAGGTTTCTGCATGGTAAAGAAACCACAGCAGTGGGAAGATGTTCAGGCAGAATCTGAAGAAATTTCACCACCATTTGCAGTTTGACTTGCAGGAGGCTGGTTGATTCAGCTTCATTGGCCACTGTATTGACTCTTGGCAGTAAAGTTGTATTGCCATGGTTTTCCCCAGGAGGAAGCAGCCATGATTCTCTGAGTGGAACAATGGGCCTGGAGGTGGGGGGGGGGGGGGGGGGGGGTTCTCTGAGTGGAACAATGGGCCTGGAGGTGGGGTGGGGGTATTCTCTGAGTGGAACAATGGGCCTGGAGGTTGGGGGGGGGGGTGTTATTCTCTGAGTGGAACAATGGGCCTGGAGGTGGGGGGGGGGGGAGTATTCTCTGAATGGAACAATGGGCCTGGAGGTTGAAGGGGGGTATTCTCTGAGTGGAACAATGGGCCTGGAGGTTGGGTGGGGGATATTCTATGAGTGGAACAATGGGCCTGGAGGTTGAGGGGGGGGGGGGGAGTATTCTGTGAGTGGAACAGTGGGCCTGGAGGTGGGGGGGGGGGGGGGGACATTCTGATGAGAATAGGTTAAGGTAGTGACTGCTGGATGTCTTGATGTAGAAAAGAAGACTAACCTTGCGATGCTGATAAGGTGGTTTTGGATGTGGAAAAAGGAGTTGATGATGCAATGCTCAAGCTTATGCCAGCAAAGTAGTTTGTTCGTAACACGTGGTGCTGTGGTTCTTCTTCAGACCAAGGAAGGTGTGGACTCTGGTTCGGAGACAGACAACGAACAGATGGAGGTTCCAGAGGAAGCAGCAGCAGCAGCAGAGAGCTTAAAGAACAACAATTCACCCAGCAAACCTGGGGCCGTGCCACTTCAGCAGAACGAGGAGGAGGACTACGCCAGCGACGGCAGCAGCGACATTCTGCAACCTACGCAGGTCAGCAGCAGTAGTATGGCAGTAGCAGCATCAGTTCTGTTTCTGCGATAGATCCAGATGGCGGCGTCAGAGCGTCAGTCCAGTAGAAGCAGCAAAGCTGGCCGTCCTTCACAGGTTGGCATTGGCAAACCCCCTGAGCTTGGTGTGGAGAGGGGATTTTATGGGTCAAGAACTCCTGATGCTTTTTTGCCATGGAATGGGCAGACTTGAGACTGTGCTGGGGGGGTGGGGGGGGGCCTTTACTTTGTTGTACGTTTAATCATCACAGATAACTGATATATATACAGTTTTATCAGCTACTGTTTTATTCAGTTTACACGGAGTCTTTTCTGTATGGTTTCAGCCTTGTGATGGCTCAGCCAACAACACAGTGGGACTGCAGAGAGCAGGTCAGTGAAAATGAAAAACAAAGAGTGGCATCAATGAAAGTGATGCTGTCAGTAAAATTATCAAGATTTTGATGTGGTTAAGCTCATGTATAAATCAAAATAACTGATTTCTATTGTTGTTGTTGCTGCTTTGATTGTATCATCCGTGTTATCATTGTCATGCAGAGAAGCTGGTTTTGATAAAAAAGAAATGAATTGTCTTTTTGCTGCCCAAATAAAACAGAAAATAGGCATTTGTTAGATTAATTTACCCATAGTTTCTTTGTTAGATTACTTTGTCCATAGTTTCTTGCAGTCGAGAGCTTGTAGCAGGAGTCTCACAGAAGTGCTTTTTGAATCATGACCTGTTGCAGGTTTGAAAAATGATGAAGAAATATTTATAGAAATCAATCTGTCATCAGTGATGGAGACTCCCGAGTTCTTGAAGAAGGCGCTTGGTGGTAAGATGCTGATGACTCCGGTGACTTTTATGCATGGTGATTTTATTGTTATGCCTTATATCCTGGGATTACCAGCTGATTTGATTTCAGTGTTGTTGTTTGTTTGTTCAGCTGTTTCTTTTCTCCAGATGAAATACAAACAGGGCTTTTATTGGATGCATGCAAATAGAAAAGAAAGTGCGAATAGAAAAGAAAGTGCAAATAGAAAAGAAAGTGCAAATAGAAAAGAAAGTGCAAATAGAAAGGAAAGAAAGATTCTTGCAGTTGAGAGCAGCTGGGCAGTTTCTTCCAAATGGGAGCTTTTGCTAAACTCACGGTGATGTTTTTGCATCATGAACTGATTGTTACAGGTGTGAGAAAAGCGGAAGGCAGCAGTGCAGATGTCAGTGTTAATGCGTCCTCTGTTATGGAGACCCCAGACTTCTTGAGGAAACAGCTGGATGGTAAGACAGTGCCTGTTGTTAGTGACAAAGATTCTGATTAAAGGAACTGGCCTTCTCAGAACTAATGACAGAGGGTTTCTTTAAGTTATGGTCTTTGCGAAGAGGGTAATATATAGATGTATCTTTTGTAATCAAAGGCCTAGGGTTTCTACAAGTTACAGCCTTGGAAAGGTGGATGGTCTTTAGGGCAGTTTATATCATGTGTTATCAAAGGTCTAGAGTTTCTACAAGTTACGGCCTTGGAAAGGTGGGTGGTCTTTAGGGCAGTTTATATCTGTTATCAGAGGCCTAGAGTCTTTTCAGGTTACAGCCTTGGAAAGGTGGGTGGTCTTTAGGGCAATTTATATTGTGTGTTATCAGAGGCCTAGAGCTTCTACAAGTTGCAGCCTTAGAAAGGTGGGTGGTCTTTGCCAGGAGGGTAATTGTTATGTGTCATCAAAGGTGCTGAACTTCTGAAACATGTGGCCTTAAAAATCATACTCATGCACGCACGCACGCACACACACACACACACAATTTTTTTTAATAATCTTGCAACCCCTCGCTTCCCTCTCTCCCAGTCTCTCTCCACCTCCCACCACCAATTTATACACCCCAAGCCCAGTTTCTAGCAAACATAGTCTTCAAAGGTGTGTGGGGGGGAGGAGGGGAGGTTAGTCTCTTGAGATGGTGTTCTTTCGTCAGGGTTCTCCTGTACATGTGTTTTGTTTGGACCTCATCTGTTGTGTTTTGCAGATAAAATAAAGCTCTTATTATCTAGAATCGGCCGTTTCAGTGACAGCGACTATAGTGCTGCCGGAGTCGGGGTCAGAAACAGATGAGGTGTCCAACGTACCACCTGAGACGCTTGTCTTTCATGATGACGATGGTATGATAAATGGATGTGTGTGTGTGTGTGTTAACATTACTTAAGATTAAATTAAGGGTGTGACAGCATTTGTGTAAACAATATAAACAACCAGTGCTTGAAAGTTTGTAAATTTCTGAGTGCAAAGTTCCCAGGAACCCCACCCTGACAGTTGCACCTGCCATTTTTGCAGACAAGTCGGAGAGCGACTCAGCCATGCAGGGAGCTGCCACGCAGGCGCTGGGTGATAAAACGGGCGATGCTGATGAGACTCAGGTGTACGGGGCATCCGATGATGACGAGGATAGGTGGTCGGGGTCAGACAGCGACATGATGGAGACTGCCACACAGGCCTTGCCTCACAGGGCATCGTCCTCCCTTGTGGTGAGTCAGGCACATGGGCACACATGGTCAAGACATTGATCTGAGCTTAACATGTTGCCAGTTCAGATCCCAGTTCAGGCAGTGACTTTCTTTGCCTGCGCAAGGATTAGTTAGACAGGTTTCGACTGAACCTAAACTCCAATCCTTGTAAAATAAAGTGTTCCTGTTCAGGTTATCTTGACTTGATGTTTGACTGATTAAGAAAATATAGATGCAGTTTACTTGCTTGCTAGAAACAGGGGCTTAAAGACGGCACTCTAAGTGTGATGCTGATGGTGTCTTGAAGAAAGCGCTGCAAAATTGATGCTGAGTGCAAAGTTTGAGGCAGTATCAGGTCTGGAGGAAGGCGGGTGGGGTGGGAATCGACAGTGTGTGCATGTATGAACCCTATCCTTCTCAAACCCTACCCAGAAGGTGAACACCAACCATTCTGAAGACGGTGTAAAATTACTGTCTCAACAGGCTGATTTGTTGCCACGCCAGCTTGTGCATTCATCCCCAGATCTCTCGATAATGAGCGGCTTTACTTCTGTTGATGCTGTTTCCTTACTCTGTCCTGTTGCTGTTTCTCTGTGTTTTTATATTGTGTTCTGATACGGTAGGTTTACTTCATTGTTTGCCTTCAGGGTAAGGGTCGATCCCCACGAAGAAGCCGACCTGAAGCAGGTAAAGCAGCAGGCATCCACGTGGAAGAGACCCAGGGCTATGACATGGACATTGACACTGATGGTGATTCGAAAGACACCCCGGATAAAGACAACAGGGCTGTGGAGAAGGCTACAGCCAATAGCAGAGCAGGGAAGGCCGACAAGGGCAAAAGAGCAACACTGTCTCAAAACCCAGCTCTGACAGCAGTGGAGACTCAGAAGATGGAAGATGTCACGGATGATGAAGATGAGAACTGCGATGAAAGTAAAAGCACTGCGTCACCCCAAAGGCTTGCTATTGCAGCAATGGAGACGCAGAAAATGGAGGATGTTGCGGATGATGAAGATCAGAGCTGTGGTGAAAGTAAAGGTGCCGTGTCCACCCAAAAGCTTGCTGTTACAGCAATGGAGACGCAGAAGATGGAGGATATCACAGATGACGAAGATGAGGACGTTGATAATGAACAGGCCTCCAAAAGCAAAGCACTTATGATGATGGAGACTCAAAAGATGGACGATGCGGCTGAACCCAATGCAGAAGAGGAGGATGAAGATGAGAACAATGATTCTCAGCTGACCGGTCTGTTTGAAACGTCCACACTGGCTTGTGAGGTCTCAGATGGGGAATCTGATGATGATGGAAAAATTGCTGCAAAAGGTGTAAGCTTTGACGATGCTACCCAAGCCATTGATGGAACTGTACCATTTGAGGATGAGGGAAAAGGGCCCCTGAGAGATGGAACAACCAAGCAAGCTGCTTCAGCAAATGATGGTGCCACTGCACCTGTGGACGACTCCACGATGCCAGTAGACAGTAAAGCAGATGATCCAGCAGTGGTAATTGATGCAAAAGAAGAGGATGCCACCATGCCCATTCAGTCAAAGGAAGATGGTGCCACAATGCCTGTGGGTACAGGTGGTGCCACAGTGCCTGTGGGTGCAAAAGCAAATGATGCCACCATGCCCATTGATGAAAGAGCAGAGGATGCCACTGTTCTGGTTGAGTCAAAGACCGAAGATGCAACAGTGCCAGTTGACAGAGGAGGAGGAGGAGACACCGTGGCAGTTTCTGACACTGTTGCCATCTCTGACACTGTTGCTGTCTCAAACACTGCTCCTGTCTCTGACACTGTTGCCATCTCAGAGATTGCCCCCGCCACAGACTCAGATGCTAAACAGCCTTCAGTTTCTGCGTCAGACACGCTGCCAGTGATGGATGCAGATGACGACACCACGCAGGAATTTGATGGCTTTGTCCGAAATGAGGAAGATGATATGGCCACTCTGCCTGTCAGTGATGACACATCTGGTGAGGAGGTGGTGGCAGCAAGCAAGAGTGGAGAAAGCAAGTTGGCAGATGTTGGTGACACAGTGCCAGCGGCTGATGATGCATCGCAGCTGCTGTTTCTGCCTCAGAGTGAGTGGATTTATTTGTTTTCCAAGAGGATGTACCTCTGGTGGAGTTTATGCATTTTGTATTTACATGCATGCCAGGTGAGAGTTACAGTAGGTGACTCAGGTCTTTGTTGTTGTGTTTGGGCGACGTCTTTCGAGCGCTAATCAACTAACTTAAGGGTAGATCTTTTTTCTTTTAATTCTTTTAGCCGCTTCCGGTTTAGAGTTTGTTGAAGCAGAAAGTGACAAAAGTAAACTGAAAACACAGAATGCATGTAGTGTTTAGCCCCTTTTAAAAAATTTTTTTTAAAATCATTTACTTAGCCTTCTGTTTGCTTTGATAAGATATGTGATTATTTTATTTATCTCAGACATGCGTTTGATTTTTTTATATTTCTGTTCAGCATATTTAGCATCTTGACTTTCGTTTGAAGTGAAAATTTTAACAAGTAGAGAGCAAAAACATACTTATCTTGTGCATTTTGTATTACATGATATTACTTGTCTTGACTGTGGGGTTATATGTTTTTAATTTTATGCTGTCAGTGTTATGTAATGTTATATAATATGGATGCTATATAATGTATGTGTTTCTTGATTCAGTTGAACGAGGTAGTGATGTCTCTGATGAGGAAGACACCCCAGAGGTTAGTCTTGTTATTTTTTAGCAGTTGATTTTTGTGTGTGTGTGTGTGTGAAAATTTATGCTTGGTCTGGGGGGCAGGGGTGGGGGGGGGGGGTCATGTTGCTGAAGTCTTCCAAAACCAGTACAGATTCAGAAACCATGTTTTTCTGTTCTGTGCTGTTGTCTTCGTCTGTCTCAGGTCTCTGTTTGCTGCCTGTTTTTAAGTTGTATGTAAGTTGAGTTTTGTATAGTCCGTATGCTTGTGGGGGGAGGGGGGGGGGGGTATGCTTGTATTCACTTAGAATAGTTGCTATGGACAAGATTTTGCACTTTATAAGTATGAATTATTATTATGATATTGGCAGTTTTGGCACAAAATACCTTCTTTAGAATAAATGCACAGATCTAAAGACAGGAACTAAAACTGAAGAGGAGAAGAGAAAATCAAGACTGAGAAACCGAGTGAGCTTGGAGTGATAACGTGTGGGGGGGTGAGGGGGGAAAGCAAGTGGAGACTGCTGATAATCAGCTTGTGTTGTTCGTTGTTGTTGGTTGTTCAGATGGTTCCAGAAAGTCAGCATGATGAAGAGAGCACTGCCATCATCAGAGTGCCGGAGAAATCCCCGCTGAAGTCAGCGATGGTGGACCACGCAACACGCAGCAAGTCTCCATCACCGAAAAGAGTGGCTTTTGCTGAGGTGTGTTCTGCTAGCAAGTGGCTTACATTTTACGAGACGCTGTTGGTCAAATGGCTCACAAGATGTGGTGGGTCAGATGCGTGACAGTTGGAAAACTGACTGACAAGATGCTGTTGGTCAAGTAGCTGATGAGGGTCAGATGCTGACAAGACAATGTTGGTCAAATGCAGACATAAATTGTTGGTCAAATGGCTGAGAAGACACCAGCAGTCCTATGGCTTGGTTGAGGGTTGGGGGGGGGGGGGGGGGGGAGGGAATACATATTGTGTATTTTTATATTTTTTATCTATGTTTCATGCTTGCGTTACAATAATGACATTGTAGGTTTAAATCACAAATGAACAAACATGACTAGGGCAAAACAAAAAAGCCAAATGCTGTTATGATGAACCTATTATGAGCAGTTTGAGAATTCTGATAAACTTAATTGATGAACATATGAGGCTGCACCTGACCCTTTGACCCTAAAGACAATAAAACAAAACTACATAATTAAGTTGTTTCATAAAATATGACTAGAAATTTGTGTTGATGATTCTTCTGAAGAAGCTGATGCCTGAGTGAATGGTCCCTTTAAACAAATCAGAGCCATAGACAGGCTGGGATATAACAGGCCTTCTCTGGTCAACCTGGGAAAGGGGCTAGCATAGCCTATTGGTTGCGATGAGTTGTACCTGGTAGCAGAGAACTGTCTAGTTTGATAAGAAATTTGTCATAAAACAACTTAATGTACACAGAAAATGTGCACATATATTTTTAGATCTCTCTTTTAAGTGGCTTTTTATCTTTCTTGCTTTCTTTTTTTCTTTCCTTTTTCTTAAGACGGTTTTGCTGTAATTTGTCAAATGTTTCCCTTTTTTGTTGTTGGTGTTGTAGCCAGACATATCAGATGACGAAACTCCACCACCAAAGAGCACAGCAAGAGGGAGAAAGAAACCGCCAAGATTTGAACCTGAACCGTCCCCAGCCCAGGCCATGACTTCAGCACAGGGGAAAGGCAGGGGCCGCAGAGCTAAGGCTGCTAAAAGCACTGAAACCAGCCAGGCTCAAACCAGTCAGGATATTCCAAACCAAGACGTCGGACATAAAAAAGACCGGTCTAAAACCCTGGCCCAAAACAGAAGCGCTGCAGATGATGCGGAAACCTCTGGGGAGTTATCTCCAGTGGTCTCATTGCCCAAAGCACAACCTGCAGCGGCAGCAGAGCAAGCCATAGCAACCCCTACACCCTCTAAGCAGGCCGGTCAGCACAGCGAGTCTGAGCTGCGCAGGAGCGGGAGAGCCAGGAAACCCAAACGGTTTGCCGATGACCATGAGGAAGAGACGAAAGCCTCTGAGGAGGGCAAAGATAGCATTGCAGCAGACAGTCTCACGCCACACACCAAGAAAAGAGATTCTCATGGCAGAGGCAGAAAAAGCCTGGTTGTGGCAACGGATCCTGAGACAAAAAAAGATGCTGAAGATGCTAAAAGCTTGATCTGTGAGGCTGAGAGCAAGGATGACATACCATCATCACTGCAAGCAGCATCAGGGAAGGCAGCAGAGGTTGAATCGGAACAACCTGAACCTAACCCTGCTGGTATGGGGATGACATCAGCAAGCCATCCATGTACAGAAAACAAAGATTCGCCACCAGGAAGGGGGGAAATTTCTTCACCAAAAGCTGACAATGAACCTGCCGGTAGAGAAGCTGAAAGTTCCACATCAGCCACGGCAAGAACAAGACATGAAGCAAAGAAACCCCAGACTCCTAAAAGGAAAGAAGCAGAAAAGTTTGAACCGGACAAGATGGAGACTGAGTCACCAGATGACAGGAAAATGGAGGTGGAAGAATCCACAAGGGTCGGCAGCGAGGCAGTCAGAGCAACTACAGCCAGTAGAAAAAGGGCTCACAAAGCAGATGCCAAAGAAGGAATTTCAGCGAAAAAAGCCAGGTCATCTGTGAAGAGCATCACTGGAGAGGACAAGAACCAGTCTGAAGACAGGACGGAGGGCCATGAAGATGCTGACATGAAATCTGAAAGTGGCAAAGGGACTGGCACTGGTCGTCGAATAAGCAGCAACAAAGGCAGCACCAAGCCAGCAACAGAAGACAGCATAGGGGAAGAGGCGGAGAGCGAACCAAGTCAACAAGGTGGCAGCAGCAGCAGCAGAGCTAGAGGCAAAGCCAACTCTCAGGACATCAGCACAGACGGGGAGGCAACAACATCTTCCACAGACAGACCTGCTCGGGGAAGAGGCAAGGCAGGTGAGGTGGCAGAAGGTGAACCAGAGGAAAGCGTGGCCCCAGGCAGAAGCAGCAAGGCACGCGGCTCAAAGAGGTCAGCAGGAAAGGTGGCAGCAGAAGAAGAAGACGTCAGCGAGGCAGACAGAAGTCATCATGCAACTCCTGCTGCTTCCAAGAAAGGCCGAAGAGCTGATGAAGAGGTGCCGGGTGTGGGAGTGGCCCATGATGCTGCAGCAGTGGTCCAAGGCGATGGCAGCCCATTGGACACAAGAGGTAGGGGGAGGGTTGGGAGAAGGTCACAAGTGGGGGCGACTCGTCCAGATCCAGCGGTCACCCAGAGAGAAAGCACAGCCAAGCCACAATCCAGGGGTCGCCGATCTCGAGCTGTACCTGCCGAAGGAAGTCCGTCAGCTGAAGGGAAGAAACAGCCTGACGACACAGCACCTCCAGGGGCAGCCACCAGCGGTGGAAAATTGAGAGTAACCCGCGGGATGCTGGATGAAATTGTCAAGCAGACAGGAAGTGCCACCACCACAGACCAGAGCCAGAAATCAACAGCAGTGGAGCAACCCAAGGAATCGGATGCCAGACATGACACAAGTGTGTCTAGATCTTGCAGGAGAAGGAAAGAGGGCATGCAGCTAGTTGACGAGAAGCCAGAAGAACCAGCAGAAGAAGCCAGCCAAGATTCCGCAGCAACCAGGAGAAGAGGAAGGCCGAGCAAGGCAGCTCAGAATGCAGAGAGAGATGAGTCTTCGGGCAAAGAATCGGAAGAGGCTGGTGAGAACTTCACGTCCAGAAGAGGACGGTCAGCAACAAAAAACCAGGAAGTGGGAAAAGGGGAAGCTGTAGAGCCTGTGCCTGACGCTAAACAGGGACAACACACCAGAAAAGCTCAGGGTCTGGAGGGAGATGTTTCCACTGATGCGCTAGCAGCAAAAGAAAGTAAAAAGAATGCTGCAACAACCAGGCAAGGCGGACTAGCCAAGATGGCTGTAGAAGCTCCATCAAATGCATCAGCAGAGTTGGGACCAAGTGCAAAACCAGCACGCCACAGCAGGAAAGCTTTGGGTTCTGAGAAAGATGCAAGGGAAGAAGACCCGCAGCCAGAAGACAGCAGTCAGAACTCTGCAGTGACCAAAAGAGGACGCCTGGTAAAGAAAAACCAGGGAGATGACACACCAGACAGACTACCAGAAGATAGCAGCCAAAACCCACTGTCCACCCGAAGAGGACGGCAGGCAAAGACGGATCAGAGAGATGACTCCGCAGACCAAAAATCAGAAGATGGCAGCCAGGCCCCAGCACCCACCCGAAGAGGACGGCAGGCAAAGACGGATCAAAGAGATGACTCCACTGACCAAAAATCTGAAAATGGCAGCCAGGTCCCAATCCCAACACGAAGAGGACGGCAGATGAAAAAAGCGCAAAGCTCAGAGAGAGATGACTCCACAGACAGGCGGTCTGACTCCAGCACACAGCCCCACAGCCAAGGCAGCCAAGATCCAGCACCCATAAAAATTGTGGGCCGCAAGGGGAGGAAGTCACAGAGTGCCGGCAGTGAAGCAGCGGAGCAGAGTGCCAGGCAGGGCAGCGGGGATGCCTCAGATCAGGAACCAACTCAACGAGGAGTGAAACGAGTGGCAGCATTGATTGAGCATAGCACAGATGATGTTGCCCATCCCGAGGTGGCTGAGTCGAGCAAGGGGCCAACACCTCAGAAGCGGGGGCGTAAAGCAAAGGATGTTCAAGCAGAAGAGAAGGTGTGTTTACTTTTTTATGGTGGTGGTGGTTATTTATTTGCTTGTTATTGGTACCAGCAACGGGGTTTAAAACCTGTTGGATTCCAACGCTTAATATGACGATGCAGCAGAGATGAACTTGACAGCTGTTCAGCAGAGCTTTCATCCTAATTTCTTTGGGTGGCAAATAAGTCTGCTTGCAGAGATTTGATGAAAGAAAAACGATGTAAGAATAAGTCTGCTTGCAGAGATTTGATGAAAGAAAAACGATGTAAGAATAAGTCTGCTTGCAGAGATTTGATGAAAGAAAAACGATGTAAGAATAAGTCTGCTTGCAGAGATTTGATGAAAGAAAAACGATGTAAGAATAAGTCTGCTTGCAGAGATTTGATGAAAGAAAAACGATGTAAGAATAAGTCTGCTTGCAGAGATTTGATGAAAGAAAAACGATGTAAGAATAAGTCTGCTTGCAGAGATTTGATGAAAGAAAAACGATGTAAGAATAAGTCTGCTTGCAGAGATTTGATGAAAGAAAAACGATGTGACACTATTTATTTTGGAGTTGGATAGAGCTGTCCATTGTCTTCATACCTCAGCAGACTATTGTCATCAGTCAACCTACACCACAGTACCTCTACAACAGATCCACTGTATGGTCCAGTGGCCCAGAAAATGTCAAATTTTGTAACATATTTCTGAGCATTTTCTTTGGCTAGTGGGTCCATTCTCAGAAGTATTGTGGCATAAGTGTCAATCAGGAGACTGACTTGTCTTTCTCTCTCTCTCTGTGACATGGTAGGTCAGTGGCACCCCAGTTGCAGCGAAGCGTGGTCGGCAAAGTGCAGGTTGTGAAACGCCAGCACGCAGTGAGGGTAGAGCTGATGAGGGGGCCATCCATTCTCCAACCCTGCGCCGTACTACTCTCAGTGCTAAACCCAAGATAATCTTCACTGGTGTCATTGATGAACACGGGCAGAAGGTAAAATGATCACTTCCGTTGATTATATTTTATTGCCATAATAGCTGTGGGTTTTGGACAAAGTCATTCAGTAGCAAAGCAAGTTGCTTATGCATGTGCTTTCAACAGACCTTGATTGGTCTGCTTTGTCTCAGTGCATTGAATGCAGTGAGCACGTCTTTGGTGTTGTTGCATGCAGTTGGATGCATTTATGCCTGTGTTTGGGAAGTCCTAAACCAATTGGCAGTTTCATTTTGTCCTAGTTTTAACTTCCCACTGGTGGAATTTCGTAAGCATGCTGCGAAAGTGGTGACGGATATGGAGACTTCACACACACACACACACACACACAAAGATTTTGTGTCTGTTGATTCTAACATGTGCTGCTTGGTTTGTCTTCTTTTGTTTCTGAAAGTTAAAAACAATTTGTAAATTGGGGGGGGGGGGGGGAATGCTCAACATCAGTTTATAATGATTGAGTGTTGCTTCTAACACATGCAAGTCTGGTATTTACAGTACTTGGTTTACAATTGCTCTGAAGTTTAAAAACATTATTTAATAGGGGCAAACTGCTCAACAGCATTACATGCAGCGAGAGTCGGAAAAAAAAATTGTTTTGTTTTTATCAGTCCTACTGTGTAGGACCATTTTCTGTAAAACACTGAAGGTCCACTTGCCTCATTTTAATTTGATGACACGTTCAGGGTGTTTTTCAGATTGTCAAGGATTTGGGGGGAGAAATTGCACAGTCTGTGCAAGAATGTACCCATCTGGTGACAGATAAGGTGAGCAAGTCTTCGTTCTTCACACTCAAATGGTCGGAGCCATCTGAGATGGGGCTGACATTGTTCAGAAAGCCAAGACATTACCTCTTGTCCCCCATCTTTCGGCATTGTTGTTGTTGTTGTTATTGTTCTCCATGTACAAGTATGAAGTACACGTGTCACTTAGACTTTGGTGATAATGTGTTTTTGCAGCTGTCTTTTATTCTATATGTAAAAATATGTGTATATATATATAAAAGCATGATCTATGCAAAAGGTTGGGGGAATTTGCCTGTGTCTTTAGTTTGACATGTAATGCATTTCTTATGATCTTTGCAAAATGATGTTGGTTGGGAGGGAGAGTTTTTTGCATGGCTTTCTTTTATTTGTGTGTGGTCAAGTGTTCATGCACTTCAGGCTCACATTAGGTGTAAGCGCCTTGGAAATACTCTCTTACGTGACATTACGTTGTCCAGATTCGTCGCACAGTGAAATTTTTGGGTGGAGCTGCTCGTGGTGTGGCGATCGTCACTCCTCAGTGGTTAAACAGCTGCAAGTCATCAGGCATGTTTGTCGGTGAGTCAGTTTTAGTTTTATGACAGAACTTGCTGCCTGAAAAAGAAAACATCACCATTTCAGATGGCAGCTGCATAATTGATTGGGTACAATTGATTGGGAGTAACTGTGTGCATTGGGTACAATTGATTGGGAGTAACTGTGTGCATTGGGTACAATTGATTGGGAGTAACTGTGTGCATTGGGTACAATTGATTGGGAGTAACTGTGTGCATTGGGTACAATTGATTGGGAGTAAGTGTGTGCATTGGGTACAATTGATTGGGAGTAACTGTGTGCATTGGGTACAATTGATTGGGAGTAACTGTGTGCATTGGGTACAATTGATTGGGAGTAACTGTGTGCTCAGGCACGTATTATGGGTCAGCTAAGTGTGATCAGAGCACAGGAAAACATATTTTATGCCAAATGTCATTTGCAATTCATTTTGATTTAGATGGCAGTATGTTTGTTCAAGGTACATATTAATTTAGATACCAGTATGTTCATAGTACATGTAGATGGCAACAGTTTCATATACATGTTGGTTTAGTTGGGCAGTACATTTGTGATCATGGTCATTCAGATGGCAATATGTTTAATGACAATATGTTGATTCAGATTGCAGTATTTTCCTAGCATATATAGAGATGTAGGTAGCAGATTGTTTTAGTATACTCTGATTCAAAAGGCAGTATGTGTATATCCATGGTACATGTCAATTTAAATAGCCGTATATATATATATATGTTCACGGTATGTGTTGATCCAAATGGCAGTGGGTTCATGATACATGTTGATTTAGATGGTAGGACATGAAGATTTGAAAAGCAGTTTATATTTATAGTACATGTTGATTTGAATAGCAGCATATCTTCATGGTACATATTGTTCCAAATGGCAGTATATAGTACATGTTGATTCAGATGGCAGCATTTAAATTTGTGATGTGTGTTGATTCAGACAGCAGTGTGTTCATGGTAAGCGACAGTGCTATGGAGAAGCAGTATAAATTCAGCTTGAAGACATCCCTACAAAAAGCAGCCAAATCACCGCTGCTTAGCGGATACAAGATCCACGTCACCAGATCCGTGCGACCTGAGCCACAGCAAATGAAAGGTGGTGAGACTTTGAGAGCCAGTTAGAATCAGCATTGCACATCCATAAGTCGTGAGGGGTCTGCATACCCCCATATGAAATTGTAAAGGGTGTTTATACCCCCAAGTGAAATTTCAGAGGGTTTTCACACCCTTCCTAACATGTGCAAAGAGTTAACAGACATCCGCAGTGCTTTGTACATGATGTGCAACCCTAAGAATGAAATTGTTAAGTGCTATTGGATATCTTGCCTTGGTTTATAATGTTAGTGTTATTGAGCATCTTGCCTTGATTTAGAATGTTCATACTTTTTGCATGTTTGGCCTTACTTTTCATCTACTGTTTACATATGTTTAGTAGATGAGCATTTTGCAGCCTTTAAAAAAGATTATTTTTTTTAGTAGGATTATTGCAGAATCCTTTCTGAATTTTGTTTGCATTCTGACTTGCATGAAGCAGTTGAACAAGAGTCTATGTGAATTGAATTGTAAAGCCAAGCTCTTGATTATAATAAGGTTTGGATTGTTTGTGGGGTTTTGATATATATATATATATAAATGTGGTTTGTGGAGTTGTATTCATTATACCCCCTCCCCACTCTCTTTTCTGTCCTCTTCTTTTAAAGGATGAGAATAATGAGGCTTGTAATGCATGGATTCTCATCTGAATGAAACAGTTTGAGGTGCAAACTGAATATGGGGAGGGGGAAGGGGAGTTCTGTGTTGTTTTACATCCATGGAGACCATAAGGCCTATGAGGGACGGGGAGCCCAGGACGGCTGCCTTGACATTCACACAGCTCCAGAGCTCTGATCTCAAAGTTCAATGTTGCTTTATGTCCGCAGAGACCATAAGCAGTATTAGGGACGGGGAGCCCAGGATGGCTGCCTTGACTTTCACACAGCTCCTGAACTCTGGGGAAGGGGAAGAAAGGCAGTCGATCATATAGATTTACACTCAGTCAGAAGGGGGGATGTTGATCAGTCTCGGCAAATAAAACTTTCTTCTTTGAGACACTGTTTTTGTTTGTTTTGCAGAAATCCTGCAGTGTGCTGGAGCAGAGGTAAGTCCCTTTGTCTGTTGAACTGTCATTGTAACGCAGGACTGTAAAATTTCAGCTAGAAGAGAATAATTACGGATTACATTGCAGCTCGGCTCTTAGTTTGAATACAGAATGCTGGAAAGTGACTGTAACTTGTCTGAGAAGAGAAATGTCTCTTTTCTAAAGGAAGAGAGAGCAGCATAGTGCCCAACATCTTGGAGGAGGTTGTTCCAGAAGTGAGGACCAAAGTGTGAGAAAGAGCAAAAGACGTGCGTTTTGCAGTTGGAGTTTTTGAGCATGCATGTGTCTGATGAAGCGCGCAGAGAGAGAGAGCAGAAAGCACTGTAAAGGTTACATGCCTAACTCACATAACTACCTGTATTGGTGACACGCCTCATCAAACTCCAGGGATCAGTTTACAACATAACAGTTGCCTGCTGTGCGCCCCATGTGACCTCACCTGCGTGTGGCCTTGTGATGACACAGGCCTTGTTACCGTTGCCTGTTGTGTGCTCCATATGACCTTACCCATGTGACCTGCCTGCTGTAGCTTTGTGCGTTTTGTTACGCAGTGGCTGGCTACCATGCCCAAGAAGGCCTCCGACAAGACGGTGGTGATCTCCTGTGAGGACGACAAGAACGTCTGCCAGGCAGCAGTCGCCAAGGGGATTGACGTTGTGTCCGCTGAGTTTGTCCTGACTGGCATACTGAGGCAAGAAGTGGACATCAACGGATATCCTTTCATCCAGTTTCATGTGCTGTGTTGAGTGGTTAACAAAACAGATGCAGTTTTGAGTGGAGCAGTTACTCCCTTGCGTGACAATTAAAGTGCCACTGTACTGACCAGAATAATTATTATATGTGGGTTGCTTTGCTGTAGTAAAGAGTAGCTGTCACATCTTTATGGTGAGTTGTTACAGTGTTCAGAGTGAAGCAGAGATTTTTTTTTTTAAGTTATTAAAGCAGCAGAAGGCCATTTGGCCAGCTGACGCTACAGTGTTTTCTACACCCTGCTGCCTGTTGCTGATGCAAGACAATTGCAAATTAAAAATGTAAATAGCCAAGCATTTCAGAATGAAGTCCTTGATTTTATGTTGTTATAATTTTTTATGTTTTTATCTCTTCTATGTGTGGGGGAAAGGCTTTTCTTTTTCGACAAAGCAAGATTAGAGGAGTCCACTTTGAACTAGGTTTTAAATGGACGTAGAGTCTTTTTCGACAAGGCAAGATTAGATGAGTCCACTTTTAACTAGGTTTTAAGTGGACGTAGAGTCTTTCAGATTTACATACATTCTCTCTCTCTCTCTCTCTCTCTCTCTCTCTCTCTCTCTCTCTCTCTATATATCTATAATGCCTCAACAATGAATTGCTTGCTTTTTTTTTCTATACTTTGACCTAAAATTAAAACTAGGTTTTGTGTTTTTCTTGACTGTGATACCTTCAGATTGTTTGCCAGCGTGCCAGGCTCATCATCTTCAAGAAGTCGACGATGATCCATGACGTCTTTAACATTGCCTTCATATGATGATGGTCAACAGCTTGCCCTCATTCTGCACCTTACAACATCAGAAGAAAGACCATCAAAATGTTACTGACATGCAAGTGCCATCAAGTTTGGTTCCTGTTGAAAATGAAAGGAAAAATGGCTGGATTGTTGCCAACACACAAGTGCCATTGACTTTGCTTGTACTGAAGGGACTCATTTTAATATTTAGTACTGTGGGAAGGTGCAAGTTGTGTATATATGTACATGTGAGAGAGAGAGAAGGCCGCAAAGATTTTAGTGATGGGGAGTGAGTTTTAATGACAGAATTAATCAGTTTCATGTGTGATTTACGTTCATGTACACTTGCATATATATATATATGTATGCTTGGTACTTAGCTGAGAGTTCAGAGGGGGACAGTTTTTAGATTGTTTTTAATGTGAAATCTGGGAAACAAATACTCAGTTTTCGTGCACATTAGTGAATGCACATCTTTGCAGTGGTTTGCAAACACAGCAAGGAAACGTATTTTTATCTGCATGTGAAATCAGAATCTTTGGGCTGGTGATCAAATGAAATGTTTCTCTGTGAATGGAATGTATATATAGCCATTTTCATCAAGTCCACTTTACATTATGCGGCAGTTTTCATAAATGTTTAGGTGAGATGCTGAGAAAGAAAAAAGAAGTAAACATGATTACCATCTGGTATTCCAAAACTGAGAATCTGTTGGCATGCAATCACATCTTTAACACTGTGAATGAAACAGCTTTACTCCCAAATACTGTTGTAAAAAGACACTTGTCCAGCATTAAAAACATGCAGTCAACCAGTATTTCTTGTGAGAGGTCTTATATTTCAATTCTTCACCATCTTCTCCTGTATAGTTCCCAACCTTTTAACAGTTTGTTGAAACCCGACACTTTTTAGTGCATCCTGGTTTGTTTTGGTGTTTCCACCATCCACCACACTCTGACATGGACTACAGGGTCTTTAACATGCATGTGTGGTCTTTCATGCATGTGTATACACCCAGAGTACTGCAGTTTCTCTGAAGGAGTTGCTTAGAGTCAGCTCAGAACTTTCCTCTACAGAACTCTTTGGGTGCCTGCAGCTGCCCAAACAAAGCCAGCACGTAAAAGTCACCCGTCCATGTGGTTACCCTGCTGAATTGTGCTCAACTTGCTTTTGAGAGTAAATGCTCTTACTTCACACCACTGACTCTCCCCAGTGCCTGCTCTCTCTATTTTATTTCAGGGAGTGGGGGGGGGGGGGGGGGGATCTGTGCAAGTACCACAAACACCAGAAAAACACAAAAACTTTTGCATCAAAAGATTTATTTGTAAAAATTGTGCAATATGTAAATGGTAACAAGCCAAAAATTGGTTCCATTTTGGAAAGATATCCATGAAGTATGTAAAAAAGCAACAAAAAACAACCAAAATGTGTAATGTAAAAATACACCGACCATTTTTTCCCCCCGACAGAACTGGAGTACAATCTTGTGAAACCTGTTACAAAATGGCGCCTTTTGTTACACTTACAGGCTAAAAAAAAAGAATGCATTAAGGCTTTTGAGAAGCCTAGCACTTCAGTGAAGAAAATAGGTGTAGAGAATTTGTTTCTATTTTTTTGTTATAGTGGTCTTTTTATTTTAGGTGAATAAATTATTTATCCACCTCAATAAAAAGACCACTTTTGGTTCACAGCCCGTTACAGAGGAATCATAATCATTAATTACATTTTGGTCCCCACTGAATATTTCCACATTAACGAGTATTTCGGGGGGGGGGGGGGGGGGGGATACCGCAATTGTAACAAGAATATTCTGAATTAACAAGAAGTAAATAATGCCTTAGGAGTCCAGTAACACCTCTACCCCATCTGGCTTGATGAAAAGGCGTGGTCAGTGGTACAGTAAAATACAAATGAAGGCACTTCTCCACACAACAAACCTGAGGTAGAGGAGAGACTCAAAATGCCACTCGTCAAAAACTGGTAACGCATGCTACCTTCTATAGTTTGGAATTGAAGTTTAAAAGATGATAGAAGAAAACAAAGTTGTAATATAAACTTGGGAGAAATTAACAATCCCAATTTGAAAAGGCAGTAAACAAATTTTAAAAAGCTGACGAGGGGAAGATTCAATCTCAGCAACAACAAAATGTGCAATAAAATGACTGGTTATTCAATATATGCAGCTGCAGTCTCATATGGCTTCACTAACCAAACTTGTGTCTGTGCTTTGAACTTCTTGTTAACTGACATAAATTAGTAATTTTAGTAAATTAACAAGCGGCTGAAACCACAGACATGAGTTTCGGAAGTAATCTGAAATAAATGAGATTTATTAAAGTAAATCTGATTAAATAAATCCATCATACTTCACTAATGTGGTCTCAGCTTCTTGTTAATTTACTAAAATAACTAATTTATGTAAATTAACAAGTTGAAACCACAGACACGAGTTTTGGAAGTAATTTGAAATAAATGAGATTCAAAAAATAAATCTGATTAAATAAATACATCATATGCGTACATCCATTTCAATACTTTCACATGATCTTATATTAGCCCTGATATAACCCTATGTGGTTGACTGGGCTCAAAGCACCAACTCACTAACTTGCTCTTAAATTATACATGCACTAGAAAGTTAAGGCAGTGGCCATTACAAAATGGGAGGTACCACAGAAATCAAATATCCAGTACTTGGGAATGTACATGTAGTAGACACTGACCTCAGCCAGAAAACTGATTACTTTCAACAGTACATCCTCAAAACTCCTTTCATACCAAAGTTCAAGTGGAAGTCATTCAAAGGGGAATCAAACTGAAGAAGCATTACTAACAGGAATAGGATTAAAAAAAACTGACATGCAACAGCTTAAGGTTTGATTTCTAGTCCTGTTTGTTAAAAACCAATATTTGAAATTCACAAGAACAAGACCATGAATGCTGTCATTTTGTGCCCAGGATGGTGTATCAGTGGCATTGTGAACAAGGCCAGAATACACAAAATCAACACACAAAGACGTTGAATGAAGCTTAAAAAAATGTCACAAAAACGCAACAAAGACTTGAGTCGCTTTTAGTAATCTCACATGGCATGTGAGTAAATATAAGGTCAAATATGTCACAAGCCAACTCTACTGCTTTTCATTGGTAAAGAGAAAACCATGGCTGCACCCCGAGGAGCTCAAATTCAAGAATCAACACACCAGGGAGTTAACTGGCGCTCAGAATATTTTACACAAGTACAACATCAAAGACCTGAGCTGCCTACGGTAACTCACCTGGCATGCATGTAAATACAAGGCACATAAACTCCACCAAAAGTACATCCCCTAATTCAAATTCTATAAACTCCACCAGAGGTACACCCTCATTCTAATTGCTCAAATTAAGCCCCCCACCCCACCCCATCAAAGTATTTCTTTTGTATAATTATTGCTGCAAACATCCAAGCGAAACCTCAAGATGGAAATATTTTCTATGTTTTGGGGTCAGTTTGCTTCCTCAGTTGAGCTCCTCTTCGTTTATGCGCTGGGCGTGACGGTGACTTTTTGTGTACTGGTCTTGTGACTGGGATCAGAAGGGCCCCACAGCGTCTGCTGATGCTGCACAGGGCAGTAACAATGACTGGGTCTTGGCATAAGCTACAGAGCTCGAGCTGCGTGAAAGACGAGGTGGCCACCCTGGGCTCCCCATCCCTAATAAGTTTTATGGTTTCTGTGGACATATAGCACCATGAAAGAAGTAGAGACATAAACTGATTAGCTAATCAATGGTCGGCTTCGGCAAGAATTTGCACACTAGGACTTGTGACGTAACTTTGATGAAGAAAGGCCGGGGCGAAGTGGTTGAGGTTACCTCGCCAAATGACTTTGCACTATATTAAGAACACACCATCCTTCATTAAAACCAAAGAGATTCAACAGAATCTGATACAGTTATCAGATTGACTGCAACATTGTGCCTTTCTTCAGACACTGTCCAAAAATCAATGCGTCATAGTGATAAAACAATCATTCTGATCAACAAGGACTGCTTAAAACCAAAGAGACTCAACAGACTCTGATACAATTTTAAGACTGACTGCAACGCTGTCTTTTGATCTCCAACAAAATCATGTCATAACAGCCAAACAATAATCATTCTGATCAACAGGGACCCTTTAGACCAGAGATTCAACCAAATCTGATACAATTTTCTGATAAACTGCAACACTGTGCCTGTCTTCAAACACTGTCCCTAGATCACGTTGTAACAAAACGATGATTGTAATCAACAGGGAATTGTAATATGCAAGTTCCCAGGAAGAAGATCAACGACAGCAAATGCATGCTTTGTAAGATACTCAGCTGGGTAATGTATGCTGTTAAATACTGAATCTTCCAAGTAGACTTCATGACAACACATAACATTACAATGCAGTGGACACCATGTAACAGTACAGTGAATACCCTGATCAACACTGAAAACCCACCATAAAGGGAAAAATCAACAGAGTTTCTCAGTGACATCACGTGAACACAACAACAAAGACCTGAGTCATTTGCAGTAACCCACCTGGCATGCGAGTAGACCATGTACATGACAGAAAAGGTACCAAAAAAAGTACATCCACCCAAATGAAGTCTTAAAATAATAAGCCATCAGTCCCTTAACCTTTCCAGTGTGTTTAAAGCACCACAGGCCACGTTGGTGGCTCCTTTAACACGCTGCATTTATACAAAGCATGGAACAAGCATTTAGACTGTGTCAATTGTCACAACCATTTTATGCAAAATAACGAGAGATGAGAAACAACACACACAGCTATGTATATTGAGCTTTGTTCCTTTTCACCAAATACTTTAGTGCAATAACACTTTGACAAGGCCACTTCAGTTATAAACCATATGTTGCAAAATTGATCAGTGGCTGAGTAAACGTAAATGTCAAGATCCAACACTGTATAATTATGCCCATACTCCAGTAAAAAAAGAAGTGCAATTATGCTCAGACAGCTTGCATTCAAAGGCAAAACCATGAGAAAAAAATGTGTCATCTCCATTCTTAAACACACTGGTCACATAAAGCATACTGTTCATTATCTTTAATATATGTAGCAACCATTTGCAGGTTATGTTTCTGATACATTTGTGACCTTGAAAAGGTCAAGGTCATATAACCTGGTATGAATCTGTTGACCCCAAGTGCACTGACACTGCTGTGACCTTGAAACATGGTCACGGTCACAAAATGTGGTACGAACAGGTAATGCTCATCAAAAGGCAGCATCTTACAAAATCTGACATTCACTTCATTCATAATGTCCAGAGAAAATGGCAACGTAAATTTTCAAGACTCCTCACACTCAACTAGCTGCAACACATTCTCACTTTTTTTTTCCATGCAAGTGAACAGAAAATTACGTTCTGTTGCCGCGGAGGCCTAGCTCTGAGACTTTTCTTTGGGCGTACGACATAACGATCATGCTGGCCCCGTTGGCGAAGAAGCTGCGCAGCGTCCCTGGCATCAGTCCGCGGTACAGGGCAAAGAAGCCTCCGCGCTCCTTCATCACCACCCGCATGCGCTGCAGCACCGACATGTCCCTGCAAGGAGAGTGGAGAGCGGTCAGCATCACAGCTAAGTGGCAGGCCCGTACACCACTTGAAAAGATTCATAAGAACACCGGCTGAGCGCCCCATCTCGAGGTAAACCCCTAGCCCTAGGCACTTCACAATGGCAACTGCTGTGCTACACGATCCACACATGCATCACTTGAATGTACATATATATATAACACATGCATCTTCCCCTCCCCCCCCCCCCGATGTGTAAATGAAAATTCACATACCCACGCTCTCTCTATTCACAACTGTATACAGTAAAACCCCTGTGAATGTTTTCACAGTTCTCATACCCACACACTCTCCATTCAGAACTGTATACAGTAAAACCCTTGTGAATGTTCTCATACCCACACACTCTGTATATATATTATATGTTTATGTATATATTTAAACAAGATTCCAGGTTATCACATCCGAGAAATTCTATGTTTACCTATACTTAAACAAGATTCCAGGTTACCACCTCCGAGAAATTAAGTGCACCTACTCTAATGGCTACACTGCAGTCAACACATCACAGTGGACGAACAAACAAATGCACCCCTTCACCAAAATTCCACTCTTCATCTCATGCAGACACAACGCTACACTGCAAGGTAACCCATCACAGCTGCACAAACAAATGCCTGGTCCAGTCACCCCTTTTTTTTTCAACCCTTCACTTAATGCAGAGGCAATAACAAGCAACGCTCCAAACAAACGCTTGCACCTACTCGCCATAGCTGCACTGCACTTGACACCTCATGTACTCCAGTGGCCAAACGACCCACCAGGCCAGGGTGGCCGCGATGCCCGCCGTCAGCAGTGGGCCGACCAGCGGCCGCTTGAACTGCTCGGGGAAGTGCCGTCGGCCTGAGTCCACCGTTACGAAGAAAGTCGACATCAAGCCCATGGTTCTGACCCAAGTTATGCCAAAACCCTGCGTACAGGCGTCGTTACTGTTAGAATTTGGATAGCCGGTCAAGAAGCGAGTGCTCTGAGGGTGTCACACCTTTGATGGAGTTTGTGTCCCTTGTAGTTGTGTAGTTTATTTGCATGCCAGGTGTTTATGGCCGTATGTGATTGGGGTATTTGTTGTTGGTTTTGTGTCTTGTCTTTTGAGCGCTGATTAACTCCCTTTGTTGGTTACTTTTATGCCAGCGCTCTAGGCCTTGTTCTGTTGATATCATGAACAGTTTGAGCATAATTCTGAAATATACATGTACGTGTAGTATCAGTAGAATTAGTCCTTCGTGGGCAAGGGCTGGAGGTAAAAAGACTCTGTGTCTACTCCACTACCCTTGTAAAATAACGATTATTCATTCGTTCAGATTGTAGATGCAAGTACTATAAGCAAACCAAACAGTGTCACTCCTTTTGCAGCTTTTTCTTCTTTTTGTGGAGTGAGGGTTCATGGGATGGGGGAAAGTTAACACAAATTCAGTGTTAATTTCCCAGCTGTCTACCCATTCAAGGGTTAATGTCCTGTAAATTCTGGTTGAAAAGGGATCACCCCAAAGTCCCTGCCGGGTAATGCTGGGTGCTTACTCCATGACTGGTGAACACAAGACAAACCCAAGTCAACCAGTTTTGAATTATATATATTATATAGGCATATTATATACACTATGGTACACTGCCTTTGGATTGGGCTAGGGATCATGTGCCATAGAAATGCCCGTCATTATTACCATATACAACCCTTGTGCTTTATGACTGGGATGTATATCTTACACAATCAGAACTTGTCCCTTAGACAGGAGAAATGCAGCTTTCTGAAAGTGGGAGCCTCTGGCACCATGGTTAATAATAATAATGCATGCACATGTCCACCACACTAACAGAAGGTTACTAAATACCTAGTACATTTTAGCACTTAAGTTAAAATAGTACATTTACATTAGTCATAACAGCCTAAAAAGTGCAAAATTAATTTTGGGGCCTATGAATGACCAGTGTCTATAAATATCCACTTCATATTATCCTTTCAGCTTACATTTAGTTCCACTCTACAATCAGATGTAGATCACAAAATAACTTATAGTGTAGACTTTCGAGAGCTTCCATTTTTGATTTTGGAGCCTATGAATGACCACTGTCTATAAATAGCCACTTCATATTATCTTTTCAGCTTACATTCAGCTCCATTCTACAATAAGATGCAAATCATAAAATAACTTATAGTGTAGACTTTTGAGAGCTTCCATTTTTGATTTTGGAGCCTATGAATGACCAGTGTCTATAAATAGCCACTTCATATTATCTTTTCAGCTTACATTCAGCTCCATTCTACAATGAGATGTAAATTACGAAATAACTTACTGTGTAGACTTTCGACAGCTTCCATTTTTGATTGGTCTGACCACGGACCTGCAAATCAGTATGCAACAACTGTAAACATCTGAATCCCTGCACACATTTTACAAAGCTTCTCCTTGCTAAGGGCTGGGTCACTGAGCATAATTAGTCCAGCTTCTGTATGAGATGTTGAACAGAACACTGCTTTTAAAAAATAAATGAAAAAGCGTAGTGCATGTTACCAATATAGCAAAATAATGCGGTTCAAGTTTTTCCTAGGTCTATGCTCCCCTCTTTTCCCTGCCAGGCGGGATACTCTGGAGTATCATGGATGTAGAAAGTGGGATGCCCTCTGCTGAAAAAATGCTCAGATCTAAGTATAAAAGGTTCCCTCTCTTAAGCTTGGTTCACCAGGGTTCCAGGCGAGATCAAAAGATCAAGAAATCTTAGAGGAGGGAGGTGGAGCTGGACCCTCAAGTTAGCCCAGAAGAGATCATGCGTAGGGAGGTGGGGCTGGGCTGAGCAAGTTGGACCTCTTTTGCTTTGAGTTGTTCAAGTTGTTCGTCAACAGCAGTGCAACGGACATTGTCTTTGTGACTCTGTCCAAGCACAGCAGTTGAAACAGCAATTGCGCAGTGCACAAGTCGCTGGGCAATGGAGAGGGGACACCGCCATAACACTTCCATTGTTCTGGCGGCGGTCCACGGTCTCTCCAGTCTTTTTCAAGAGGGGACACCGCCATAACACTTCCATTGTTCTGGCGGCGGTCCACGGTCTCTCCAGTCTTTTTCAGGTGGTTTCCATGGTTGAGCCTTCACTTTCTTGTCCCCTTCCCACTCTGTCCCCATCCCTAATAAGCCATCTCACTTCTGTGGACATTAAGCAACAATGAGGAAGAAGCTTGGTACTGCTCAAAATGTTAGCTTAGCCTGCTTTGACCACCATCTGCACATCAACTTTTCTCATCTTTGGCTCATTCCAGCTTAATACTTCTCCAAACAAAAGGTGCTGTGCGTCACGTCCTTTCTTTTCCCAAAACTATACACCTGCCACGTTTTCTGTTCTGAGATGCTGTCTTCATCCACCTCAAGTCTCTGTTTGCTGCCCATTTTAAGCTGTGTCTAAATTAAGTTTTGTGTTGCTAGTATGCGTTCGTGCATTTGCATGTACATGCTTAGAATGGCCTCTACCAACAGGATTTGGCAGTTTATAAATATTTTATTTATTATTGTGTCATGAGCAGTGAACCAAACCTTTTTGCTAGTCATGCTGCCAGCCTGGAGAGACCTCCCGAAGAGATGGCAGCACTCAGGGGCAGGGGAGAGGGAGGACAGAAGGGAGGAACCGAGCTGAACTCTGTGAACAGTACACTTACCTTGACGTACTCCAGAGGCGTTTCTACAATGGCACGGGCCGTCGCAGAGCAAGCGGCACCCATCAGCACACGTCTGAAAAGGGTTATGAAAATCTTTTATGAAGCCTGCAAGATGAATACAGGTGAAGTAGGTTTTCCCAGAGTCAGCTGACAATAACCAGAACAAATTTGATGTGTATTGTCCACATGTGTCAAAATCTTGTCTGAAAATTGGGATGACATCTTGTTATAGTGTCAAGACTTGCTCAGCATTTCATCAAGCCTATTCAAAATCTTGCCGAAAACTATCAATGCATTACATGTCTTGTCCAGTTTAGTCAAAATCTTGTCTGAAAATTGGGATGACATCCTGTCATGGTGTCAAGTCTGCTGAGCATTTTATCAGGCCTGTTCAAAATCTTGCTGAATGCCATAATATATTACAAAGTTAAGTTGACTCTTGTCGCCCAGACATATCAATGTTATAAAATCAAGTGAATGTCAAGTTTTGTCAAGTCTATTCAGTATCTTGCCAAGTTCCAACAGTATGTTGTGAAGTCCAGTCAGTATCTAGTAAAGTCTAGTCGATACCTTGCCATCAACCCTTTTTAATATAGCTGAACTCAATAATTTTGTATGCCCAAGGAGGCCCAGCTCTTTAACAAAAGAATCAAGGTTTCCATAAGGTTCTTATTTTGTCAGAAATCATTAAGCATTCTCCCTCTAATGTTGACATAATACAGTATAGTACATGCACTTGTTCCCTCTCTTCTAAAAGTTTGCAAATTCATAACTAGCATTTATGTCATACTTGAGAGTGGCCCTCTTAAAACTGCACTCAAGAAACCTATGATGATGCACTGTTTGAGGTTAGAACTGTTGCATACATCTAAATTGGAAGAATATCAGTCACTGTGTAAACAAAAAGCCCCAAATACATTCCAGCACTGTCTTATTTATGCATTCATTGATACTTACAGTTGCAAGCCTCCAGAAAAGGGGAATTCATACATGCCAAAGCCATTCTTTTGATGAGTGTACCTGCAGTTGGATAAAAATAAAAATAAAAAAACCCATAAAATATAGATCCAAACAAAAAAGGAGAAGCTGTATTGTGGATTTTATTCTTTTGCCATGCTTGACATTGAATCTGTTATTAATTTTCAGTATTATGGTTCTGTTTATTAACAGTGTTATGACTATCATTTGAAAACATTTCACGAATGTGCATGTAAGGTAAAAATAAAAAATAAAAGAAAGAAAGAAGAAAGTCCTTCCAACTTTCTGTTTAATTGGACATTTAAATTTATTATTAAGAGGGTGTTGTGGCAAATCAAATGATTTTCGAACTGCATTCTGATAACGGCAAATTTACAGAGGCTGAGGTAGAGATGCAATCAAGAAATGAGAAGCTTCATCACCATCACCACCAGAGGCATGCCCCCTCCTTTACCAAGACCAAGGCAATGAAACTGTATATGTTACAAATACAACCCAGGAGAGCAAAGGATTGAGGCAAAACACACCAACAGCATGCTTTCAATAAAACACACAGGCACAGGCTTGACTTTGACTTTACATCTTTCTTGTACCGATGATACTTTCTTCTTTTTTTAACCAGTGCTGTGCATGGAAGTGAAGTACAATGGAAATTCTCATTTAATGGCATCTAAAAAAAAAAGGAAAAAAAAAGAAAATTAACTCCAAAAAGAGAGGTCTTAAACAAGGGGTGGTTCTTGGTCACAGGTTGATATACATCACTACATGGAACCAAAAAACATTTTTTTTAAAGGGAGGGAGGCCACAGAGGACTTTTACCCAATACCCTGCTTAGGACAGCTTCCACCATATTCACCTGGAGCCAGGATTGATCCCAAGCCCACTGAGTGCTCTAAAAGGACAGGTGAGACAGACATGTCAGTGTCAGTACAACACCTGCCACACATTCATAATAAAAGTTATGTAACCCCCAAATCCCCACACCTACCCCCCACTGTATATTTCGAAAGACTGCCCATTTCTCTAGGCCGCCTCTAGGAATGGGATGTGGTATGGAGATTTGACAAGGACTTACACTGCTTCAAAGGCAGCGAACTGGAGAGAGCGGTAAATACCCGAGCCCCACAGTGGTGGAATGCAGCCTCTGAAAGTGAAAACACCAAACAAAATGGTTACAATTGACAACATTACGCACTGGTATTAACTTATTATATATAATGCTCTTGGCAAAATAACATGAGAACTATTGCATAACTAACCTGATGCCCTATAGATTGGGGAGTTTATTTGGTTAATAAAATGTACACTAATAGGATGGAACACAGTCTCTGAAAAAAAATCATCTAATATACCACAAAATGCATTTTTTATGGTGTAAAATAATACTGACAAAGCAGAACTGTAAATGTAACACATCGTAACAGGCACACTCATCAGATTAGCAAAGTACCACTATTATCCAAAATGAGGCATACAGCTTTTGCAGGTTCAACAATAAATAGCAAGTACAGAATTAGCATTCGACTTACACTACATTGCACAAAGGTCACATGAACTGAAGCCAACGACACTTGTCTGAATTACTGCATCTTGTAACTCTCACCTGGCAAATGACACACAAAGTGCTTACAAGTTACATCCTACATTAACAATAATATTAATTATGCACACTTTGTGTCACATGTATATATATATATAGCATTGTAAACTCTGTAAGCATAGGACAGGAATATATATAACATATATGATGTACTTGCCTGTACAGACCACGGATTCCTTGTGTTTTTAATGTCTTCCAAAATGTCTGTACCATGCTGGAACTCTCAAAGCCTACCTGGCCTTGCATTTTGGTTTTTATTGTGTCAAAGGGGTGGCCAACAACTACATTGGTCAAGCCATACAGCACACCAACTGAAAGTGAAACCCACAAAAAGAAGAAGAAAATTGAGGCATTGAAAATGTTCAAAAATATAGCCTTCAACTAGTTCAAATCCATAAATGATGTTACTGCACATACTTTGCATATATATATATATAGACAGAGACAGAGAGAGAGAGAGAGAGAGAGAGATTCTTGACTGCCCCTGCTCCATTCCACCATTCCCTTACTGCCAATGGCAATGTTGTGAGGGGGGTGGGGGTGTGTGCATGCGTGCATGTGTGTGCAGGGAGTCACATGTGCATATGTTTGTGAAACCTCCAAGCACTGGTTTAAGTTTAAAACATCCTTCCTCCAACCATTGTCATAACAGTCACTATATGCCATAGGTCTCCCAAAACTCAGATTATATCAGTACTGAATCAGTACTTTCACTGCCGTGTTAGGAAACAACCATAACATTAACAAGTGTTGCTGATGATGATGTGGGGCTTAACCCCTTCACTGTCCCAGCCTGTAAAATTTCTGGGCTGAAAAGTGCACACATGCACAATGGAAAACAGTATATTTGATGGACCAACTTTCAATACTGTGCATTTTGATAGAAATCCTGTCACGTACTCACGCACAAGGGGGGGAAAGCCTTAATGATTTCGAATTTGGCACTTTTATTGTTTGTTTTCTGAGTGACGGCCCAGTATGCTTGGCAGGGAAAGGTTTAATGTCCTCAGAAATTGGGCTGACATATTAGGGACAGTCATACAAGTGCTACAGCGTCATTGCGCAAACAATACAAATCCAGATCCAGAAGACCGCAGTAGGACAGGACAGTAAGTAACTTTGTTTTACGCCCAGTCAAGTAAGTAAGTAAACATGGTGCTTAATGTCAACGGAAACCGTACGGTTTATTATGGATGGGGGGAGGGGGTTAGGGAGGTAGGGGGAGAGGCAGACTATTATTAGTATTATACCTATCGCTACACTGTCAGCATCACCACCAGAATGACTCCTGCATTAATATGGGCAGTGACAGGAGCCATTTTAAAGTTTCATTAATTGTGAGGGGCAAAGTCACAAGACAGTGTCCAGAGACCACAATTCTTTAAGAGAAAGGAGAGCTGAAGCAGATTCAAACCAAGGTCCCTCTGCTTACCAGCCTAATGCCTTACTGCTAGTGCTAGGCCAAACCAGCTCACTGCCCAGTCAAGTCAGTAAACATGGTGCTTAATGTCCACAGAAACCATAAGGCTTATTAGGGACGGGGAGAAGGGGGGGGGAAGGGGGTATGGAGGTGGGGGAAGAGGGAAATTACATACCTATCGCTACAGTCACCACCAGAATGATTCCTGCATTAAGATGGGCAGCGATAAGAGCCATTTTAATGTTTCAGTAGGAAGTGATGGGCAAAGTCACAGGACAGTGTCCACAAACCACAACCTTTTTGAAGAGAAAGGAGAACCGAAGTGGTATCGAACCGAGGTCCTTCCGTTTACCAGCCTAACGCTTTACCGATAGGCCAAACCGGCTCATCGCCCAGTCAAGTGAGTGAGTGTTGTTGCTTTACGTCCACAGAAACCGTAGGCTTATTAGGGACGGGGAGCCCAGGACGGCCACCTTGACCTTCACACAGCTCCTGAGCTCTTACCCAGTCAACCAGTGCGGTTATAATTTATAGGTACAATTTAAGGTTTTTTGCAGGACAGGTGCAAAAACAACCAACCTCCTCGCCTCTATGGACGTTAAGTAAAATTATTCCAGTGAAAAATAAAGGGACATACCACCCAAGCCTATAGCGCCCTCTCTGATCCAGTGAGCTCTCTCCTCGTTGTGTGTCATCTCCCTAAATCTTTGAGGATACTGTCAGTGTCACCCCTGAAAAAGACCAGACTAAAATATTTTTAAGGTGTGTGTCTTGTAGACTTTGTATTGCTTCTGAGAGTGATCTCCCATGCGAGGATATAAATCATCGTGCCACTAAAACCAACTTGGCAGTTTCGGAACGAGCATTTAGTCTTGTTTTCATCAACCTTTTGCACACGCATGCGCGAACAAACGCACCATGGCACATAGACTAACACTAACAGTCTAAAGTAATTACATATAGAATTCTACAGGCTGCTGCTGGTCGATACTGTTGATAAAGTTCCGTATCGACTGTGACATGCCCGAACCGATATTCACCATTCAAGTTTTCATTCATTTGACCAATAATAGATTCTCTGAGCACTGCACAAATCCTGAATTATCTCTGTCTTTCAGTCTCCACCACAGCTCTTCAGTAAAACTAGTCTTCCAGTTTACCTTAGTTTTCAAACCAGCTGTGTGTGTCACGGTCCGGAGTCACGCCTGTGTGTGTGTGTGTGTGTGTGTGTGTGTGTGTGTGTGTGTGTGTGTGTGTGTGTGTGTGTGTGTGTGTGTGTGTGTGTGTGTGTGTCAGTGTGTGTGTGTGCGTGCGTGCGTGCGTGCGTGCGTGCGTGTGTGTGTGTGTGTGTGTGTAGTGTGTGTGCGTGCCATGTGTGTGTGTGTGTGTGTGTGTGTGTGTGTGTCAGTGTGTGTGTGTGTGTCAGTGTCAGAGAGAGAGAGAGAGAGAGAGAGAGAGAGAGAGAGAGAGAGAGAGAGTGTGTGTGTGTGTGTGTGTACTGACTTTATTTTACAAGGGTATTGAAGTAGCAGACACGGTCAATGCGGGGTCAGTCAATTTCACCGTGATTGCAACTGAAGGCGCAAGCAGGTTAGGTTATAAACATGTCTGCGGCCGAATGTGACGACTTGCACTGACGTCGTTCTACTTTCTTTCGCTAAACTTCCAGTCTCTTTCAACACACTAAATTCAAGTGGAGCCGAATGAAAGTTCCAAATATTAGTGAATAAAAAACGTAACGAGTCACAACTTGGCATGTCCGCATAAACAGACAAAAGATTAACTTTATCTGGTTCTGAATTAACCATGCGTAAACAACAATGAATTAAGTCAGCACAAACTGAACCGTCCATGCGAGATCAGTAACGAAAGACTAAACTACGAACATGTGAAAAGACAGTTCACAACCGGTGTACCAAAAACATCGCATCATCTTATAGGTAGGTAGTGTTGCTTAACGTACTCAGATGTCACTTGACATAATTATCAGGGACAAGCTGAGACCAATGCCGAAGCATGGCCGTTCAACTAGCTTTACGTCCACTTAAACCAGAGGGCTCGTTAGGACTGACACTAGCCCGGCCAGGACGGCCACCTCGACTCTCACACAGCTCCTGAACAATGGCCTCTTATAATTTCTCAGCAGGGTCTTAGACTGTATTTATGGAAGAAAATGTCACAAGGTGTCTTCCGGCAAATCTGTTGCCGGGTAGTGGAAGATAGAATACACTGTGACAAGAGAATTATTTATGGAAAAATTAAACTGCCAGAGCTAATCGCGGGCTATCGCGGAGCTGGCCTTTTCACATAATATTAAACAGAAAAGCTGAACCTGTTAATCGCGGCTACGCGGCGGAACAGGCCTTTTCTCAGTTAACCAGTAGTGAAAATAAAGACACCCCATTAGCTCGGATAACAAACCTGACCTCTCAGTCAGAGCATCTGTAGCGAAGCGCAGTTCAAGCTTCAACACATCAATCATGAAATGAGAAAAAACAACCCGTATAATACTGAAACAACTCGTGGCTACAACAGAGCTGGCCCCTGTACCTAATCATTAATTTTTAAGCGAACGTGAAAAATAATAAAACATCTGCGACGCCAGATCTTACGGCAAGATCAAAACATAAAAACTACAAATGATCAAACAACAATAAAGCATCAGTCAGGAACTAGGAAGGTAAAAGATAGTAAAACGAACCTGTTGAAAGTGGATTAAGTTGAGTCTAAATCAAAACTCTAGTCGCACGAATCAGTGAAGAACTTGGACTTGGAGACTGACTTGGAGACTTGGCAAAGCGACTATTATTTTTGAAGGTATAAAAAAAAATCCGGCCTCCATTTTAATCCCCGCACCACTCGAACTCACGGAAATTTTAAGGACGTGTACCCTACACGTCCTTAAAATTTCCGTGAGTTCGAGTGGTGCGGGGATTAAAATGGAAGATTTTTTATACCTTCAGAAATACGGCATCGCTGGCCCAGAATCTGGAATAACTGAAAGAAGAATTAGTAACAGAAAGGGGAAGGCAGCTCTTCCATGCCCGTACAGGAACAGGGAGGCTTGCTGGGCGCAGTCGGCCACTGACCAGCACTAATTGGAACCATCCTTTGGCCAGTGGCTTTACACGGGAAAGGCCAGACTGCCGCTGCACCCCACGACCCAGCACGAACGAACTGTTGACTGACTGAGATAAAAACATTATCAATCTTAACTTTTCAACTACACGACTCGTAAAGACCATTTCAACAACAGTTTAGCCAAATCTAGCGAAACACAGATTTAACAAAAGGACGGATCGGTAACCCGATGTACTTTCAGTAACAAAAGGTCTTTTCTCCACACTTTGATGGAACCCCGCTGCCACGACCACACCTCAGCGTCATCACTAAGTCAAGATAGCTAGAGATGAGCCGGAGCCATTTTAAAATGTAATGTTTCGAGTCATTCATTGTGAGGCCGGGCAGTAAAAAGACAGCGGTTTCCGACTATCACTGACCGACCCGGTCAGAGCTCACGAGCTGTGTGAAAGTCGAGGTGGCCATCCTGGGCTACCCGTCCCTAACAGTCCTTATGGTTTCTGTGGACGTAAAACAACGTTGAACTAGAACACAGCGGAGAGACATCAGAGCTCAGGAGCTGTGGAAAAGTCGACTGGTGGCCGTCCTGGGCTGTCCCTAATAGTCCTCATTGTCTCTGTCAGGACGTCAGTAAAGCAACACTGAACTGAACTAACTGACCGGCCGTACAACTTTTGACGAGAAAGGAAAGTCGAAGCGGGGAATCGAACCGACACTGTGCCTATGTAACACATTACTGCTCAGCCGAATCCATGGACATATAATTATATAGGTCCATGGCGAAACCGGCATGTTGTCTGTTCAGAGCTCATTCCTGAACTGTGTGAAAGTCGAGGTGGACGTCCTGGGCTCCCGTCCCTAATAAACCTACGGTTTCTGTGGACGCCGGGACGTAAAGCAACACTTCAACAACAACCGCAACAACCGGCATGTTGTTTGTTCCTTCTAACGCCGAGTCATCTCCAGAGAGCGGAACCGCTGGCAGGCGCCGAGGTCCCAGAAGGTGGCCCGGCGGCACACACACACACACACACACACACACACACACACACACACACACACACACACACACACACACACACACACACACACACACACACACACACACACACACACACACACACACACACACACACACGCACACACACACACACATTCACTCACTCACTCACACTCACATTTCTTCGGATCAGTTATTCTGTACCACAACGCGCTGGCCGCTCAAAAACTGAACTAAGTAGGCAACGGGGTGAGGAAAAGTCAGTCCTTGTTTAAATGCCAGATATTCATAAAATCAGCCTTTGTGCACTCGATCAGTGTCCCCCTCGTTCATACTCCGTGTGTACAGGCAGCAAAGACTGTAATACTAAAAGGTCATAATGCTTGGTACACACTCAAGATCGCTGCGCATGATAAAAGATCTCAAATGGATACAACATGTTTAAGAAAACTGCATAATTATCTTCTTCTCTCCCCCCCCCTCCCCCCTCCCCGTGAGGAAAAAGTATTTCAACAGCTCCTCAAGCATAGCTACAGATGTTGCATTTTTAGTTTGTCTGTGACATAAAAAAAAGAAGAAAAAGATGAAAAGGGCAACAGCTGTTCATAACTGCATAGTACAATGTGGTATTGGAATGCCGCCATATACAAAGGTGTATAATTATATTATCAAGTCAATAAAACTAACCTGGATTAAGGAACTGGCTATAAATACAGAAATGACAAAATGGCAGAAGCTATTACAATTTTACATCTGGAACCTGAGGTAGTTACAGACTATGGCCCAAAGCTATTAACAAATTAAAAACCTATCCATTTTGGAGTGATGTATTTCAAGCATCTAAAGAATTTTATAATAGGATTGAAGTCGAGAGTCAAACAGAAGTTCCCTCTTAACCAATTGTTCTCAATAACAAATATAAAATTGGTAACAAAGTGTTTAATGATAAAGACTTGACAGAAAAATGTATACACTGTCAAAGATGTGGTTAACAGGAATGGAATGTTCTTAAGTGTTCAAGAGTTTAATCAGAAATATTTTTTGCGACTGTCAGCTAGTTTACTTGGCCGTGTTTCAGCCTTCATGAACTTGTGCTTGCTGTTTCTGCTCAGTTTTCTGCGCGCTTGTTTCTTTCTTGCCCTCATCTTCTTCTTCTTCTTCTTCTTCTTCTTCTTCTTCTTCTTCTTCTTCTTCTTCTTCTTCTTCTTCTTCTTCTTCTTCTTCTTCTTCTTCTTCTTCTTCTTCTTCTTCTTCTTCTTCTTCTTCTTCTCTCTCTCTCTCTCTCTCTCCCTCTCTCTCTCTCTCTCTCTCTCTCTCTCTCTCTCTCTCTCTCTCTCTTTTTCTTTTTTCTTTCTTCTTCTTCATCTTTTTCTTTTTTTTCATTCTTCTTCTTCTTCGTCGTCAGTCATCGTCTTTTCTTCTCAGCGGTTCTTCTCTTTCTTCAGCCAATGTTTTTGTTTTTACTTGCAGTTGTGAATGTGTGTGTGTGTGTGTGTGTGTGTGTGTGTGTGTGTGTGTGTGTGTGTGTGTGTGTGTGTGTGTGTGTGCGTGTGTGTGTGTGTGTGTGAGTGTGTGCGAGTGTGTGTGTGTGTGTGTGTGTGTGTGCGCGCGCTCGCGCTTGTGTCAGTGTGTGTGTGTGTGTGTGTGTGTGTGTGTGTGTGTGTGTGTGTGTGTGTGTGTGTGTGTGTGTGTGTGTGTGTGTGTGCGAGTGTGGCGAGTGTGTGTGTGTGTGTGCGCGCGCGCTTGTGTCAGTGTGTGTGTGTGTGTGTGTGTGTGTGTGTGTGTGTGTGTGTGTGTGTGTGTGTGTGTGTGTGTGTGTGTGTGTGTGTGTGTGTGTGTGTGTGTGTGTGTGTGAACCAGTGCTAATAACAATACCGGGAAATGTATAGAACGCCTACACTTCGAAAGCACTGATAAAGCGCTTCACAAGGGGCAGTATAGGCTGATAGAGAACCAAATCTCTCTCTGTCTCTCTTTTTGTCTCTGTGTCTCTGTCTGTCTGTCTGCAGTGTGTCCCCACGTCACAGTGTACGTCGTGTCAGTGAGTGTCACTGAGAATGTGTGTGTGTGTGTGTGTGTGTGTGTGTGTGTGTGTGTGTGTGTGTGTGTGTGTGTGTGTGTGTGTGTGTGTGTGTGTGTGTGTGTGTGTGTGTGTGTGTGTGAGTGTGAGCGCGTGCGCGCCGGCGCGCATGTTTGTGTGAGTATTTGTGAACAGAAATGAGACTGCACGGTATGAAAAATGCTAGTCACTGATTAACATCTCAGTCAGTGGATGTGGCCATAGTGCGGACAACAGTTCAACAGACTGACAAGTTTTACGGAGTGAATTCGCCGTCTCAGCGGTCAGCAAGGTATGAAAAGTGCTCACCAACATTTGACACTGAGTGATTTCGCGCTAGGCCGGTGAGAACATTTCACTGACATTTGTGAGTGTGTCAAACCGACGGATTCAAGGCTATTTAGTTCTCGGTGACTGTCTCTCGGTGACGGACACACCGTCGCAGCTGCATCCTTCACTGACATCGTAGTCCTCTTCTCTTTGTTCTGACATCGAAGCACGTCACGTCAGTACACTTCCGTTTAAGTTTGATCGTCCTTCAGCTGTCACGTTTGACAGTCACGGTCTGCGGTCTGGTGGAGCAGGGTAAATAGGCCAGGTCGTCACCTCGACAATGTGTGGTTGACAACCGAACAGCAAACCCAACCAAACTTGACGTCCGACGTCTTCTCCGCCTCAGCCTTCTGGTCCGTGGTGGTGAGTGATGATCCGGAGAAGGAAGGCATGGTAAACAAATGTGGGTGTCAGGGGGAGGTGAGTGGGGTGCGTAAAGAGAGATTAAAAAACCAATAAATTGTATTATGGATTTTGGATTTTTTTAATTTTATTTTTTAATCCAGTATATTATAATTTTTTAGCTTATCATCCATTTAAATGACTTTTCACGTTCCTTTGGTATTATTGTTTAAATTAATCAGCCTTTGCTAGTTAGTTCAGTTGCCATGTGAGTGATGATTAACTTGAAGTAGATATTATGAACGCCGCCATGTCGGATGTCCCCGAGACGGAAGCGGCACGGCAAGACGGAAGTGACGTCTGACGCTTGTCAGGGTGGGCGGGCGGGGAAGAGGGTGTGGCAAGAGGAATATGTCTTCTCTGTTGATAGATATTCTGTGTTTTGTTCTGATTTAGTTTATTAAGTTGTTACAAGTTGAATTGTTTTTGATGTTGCTTTGATCTTTTTGTTACATGTTCTGTTCAAATTAATGAGCTTTCAGTAGTTATAGTGGAATTACCTTATGAATGATGATTAAAGTATATTAACTGGATTTGATTCTGAAGCCCGAGTCGGACGCCCCGAGACGGAAGGCCAAGACGGCATGCCAAGACGGATGCCCCGAGACGGAAGGCCAAGACGGCATGCCAAGACAGATGTTCCCGAGATGGAAGGACAAGACTGACGGATTTGAGAAGTATGCGGGGTGGGGGGGGGGGGGGGGGGGAGGGTCACATCTCTCTTTGGTGCCGTACGTTTTTGTGGCTGAATGCGTGGGTAGGTGTGTGGGTATCCGGGTAACAGAGTATGACAACAGAAAATGTGTTTTGATTCAGTATATATATATATATGTGTGTGTGTGGTGTGGGTGTGGGTGTGGGTGTGGGTGTGGGTGTGTGTGGGTGTGTGTGGGTGTGTGGGTGTGTAGGGGTGGGGTGTGGGGGGAGGTGGGGGGGTCTGTGTGTCGGTGTGTCGGTGTGTCGGTGTCTTTGTCTGTCTATCTGTCAGTCTGTGTTCTACTGTGATGTAATGTTCATTATATGTTTGTATTTTTCCTCTTTTTGTTACATGTTCTGTTACAATTAATGGTCCTTTATTATTTGATTCAATTCCCCTGTGAGTGGTGATTAAAATAACTTCCGTTCATGTGAATTAAAGGCCGAGACGGATATCCCCGAGACGGAGGTTCCAGACGGATGTCTCTGAGACGGATGGTCGAGTTATTATGTATTTACATTTTGTTGATGTTGCTTTCCTCTTTTTGTTGCATCTTCTGTTACAATTAATGGTCCTTTAGTATTTGGTTCAATTGCCTGTGAGTGATAATTAAAATAACTTCCGTTGATGTGATTTCAAGGCCCAGACGAATGTCCCCGAGACGGAGGATCCAGATGATGTCCCCGAGACGGAGGTTCCAGACGGATGTCTCGGAGACGGAGGAACCAGACGGATGTCCCCGAGACGGAGGTTCCAGACGGATGTCCCCAGACGGAGGATCCAGACGGATGTCCCCGAGACGGAGGATCCAGACAGAAGTCTCCGAGACGGACGACCAGGGCGGACTGGCACATAGAATGTCCCTGAGATGGAAGGTCAAGATGGGTGGGCCCACCATCTTGGCTTTCCGTCTCAGGGACATCCATGTGTGCCATCTGCCTTGGCCTTACGTTTGGAGACGGATGTCACAGACGGATGTCCCTGAGACGGATGACCGAGACGGAGGGCCACGACGGATGCCACAGACAGATGTCCCCAACACCCAAAGACGGAGGTAAGATGTGTGTGTGTGTGTGTGTGTGTGTGTGTGTGTGTGTGTGTGTGTGTGTGTGTGTGTGTGTGTGTGTGTGTGTGTGTGTGCATGTGTCACTGTGTGTGTGTGTGTGTGTGTGTGTGTGTGTCACTGTGTGTGTGTGTGTGTGTGTGTGTGTGTCACTGTGTGTGTGTGTGTGTGTGTGTGTGTGTGTGTGTGTGTGTGTGTGTGTGTGTGTGTGTGTGTGTGTCTGTCTGTCTGTCTGTCTGTCTGTCTGTCTGTGTGTCTGTCTGTTTTCTACTGTAATGTAGTGTACATTATGTATTTCGATTTGATTCAGTCTGTCAGCTTACTAAGTTGCTATGTATTTACTTTTTGTTCTTCTTCTTCTTTCCTTGGATGCCCACAATCATGTTGATGATTATTCTGGCACTTTAGGTGGTGTTTCCAAAGTCCACATTTTAGCTCTGGTCACAAATCTTTCCAGTTGAATTTTTTCACTGTCATTCTCCTCTCTCTCTCTCTCTCTCTCTCTCTCTCTCTCTCTCTCTCTCTCTCTCTCTCTCTCTCTCTCTCTCTCTCTCTCTCCTCTCTCTCCTCACTCTCTCTCTCTCTCTCTCCTCTCTCTCTCTCTCTCTCTCTCTCTCTCTCTCTCTCTCTCTCTCTCTCTCTCTCTCTCTCTCTCTCTCTCTCTCTCTTTCACACACACCACACACACACACAAAAAAAAGCTAGTTGACTGGTAAGTTGTTGGTGTTGCTTTCATCCATTTGGCACATGTTCTCTTAGAATTAATGACGTCTTGTATTTGTTTCAATTGCCGTGTGAGTGACGATTAAAATCACTTCCGTTGATGTGATTTGAAGGCCGAGACGGATGTCCCCGAGACGGAGGTTCCAGACGGATGACCCTGACAGACGGAGGATCCAGACGGATGTCTCGTAGACGGAGGATCGAGACGGATGTCCCTCAGACGGAGGATCCAGACGGATGTCCCTGAGACGGAGGATCCAGACGGATGTCCCCGGGACGGAGGATCCAGACGGATGTTCCCGAGACGGAGGATCGAGACGGATGTCCCCGAGACGGAGGATCCAGACGGATGTCCCCGAGACGGAGGATCCAGACGGATGTCCCCGAGACGGAGGATCCAGACGGATGTCCCCGAGACGGAGGATCGAGACGGATGTCACCGAGACGGAGGATCGAGACGGATGTCACCGAGACGGAGGTTCCAGACGGATGTCTTGGAGACGGAGGATCCAGACGGATATCCCCGAGACGGAGGATCCAGACGGATGTCCCCGAGACGGAGGATCCAGACGGATGTCCCCGAGACGGAGGATCGAGACGGATGTCCCCGAGACGGATGATCCCGACGGATGTCCCCGAGACGGAGGTCCAGACGGATGCACCCAAGACGGATGATCCAGACGGATGTCTTGGAGACTGAGGATCCAGACGGATGTCTCGGAGACGCAGGATCCAGACGATGTCCCTGAGACGGAGGATCTAGACGGATGTCCCCGAGACGGATGATCCAGACAGAAGTCTCCCAGACGTACGGCCAGGGCGGACTGGCACAGAGAATGTCCCTGAGATGGAAGGTCCAGATGGGTGGGCCCACCATCTTGGCTTTCCGTCTCGGGGACATCCATGTGTGCCATCTGCCTTGGCCTTACGTTTGGAGACGGATGTCACAGACGGATGTCCCTGAGACGGATGTCCCCGAGACGGAGGTTCCAGACGGATGTCCCTGAGACGGAAGTTCCAGACGGATGTCCCCGAGACGGAGGATCCAGACGGATGTCCCTGAGACGGAGGTTCCAGACGGATGTCCCCGAGACGGTGGATCCAGACGGATGTCCCCGAGACGGAGGATCGAGACGGATGTCCCCGGGACGGAGGATCCAGACGGATGTTCCCGAGACGGAGGATCGAGACGGATGTCCCCGAGACGGAGGTTCCGGACGGATGTCTCGGAGACGGAGGATCCAGACGGATATCCACGAGACGGAGGATCCAGACGGATGTCCCCGAGACGGAGGATCCAGACGGATGTTCCCGAGACGGAGGATCCAGACGGATGTCCCCGAGACGGAGGATCCAGACGGATGTCCCCGAGACGGAGGATCCAGACGGATGTCCCTGAGACGGAGGATCGAGACGGATGTCCCCGAGACGGAGGATCCAGACGGATGTTCCCTAGACGGAGGATTCAGACGGATGTCCCCGAGACGGAGGATCCAGACGGATGTCCCCGAGACGGAGGATCCAGACGGATGTCCCCGAGACGGATGATCCAGACGGATGTCCCCGAGACGGAGGTTCCAGACGGATGTCCCCGAGACGGAGGTTCCAGACGGATTTCCCTGAGACGGAGGTTCCAGACGGATGTCCCCGAGACGGAGGATCCAGACGGATGTCTCGTAGACGGAGGTTCCAGACGGATGTCCCCGAGACGGAGGATCCAGACGGATGTCCCCGAGACGGAGGATCGAGACGGATGTCCCCGAGACGGATGATCCAGACGGATGTCCCCGAGACGGAGGGTCGAGACGGATGTCCCTGAGACGGAGGTTCCAGACGGATGTCTCGTAGACGGAGGATCAAGACGGATGACCCCGAGACGGAGGATCGAGACGGATGTCACCGAGACGGAGGTTCCAGACGGATGTCCCCGAGACGGAGGTTCCAGACGGATTTCCCTGAGACGGAGTTTCCAGACGGATGTCCCGAGACGGAGGATCCAGACGGATGTCCCTGAGACGGAGGATCCAGACGGATGTCCCCGTGACGGAGGATCCAGACGGATGTTCCCGAGACGGAGGATCGAGACGGATGTCCCCGAGACGGAGGATCCAGACGGATGTCCCCGAGACGGAGGTTCCAGACGGATGTCCCCGAGACGGAGGTTCCAGACGGATGTCCCTGAGACGGAGGTTCCAGACGGATGTCCCTGAGACGGAGGATCCAGACGGATGTCCCCTGGACGGAGGATCCAGACGGATGTTCCCGATCGGAGGATCGAGACGGATGCCCCCGAGACGGAGGATCCAGACGGATGTCCCCGAGACGGAGGATCCAGACGGATGTCCCTGAGAGGATCCAGACGGATGTCCCCGAGACGGAGGATCGAGACGGATGTCCCCGAGACGGAGGATTCAGACGGATGTTCCCGAGACGGAGGATTTAGACGGATGTCCCCGAGACGGAGGATCCTGACGGATGTCCCCGAGACGGAGGGTCGAGACGGATGTCCCTGAGACGGAGGATCCAGACGGATGTCCCTGAGACGGAGGATCCAGACGGATGTCCCCGAGACGGAGGTTCCAGACGGATGTCCCCGAGACGGAGGATCGAGACGGATGTCCCCGAGACGGAGGATCCAGACGGATGTCCCCGAGACGGAGGGTCGAGACGGATGTCCCTGAGACGGAGGTTCCAGACGGATGTCTCGTAGACGGAGGATCGAGACGGATGTCACCGAGACGGAGGATCGAGACGGATGTCACCGAGACGGAGGATCCAGACGGATGTCTTGGAGACGGAGGATCCAGACGGATATCCCCGAGACGGAGGATCCAGACGGATGTCCCCGAGACGGAGGATCCAGACGGATGTCCCCGAGACGGAGGATCCAGACGGATGTCCCTGAGACGGAGGATCCAGACGGATGTCCCCGAGACGGAGGATCCAGAAGGATGTCACCGAGACGGAGGATTCAGACGGATGTCCCCGAGACGGAGGATCCAGACGGATGTCCCCGAGACGGAGGATCGAGACGGATGTCCCCGAGACGGATGATCCCGACGGATGTCCCCGAGACGGAGGTTCCAGACGGATGCACCCAAGACGGATGATCCAGACGGATGTCCCCGAGACGGAGGTTCCAGACGGATGTCTCGGAGACGCAGGATCCAGACGGATGTCCCTGAGACGGAGGATCCAGACGGATGTCCCCGAGACGGAGGATCTAGACGGATGTCCCCGAGACGGATGATCCAGACAGAAGTCTCCCAGACGTACGGCCAGGGCGGACTGGCACAGAGAATGTCCCTGAGATGGAAGGTCCCGATGGGTGGGCCCACCATCTTGGCTTTCCGTCTCGGGGACATCCATGCGTGCCATCTGCCTTGGCCTTACGTTTGGAGACGGATGTCACAGACGGATGTCCCTGAGACGGATGTCCCCGAGACGGAGGTTCCAGACGGATGTCCCTGAGACGGAAGTTCCAGACGGATGTCCCCGAGACGGAGGATCCAGACGGATGTCCCTGAGACGGAGGATCCAGACGGATGTCCCCGAGACGGAGGATCCAGACGGATGTACCTGAGACGGAGGATCCAGACGGATGTCCCCGAGACGGAGGGTCGAGACTGATGTCCCTGAGACGGAGGTTCCAGACGGATGTCTCGTAGACGGAGGATCGAGACGGATGTCCCCGAGACGGAGGATCGAGACGGATGTCACCGAGACGGAGGTTCCAGACGGATGTCCCCGAGACGGAGGTTCCAGACGGATTTCCCTGAGACGGAGTTTCCAGACGGATGTCCCTGAGACGGAGGATCCAGACGGATGTCCCCGTGACGGAGGATCCAGACGGATGTTCCCGAGACGGAGGATCGAGACGGATGTCCCCGAGACGGAGGATCCAGACGGATGTCCCCGAGACGGAGGTTCCAGACGGATGTCCCTGAGACGGAAGTTCCAGACGGATGTCCCCGAGACGGAGGATCCAGACGTATGTCCCTGAGACGGAGGATCCAGACGGATGTCCCCGAGACGGAGGATCCAGACGGATGTTCCCTAGACGGAGGATTCAGACGGATGTCCCCGAGACGGAGGATCCAGACGGATGTTCCCTAGACGGAGGATCCAGACGGATGTCCCCGAGACGGATGATCCAGACGGATGTCCCCGAGACGGAGGTTCCAGACGGATGTCCCCGAGACGGAGGTTCCAGACGGATTTCCCTGAGACGGAGGTTCAAGACGGATGTCCCCGAGACGGAGGATCCAGACGGATGTCTCGTAGACGGAGGTTCCAGACGGATGTCCCCGAGACGGAGGATCCAGACGGATGTCCCCGAGACGGAGGATCCAGACGGATGTCCCCGAGACGGAGGTTCCAGACGGATGTCCCCGAGACGGAGGGTCGAGACGGATGTCCCTGAGACGGATGATCCAGACGGATGTCTCGTAGACGGAGGATCCAGACGGATGTCCCCGAGACGGAGGATCGAGACGGATGTCACCGAGACGGAGGTTCCAGACGGATGTCCCCGAGACGGAGGTTCCAGACGGATTTCCCTGAGACGGAGTTTCCAGACGGATGTCCCCGAGACGGAGGATCCAGACGGATGTCCCTGAGACGGAGGATCCAGACGGATGTCCCCGTGACGGAGGATCCAGACGGATGTTCCCGAGACGGAGGATCGAGACGGATGTCCCCGAGACGGAGGATCCAGACGGATGTCCCCGAGACGGAGGTTCCTGACGAATGTCCTCGAGACGGAGGTTCCAGACGGATGTCCCTTAGACGGAGGTTCCAGACGGATGTCCCCGAGACGGAGGATCCAGACGGATGTCCCCGAGACGGAGGATCCAGACGGATGTCCCCGGGACGGAGGATCCAGACGGATGTTCCCGAGACGGAGGATTCAGACGGATGTCCCCGAGACGGAGGATCCTGACGGATGTCCCCGAGACGGAGGGTCGAGACGGATGTCCCTGAGACGGAGGATCCAGACGGATTTCCCTGAGACGGAGGATCCAGACGGATGTCCCCGAGACGGAGGTTCCAGACGGATGTCCCCGAGACGGAGGATCGAGACGGATGTCCCCGAGACGGAGGATCCAGACGGATGTCCCCGAGACGGAGGGTCGAGACGGATGCCCCTGAGACGGAGGTTCCAGACGGATGTCTCGTAGACGGAGGATCGAGACGGATGTCACCGAGACGGAGGATCGAGACGGATGTCACCGAGACGGAGGTTCCAGACGGATGTCTTGGAGACGGAGGATCCAGACGGATATCCCCGAGACGGAGGATCCAGACGGATGTCCCCGAGACGGAGGATCCAGACGGATGTCCCCGAGACGGAGGATCCAGACGGATGTCCCTGAGACGGAGGTTCCAGACGGATGTCTCGTAGACGGAGGATCGAGACGGATGTCACCGAGACGGAGGATCGAGACGGATGTCACCGAGACGGAGGTTCCAGACGGATGTCTTGGAGACGGAGGATCCAGACGGATATCCCCGAGACGGAGGATCCAGACGGATGTCCCCGAGACGGAGGATCCAGACGGATGTCCCCGAGACGGAGGATCCAGACGGATGTCCCTGAGACGGAGGATCCAGACGGATGTCCCCGAGACGGAGGATCCAGACGGATGTCCCCGAGACGGAGGATTCAGACGGATGCACCCAAGACGGATGATCCAGACGGATGTCCCCGAGACGGATGATCTAGACGGATGTCCCCGAGACGAAGGTTCCAGACGGATGTCCCCGAGACGGAGGATCCAGACGGATGTCCCTGAGACGGAGGATCCAGACGGATGTCCCCGTGACGGAGGATCCAGACGGATGTCCCCGAGACGGAGGATCCAGACGGATGTCCCTGAGACGGAGGATCCAGACGGATGTCCCCGAGACGGAGGGTCGAGACGGATGTCCCTGAGACGGAGGATCCAGACGGATGTCCCTGAGACGGAGGATCCAGACGGATGTCCCCGAGACGGAGGATCCAGACGGATGTCTCGTAGACGGAGGATCGAGACGGATGTCACCGAGACGAAGGATCGAGACGGATGTCACCGAGACGGAGGATCCAGACGGATGTCCCCGAGACGGAGGGTCGAGACGGATGCCCCTGAGACGGAGGTTCCAGACGGATGTCTCGTAGACGGAGGATCGAGACGGATGTCACCGAGACGGAGGATCCAGACGGATGTCACCGAGACGGAGGTTCCAGACGGATGTCTTGGAGACGGAGGATCCAGACGGATATCCCCGAGACGGAGGATCCAGACGGATGTCCCCGAGACGGAGGATTCAGACGGATGTCCCCGAGACGGAGGATCCAGACGGATGTCCCCGAGACGGAAGATCGAGACGGATGTCCCCGAGACGGATGATCCCGACGGATGTCCCCGAGACGGAGGTTCCAGACGGATGCACCCAAGACGGATGATCCAGACGGATGTCCCCGAGACGGATGATCTAGACGGATGTCCCCGAGACGGAGGTTCCAGACGGATGTCCCCGTGACGGAGGATCCAGACGGATGTCCCCGAGACGGAGGATCCAGACGGATGTCCCTGAGACGGAGGATCCAGACGGATGTCCCCGGGACGGAGGATCCAGACGGATGTTCCCGAGACGGAGGATTCAGACGGATGTCCCCGAGACGGAGGATCCTGACGGATGTCCCCGAGACGGAGGGTCGAGACGGATGTCCCTGAGACGGAGGATCCAGACGGATGTCCCTGAGACGGAGGATCCAGACGGATGTCCCCGAGACGGAGGTTCCAGACGGATGTCCCCGAGACGGAGGATCCAGACGGATGTCCCCGAGACGGAAGATCGAGACGGATGTCCCCGAGACGGATGATCCCGACGGATGTCCCCGAGACGGAGGTTCCAGACGGATGCACCCAAGACGGATGATCCAGACGGATGTCCCCGAGACGGAGGATCTAGACGGATGTCCCCGAGACGGATGATCCAGACAGAAGTCTCCCAGACGTACTGCCAGGGCGGACTGGCACAGAGAATGTCCCTGAGATGGAAGGTCCAGATGGGTGGGCCCACCATCTTGGCTTTCCGTCTCGGGGACATCCATGTGTGCCATCTGCCTTGGCCTTACGTTTGGAGACGGATGTCACAGACGGATGTCCCTGAGACGGATGTCCCCGAGACGGAGGTTCCAGACGGATGTCCCTGAGACGGAAGTTCCAGACGGATGTCCCCGAGACGGAGGATCCAGACGGATGTCCCTGAGACGGAGGATCCAGACGGATGTCCCCGAGACGGAGGATCCAGACGGATGTCCCTGAGACGGAGGATCCAGACGGATGTCCCCGAGACGGAGGGTCGAGACTGATGTCCCTGAGACGGAGGTTCCAGACGGATGTCTCGTAGACGGAGGATCGAGACGGATGTCCCCGAGACGGAGGATCGAGACGGATGTCACCGAGACGGAGGTTCCAGACGGATGTCCCCGAGACGGAGGTTCCAGACGGATTTCCCTGAGACGGAGTTTCCAGACGGATGTCCCTGAGACGGAGGATCCAGACGGATGTCCCCGTGACGGAGGATCCAGACGGATGTTCCCGAGACGGAGGATCGAGACGGATGTCCCCGAGACGGAGGATCCAGACGGATGTCCCCGAGACGGAGGTTCCAGACGGATGTCCCTGAGACGGAAGTTCCAGACGGATGTCCCCGAGACGGAGGATCCAGACGTATGTCCCTGAGACGGAGGATCCAGACGGATGTCCCCGAGACGGAGGATCCAGACGGATGTTCCCTAGACGGAGGATTCAGACGGATGTCCCCGAGACGGAGGATCCAGACGGATGTTCCCTAGACGGAGGATCCAGACGGATGTCCCCGAGACGGATGATCCAGACGGATGTCCCCGAGACGGAGGTTCCAGACGGATGTCCCCGAGACGGAGGTTCCAGACGGATTTCCCTGAGACGGAGGTTCAAGACGGATGTCCCCGAGACGGAGGATCCAGACGGATGTCTCGTAGACGGAGGTTCCAGACGGATGTCCCCGAGACGGACGATCCAGACGGATGTCCCCGAGACGGAGGATCGAGACGGATGTCCCCGAGACGGAGGTTCCAGACGGATGTCCCCGAGACGGAGGGTCGAGACGGATGTCCCTGAGACGGATGATCCAGACGGATGTCTCGTAGACGGAGGATCGAGACGGATGTCCCCGAGACGGAGGATCGAGACGGATGTCACCGAGACGGAGGTTCCAGACGGATGTCCCCGAGACGGAGGTTCCAGACGGATTTCCCTGAGACGGAGTTTCCAGACGGATGTCCCCGAGACGGAGGATCCAGACGGATGTCCCTGAGACGGAGGATCCAGACGGATGTCCCCGTGACGGAGGATCCAGACGGATGTTCCCGAGACGGAGGATCGAGACGGATGTCCCCGAGACGGAGGATCCAGACGGATATCCCCGAGACGGAGGTTCCTGACGGATGTCCTCGAGACGGAGGTTCCAGACGGATGTCCCTTAGACGGAGGTTCCAGACGGATGTCCCCGAGACGGAGGATCCAGACGGATGTCCCTGAGACGGAGGATCCAGACGGATGTCCCCGGGACGGAGGATCCAGACGGATGTTCCCGAGACGGAGGATTCAGACGGATGTCCCCGAGACGGAGGATCCTGACGGATGTCCCCGAGACGGAGGGTCGAGACGGATGTCCCTGAGACGGAGGATCCAGACGGATGTCCCTGAGACGGAGGATCCAGACGGATGTCCCCGAGACGGAGGTTCCAGACGGATGTCCCCGAGACGGAGGATCGAGACGGATGTCCCCGAGACGGAGGATCCAGACGGATGTCCCCGAGACGGAGGGTCGAGACGGATGTCCCTGAGACGGAGGATCCAGACGGATGTCCCCGAGACGGAGGATCCAGACGGATGTCTCGTAGACGGAGGATCGAGACGGATGTCACCGAGACGGAGGATCGAGACGGATGTCACCGAGACGGAGGATCCAGACGGATGTCCCCGAGACGGAGGATTCAGACGGATGTCCCCGAGACGGAGGATCCAGACGGATGTCCCCGAGACGGAAGATCGAGACGGATGTCCCCGAGACGGATGATCCCGACGGATGTCCCCGAGACGGAGGTTCCAGACGGATGCACCCAAGACGGATGATCCAGACGGATGTCCCCGAGACGGATGATCTAGACGGATGTCCCCGAGACGGAGGTTCCAGACGGATGTCCCCGAGACGGAGGATCCAGACGGATGTCCCTGAGACGGAGGATCCAGACGGATGTCCCCGTGACGGAGGATCCAGACGGATGTCCCCGAGACGGAGGATCCAGACGGATGTCCCTGAGACGGAGGATCCAGACGGATGTCCCCGGGACGGAGGATCCAGACGGATGTTCCCGAGACGGAGGATTCAGACGGATGTCCCCGAGACGGAGGGTCGAGACGGATGTCCCCGAGACGGAGGGTCGAGACGGATGTCCCTGAGACGGAGGATCCAGACGGATGTCCCTGAGACGGAGGATCCAGACGGATGTCCCCGAGACGGAGGTTCCAGACGGATGTCCCCGAGACGGAGGATCGAGACGGATGTCCCCGAGACGGAAGATCGAGACGGATGTCCCCGAGACGGATGATCCCGACGGATGTCCCCGAGACGGAGGTTCCAGACGGATGCACCCAAGACGGATGATCCAGACGGATGTCCCCGAGACGGAGGTTCCAGACGGATGTCTCGGAGACGCAGGATCCAGACGGATGTCCCTGAGACGGATGATCCAGACGGATGTCCCCGAGACGGAGGATCTAGACGGATGTCCCCGAGACGGATGATCCAGACAGAAGTCTCCCAGACGTACGGCCAGGGCGGACTGGCACAGAGAATGTCCCTGAGATGGAAGGTCCAGATGGGTGGGCCCACCATCTTGGCTTTCCGTCTCGGGGACATCCATGTGTGCCATCTGCCTTGGCCTTACGTTTGGAGACGGATGTCACAGACGGATGTCCCTGAGACGGATGTCCCCGAGACGGAGGTTCCAGACGGATGTCCCTGAGACGGAAGTTCCAGACGGATGTCCCCGAGACGGAGGATCCAGACGGATGTCCCTGAGACGGAGGATCCAGACGGATGTCCCCGAGACGGAGGGTCGAGACTGATGTCCCTGAGACGGAGGTTCCAGACGGATGTCTCGTAGACGGAGGATCGAGACGGATGTCCCCGAGACGGAGGATCGAGACGGATGTCACCGAGACGGAGGTTCCAGACGGATGTCCCCGAGACGGAGGTTCCAGACGGATTTCCCTGAGACGGAGTTTCCAGACGGATGTTCCCGAGACGGAGGATCCAGACGGATGTCCCCGTGACGGAGGATCCAGACGGATGTTCCCGAGACGGAGGATCGAGACGGATGTCCCCGAGACGGAGGATCCAGACGGATGTCCCCGAGACGGAGGTTCCAGACGGATGTCCCTGAGACGGAAGTTCCAGACGGATGTCCCCGAGACGGAGGATCCAGACGTATGTCCCTGAGACGGAGGATCCAGACGGATGTCCCCGAGACGGAGGATCCAGACGGATGTTCCCTAGACGGAGGATTCAGACGGATGTCCCCGAGACGGAGGATCCAGACGGATGTTCCCTAGACGGAGGATCCAGACGGATGTCCCCGAGACGGATGATCCAGACGGATGTCCCCGAGACGGAGGTTCCAGACGGATGTCCCCGAGACGGAGGTTCCAGACGGATTTCCCTGAGACGGAGGTTCAAGACGGATGTCCCCGAGACGGAGGATCCAGACGGATGTCTCGTAGACGGAGGTTCCAGACGGATGTCCCCGAGACGGAGGATCCAGACGGATGTCCCCGAGACGGAGGATCGAGACGGATGTCCCCGAGACGGAGGTTCCAGACGGATGTCCCCGAGACGGAGGGTCGAGACGGATGTCCCTGAGACGGATGATCCAGACGGATGTCTCGTAGACGGAGGATCGAGACGGATGTCCCCGAGACGGAGGATCGAGACGGATGTCACCGAGACGGAGGTTCCAGACGGATGTCCCCGAGACGGAGGTTCCAGACGGATTTCCCTGAGACGGAGTTTCCAGACGGATGTCCCCGAGACGGAGGATCCAGACGGATGTCCCTGAGACGGAGGATCCAGACGGATGTCCCCGTGACGGAGGATCCAGACGGATGTTCCCGAGACGGAGGATCGAGACGGATGTCCCCGAGACGGAGGATCCAGACGGATATCCCCGAGACGGAGGTTCCTGACGGATGTCCTCGAGACGGAGGTTCCAGACGGATGTCCCTTAGACGGAGGTTCCAGACGGATGTCCCCGAGACGGATGATCCAGACGGATGTCCCTGAGACGGAGGATCCAGACGGATGTCCCCGGGACGGAGGATCCAGACGGATGTTCCCGAGACGGAGGATTCAGACGGATGTCCCCGAGACGGAGGATCCTGACGGATGTCCCCGAGACGGAGGGTCGAGACGGATGTCCCTGAGACGGAGGATCCAGACGGATGTCCCTGAGACGGAGGATCCAGACGGATGTCCCCGAGACGGAGGTTCCAGACGGATGTCCCCGAGACGGAGGATCGAGACGGATGTCCCCGAGACGGAGGATCCAGACGGATGTCCCCGAGACGGAGGGTCGAGACGGATGTCCCTGAGACGGAGGATCCAGACGGATGTCCCCGAGACGGAGGATCCAGACGGATGTCTCGTAGACGGAGGATCGAGACGGATGTCACCGAGACGGAGGATCGAGACGGATTTCACCGAGACGGAGGATCCAGACGGATGTCCCCGAGACGGAGGATTCAGACGGATGTCCCCGAGACGGAGGATCCAGACGGATGTCCCCGAGACGGAAGATCGAGACGGATGTCCCCGAGACGGATGATCCCGACGGATGTCCCCGAGACGGAGGTTCCAGACGGATGCACCCAAGACGGATGATCCAGACGGATGTCCCCGAGACGGATGATCTAGACGGATGTCCCCGAGACGGAGGTTCCAGACGGATGTCCCCGAGACGGAGGATCCAGACGGATGTCCCTGAGACGGAGGATCCAGACGGATGTCCCCGTGACGGAGGATCCAGACGGATGTCCCCGAGACGGAGGATCCAGACGGATGTCCCTGAGACGGAGGATCCAGACGGATGTCCCCGGGACGGAGGATCCAGACGGATGTTCCCGAGACGGAGGATTCAGACGGATGTCCCCGAGACGGAGGGTCGAGACGGATGTCCCCGAGACGGAGGGTCGAGACGGATGTCCCTGAGACGGAGGATCCAGACGGATGTCCCTGAGACGGAGGATCCAGACGGATGTCCCCGAGACGGAGGTTCCAGACGGATGTCCCCGAGACGGAGGATCGAGACGGATGTCCCCGAGACGGAAGATCGAGACGGATGTCCCCGAGACGGACGATCCCGACGGATGTCCCCGAGACGGAGGTTCCAGACGGATGCACCCAAGACGGATGATCCAGACGGATGTCCCCGAGACGGAGGTTCCAGACGGATGTCTCGGAGACGCAGGATCCAGACGGATGTCCCTGAGACGGAGGATCCAGACGGATGTCCCCGAGACGGAGGATCTAGACGGATGTCCCCGAGACGGATGATCCAGACAGAAGTCTCCCAGACGTACGGCCAGGGCGGACTGGCACAGAGAATGTCCCTGAGATGGAAGGTCCAGATGGGTGGGCCCACCATCTTGGCTTTCCGTCTCGGGGACATCCATGTGTGCCATCTGCCTTGGCCTTACGTTTGGAGACGGATGTCACAGACGGATGTCCCTGAGACGGATGTCCCCGAGACGGAGGTTCCAGACGGATGTCCCTGAGACGGAAGTTCCAGACGGATGTCCCCGAGACGGAGGATCCAGACGGATGTCCCTGAGACGGAGGTTCCAGACGGATGTCCCCGAGACGGTGGATCCAGACGGATGTCCCCGAGACGGAGGATCGAGACGGATGTCCCCGGGACGGAGGATCCAGACGGATGTTCCCGAGACGGAGGATCGAGACGGATGTCCCCGAGACGGAGGTTCCGGACGGATGTCTCGGAGACGGAGGATCCAGACGGATATCCACGAGACGGAGGATCCAGACGGATGTCCCCGAGACGGAGGATCCAGACGGATGTTCCCGAGACGGAGGATCCAGACGGATGTCCCCGAGACGGAGGATCCAGACGGATGTCCCTGAGACGGAGGATCCAGACGGATGTCCCCGAGACGGAGGATCTAGACGGATGTTCCCTAGACGGAGGATTCAGACGGATGTCCCCGAGACGGAGGATCCAGACGGATGTCTCGTAGACGGAGGTTCCAGACGGATGTCCCCGAGACGGAGGATCCAGACGGATGTCCCCGAGACGGAGGATCGAGACGGATGTCCCCGAGACGGAGGATCCAGACGGATGTCCCCGAGACGGAGGGTCGAGACGGATGTCCCTGAGACGGAGGTTCCAGACGGATGTCTCGTAGACGGAGGATCGAGACGGATGTCCCCGAGACGGAGGATCGAGACGGATGTCACCGAGACGGAGGATCCAGACGGATGTCTCGGAGACGGAGGATCCAGACGGATATCCCCGAGACGGAGGATCAAGACGGATGTCCCCGAGACGGAGGATCCAGACGGATGTTCCCGAGACGGAGGATCCAGACGGATGTCCCCGAGACGCAGGATCCAGACGGATGTCCCCGAGACGCAGGATCCAGACGGATGTCCCTGAGACGGAGGATCCAGACGGATGTCCCCGAGACGGAGGATCCAGACGGTTGTCCCCGAGACGGAGGATTCAGACGGATGTCCCCGAGACGGAGGATCCAGACGGATGTCCCCGAGACGGAGGATCGAGAAGGATGTCCCCGAGACGGATGATCTAGACGGATGTCCCCGAGACGGAGGTTCCAGACGGATGTCCCTGAGACGAAGGTTCCAGACGGATGTCCCCGAGACGGAGGATCCAGGCGGATGTTCCTGAGACGGAGGTTCCAGACGGATGTCCCCGAGACGGTGGATCCAGACGGATGTCCCCGAGACGGAGGATCCAGACGGATGTCCCCGAGACGGAGTATCCAGACGGATGTTCCCTAGACGGAGGATTCAGACGGATGTCCCCGAGACGGAGGATCCAGACGGATGTCCCTGAGACGGAGGATCCAGACGGATGTCCCCGAGACGGATGATCCAGACGGATGTCCCCGAGACGGAGGTTCCAGTCGGATGTCCCCGAGACTGAGGTTCCTGACGGATTTCCCTGAGACGGAGTTTCCAGACGGATGTCCCCGAGACGGAGGATCCAGACGGATGTCTCGTAGACGGAGGATCGAGACGGATGTCACCGAGACGGAGGATCGAGACGGATGTCACCGAGACGGAGGGTCCAGACGGATGCCC
>OY757545.1:9358224-9410724 GCA_963584105.1 Alviniconcha strummeri
GAGGTAGCCACTACTCTACGGAGGATCTAGCAGAACTCGCAGAAGTTTCATCACCGCATTTTCTTGTTCGATTTTTGTTGTGTTTCTCAAATCATATTGTCACTTTTGAATGCTGTTCCCTCTTGTGCTCTTCTTTTTTTGAGGGATACTCCTCTTTCGGATGTTTTCAATCGCTGTAATTTTGTGGTTTTTGCTCAGTATGAAACTAAATTCCTCAGTTTCGTCTACTAAACGGTAAACGGAAGTCATTGAAAGCGTCTTCCAAGGGGAGTTTTCATTAGCTCAATGCATTATTCGAAGAAGAAATAATTTACCTAAATTCCGTATAACTCATCATAAACAACAGACACGTCATGCATTAAACACCTTTTGGGATTACATATTAAACCTGCAACTATACTTTAGATTTTAGGAAAATTAATTCATTAACTTTTCGACGGAAGCAATTGACAAAACAACCCCTAAGATGGCGTCCGTTTGTAAACGAAAGTAGAATCATCGAAACCGAAAAATCAAAAACTGATGCCGAAAACTCGAGCTAGAGTCTTGGAATAAAAAACGGCCAGGCTGGAAACGGCTAGGCGGGGGAAAAGGGCCCGGGCAAGTTTATAATTTCGGTAAACAATCTGACAGGGCGCTCGGCCGCGCGTCCGGCGCAGGGTTGTTTGTGAGTGTTTTGACATTTTTCACACTTAAAAGGGTTCTGGTTGCTCTGGCACCACCGGGAGGTCTGCCGATCGCCTCCCATTTCTAGTAGCGGTCCCCCTCGGAGATAATACGGCATGTGTGTGTGTGTCAGTCAGTGTGTGTGTGTCAGTGTGTGTGTGTGTGTGTGTGTGTGTGTGTGTGTGTGTGTGTGTGTGTGTGTGTGTGCGTGGCGTGCGTGCATGGCGTCACAGTGCGTGCAGTGCCGCCGTGTCAGTCCGCGGAGTGTCAGTCACCGTGGACGCCGGTCGGAGTGTCACTCCGTGTCAGTGTGTCATAAGTGTCTGTGTGTGTGTGTGTGAAAAATTAATATCTGGCGGAACCTGGTGAACCTAGGAGCTTTTTAAACCGGATGGTGTGCCCCCTGTTCCCCGTCCCTAATAAGGCCTTATGGACGAGCACCATGTTTACTCACTTACTTACGTTGGTGGTATGTTTGGTACACGTTGATTTTTCCCAAACATATGGGAGGTGACTCTTGCACAGTTTGCCGGCAAAATGGCGGGATCCGAAACGATGGAGGAGACTGCTGTGACTGAAAAAGGAGAATCTGATCAACCAGATCCAGAACGTCCCGGACGTCAAGTTGAAGAACAGACCAATCAACCCGAAAGTCAAGTGCAGACTACTGAACAAAGCGACAGACTACTGAAACTTCCTATGTCCCGCGTCAAAACCATTATCAAGATGGACCCAGAAGTTACGCTGGCTAGCCAAGAAGCCGTTGCCACGCTAACAAAGGCAGCTGTAAGGATTTTCATGGGGTTTTGCTGTTAGTTAAAAATATTTTCAGGGAGATGGGTTCATGGCTAAGGGACTCACTGTGGGAGCTGTCTGCAGGCTGTGGAGTTTGCAGGTTTTCACCTGTCTAAAAAGACTGGAGTGAAGTTGCTGAGGTGATGGCAGTTGGAAGATGGTTCCAGTCTTGTATGGTGTGGGGAAAGAAGGAGTTAAACAGGACAGGATGATTGGTGTGCTGCTGGTGTAGTTGTTGTGCTCCTCTTGCCCTGGGGCCTGTGTGATGGCAGAAGCTGTTGAGGTTTATGTTAACCAACCTGCTGCTGATCCGGTACTGTATAGCATCTGAAGTCAGTTGTGGAGCCTGTGTTGTTCCATTTGAGACAGTCAAGCAGCAGTTGTACAGTACTGATTGTCCTCTGAAAATTGAAATTGTTGCAGGCATACTTTGCTACTTGATGCTGTATCTTTTCTCCTCTTCCTTTCACAGTTTCCCCATCAGGTATCCATCAGATTGTAATTCTTTGTGGAGTTGCCTCCCTTTCAGAGCACATGGCTAATCTATCTCCAGTGTCTTAAGTTCTTGGGACCAAGATGTGCATCATTTTCTTGCTGTTGCTGATTTTTCTTGGCCAGAAGATAGTGTGGATTTTTCCCGAGACCAGCAGTATGGAATGCGGACAGGCTGGACATGTTATATTCTGTCAGTGTGTCATGCAGCAACATTTTTAATTAGGGTATCTAAATTTATGATATATATATACTCATAGCATTAGCAACAGTTTTGTTTAGATGCTTGTGTGCTTATTTAATTTGTTTAAAAATGGTGTCAATTGATTTCCAGGAGCTGTTCATCATTGTTCTTTCAAAAGAGGCAGCATTTAAAACTCTTCTGGCAAAGAGAAAAACTCTTCTGAGGAAAGATCTTGGTAAGCAGACACAGAGAGTTATAAGAATATAACTAATGTAAGAAAGCCAGTTTGTTTCTTTTCTTCTTTTTTTGCTTGTCATTTCTTCTTTCAGGAATGTGGATGGAGGGTTGGGTATAAATTGTATTTAAAAAAAATCCCTTTGATTTCTGTACCGGTTAATGTGGGAAGGCTGCGTTGTCAATTTTTTGTTTTTGTTTGGTAGTGGGATGACTTTTGTACAGGAGGGGAATGATCAATTTGATGGATGACTGAAAGTGAACATGCTTTCTCTCCCCCCCCCCCCCCCCCCCACCCCACCCCCCTTTTTTTTTCTCCTTTTTTTAATTGTTGTTTTGATGTTGCTAAGTGTGCAATAAAAAGTTGAACAGCTATATATATATATATTGCTGTTACATATATTTTATTAGATCATTGACCTTTCAGCTTCATAGAACTAACAAAAGTCAACAAACCCTGGAATGCTTTTTTTTGGTGGGGGGGGGGGGGGGGGGGGCGCAAACTTCTTACATGATTTTCTCCTTATTCTTTTTTTCAGAACATGTATTTGACACAAGAGACTGCTATGCCTTCCTTGAAGGTAAGAAGACAAAGAAGGGAATTAAAAAGTGCTAATTGTGCTTTGTAGTAATAGTACTAATATGAAATTTACATTTATTCTTATGCAGCAATTAAAGTGTTGCTTTTATTAGGCAGATAATACTTTGGTTAATCATTGCATATTATTATTAATCCAGCAGATGAGCTGTGTTGGAGTAAAAATTTTAATGTGAACTGTGCAAGTATTTGACAGATAAGCACATGTTCATGAACTTAAACTTAGGTCAGTGTTGTGCACTTTAGTATTCATTGTTCACACATGTACACCTGCGCACACACACACACATGCATACACTTTTCTTTCTTTTTCTTTTTTAATGAAGTGTATACATTATATCATATATGTGTGCAAACATGTTCTGGTATGTGTACTTGGGTGCATTTGTGTGTTTTCCCCAATGCAGTATTACTCCAGTTACCAAAGGTTCACCAGCATTATTATTTCCCCCCAGTTTTTTGTGCAGGAGCCCTGGAGAGCTGACAGCACACGTCACTCTCATCGATCAGCACACACATGCACATACTTTTTGTTTTTAATAAAGTGTATGTGTACAAATAATTTATGTGCATGTGCGTTTGTGTATTTTCCCCAATGCACTGTTTCTCCATTTAGCAAAAGTTCATCAGCATTAAAAAAAAATCTACTGTGTTTTGTGCAGGAGCCATGGAGAGCTGAAGGCATACACTATAATTCTTACTGGTCAGCAGTTTGCCAGCTGGTGGAAACGTGTAGACTTTGCTTGGGGGTTCCACAGTCCTGTGGCCTTTTTCCAAGTGAACATGATTTTGGAATGTCCAACAGATCAATCTTAAATGATTGATCTTATTAATTCTTAATGTAAATAAATGTTAATAATTCTGAGATTCAGATAGTATTCAGTTTTGTTTTGTGTATACATTACATGTGTGCATGTGTGTGTGTGTTCACAGTCAGGCATTGATACAGTTGGGGGGGTATGTTACAGACCTTTGTTGCTTGACAGTTTAATTGTGATAGTGAAAGCAGATCATTCAAACTCAAAGTCAAACAAGCATTTTCACGGTTCTAATTTTTCTGAAGATTAACCAGTAGAGAGTTCTGGGCTGCCAATCACGCAAGTGACTTCAGCCAATCAGAACATCACAAATAATACTCCATTTGAAAAGCCGAAAGAGTGACCATTGTGTCTGCCTCAAAAACTAAGGCTTAGCTGCAGAACAAAAGATGGTGGACAATGTTGTTAGCATATATATATATGTTACAGCTGTATTTTATTTTGCAGTGCATTGCCATAAATATGTTGTTGTTGTTCACTTTTATTTGGCGCTATTTTCAGCTCTTGAGCAGACTCACTGTGCTTGCATGTGATTCTACATAAGTGACTAACTTTTTTTTTTTTTTTTTGAATATCCACCAAAGTGGTGTACTAATAGTGCTGACATGGCTGGTGTGATATGAAACTGCTGCCGTCTCAGCATGTTCCGTGGACACCATACAACCATGCACCGTGACGCTTCACAGAGTGCCACATACATAACTTAGGTGCATGTGTGTTTACCTTTAAACTGCCACCTGCACTTTTGGCAGAATGACTGGGATCTTTTATGTGCTGATGCAGTAACATGGGGGCGTAACGGTTACCAAAATAAGAGTCGGCACAGAAAGCTGACCATGCAGAGGAAAATTCCTCCACTGCTCCTGCAGGGACTCAGACCTGCAACCTTTCAATCATGAGCCCATCGCTGTAACCACTAAACCATCTACATTCCCAATATGCAGGAGTGTAGTCCATATTTGGTAGTAGGGGGTTGTCCAGCTGAGTCCTCCATCATAACAGCATCACGCAGTGGGATGCCATACTTGCCTCGAAAGTTCAAGCTCAGCTGCAGAACGAAAGACTGGCAAACAATATTGTTACAACTGTATTTTATTTTGCAATGCATTGCCAGCAATACTCTGAGCATCACTTTCCGGCACCATCCTCCAAACTCTGCCAGAATTGGTTACACCCCTGAAGGGGCACTCTGTATCTCCGTGCAGCTGCCCACAGATGGTGTCAGCACCCTGTGAAAGGTTTGGGGACTAATAAGACTGGAAGCAACATAGCGTTGAAGCATGCATGTAAGCATGAGGTGTATTCGCCCCAGGTAAAAAATGAGTTCCATCTCGATTCAAATGATTTGGGTTTAATTTGTGGTGGCGTAAGCAACTTGGGCGGTTATAAAAGAAACGCCTGATCTAATTTGAGTTGCCTGTTGCAAATTTACTGCTATTTGAGCACCAGTTTAAAAACAAAACAAAAAAACTGTCCATTAGCTGACAGTTTTCTTTTGAGACCTATGGCATAAGTAATTATGGCAATGGTTGCAGGAAGCAAGTTGTAAACAGTGCTTGGAGTTTGCCAGCAATATCCACAGTGTAGTCTATATTTGTTAGTAGGGGGATGTCCAGCTGCGTCCTCCATTGTAACAGCATCTCACAGTGGCCAGGTGATGTGATGTGACTTTCCGTCCGCGAAAGGTTACGAAGTTGATGGGGTGCAGGAAATTGTGTTGGTGACATCATCTTTAACAAGGGTGAAGCCGTCTCTACACGCAGAACACTGAGTTCTGCTGGAGCAGTGGGAACAACCATTGCTGCACTCTGCCGACACAGAAAGTGTTCAGTAAAAATAAAAAATAAAGTGTAGTTATTCTGCTTTCATAAAGTTGACTTTGTTTTGTCTTGTAAGCATTTGTCTGCCTTTTTTCTTTTTCTTTTTTTCTTCTTCTTCTTAAACTTTAAAAAAAAAAAGGTCATGAAAAATCTAACACAAAAATGCACACCAGCTGTTAATCCAGCAGTTATGGCTTCTGGCAGAGATAACTGAAAAAAAGAAGGGGGGGGGGGGAGGTTGGCAACAACCAGCCAGTCATAACAGTAGCCTCCCTTCACATCAGGATGAGTTGACCAATGGCAAATCATGAACTGTTGGAGCATGCCACTTGTGTAGCTGTGTCAATGCACTAGGGGATAACAGATTAGCAACCATGTCTTCAGCCATTTGTATGGAAAATGCTTTCATACTGTAGTGATGACCACAATGTACACACTAAAATAATTGCCCTCAACCCTCCTGTGTGCGTGCATGCTTTCTTCCACACATGCACATACTAACCGTCACAAATGAGAGTACCACTCAGCATAACGCCGTACCACCCATCTCGGCAGGAGTCTCCAGCAACACACTGATAGCGTGGCTCATTGCTGTGCAGAAAATGTTGACGGAGTAAATCAAAGTACAGTCAAAGATATCTAAGGTGCCAGACAGAGTAAAGCGAATTTTTGACCCTGGTCAAAATCCTGCTTTGTGTCAGTAAAATATTGTTGCATATACCTAATGCCGCTTATAAGCGGAGGCATTTTTTCGGCCCCAGCTGATACATACATCACTTGGATATAGCAAAGTTGCCATTTGTAGCGAAGCAAACTCGTGCAGAGACGAGTTCACTTGGAATATAGTAAAGTGGTTATTTCTGTCTGTGGAACCTCTTGCATTTGACTTGTCCATTCCTATGACAGATCCACTAGAATGATGGACAAAGCTGTGTAAACTGCTGATTAGTAGATCCACTAGAATGATGGACAAAACTGTGTAAACTGCTGATTAGTAACACTTTAAAAAACAAAACAAAAAACAAATTAAGGTTAAACGAACGAAAGGAAGAACATACACACCGATCCCTTGATGTGTCTGCAGTCTCACGTAGTCACAGGTACCTCTGTCGGAGGACAGGTTCATATATCTATTTTTGGATGCACTATAATTATAGACAAAACTGTAAACCGCTGATTAGTGATTCCTTTTCTTTTTAAACCAGGTTACGGTTACCTAAACGAACAAAGGGAAGAACGTACACATCAATCCCTTGATGTATCTGCAGACCCATGTAGTCGTAGGTGCGTCTGTCGGAGGACAGGTTCATGTACTCGGGGTTATAAGTCACCACATAGCCATCGGCACACGACTGACATCCAGCACAGCCGATGCCAGCAGCCACGTAGCTGTCATGGAGACAGTTGTCTAGGACTGAGGGGCAGGCCACTGCAACCGTTGGAAGGTTTGATCAAAGGCATCTGACGTGAACACTGGAGAAACGGAATTTTGCTTTAGGGGCGTTTTGTGACCTGGTTTTTTAGTCTTGAAACTTTAAGGGTCAAAACTTTTGCTGTTGTAAAAGTTGGCTTGCAAATTCAAACTAAAGTTAAAATTGTATTCCTAAAGTTTAAAAAAAAAAAAAAATATTACCTGTTGGAACAAAACATGTTTTGGGAAGGTGGTATTTCTTCAAATAAATTAATTATAATGAGCATTTATATAATCACTTACCAAGAGTCCATAAAAAAATCATGTGTGGTACTTTCTCTAATTTTGTTGCACAGCTTAGTGTGCTAAATTCATAATAAACAACTGTCACAAAAAGTGGCCTACACTGAGCGGCAGTATCTGTGTTTGAGTTGTTTCATGTAATGAATGTGGGGATTGACAGTTAGGGCGACGCTCAGCCAGCATAAAATATGATATACATCAATCGCAGGTCTGTGTGAAGGTGTGACCTTGGGAGTGAGTGCAGGTGACGACCCGCTGTTCCCCGGGTAACGTGTGGGGGTTGAGCGTGAAGCCCGTGAAACAGCGCTGACAGTTGTTGAAACTCGTGCATCTTTCACATCCAGTGCCACACCCTGTGGGACAGACGGAATAAGTAAGTAAACATTTGGCTTTACGCCCACAGAATGCGAGGTGGTTTATTAGGGAGGGGAAAGAAAGAGTAAAAGCTAGACCGCGCTGCGGCGCACCGACTCGCCGGTTACAGTTTGTCCCTAATATGTCAACCCGACATCCGAGGACATTAAGCCCCACATGATCACCACCGACTCGGAAGACCGAGGAGGCACGGACCCGCGCCGCCAGAACAACAAAACTGTTCAGGCGGTGTCCCCTCGCCATTGCGTAGCAACTTACGTACTATGAAATGTTTCAACTGCTGTGCGGAGCAGAGTCACAAGGACAATGTCCGTAGCACTGCTGTAGAGTAACAGCTAAAGCAAAAGAAGTCCAACTTTCTGAGCCCAGCTCCACCTCCTTGCTCTTGATCTCTTCTGGGCTAATTTGAAGGTCCAGCACCGCCTCCCTCCTCTTGATCTCGCCTGGACCCGCAAATGAGTCTAACTTCTTCGTGAGAATCCAGCTCACCTCCCTCCTCTTGATCGCGCCTGGACTTGCAAATGAGTCTAACTTCTTCGTGAGAATCCAGCTCACCTCCCTCCTCTTGATTTCTCGCCTGGATTTGCAAATGAGTCTAACTTCTTCGTGAGAATCCAGCTCACCTCCCTCCTCTTGATCTCGCCTGGACTCGAGCCAGGGAGACGGAACAGTAGCATAAGACTTAGTACTTATAGTAGATGTTTAGCTCAGGAGCTGTGTGAAAGCCGAGGTGGCCGTCCTGGGCTCCCCGTCCCTAATAATCCGCACGGTCTCTGTGGACGTAAAGCAACGCTGAACTTACCATCAAGACCTGCGGCCGAGCTTCTCAGTGTCACACTGACCCAGTGCCACACAGTGTGGCCAGACGGAACAGTAGTATCTAGTACTTATACCAGATGTCAAGTCCGTACTTATACATAGCGGTTCAGGAGCTGTGTGAGAGTCGAGGTGGCCGTCCTGGGCTGTCCGTCCTAACGAGCCTTCTGGTTTCCGTGGACGTAAAGCTATATTGAACCATGCTTCGGCGCTGGTCACAGCTTGTCCCTAATATGTCAACTGACATCTGAGGATATTAAGCATCACTTCATCATCATCATCATCAAGTACTTATACTACTGTTCCGCCTTTCTGGTGACATCTACTATAAGTGCTTGTCACCATAGTTCTGGCGGTGGCTGACGGTTTCTTCGGTCTTTATGGGTCGCCTCTTCCGTAATATCTAAAACTATACCCAAGTCGGTCTCCAAACATGGGAAATCCCACAACAGGCCAAAAACAAACACAGCATGGAAAATCCCACAACAAATCAAAAGTCTTACACTTACTATACAAGCATAAAAATACGATTTAAAAAACCCCATTTGGTTCTCACAAGAGCAAGTCTCTCCATCGGCCATCTTAGAAGAGAAGAAACCACCTCGACACTCGTCTCCCAGCAAACATATCCACTGTGGCTCCGATCTGGTAACAAACACGACGAAAATGTGTTGGTCTCTTAAACCTTATGTTACGTTAATCTTAAAAATATATCAACTGAAATCAGATCTTAAAACCTCGTGGTATACTAACAATGCATCAAAAACAAAAAAACAAAATTAGATGTTAACCGTTGTAAACAAAAACGAACAGATAAATAATCACCACCAGCATACAAGAAGAATAATTCATTTAAATCATTAAAATAAAAAAGTTACGTTCTCAAAATCGCTTGGGGGATTGGGGGGGGGGGGGGGGAGAGGAAGAGAATAAAAGCCATTTTTAAGTATTGTACCGGGGATGGGGGAGGGAGCAATTGTGTCTGGAAAGATACAATTCACAATTTTGGAGCTACACAATAAGAGCCAAACATTAGCCTAAAAGGTTAAAAAGAACGCTATTTTGACAAAGCACAACATGCGAATTTTCGGGGTAAGACCCATTTTTAAGCTACTAAAGAACATTTAAATAACAGTTCAGCGGTGAAAATATTTCAGCTCCACAATAAAGCATTAAGAATTTTTATTTATGTGTTTTGTATAACGAATCAATACTTGAAGCAGTCTAAACCGTCATTTTTAGCAGATTTTGGAGGAGGCGCGCCAGGACTGAATCTGAACTTTTTGAATGCCCCTCCGGCCTCGGAGCACACCGGTACTGGTAAAAGAATTTTGGAAGAGGACTGTCGTCATCTAAGCTGTACCAAAACAAAATTCAACTGACACATTGATGTTGTTGGCGATGGGGATGTTGTTGTAGGTGTAGTGTCCCGTGGGGTCGTCGGTGTCGATGTAGTATCTTGGGTTGGTGGTCATCATGAACCCTGGCTGGCAACCCGACTGGCAGCCCAGGCAGCCCTGGTTCTCCAAGACGCGGTTGAACAGCTCCTGCTTGCAGTGTTCTGCCGGCCTTGGACACGGTACTGTGAGAAAGGCGCCATGCTATGGCGGCTTACTAGCGTCAAAGACAAGTATGGGGGATTACTAGCGTCAAAATACGAAATTACTATTGATATACGCGTAACTACAGTTAATGAAAATAATTACAGTTATGTGCACATACGGCTACTAATTATGTGCACATAATGACTAACTTGTCCTCTGACTCACAATTAACGGCATACTTGCGTCAAACGACACACATGATTAGTAATTATCTTAACATAATTAGTAATTAAGTGCACATGATAGTAATTATGAGCCTTTCGTGCTGCTTCCAACGGCTTACTTGCGTCAAAAGTACATAATTACAATTACGTGGAGACAAAATTAATAGTATATGCAGATATAATTAGTAATTATGTGCAGTTAACTCTAATTATGTGCACATAATTACTAATTTGGTCTTTTGACGCTAGTAAGCCGCCATATCATCAAACAACTCAGTTCTGAGTTCGTTCCGCATAAAACAAAGCGATATAATGGCCAGCGAGCCTTTAGGTACATAAAGTATCATCCCATCCCATTGGAATAAATGCCCTGTCCAGGAGCATCAGTCAAGGAGACACATTAAATTTTTATTTGTTAATTCTGGTCTGCTCTCAAAAAGCACCTCTTTTGTTGTATTTGTAGCTGATAATTTGTCTTTTCCAGTCGCGCGCGCACGCGCGCGCGTGTGCGTGTGTGTGTGTGTGTGTGTGTGTGTGTGTTCGTGTGTGCGTGCGTGCGTGCGTGCGTGTGTGTATGCGGCGTGCATGTGTGTGTGTGTGTACGCGTGCGTCAGTGCGTGCGTGTATGCATGCGTGTGCGTATGTGTATGCGGCGTGCATGTGTGTGCGTCAGTGCGTGCGTGTATGCATGCGTACATGCGTGTGCACGCGTGTATGCATGCGTACATGTGTGTGTGTGTGTGCGTGCGTGTGTGTGCGTGCGTGCGTGCGTGCGTGCGTGCGTGCGTGCGTGCGTGCGTGCGTGCGTGTGTGTGTGTGTGAGTTTGTAATTCCGATCTGAGCGACTGGTGCGGCAAGAGACAAAGTCACACTGTAGATGGTGCAGATGGACAGTCTGTCATAAAAGATTAAAGAAGAAACCGCTGAAGGGCGACGGGAGGAAAGGCTTCGTTTCGTGACGTTGTTATTCTCTAGAGCAGACTCACTGCACTCTTATCGCATGTGATTCTCAATGAGTAAGTAAATAAACATGGTGTTTTACGTCCACAGAAACCATGAAGCTTTTTAGGGACGGGGAGAAGGGGGTATGGAGGTGGGGGAAGAGGGAGAATATATACCTATCGCTACACTGTCACCACCAGAATGACCTGCATTAAGATGGGCAGCGATGAGAGCCGTTTTAATGTTTCATTAATTGTAAGGGACAAAGTCACAAGACAGTGTCCGCAAACCACCACTTTTGAAAAGAAAGGAGAGCCGAAGCGGTATCGAACCGAGGTCCTTCCGCTTACGCCAGCCTCAGTAACGCCTTACCGCTAGGCCAAACCGGCTCTCATTCTCAGTGAGTGGTTCAGTGTAACCTTTTATAACGCGTTTTGGATTACATTCATCGAAGTGGTGTACGCATACAGCGCTACATGGTTGTTACATGGCTGGTGCCACGTTAAAATGTTACCGTCTCGGCCAGCGCACGTCCTGTGTACGTCATACAAACATGCACCAGTTTACAGTTCCACTTCATTCAAATCCACACACGTTCTGTAGGGTCAGTTGAGTTTAAATTTGTCGCAACGGTGACATCAGTATTATCAGCGGCAAGAGGATAAAGATGCACGTACTTACAGGGCCGTCGAAAAGCAAAGAATATACACTGGAAGTCAACAGCGGAAGCAGTGTAACTCCAAACCAAACCGGCCAAACATGAGTACCACGTTGACTTGGCATGATGTATATCACGACAGTTTCCACCGTACAAAGAATTTAGCTGCAATTGATATTAACTCAGTGTGTGCATGTTGGTCTGACATATAAATGTTGTAGATAAAACGGCAGCAACCACAGAGGGGAGAAAAAAGAAAAAGAAAAAAAGGCTAAAGGATTTTAGCCCCATCTTCGCCTTTCGCATGCACCACTGTTTTATTTAAAGGGACATTCTCCGAGCGCAAAGTTTTTACTTAAAGGGACATTCTCCGAGCGCAGAGTCTGTATTTACAATGAGCTATACATGTGCAAGCGCATTGTCCCGATCAGTTTTTAGCGCTGGTTGATTATTCGTTTGTTTAATTATTGTTTTAATCGGTACTGTTGTTATGTAGCATAATGATCGCCCTGACACAACCATCCTGGCTGACCGGGTGTAAAAAATAACAAACAAGTTACTATAGTTATTTTGATCTGCTAGTAGACATATCAGCCAACAAAGGCGGTAGGGGTCCGGGGGGTAGAGAGTTACACGAACTGAAAGTTTTCAACGGAAACGAGGCCATAATCTTATCAGTGCCGGTCCGATAAGGTTTTCACGTACACGTATCACTATTTTATTTAAAGTAACAATCTCAGGTACAAACACAGTTATTGTGCCTAATAAGCAAGTGTGTGCAAACTTTTCTAATTCACAAATGCTTGCTTTGGGTGGGGATAAAGAAACCAATTAGAAAACAAACAAACAAACAAACAAACAAAAACAAAAACAAAAACAAAAAACCGAACGTGGACAGGTAATATCTATCACTCGCACTACTAGTTTATTTAAATGTCTCCGGCTGCTTTGTTCTCTCAGAATCTGTGGTGGGTGAGCTCAGCTTTCACAGCAGAAACAATGTTGAAAATGACGACTCAGCGGCCGAGCTCATGGAAAATGAGCTTTAAGGATGCAGTAACTTCAGCATTTGTCGTGTAAATGTACAGCTGTAAGTTTATAAATAATCGTCAGTCAAATTGTATTTAGCACCGAAGTGTGCTAGCAGTGATACTACGTTGTTATATACAGACAAAAAATGCGTAATCGGTTGAAATTTTCACTTGTGCTATCATCAGTATCTATGTTTAATAGTTCTGAGCGTACGTAAGAAGACGGGTGTACGCGCGCGCGTGTGTGTATGTCTGTGTGTGCGTGTATTAATGAGTGAAAACGTTATGACGATGCTGTCACACACACACACACACACACACACACACACACACACACACACACACACACACAAACACACACACACACACACACACACACACACACACACACACACACACACACACACACACACACACACACTTTAATCGACACTGTATAATTTTACACATTGTGCTTTGATTATTTTTGGTTATTTGTTATTGTTTTTTATGTGCGACTTAATAATTTCTCATAATGGGATGAATAACGTATTATTCTATAAATACCGTCACTCTTGCCGATTGTTGGACATCGACCCTCGCTTACTGGTGATAGTTCCTTTAATATCCGGCAAAACCGTGTCGTCTGACGTCTGTGAGATGGGAGTCCGCGTGCTTATTTATCTATTCTGGCTAAGAGCTGGCGCTCAGTCAGGACCATGACTCAGGCTGGGCGTGATCGTTCCACGTTTAAAGGGGAACGGAAGCAAAGACAGATGGTGAGCCGGTTTGGCCTAGCGGTAAAGCGGAGGGACCTCGGTTCGATACCGCTTCGGCTCTCCTTTCTCTTCAAAAAGGTAGTGGTTTGTGGACACTGTCTTGTGACTTTGTCCATCACTTCCTACTGAAACATTAAAATGGCTCTCATCGCTGCCCATCTTAATGCAGGAAACATTCTGGTGGTGACAGTGTGCCGATAGGTATATAATCTCCCTCCCCCCCCCTCCCCGTCCCTAATAAGCCGTACGGTTTCTGTGGACGTTAAGCACCATGTTTACTTACTAAAGACAGATGACATAGTTCAGGAGCTGTGTGAGAGTCGACCGACCTGGGCTGTCCGTCCTAACGAGCCTTCTGGTTTCCGTGGACGTAAAGCTATATTGAACCATGCTTCGGCATTGGTCTCAGCATAGTTCAGGAGCTGTGTGAAAGTCGAGGTGGACGTCCTGGGCTGTCCGTCCTAACGAGCCTTCTGGTTTCCGTGGACGTAAAGATTTATTGCACCGTGCTTCGGCATTGGTCACAACTTGTCCCTAATATGTCAACTGACATCTGAGGACATTAAGCATCAACTCATCATTGGTCTCAGCTTGTCCCTAACATGTCAGCCGACATCCGGGTTGGCTGATAGTTCCTTTAATCTGGCAGGCTGGGTGACAGCTCCTTTAAAACCCAAAATGTGTCGTCTGACGTCTATGCTATGCACATGGGGGACCTATACATATTTATCTCTCAACGTGTTGCCGTTCAGAAGTATAGGAATGAAGTGTTCACTGATGTCTTTACGTTGAGCTTTTGTTAAAAGTGTGAGCTCTTCTAGTCTTAAATAATGAACATATGCAAGTGCCTATTAAACGGCTAACTTCAATACCAAACGTTCCTAGCATGTAGATGGTACAGTCCACGCTGACCGGACGTATAACAACCACATACAGACAGTGCCCGACTGATATACTCCAAGATTCCTGCCACTCCGGCATTCCCAGGGCGAGCCAGTGTCTATATGGGACAGCTTCATTCTTTCTTATTGCCTGTGGAATCACTCTAATTTCTAATAAAGTAACGGTGTAACTGATTCAGCTGTGTTATGTCAGTTTGAATGGTGCAAACATGACAACGACTGCAATGCTATCAAGTCGTGTCTGCGTTGAAATGGGCCCAATATTAGTAATAAGGTTCATTATTATCAACACTGTCCTTTGGTTACCAATATCAAAGAAGGCTCACACCAGAAGGTGCTTCACATTTTTTTATTTTTTTTTATAAATTGCTCGTTGTATTCCTAGTGTCTGCTTCTTATGCTATCTTTTTTTGTATGTGTGTATACAAGCATTATTATTAAAAAAAATCCCTTGGAGGCCAGAGAGTGGGGCGTGTGCCACTGGGATCATTCACTCGAAGTTTCTATGGTCTAACCTTTGTGCAGAAGGCCTCACCTGCTGTTGGAGATTTCAAAACTGTAAGTCTATGCCAGTCTTGTTCCACCCCCAACTTACAAATCACCAACCTCCACCACCAGCAGTAAGACATACATGCTTACAGCATGAAGGTCATTGAAACAGTGAAGTATGTTCGAAAGTTTCCATTGTGAAGTTAACACTCACAGTTTGCATAGGCCTGGTTTGTTCCTTATGTGAGAGCCTGGAACCAAGCCGCCATCAAAGTTTTAGCCCCCCCCCCCCCCCCCCCCCACTCAATCAACCCAGAATCACTTTTGATTTTTTTATGGTACATTTCTTGAAACTTTCTGCACATGTTCAAGCAGTGTCAGTGTTTTCTTCCTTGGCTGGATCTAACTGCTGCTACTTCGACTTTTGATTGTAATTGTTATTTGTTAATGAAAAGGATTTCTAAAATTAATCAAGTAAACAAACTTCTGACTGCAACTTTTGGTGCAAATACAATTCTATTAGAGTATGTTGTAACACTGATGAGCAGTATTTTCATCTCCACTTTTTCAGACACACACAACACGTACGCAAACACAAACTGACAAAGGGCAAACCTTTTTTGCACTGGTAACAGTTTACCATTCATTCTGAACATTTGTACATATTCATATTTACAGTACACACTTCTAATAATATGGGTAGCACATTAAACTGCATGTTTATAAAACATGACCATTCCACATTGCATCCATGAACACAGCAGCTCTGCTCAGTGGGTCTACCGCAGTTGTTTGTTTCTTTAAAAAAACAGAATACATCATTCCATCATATTCTAACAACAAAGTAGTTGACACATGCAGGCCAGACAAATGGGTTGCTTGCACACCCCAAGCAGCAACTACTAGCCTAACCCCATCGCGTACCTGCCACAGTTGTTTACATCAAAACCAGTCCCAGGTCCACTTTTCCCCCCTACACCAACCAAAAACATGCTCTTATACTGTCAGTTTCTGAGGAGTTTCTGAGGTTATGGCATAATCAGGTATGGCAGAGAAGTGAGGGGTGCTGGCCTGTAGCAAATGCTTGATGTGTGGGTTGCTTGTAGCACCGCACTTATCTTCTTGCATCACTGCAGGATGTGTCAAGTGCTGGAAAAGCCTTGATGGCAAAGCATTTAAAAAAAACGACTGTCAAGCGCTGGAAAAGCCTCGATGGCAAAGCATTTAAAAAAACGACTGTCAAGCGCTGGAAAAGCCTCGATGGCAAAGCATTAAAAACAAACACCTGGCTGAGGTCACACAGACAGGACAGCTGACCATCTCCTCCATCACTGCCCGCTCCTGGACACCCTGCAGAAGACTGCCTGGCACGAGGGTCTGACCCCAACACAGGTGCGCGGAGACCTGGTAGCCCTATTACTACTACTCCTACTGGTAGCCCTGAAGAGGATAGCAGCATTTGTGACAGCTGGTGTTTCCAGCTGACTGTGGTAATCAAGGAAGAACTCACTGGCATATGCACTGATTTATGAGAGCTGGTGTTTCCAGCTGACTGTGGTAATCAAGGAAGAACTCACTGGCACATGCACTGATTTATGAGAGCTGGTGTTTCCAGCTGACTGTGGTAATCAAGGAAGAACTCACTGGCATATGCACTGATTTATGAGAGCTGGTGTTTCCAGCTGACTGTGGTAATCAAGGAAGAACTCACTGGCATATGCACTGATTTATGAGAGCTGGTGTTTCCAGCTGACTGTGGTAATCAAGGAAGAACTCACTGGCACATGCACTGATTTATGAGAGCTGGTGTTTCCAGCTGACTGTGGTAATCAAGGAAGAACTCACTGGCACATGCACTGATTTATGAGAGCTGGTGTTTCCAGCTGACTGTGGTAATCAAGGAAGAACTCACTGGCATATGCACTGATTGCTTTAAAAGCAAACGTGTATAGGTGTTTCCGTCTAACCATGGTAACCAAGAAGAAGACACTGGCTTATACATTCACTGTTTTAAAAGCAAAATATGTATGTTCCAATAAAAGTCAACCTTGTTGCAATTATCCTGCTCTTTAGACTGCTTTTGCCTGGAAAGATTGGAGGCAGATGTAGTCACCTCGCCTAAAACTTTTATTATCTGTTGCTGGTCTATACAAACTCCACAGAGTCTTTCCAAGATGTTTACATATTTTCTATGACTCTGCACTGTAAAATTTATGCAAACAAGCCCCCGTTTAAAATAGCTGCAGCATACCAAGTGGGTGTGACAATGCATCTAGCAACAATTTCCGTGGATCTTAAAACAGACTTGTGGTTAAATTGAATCAGAGATAGCATAACAATGCACCTCACAATAGTTACTGTGGATCTAAAAACAGACTTGTGGTGAAACTGAATCAGATTTAAAAAAAAAAAATTGCAGAGAACTATAGCAGCTGCTGCAAGCAACCCACTGCACACCTGTCACTCAATGTGCTGTCCCACAGAAGACTGTGGCAATCCCTCTTGGGTACTCAAGCCACGCATGGTAAATCCACACCATCCACTGTGCTCCAACAAGACACACGCATGAAGAATCTTATTTTCTCTACTCTCAATACAAAAGCCCCAAGGGGATGGGACATGTAACATCAAAATTCCACAATGGATCAAGCAGGAGATTCTGACAGCAAGTCTGAAATCCCCCTAAGATCATTCACCCCACATGCCATAACAGCAGGACTCACAGGCTTTCAGGTTCTGAAAACAGCCCCGGCTTCAGACAACTGTCTTTATGGAAGAATCCCGTGCCTGATGCAGTGCAATAACAAACAAACAGAAATCCAAGAGTTTGTCTGTTTTCTTCTTCTATGGCCTGAGGGGTGCCAGGCCCAGCTTGGCCCGGAGCTCATTGGCTTCCTTGATCTCCTGGTCTTGCCGACCTCGGTGGCTGTGTGGGCGACTGCGCTCTTTGTGGTGATCTCGCTCCTTTTCCCGGTGGCGCCGTTCCCGCTCCCGCTCTCGCTCGTGCTTTTCTCGGTCGCTGCGCTCTCGGTGACGATCCCTGTCTCCTTCGTGCCTGTCCCGCTCACTCTTACTCTTCTTGCTTTTCCTCTTTCTGCAGTGTCAGACAAACATAAAATGTTGTTGTTGATCACTTTTATACAGTGCAATTCTCCACTCTCAAACACTTTCCACTCTCACTGTGCTCACATGTGATTCTACATGAGTAAACAGCTTTTTACAGTGCGTTTTTTAATATCCACTGAAGTGGTGTACAGACAGCGCTGGCATGGCTGGTGCCACATGAAACTGCTGCTGTATTGGCATGTTCTGTGTACACCATACAACCATGCACTGTGTCACTTCATACAAAGCCACACATATAAGGTGCATGTGTATTTAGCTGTAACCTGCCACCTGCACTTTTGGCATAATACCTGGGATTTTAACTCTACTGTGGTAATATGGGGTTAGAATGGATACTGAAATAAGAGTCAGCACAGAAAGTTGACCCTGGAGGAGAAAATTCTCCTGCTGCCCCTGCAGGGATTTGAACCCATGACCTTTCGATCATGAGTCCGCCACTCTAACCATTGAGCTATTCCCTGCTCCCTGCATCATTTTCAAAATAACATGACACTTCACTCAAAGGGGAAGATGTGGTACTACTTCAATGGCAAGAAAGAGTGAAATCCCCTCTGAAATTTCTTTCAAATACAACTATGTATAGCTGCACTTCTGGGGGGGGGGGGGGGGGGGGTACTTTACTGGTATAAATAAACTGGTAGTTTTAGCTTGTATGCAACGTGTGCATCTGGCAAAAGTCTGAATAGTGCTAAATTAGACATGAAAATTCTTTAACTGAATCACTGAAGCTTTCTCTTCTTGTATTTAGCTAAGGCTTGGTTAAAACAGTCTAACGCTGAGATGTCTCCGAAAAGGTATTGGCAAGGACTTAGATTCAAGGAGATGGGGGGAAGAGGGAACTACATCTAACACTGCACTGTCACCACTAGACTGACTTCTGCATTAAGATGGGCAGCAATGAGAACCATTTCTCTGTTTCATTAACCGTGAGGGGGGCAAGACAGTATCCACAAATCAGAAACAGATTTTGAAAAGAAAGGAGAGCTGAAACAACTGAACTTACGTCCATCTGCTTTCCTGACTAACACATTACAGTTAGGACACAAAACCACCACATAACTCATTTTATTAACGGAAGATTTAATCTCCCTACTATATATTAAAGTTAGATAGATAATCTTTTGCTGTTAAGTTGTTCCTGTTTACAGCAAAGGTGGTTTGCCTAGGTGATATGGAAGTTACTGAGACAACAGTTGTAAACAAATGAATTCAACAAAAGTCAGGTAGTTTTTTCAAGTCCACAAATTTAACAAGCATGTCTGATTGTATGTATTCAGGAACATATGTGTAATTTTGTTGTGTTTTCTTTTTCTTTTCCGTGTTGAGAACTTGAAAATATTATATCAAAGTGGGCCAGTCTGTGTGATTTTGTGCATATTTGTCTCCCTTGCCTGTGATTTTTTTTCACTATATAATTTTTTTTTTTCTCCACATTTCTTCCCAGTGTTGTTATTTTAAATGCCATTCTTAACATTCAGCTACTGGTGTTAACTAGCCTGTATTTACTGCATAAAAAAAAAGACTGAAAAGACAAGAAAAAAAAAAAGAAAAAAAAATGTGAGACTATGTAACGATCAGTTAGGACACATGGCTGGCCAGCCATCCCTTGTGAAAAACATGCAGCAGTCATTTTTTCCCCCAGACACTGTCAGAGAACCATTTTAAGTTCATAAACCATGAGCCGGTTTGGCTTTAGCAGTAAGGCCTTAGGCTGGTAAGTGGACAGACGTCGTTTGAACTCTGCTTCAACTCTCCTTCTTCTGAAAAATTGCCGTTCATGGACGCCATCCTGTGAATTTGTCCCCCACACTTGATGAAATATGGCTCATACCTTCCCATCTTAATTAGCTTTAGGTACTGGGTGGTTCAGTGAAGCTGGTTTGCACGAGTGAATGCCTTTTGTAATCTCTCGCCCAAAAAGTCGCAAAAGGTTGCAGCTGTCACTTCCAGGCCAATTTCTGAGTAGGCTTTTCATGCTGTGTATAACAATGGAAGCTGAACCTAGAATTGCGAAGCAGTACAAATGCCACCACTGCTGCAGTTGCAAAAATTACTGGGGAAAGGGGATGGAGGGTGGAAAAAAAAAGTGTTTTTGCATCATTTTTTTGGCTGACCAGAAGATAGCAAGTTCATGGAAAAAAAATGTTTTTTTGGCCATTCTATAGCACATTCTGACTATGGGCCCTCAAGAATGCATTTAAAGTTGGCAGTGTAAAATTCGCAAATTCACTGTCACCACCTTCCACTGTGAAAAAAGTATGCACTGGAAGTAAAAGCAGCCAAGGGACTGAAGCGATGCCGGGCAAAAATCAAGGGAGTTAACAACCCTGCCTGAACCTCCCAACAGTCTCCCTCTTCCTCCACCTCCTGCAATCTTGGTCTGCATTAGCGTCTCTTTGGAGACAACTCCACATTAAGTAAGTTTAACTAATTAAGTTACTATACACAAGACTTGTATCAAACTTTGCAATGATGGTAGGACTCACTGAGCTCTACCGATTCACAGAACCTTCAATGACCTAGACAGCCACATCTGTTGAGGTATAGACTATTCTACAATTTGCATGTTATTATTATTATTATTCATAGCTTTTATATAGTGCTATTCTCTGCTCTTGAGCAGACTCACTGCGCACACTGGCATGTGATTCTAAATAAGTGACTGTATCCTTTTATTAGATGTCATAGAAAGTGTTGTGGGTCAGAGTTTGACATAAGGTTTGACAGCATGACACGAGACCATGCTATTGCAGAGGTGCCCTACATGTAAGAGGATGAGGACAAACTCTGAAAGTCACCTGAATATCTTTCCCTATTAAACTGAGGGATATCAGTCAATGTTTGCCACTGCTGGGTGTCATACTTCACTCAACTGCACTTGGGGGTGGGGGGCGGGGGGGGCAACACATGACAAAACAGTTTAATGTTTCTAGCCATCATATTAATATATTGCTTTACACCATAAAACAACAGCAACAAAATAAATTAAGACTAAATGTTGAAAGTTACAACATTCCTCAAACACAGACACTGACAACCCCAAACACCACTGGTCACTGAACATCAAACAGTTCTTTATGTACACAGCTGTACCCAAGCCAACATTACAACAATGACAACAATAAGATCTCACCTTTCCTCTTCATCCTTGTGTCGCTTTCCTGCACAAATGTAAACAAGATAAGTGTGCAAACCAGAAGTTAAATCTTTAACAAACTAGAATGCTTAGTATATGCGGTCCAGTGGTCACATAAACATATCTACAGGTAACAACTAACATGAACTTGAACCTGAATTCAAAAACTTTATTTGACAAGGACTGTAGTTTAGGTTCAGTCAAAAACCTAACACCTAGTCCTTGCTAAGCTACTGATGAGTAGATATCAAATTACAGGCATTATTTATGTATTAAGGGAAGGGGACAGGAGGGAGAAAGAGTGAGGAGACAAAAGAGGAGGGGCGAGAAAGAGATAGAGAGAAACTGACCTGGTGACCTGTGGCGTTTTTCTCTTTCCCGTGACCGTGACCTTCTTTTCTCTTCTCTGCCTTTTACATGATGGTCTCTGGAAGGTGCAAGTCACACGCTTTAAATACAATGACAGGTTTGGACTGTTTTTACAACAAAACAAGGAGACCACAAGGCCCTGACTGTGACCACCTTTTAAACACACATCACTGCAGGACTTGCAACTGTCTGACAGAGCCCAGTCCCCGGCAGGAAGAAGAGAAGAAGTCAAGAAGAGACATGCATGTAAGGCAAATTTCCATGTAAGGCAAATTTCTATGTTATTCATAGACAATAAAATTTCTGTATTCTGTATTGAAAACAACATACAAAATCAAATGGAGGGGAAACAATAGTACAGTCCTTTATTAATTCCCCAATTGAATAAGAGTTTGGTGCTCATCGTGAGGATGCTGATGGATGTGTATTTTTTAATGATCTTTTAAAAAAAAAACTTGAGTATGAAATGCACACACCTAGGGCCCATTTGAGAAAGGGTGCTTGAAGACCCCACTGTTATTACTATTTTTATTTTTTAAAGCAATGAGGGAGACCCTCCTCCCCTTGCTCCCTCCCAAAATAACAACACAGCAGAAAATGAAGAATTACAATGAAGCAACAGCAGACAAAGAAAAACCCACCGTTTATGCGGGGATCGGGATCGTCTGCGGGGTGAGGGACTCTTTCTTTTCTCTGGTGTCAAGCTTCTTCGAGACTCCTGTGTCACAGTAAACAGTTTCTCAGTTTAGTGACAGGCACAGTTGAGAAGAAGAAAAAAAGAGACAAATGAATGAAAAAGAACTGCATAAGAGTTCAACTAGCCAGTCTATGATTCACATCATCATTAATTTACATTGCCAAATTTCTGCACTGAAAGATCACTATCATTTTTATGGGAATAAATGTTTTAATTCTCTTATACTTACGAACCCAATGACTGTACCTGATGCAAAACAAACATGCTGGAGTTTAACTTAATTTTTTTTAACCAAATTTGGCCTGACAAATTTTTATCATTGATGCCCTAACAAAAAAAATTAGCTCCATGAATAGCCCTGTAATTTTTTGAATCCCAGTCAAAAACAAACAGCAAAAAATGCAAACCGACACCCGCTTCCAAAGAAAACTAACTAAAATAACACCATAGCAACAACAAAGCTAAGATGCTCAGATGGTTAAATTTTTTGTTTGGATCTTGTTTTAGAATGCTTGCAGTTATTTCCGTTTCATTTTTTTTCTCCACCTCCATAAGTTCCTCCTCCTCATCTGTCCCCATGTCCTCAATGTCCTCCTCCACAGCGCTGACCCTGGGCTCCAACTGGTTGCTCTCCTCAAGGACGCTGCGTTTCTGGATGAGAATGGACAAAAGTGCAATGTCAAGGGCCAGTTGTCACTTTGTTACAGTTACATTATTTTAAATACATGATGCAGTCTGCGATCCAATACAAGTGACTTGTTTGGGACTACTTTTAGGGTGTGGAACTGGAAGATGTCCAAAGCAACAACATGCTTCTTTTTCTTTGCTATTTTTCCCCTTTCATCATCGCTTTAACCCTTGTTTCTTGATCCTTGTACTTTAATTCATTCTTTTGTCATGCAAAGAGCAGTGATTTTATTCTCTTATGAATATGTCCAATATTAATAATAATATTTTATATAGTGCCTCAACAACAATTATATGAGCTCTTAGTGCTGTACAGATCAACAAATGCAATAAAACACACTCAATATGTTAAATTAGCTTAAAACAACAATTAAAAAAGATAAATTCTCTCTATCTAAACCTATTTCAATGTACGCATATTCACACACACACACACTACACGCATACATTGTTCACGCTTTAGAATGGATAATGCATTTTATAGGTTAAGATTACACTAACACCAACTGTAGTAAAGAATTACACAAAATGACCCCCCACTCCCTCCCACTGAATATGTAAAATGGCGTCAGAGGCACTGAGAGTGCTGAGCTTTGTTATACGCACCTGGATTCTGGGAAGAATGATGTCAGACATTCTCTCCTCCCTCAGAAGCTCATCAATGTACTCATCCATGTGGACCAGCTCAAACTCTGTGAATACAAATTCACATGAACCTCATGGGTATGGAAATGTAAAATCTGTTTAAACTTAAACAGTAACAAAATATTCAAACAATATATATATTTATGTCACATCAAAAAGGTCAGATGTGGCATACAGATCACTGTTTATATAAGTCTGTGTAAGTACTGATGCTACCTTATCAACACTGTAATTGTTAAACTGGCATTCAAACAGCATCATTTAATTGGTACACACACGCTTCCTTTGCATACTCTAACTCTAGACTGTACCATGAACTGCCAGCACAGTTACATGCACGTGGTGGAGTACTCTTGCTGGATCCACAAAACAATAATGATCACTTGATCATTATCATTATTGTCATATGAAACATGATTTTTACTGTATTATTATTCAGTATTTTTTTCCTCTCCAAATAGTATAAATTTTATAATACTTTTGTCAAACTTGGGGATATATAAATGACATTACAGTAAAACTAAAAGTGCAAACAAAACAATTTCTAGTTATTTGCACTAAACAAATGCCACTAGTGTATCCCTTTCCAAGTAGTAATTCTGAAAAGGAAATCCCTATACATTCAAGGATCATTACACATTTAAAAGCATCAGTAATTCATTAACTGATTCAGTATCAAGACTAAAAAAAGAAGAAAAGAAGAAGAAGAGAGAACATCATTTATCAAGTAAAAACAACAACAATCTATTTGCAGTCACAAATTTTAATCTGTGGCAATCATCATTCCAAAATATACATTAATCCAAATTAAGAAAATACCAGCTCCCTGCCAATTCAGTGCTAACTGTGCTCTTAAATTCTAACTTAACCCTTGCAAACCTTACTTCCATTTCTGTTCATGCGTCTCATCTTTCTGTAGTCGTAGTAGAGCGGCTCCAGGTATTTATAGCAGTCCATGGCAGTTCCTGTCAGTCGCATGTACATTGCACCAAGTGCACGCACATACCTGGGGAAAAAACAACAACCACATTATTCATTACTGAAAACACAAGCTGAAACATTTGCAGTGCTAATCTCGAATGACAATTAATTTTTTTAGCTACTACAAATATTACACTGTAACAACTGTTCAGACATGTGATAATGTTTAGACACTACTACTGTACCAGTAACCTGCAGACCTGTGCCACCACTAACTTGAACTTTAGAAACTTTTATGTACCAGAATAAAATCAGCACATTTGTTGTTAGAATCAAATGCTCTGATTTGTTTGAACACCCACAGAAAATATTCTTTGTTGGTAATGTCGACAAATAATCTTACAGTAACAGAAAGGCAAGCAAATGAAATCATCAAAGTAACTTTTATTTGAAAATGGTGGTGGTTGTGGTCCTTTTCTCCCATTCAAGCATTATGGGGGATGGTTTGATGAATCATTCCTGGCCAGCACTTTTCCCGCCCTTCTTTTTATTAAATGTGTGGCATTAATGTGTGTGAGACGACACACTTCTTTCAAAGGGATGACCTGACTGATCAGCTCACACACACACACACTAACTCCGCACATTTGACATTTTTAGTCCATGGATCAGTTCACAGTGGCACAATGAGCTGAGATGACTGTGGCAAATGTGTCCTAACAGGTTGTGTGTGGGATCATTTCCATGATGGGTTCCCACACTATGCCTGGACAGCACAGTATGACTATGACCACTCCCAGTCTGCTGGGTCAAGGGTGTATACATGTTTATATCAAACCACAACCTACCACCTGCACTTTGGGCAGAATGGCCCAAGCCTGTTAGTTTCACATGCTACTGCAGTAACACAGGAATGGAACAGATCTGTACCAAAATAAAAGAGCACAGAAACTGAGAAAGCTGATTCCAGAGAAGAAAATCTCCCCACTGCTCCAGCCAGAGGCAGAACCTGTGACCTTCCCTGTCTTGTGTCTGGCATCCACCACCGAGCTATATCTCCACTCCTTTATCAGTTTTTGATAATGAGTCATGTTGAATTGTAGCATGATAATTGATACTTTCAGTGTTTCACAATGTAATTTGGCCCTTGGACAAACAAACTAAAACAAAACTAAAAAACACCCCGGCCCAAAACAATTTAAATTACTATTTCAAAACAAAATGAGAAAAACAAACAAACAAACAACAACAACATACTTAAAGTCTTCATTTCTGATGAACTCAACCACAATGTCCTTTTCTGGCTGGATCTGCAGCATCTTCAAGATTAGGCAAAGGAAGGGAGTGGGCTTCACGTTGCCTCCAAATACACCGCCAATGTAACGCAGCTCCATAGCCTTGTCCACCAGCAAGGCAGCTAAATAAACACACACACACACACATTCATGGAAATCTTTGAAATTCACATTTCACATTTTCAGTACACAAAAAATATGTATCAAAAGACAATACTATAATAACTGATGATGATAATAATATTAACAATGCCCCTTACACAGTTTCAAAAGTAGAGACTAATATAATAACAGTTATAATACAGAATAAAAAAATAAAAAACTGACAGCAATAGTTAATTACTACTATTACTAATACTAATACTAGTAATACTACTTGCATTTGCAGTTCTAACTTGTAGTATGTATCTAACTCTAAGTAATCAAAAACCAATGTGTTACTCAGGCAGTCCCCTTCTAGTTCTACCCAAAATCCCCAGTTCCATATCATGTGCTATAGTGAGTAAAGTTGGTCATGCTAACCAAACTGAACAGGTTATAGATGTGAGCAAGCACTCTTTGTACACGTGTTAATGGTAATCTCACCCCGGTTATCAGATTCATGCAATTTCATTACTGTACTGCTACTTTAGTAACCCAGGAACTGGAGCAGACGACGTTTTTGTTTTGAAGCGAGGCGTGTAGGGTAATGCCACATAGCCTTCACACAGCCAACCGGCAATAGCCAGCGGTGCACGCCAGTTTCAAATCTGTCTTCTCCCTTAGTATTTTGACTGCTGTTTGTCTACCTACTCCTTTTTATGCACCAAGCCATGTGTCATATAATTTGGCATCTTAGAATGTGTACATGTTTATTTAGACGCAGGATCAAGCTTAATCAGTAGCCAATGCCTCGCTAGGTCTATTCTTTTTACAGCCATCGTCTGCACGGCGTGTTCTCTGTTTAGTACTAATGATTAGTACTGAATCTTTGTTTTGACTCGATCAAAGTAATTCTGTGTCGATCAATGCTTTGTTGTATAGTATTCTGCTTAGCTGACTTCATGTTTAGTGTTTGTTTTGGGTTGAAATTAACTTATTAAGTATTGTGTACTGTAGAAGCTAAGTTGCATTCATAGACTACTTCATATCACTTTATCAGCGATGCTGTGACTAGATAACGCACCCCAGGTGAAAGTTTGTGCTGATTTTTTTTATTGCTAGTCTTTGAGCATGTCTTGCTTCTTATGTACCATTTTAACCATGGAAGCATGCTCTTTATTCTGATGTAAGTTTTAGTAACATTAATATTTTTTACATTGCGTTAGTTGTGATTTAGTTGTCTGAATCTGTTTATAGACAGGCACAAGCCATGCTTCCAACGCTCGGTGTAAATTAAATAAGTCATGTCTGTACATTTTGTTTGCACAGTTTAAAAGATTGTAACTTCAGCTTTTATTTGATGTTTTTCATGATTTAATTAGTTTAGTTATTGCAGAGGAAACTGTATTTGTGTGGGCCAAGGAAACACAATTGTCAGCCATTTTGCGGTCCTGAGAGCTGATTTGATTGTAGCGATAGCATGTGTTCCTTGCAGCCTGCGCCGCTCTCTCATCTATGTGTGCGAGTGAGGATTTTGGGTGTGCTGAAAATTGTCTGCTGCTGTACAATAAAACCTGACTGCCGCCTCTGCCTGCTGTGGCAGGGGTCGGCTGCCTTTTAGAGATTTGCGTCAACCGACACGAAACATTACGTATTTTGCGTCAATGGCACGAAAAATGCATACAGTATAACCTAAAATTAACGCACATTACAAAGCCAAAATGATGAAGTAACGGTCTATAATGTGAGCAGACAAAAATAGTAAAAAGAAGGTCTATCCGTGCACAAACAAAATGCGGTAACGTTCAGTGAATTTGCCGTTCACAGAAAAAGTTTGAATAGATCGGAACATCATACATGGCATCATTTTTAAAGGAAGAACTGCAGCAGACGATGTCGACAAACCCAGTTCTCATCTACCGCAGGATTTAGTAATGAGATAAAGTTGAAGTCAAGGCTGCCGCCGTTTTCTCTCATTCGTATTTGGTGTCGACACGTATTTTGTTTTCAATTTCGTAGTATTCTACCTTTGAGTAAATTCTGATAATATTACACACAGACAAAGTAGGCATACTGCTTGGTTCCAAATTCCATATCCGGGATTGTGTCCTCCATCAATTGACCGGAAAATATCACTGATCAGTTCGGCAAAATGTCTGGCCAGTCTGATACGGGAACCAATCTTCTTCCAGATCTATATGGGTTCATTAGAATTCAGTTTTAAATTAATGGTTTTCTTTTTTTTGAAAAGTATGCAAATTTTATTCACAGACAGGGTACTACCAACTATAAGACGCATGGATAAGATTTTAGGAAAAGTTTCACCGTCACCTAGTTATAGTCCAGAAATTATGGTAGCTTACGGGGAGTTACGCGTTTATTTCACTGTCCAGATCCCGCCCTTTATTGACTGGACTTGAATGGCTGAGATGACACTGAGTTTGCAAGTAGATCTAGTGTTGAGTGACGCGGCATCCACCAGTGAGGCATAACTTGTTTAATCAGTGTTGTCATTTTGCGTACGGTGACGCAGCGATGTTGCTAAATAGTAAAATGTGTTTGGCACCCGAAAAATGCAATATTTATGCAAAATTTTGCAATGAGCGCGACCCTGTGTGGTCTCCATTTTTGACAGACTCCGCTGCCTGTGTCCTGTCCTTCTACGTCTCCACTCCATTACATAAATATAATTAATAATAGTTTATTTTACAGAACAATTTAATATAATCCTCCCTCAGAGCATTCATTAGCGGGAAGACAATGACATGTACATATTTATACATGCATGTACTAGTAGTAGTAGAACAGCAGGTTTTTCTTCAATTTTCCTGGTGGCTGGTTTAGGAATAGCCAAAATTATCATTTTTATTAAATTATTGATGACTATTTACATTTTATTTCCAAATTCCATGACACCAGCCATTAGACCTTCTCTTTTTGAATGGTGTGCATAAATGATATATGGGATTTAAAGGTAACTTGTAAGCAATATTCTATGTGCGTGTTTGTGCACAGAGGCAAGACACTTGACTTTGACTAAGATAGTTAGACAGGCACTAACAGTAACACCAAAAGAACATTTGCAAGTCTTCACATTAAAATCACAAGAGTTCACTTCAGTGTTGACTGAGCAGCTGAATAACGGCCCTTCGCCCTGTTGCGTCAAGGGTTTGACATTAGCCACTGTACAATCCATACATTGTTAATTAACCAGCCTTCCACGATCTCCCATCAGAAGGTTGTGCTGCAATTGTGCATGGGGGTGTCGGTCACAAAAACAACTACACGTGCACATTTGTATGGGAAACTACATGAGTATGTGAGCACATTCCTCGTCTTGCAGAGTTCAAACCGAGTTTGTAAAAAATCCCGATACGCTATTTTACGCCAGCAAGTGTTCAAACTCAAACAACACTTGGTAATAGTAAAAAACAAAACAAAGGGGGGGGGGGGGGGGGGGGGGGGTAGGGGGGGGGCATAAACCGATAAAGCGAAAACAGTATTTATGAATGAGATCTTAGTTCAAGTTACCTGTGAGAGCGAAGCATTCTTCCTTCCAGTACCTGCATTCATAAATTCGTGTGCGAATGATTTTTTCAACTAAATATTGTGGATTTGTTCCTTTGATTGAGTGGGCGTCTTTTACTGTCCTATTTGCCATGGTTTGCTGAAGAACGGCCGGATCATAAAGCCAGCGTCGTGCACTCTCTAGTAATCGACTTCCGGTTAAACATCGTTTAACCAAAATATATACAATTAAAAAACAAAAAGCCTCCAGTGGCACACTATTATTTCATGTGTAGCGAGATCTAGCTCAGACTAGGTCATTTTGTCTACATCGAGAAGGGCAGAACAGAATAAGAGTGATATAGAAAATGCTGCGTGTGTCCGATACATTTGTTTTGCTAATTGGAAACAGTCTGCTGGACGTCGACATATCCCAAACCTTTCAGTCAATCTTTCGAGCGCCCTGACGGTGTTCTTGTCTCTGTATCAAAATGTGTACAGCTAAGCGGTGTAGCTAGACAATCTTTGCTGTTATTCATACATGCAAAGACAAGTTTCTGATGGAAAAAATCTCTCTAAGTTGCATTTTTGCTCGCTTGTACCAGGCCGCATTGATCTTTCCGGCTTGTCAATCATCCGGGTGGGCTAGTTTAGGCTTTAACAGAGGAAAAGAAGAGGCGTTAAAGATGACATGCAGCCAGGGCGCCGGCCAAATGAGCCGGCTCAATGCACAGGAGATCGTGTGTTTCACCGTGGGCGATCTTTGATCATATAATTATTTATGATAAATGATATGATATGATATGGTGATCAGATTTACTTAGGCTAAAAGCCTTTAATTTGGCTTTGCCAGCCTAAGCTATTCTAGCTTCATTTTCAACACTGAGGTCACTACGTAGTCCAAACTTCAAGCACTGGTTTACAACAGCCTTCCTCCTCGAACTGTTGTCATGAGTGCTAGCTTTTCGTTCACCTTTTGGGTAATAAGATGCATAAAATCGGCAACAGAGTGAAGGGCCTTGGCCAAGGGCGGGAGGAAAATGATCGGTGACACGCGCAATCGACAAATCGTCATTACATTTTAAGAAGTTTAGAAGTGAAGGCAGATCGCATCAACAATGCCCGTCACACTGAGCAACCGTGGACCGTCTGTTAAATGGATCGGGAAAGGGGAAACAGAAGACAGGCGTCGTGATATTTGCACTGTCTTCAGGTACTGCAGCACAGTCGTAATATTTTTAGTAACTAAATAAGTCCTAAAACTATATACTTTATTAAAAATGTATTTCCTTTTACTTCTTATTTTTTACTCCTAGCTTCTTAGTAATCTGATACGGTACATACCTCTTTACATTCAGAGATGGTGTGTGCTTGTTTCACAGTTACCTGCCACCAGCACTTTGGGTAGAATGATCCAGATCAAGCCATTTACGGGTGTGGAACGATGAAGTGATACTGATTTTTTTCTTCCCAGTAAATTTCCGTGCAGACTCTAAAAAGGTTCTGTTTAGTGTGTGTGTGTGTGTGTGTGTGTGTGTGTGTGTGTGTGTGTGTGTGTGTGTGTGTGTGTAAAACACATTTCTAATAAAATTAGAAAGTAACGTTAAATAATTGTTAGTATTACTATTAGGAATAGCTATTAATTTATTAAAAGTATTATACTAATGATGTAAACCCCTAGATTTGTGTTGTTCCAGAGCCTTTGAGTTAGAAGGTGAGACCTACACAGTTGGTGACCATGTGTTTATTGCCAATGACGATGATGCCAATGAAGAAGATTGCTACATAGCCAGGCTTGAAAAATTGTATGAAGAAGGTACAGTTTGTTTAACTTACTTTAAGTTACACTTAAAATTACACAAGCTACAGTTTGCTCCTCATCCTGTGTTATAGTTATGCGCAAGCACACACACACACACACACACACACACACACACACACACACACACACACACACACACACACACACACACACATAGTGACATACATGCACTGATATGACAGTTGAGTTGTGACACATCTGTTTATGGCCTCACTGCCTATTGGCAATTTTTAAACAATCCTGACATTAGTTACAATTTACTCCCAAAAGAATCTGTTAAGATCAGTTTTAGATTTATCACAGTCTGAACTGGCAATAACAATTTAACAATACATTACAATTGTTTGGCAAAATGCCTCCCATCCCCTATCCCCCGTTTACATTTTCTGTAACTGAAAAAATGCCTTTGTGGTAGTCTTTCTTAGCCTTAACTGCTTAAGCCTGTTCTTAACTGGGTGAATCTTTGTTTGCCGAATATACTTTGGACACTTTGACGAACAATGATTTGTTTCTTAATTGAACTTTTAGTTCGCCGAGAATGGTTTGGACAGTCCAAACTTTACTTCATTCTCAACTGGCTTGTATTGAGATGCAAGCTTTGGCCTTAACTTGCGGCAGCTGCGCAGCAGACAGCATGATTGAAATTGTAGGCTAAAGTCAAGTCAATATACTTTGATCATCCCTCACACTCACAGGGTAATTCAACTAACTACTATCTCATTCTGGGTCTCCAAGACAAGGCTGCGCCTCCCACAAGTCAACAAATAAACAAATTTCCTCCAAAGCAAGTGAAGAACCTAGTGACACTGTCATCCATTTTTATTTTAGTTTTTTCTTCATCCACAGGAGAACTCTGCTCTCACTGTCTCAGCCAATCAGAGGCAATGATCGTCGAATAGGGCGAATGTTCCCAGAACATGTTGAGCGAAGCTTTTTGGACCCGAATGTAGCTTTAATGAATACTTCCAACTAGGTTTGTGAAGGGTGGGTAAAGTGTTGCTTAATGTCCTCAGATGTCAGTTGACATATTAGGGACAAGTTGTGACCAATGCCGAAGCACGGTTCAATAAATCTTTACGTCCACAGAAACTAGAAGGCTCGTTAGGACGGACAGCCCAGGACATCCACCTCGACTCTCACAATGGTTCGTGAAGAAAAGTTCGCCCAATTAAGAACCAAGTAGCTTCGCCGAATACGTCCAACTAGGTTTGCGAAGAAACATTCGCATAATTAAGAACGGGCTTTAGGTGTGTCTTTCTTAATCATACCATTGTATTTGTAATGAATGAGCTTTTGAATTTGATGCTGAATTCCAGAGCGACCCTACAGAAAGTTTCACAATCTGAACCAGTTGGCTGTTGTGCGGTGGTTTTTACGAGGAGAAGAACTGCCAGAGAAGTGCGTGAAGACCCTTGACAGACATGAAGACAAGGAACTCTTCCTGGACACCAGCAGCAATTATGAGACGGACGTTGAGCTGAAGTCTGTTGCTGGAAAATGCAAGGTTTGTCAGTGTTCAGGAAACATTTTGCCTCGTTTTGCATGATCTCCAGAGTATCTTTTTTTTTTTCTCCATCTGTGTCTGTCTCTTTCTAGCTCCCACCCTCCCCGCCTGAAATATTATGGCTGCCAATGTTTTGTTTTTTAATGTGCACACATGTGTTGTTGTTAATGCATGGGATTGAACACAGTCTCTGTGTGAACACCATAAGAGAGCCAGCACTGAAAGAGTTGATTGGGAGAAAAATCCCATGCTGCACTGGGTAGTCAAACCCATGTTAGCAGGGTGCTGGACCTGACGCCTAACTAAGTCCTAGGTAATGTCTATTTGCTGCATACTCCAAGGCATCACGCCCAACATAATTTGGGGCTTGTCCTGAGAGGACTTTATTGTAAACATTATGTATGAGAGAATCCCTGTTGAAAATGAAAGACCACTGATGAGAGACCATACGGCCTCATTTCAAGACCCACTTTTTTTCTTCTGAAATGTTCCTTCATCTTTGCGTGCAGGTGAACCTTGAGCAAGGACCACCTTTGTTTTAGTTTTAAGGCCATGCCGACTTGATGTTGTTGTGGTCTTAGAGGAGGGGTTCTACAGTGTTAGACAGATGCACAGTTTTGTTAACTTCAAGAGCCTTCAATCAAGAGGGGTGGTCTCACAAGGATGTTCTTTTAAGACCATGACTTTGTAAACTCTTCTTTTAATATAAATTTCTGTAATGTAGGTGAACCACTTGCCAAGGAGTACCCCCATTTTGAGACCATTGTTTCTTTGGTGTAAACTCTTTATTCATATTTTATTTATCTATCTATCTGTATATATATATATATATAGGGCTGGGCTGAATCCCCCAGCCGAGACAACACCTTTATTAAAACCACTTTTGTTTGATTTGATTTTTTTTTCCGTCAGACGTAGGCTTGTCTTTTGCCATATTTCTTTTTTTGAGATTGAACACTTTCCTTTCCAGGTTGAGTATTCACCTAAGCCACATCACCCCTCTGCCTTCTTTGTGCGAAGTGAGTTTGATGGTCACAGGTTGTCTCCACTGACCTTGTCAGATGAACACACTCCTGTGCCTGGCAAAAAACGTCCCCTGCAGTCCCCGGAGTTTGAACGGCAGGCTAAATTGAGAAAAATGGACTCACAGAATGGTTCCTCAGAGACACCAAAAAGTGGTCAGCCACAAGTGCATGCCAGAAATGGGTCATTGAGATCTCAGCAGAAAGATAGACGCACCAGTAACCTTTGTCACACATCTTCCAAAACTTGGAGTATGGGTGAGAGTGATGATGACTGTGATTTTGAGTTGTCACAAGGGACACGGCAGTCAGCTAAACGAGGTCAAGCAAAACAAAATGGAAGTGCAAGCAAGAATGCAAATGGTCATTTGACTCAAAAGGGAGTGCTGAGCAGAGTTAAAACTGGGGTGACAAAAACTGGATCCCCAGTGACTTCTCAGTCTCGAGAGGATGCTGCCATGTCGCCTGTCATCCCTTTGCAGAGACATTTTGCCACAAAAAATGCAACTTCCAAGTCAGGTAAGACATGAGTTGATGAAATCATACTTTTTTTCTTCTTTTCTTTTTGGCTCCATCTTAATTCTTATATGTAAAACTTGATTAAAGGTCAAAAGGTGGATGCTGCAAACAATTGTGAATAAAATAAGCACATCATTTTATGATTAATAATATTTTTGTGTGCAGAACTGTCAATGTCATTGCCTTTGTTTTTTTGCCAGTGATAGAATGAAACGACTAATACTGAAAGTGTTTGTATTTATTTCACCACAGCATCATATTTGTACTTGCAATTACTGTGTGCATCATGCTACATGCAGCTTAATATTGGACTGGATTTCAGACTGGAGAGAACTCTGCTCCAGCTCATGGTACTTTGGTCGTCACTAATTAGGTTTCACAAACATTTACAGTTGTACACTGTAAAGTATAGCACATTCTTTATTTCTCTTTGTGGACCCATCTGTCTCTTATCTCTCTCTCTTCCTCTTCCTAACTCCTTCCCTCTTCTAACCTTGAAATAATGTGCAAAAAACATTTCTTAGCTAAGTCCAAATTGTAAGCGGTGCATGCCTGACCTTGGCAACCAACATAATAATGGTCCTCACCCAGATCAGATTTTTGATAACCTCTCTGCTCTTGCTTTGATTTTGGGAAAGCAAAAGTCTGATTTGGCTCCTGGAGGGACTGTTTTGTTGTTGTTATTTTTTAAGAGCATAGGCTTTTCTTTTCTTTATATTTTTCTTTGACTCTGATCTTATTCTGTAAGGATTTCCAGGTCTGAGTATAATACCTCAACAATGTAAATGGCTCAATAATTAATCCCTTTTTTGTTTTTGTTCCTTCAATACCTCAATCTAAATCCAAATTTGCATCATTGTTGACAGATGGCAAGAAGCCAGTGAAGACCCTGAACACGGTGGGACGATTTACCACCAACTATGTTGTCGATTTTCTCATGGATGACAAAACTGATGCCGAGAGCATCTCTAGTGTATCTGTAATGTCTTCATATTCCGTCCATACTGAGAGTGACAGTTCAGATGAAATGCCAAGCACACCTAGGCCAACAAAAAGCAAGGGAGCAAAGTCATCTGAGAAATCCAATGCATCGTTACAAACATCAAGACGATCAGATTTGACCAAGGCTGCTTTGTTGAGCTGTGCATCAAAACTATCTCCAGTTCAGGCATCTACAGGAGCTTCAAAGCAGGGATCCACTGGAAAAACAGCCATACGCAGGAAGTCGACTGTAATCAGTTCTAAATCTCTGATGATGACCAAGGAAGCTGGTGAATCAAGTGGTGAGAATTCGAGAAAAGCCAGTGGAACTAATCTGAAGCGGAGCAACACAGACATCAAAAAGATGGTACCCAAAATTGTGGTCCAGAGGATGTCGGAAAACAGCTTTACAGCAGTCCAACAGAAGTCGCAAGCTGTACCCCCCGCAGAGAAACCAGCTCGGCGCAGGCTGAAGGAACAGTTTGAGGAAGCTTCTGTGCCAAGGGGTGATGGAAGAAGACCCAGGCGCTGTGTCAGAAAAAATACCAGGTAAAGATGATGGATGATGAGTCAGAGTGACAGTTTAGTTCAGAATCAAACGGTCTTTAAGTTTTATTGCGTTGTTTCACTTGAGCTTGTGATGCAGATATGGTGGTCGTTCTTCAGACTACCAGGTAAGGATGATGGATGATGAGTGATGGTTTTGTTCAGAATCAACAAGTCTTTTAGTTTTATTGTGTTGTTTCACTGTGAAGCAGTCATGGTGGTCATTTTTCAGGCTACCAGGTAAGGATGATGAGCGATGGTTTTGTTCAGAATCAACTGGTCTTTTAGTTTTATTGCGTTGTTTCACTTGAGCTTGTGAGGCATATGTTGCAGTCATTCTTCACGCTTCATGTGCATAGTATTATTTATGACCTTTTGATTGACTGAATTAGCTTGGGTGATTTACAGCCCTCCATCCTCTGGGACCTTTAATCATTATCAAATTTACCAGGGAATTTTTGAATTTATGCATGGTTGACTGCATAAAAAAACTAACTTTAATCCTTCTAATTTTGTTTGCATTATAGTATTACTAATAATACGGGATGTTTTATGTTTGTTTTTTTAATTTATTTTGTATAATAATAATATAGGACATTTTGTTTTATGTCAGGCAAGTAATACACCCAGTGCTTCGACAAACTCTTCCAGTTCCACTGGATAGTTTTCACAGTGAGACGTTACTGTAGGTATGGCAGCAGCTAAAATAAAATAAATGGTTCCACTGAAATTCAAAGGTGGGATCACTGGTGTGAGTCTGGGTACTTATCATTACACCACAGCATCAGCTGGATCACTGGTGTGAGTGTGAGTACTTACCATTACAACACAGGCACAGCATCACTGCACAAACAGGGATGCAGTTACATTTATGTTAAATTCCCTTTACTTTGCGATGGAAGTAACGTGAAAGACTTTGAATGAGGTGTTGTAGGGTGTTTGTTTATGTACTTAGTAGGATTTCATTGTGCTCTTGGTTCTGCATATATTTTGTTGACCCGAGATTTTAAGCTCACCTTAGGCGTGAGTGCCTTATAAATTATGCCTTTTTTTAACGTTACATTACGACACAGATTCATTTACTTCAGTAATCTTTGGTGTTGATGCGTTCACTAGCAACAGTCAGACCATACTGTAGGTACAAACCACCCTTATGTCTCAAGGAATCTTCACACCAAGTTTCATCTCAGCAATAATTTTGATAGGAATTTATAGAGCGCTTTCAGTTTCAGAGACGTGAAGCAAATTTACAGCTTAAAAGAAAAACATGCATTGCACAAATACAGACATACGAATCAATAAATAAACAAATAAAAACCATGAGTGAACATAATGAAACATGCACACACATATGATCAATAGGCTCAGTGCATTGAGCTCCAGATCATGGCATTGGCACAGAGAGACTCCTCTTTATTTTATGAGATAACTGACCACCTCTTTTTCTTTTGACAGTTACAAAGTGATGGATGAGGAAGCGACCTCGTCTGGCGACGAGTACATTCCAGAAAGTTCTCCTGCGGATGAAGAAGCTGTTCATGGTGGCAGCTCTGGTAAAAAGGCCACACCAGCAACCAGGGCCAGGAGAACCCCCAAGGGGAATAAATCTGCCCAAGAGAGTTCATCAAGGAGTGGGTCAAAAGGTCACAAGGCCAGGCCAGTCACACCCAAACAAGTGTGTACCACACCAGTAAGCATGCATTAGTAAAAAGAAAAAAAGAAAAAAAAAAAGTTACTGACAAATTTTATTCATTTATTTTCACGACACTTGACAGATAGGCTCATAATCAAGTGAGTTTGTTTCTTCAGTGTTCATTAATAGAGTGGGTTTGTTCCAGTGTTCATAATAATAGAGTGGGTTTCTCCCAGCATCCTGCCTGTGAAAATGAAACATGCATGAGGGCACATAAAAGCATTTATGAAAGAACAGTGTCGAGATGCCACTTTTGTTATACAGGGGTGTGTGTGGTAAATGGAATGCAGGCAAAATACCAACACATACATATATATATATAAAGAAGTGATGTGTTACAGGGGGTTAACTGGAATACAGGTAAAAGAGCAACATACAGAGAAGTGATGCAGGGGGATACCTGAATGCAGGAGAAAGCTATGATATACGCAGAGAGAAGTGATGTGTTACTGGGGGTTAACTACATTGCAGGTAAAAGACAAAACTACAGAAAGAAATCATGTACACAAATGAGCGCTGAGCCATGGTGGCCAGTTCCCATGCATCTTCAAGATTTTCGGTGTATACTTGCACCCACATATCACACATGCTTGAAGGCACGCTCACGTGCTTGCATGCACACACATGCACATAAAAAAGAAATCGGAACCATTTTGTTGTGAGCAGAATTGTATCACTTATAAAGGAGTCTGTCTTAAGCAGATTCCGCTATACAAAAAGTGTGATGTTCCTGTCTTTGTCCAGTCTCGCAAGTCTGTGCTAGCCGCTACCCCTAAGCTGCCGAGGCGTAGCACTAGCGTGTTGACATCCCCAGGCACACCAATGGAGGAAGCTCGAGCCAGGTGAGTTAAATATAGAAGATGATGGCGGTCGGGTGGAGGTGGGTTATAAAATTAGCGTCGGTGATATAGGTGTTAAAATATATGTACAAAATGTTGAATTTTAAAGTTACTCAGTAAAGTTCTTTTCCACCTTTGAGTGTAAAACTAAAAGTAAAATGGTTGGCTGCAGAAAGTCAGTAAAAGATTTTGATATTTATATTTACACCATTAAACACAATGATGATTCAAATATTTACCAACCGGGTTAACATTGTTTGGCAACCATATCTCTGTTTGAAAAAATACAATGAATGAAGGTTGACGTTTAAGTACACCCACCACACACAGTCACACACACACACACACTCTTCTCAATTCATGGACAACAGAATATTGGCAGGAAGCCAACAATTTTAAAGAAGATTCATAAATGTAACAAACCTGTGATACTTTTTTTTGGAACTTCATATGGGGTATATATACTAATTCTTAATTCATTTATTAATTTCATACCCATCTTATATAATTTACCATCATTGTGACCTTTGTCTTCTGCCTTGTTACAGGTTACATGTGTCAGCAGTGCCAGATACACTGCCATGCAGAGAGGCCGAGTTTGAAGACATTTACCGTTTTGCGGAGAGTAAAGTGTTGGATGGGACGGGTGGGTGAGTGTCATGTTAGGAGCTAATACTAACAGTTCTCAAGAGATGTCGCACGCACAAGCTCTCTGGGCCTCACTTGGTTTCAGATTATGATGACAAGATGAGAACCACTTTGTCCAAATGAGGCAACACTTGGTAGATGCTTGACTGTTCTGTTTCTTGAACCCATGGCCTTTTATGGGACTTCCAAAGTCAGCATTTGTCCAGACTCGTCTGCACCTGTGTTGCCTTTGCATGCCTGGCACGTGCTAAGATTGTGGCACCTCATTTGTTCTATAAACACAAATGATTATCCAGTTAATAATTAAGATATGTCAAGAACTGGATCCTGCTTGGTTTCAGTTGTCAGATAAATGCCCCACAAAGATGTGCCTGGCAAAATATATATATGTATATAAAAGATTGTGGCACCTGTGAGAGATCCTGACCACCCGTAGACAAGAGAAGACTGGTGGTGCAGAGTGCACATGGCCTATCTCATAATAGTTGCAGAATAATCAGAATGATGAGTGTAACTGTAACTGCTGAGTACTACTACTGGTGAAAAACGCACATTTTCCTTGACATCAGCAGCAGTTGTGTTTTTGGAAATACTCAGTGGATGAAATTCTTCCGAGACGTGTCAAACATCAAAGTACACTTGAGGTTAGAAAAGCTGACTCATCCCCAGTTTTCGAAGTGTGTGCCGAATCAGAGTCTTTGAGTTGCACTTGCAGACTGTTTGATTGCCATCGCTAGCTCATGTCCAGATCCAACTTAGTTGGTATATTAACACATTGAATTACCTTGAGGCTGGGAAAGCTGTTTCACCCTGTTTTTGGTAGTGTGTGTGGAATCATAATTATTCTTGCCCGCCATCATAAGCTCTTGTCCAAATCCAGCTTGGTTGATATGTCAGCAGTGGACTCGAACTCCTCTTTTTGTGTGTGTGTAACTTGCAGATGAGATGTTCTTGTGTTAGACTTTGCTGATAATAATTGCACAGAGATAATATTTTTGGTGTGCTGTGAGTAGGTAATGTGAGTAGGTAATGCAAGACGTGCAACATTTTATGGCATCATTGTTTTTGTTTCCCAGGTGCATGTACATTTCTGGGGTGCCTGGGACAGGTAAGACGGCAACGGTAAAGGAAGTGATGCATGCCTTGCAGCAGGCCTACGACAGCGGGGACCTGCCCAAGTTCACCTTTGTTGAGATCAACGGCATGCGCCTGACAGAACCACGCCAAACCTATGTCCAGCTGTTGAAGGTTCATTCAGTTTGATTTCATTTTATCACTCTTAACAGTCATAACTGGATTTGATTTGGCTTGCTGATTTCCCCATTATCTTTAAAAACAAAACAAGTTTGAGTTTAAAAGTAATTTGGAGGGGGGGGGTCTTCCTCCAGGTGTTTAATAGTTTAAACTCTTCCATGTCTATGTAGGAAGTGGGAACTCAGAAGGAAGAGACTTATTGATGAAGTGTTTAAATCTGATCTGCATGTGAAAGGGCCATAGCGCTGAAACAAAATGGGGCCTGGAGAGCCGAGGAGACAAAGTCCTCACTTTAGGTCCCCTGTTAAGCAAAATATGTTCACCCAGACAGCCAGAGAGTAAGACAAACTGAATCCTATTCAGTTCCTGTGTAACTTTTGTTGTAGTTTACCACAGTTGAGCACTCTGGGGGTCATCTGGTTCATTGATAAATTCACTTCATAGGGTGAGACGATTGAATATGTGACTGTTTTTTTTCTTCTTCCACTACTGTGCCACTACATGGGCAGCCACACAGTCTTTGGAGGATTTATCTCTCATTATGTTTTGGAGGGTGGACGCTCAGTGTTATTCAAGGAGCTTATCGTGGCTGAATAGAGTTCCCACATAACTATGCAATGCACAACAATGTTTTAATGTAGCCGTGGTAATTTTGCTGGCATCGGTGTGCTATGAAGCGGCCCAAGCCCAGGTGGGTGTCATCTGTAACTGCTGATGGGTGGCACCCCAAATTAAAAGGAAATGAGCAGGAAGCAGGATCAGCATACTAAGATCATGTGTCATCAAGCCCCCATCTAGTTTTCAGAACTTATTCCCCTTTACGCTCCTTCCCAGCAGCTCTGCTCTTCTGTAGACACCTGAGTGATGGGAATACCATCCTTCCACACAATGTCCAGGGGTCAGCGCTCTTTCTCTCACCAGGCTCCAACTATCTGGAATCACCTCCCTGTTTCTGGCCATCATTCTCTCTCTCAGTTTTTTCCAATCTTCCTTGAAAACCTTTCTCTTTTCAAAAAAACTTTCTTTTGTCCCATTGCCTGGAGATATGAGTATGTGTGTGTTTGAGCTGTATGCATTGACTCTTGAAAACGTACATTTAAAGAATGTGTATACATCTAGGGCCTGTATGGGTTAAGTGCTCTTAGTACCTATTATTTTTAAATTTTATTTATTACCAGAGTCATTCTCTCTTTGTCAGGAGCTGACCGGCAAGAAGGCCACGGCTGACCATGCCTGTGAGCTGCTCAACAAGATGTTCACATCCACTGGTCATCGACGTGACACCACAGTGCTGTTGGTGGATGAGGTGTGCCTTGCAATGAATACCATTTTAATCTGTCCTTTTTGATGTCACATACAGCAGAATCTCACTTCTAAGACCAGTTTCGCTTGGGTTTTAGTTTAGAGCGGTCTTAAAAGTGGGGTGCCACTTTGTTGAAGGGTTAATTTACAGGGGTTGGTTGAAGGGTTAATTTGTATGGGCTAGTTTCTATAAAATTAAAATAAAGTGTTAAAAGTGGGCGGTCTGTGGTTTTAGGGGTTAATTTTCTTGGAGATATACATGAAGGGCAGGTTCTAAAAAAAAGAAAATGGTGTTAAAGGGGTGGTCCTTGGTATCATTGTTTTTATTTTCTTATTCCATTAGTCAGCTCCTCACACTACCACAACTTGTGCAGAGGCACTTTTTGAATCACTGCAGTCGAACTAACACCTTGTCTGTCTGTCCGTCCCAGCTGGACCTGCTGTGGACGCGCAAGCAGGATGTGATGTACAACATCTTTGACTGGCCCAGCAACCCGCGTGCTCGCCTGGTGGTCCTAGCGGTGGCCAACACCATGGACCTGCCTGAGAGGATCATGATCAAGAGGGTCTCCAGCAGGCTGGTCAGTTTATTAGTTAAAAAACACACAAAAAACTTCATCTCTACTAACAATGCACCCATGCAGGCTCATGCCACCATATTTTCATGCCTGCAATCCCAGAGTCCTGCAGCTGCTAATGCTGAGGTCATTGATGGGGTAACTGGGTTACGTTCAGTGCAGGTGAGCAATGCATGGAGTTTGGGGCACCCAGTGAGCTGATTATCTCCCCTACCTTGGATACCGATTAATGCATACAGGCACACACCATCTGCCAGTCAGCTCATTTTCATAATGCAACCACTGTTGAGCCACCTTTTCCAGCAGACTGCTAGTTACGTTGATTATAGTCAACCTCAGTGTAAATCAGCAATCCTCCTTTTTTGACCAAAGCGTGTAGCCATTACACACCAAGCATGTCTAGAACGTCTTCCTTCTTTGTTATTTATTTCAGGGACTGACCAGAATGACATTCCAGCCGTACACATTCCGTCAGCTGGAGCGGATTGTATCCTCAAGGATGAGTGGCCTCAAGGTTTTTGACAATGACGCGATTCAGTTGGCGGCCCGCAAGGTTGCAGCAGTGTCTGGGGATGCCAGGAGAGCTCTGGATATCTGTCGCCGTTCCACAGAGATTGCTGAAGCAGAGGGGAAGGCTGCAGCTGCGGCCAATACATTGGTGCGGATCTGCCATGTCGACCAGGCATTGCAGGAGATGTTCTCCTCTCCAAAGATTCTGGCCATTAGGTGAGTTGTTTGATTAGGGTTTTTGGGGTGTGTGTGTGTGTGTGGTGGTGGGAGGGGGCTCTGTCCCATCACCTGTGCCGAATTCAGAGGCTTTGTTCCTGAATCATTCATCCTTCTGTCTATTCCCAGCCATGTTCAGGGTCCACTCCGTGTTGCAACCCTGTTGCCAGAGGTCTGCAGGAGGAGACGTCACATTGTTGGTAGCCTAGGCTACCCTCCAAAGGGTTGGCTTCAGTGATGGTCTGTAATGACTGTTCCGATTCAACGTATGCAGTACACCCCTTAGCATGCCCCCAACTGACGACAGTGCTAGCCGTGTCACAGAGCCAGTTGGAATGAGCATTGCCCCCAGAGAGCAGACCAACATGACACTCTTAAAAGTTTAGAAACTGGTGAAAAATTAGGCATCTTTTTTCAGTCAGTGGTGCCTGTTTTGATTCAGCGTATGCAGGACGCCCCTTAGCATGCCCCCTACTGACGAGTTGCGGAGCCAGGCTGAGTGAATGTCATGTCCAGAGAGCAGACTGACTCTTAAAAGTTGAGAGTTTGGTGAAAAATTAAATGGCTTTCTTTCAGTCTGCTTTGGTATGTCTAGTCAAGAAAAGAGGCTGCCCTCTTGTTGTGTTCACAGGAATCTGTCCACCCAGGAACAGCTGTTCCTAAAGGCAGATGTATCTTGAGTGCAAGTTATGTAGAAAAAGACTGTCTTCTTCAGTCCTGTGAGGAACAGCTGTTCCTAAAGGCTGATGTGTCCGAGTTAAGTTACGTACAAGAACACTGCCTTTCTTGAAGTTCTTGTTGTGTTTGCAGGAACCTGTCCACCCAGGAACAGCTGTTCTTGAAGGCTGTTGTGTCCGAGTTCAAGCATTCCGGTATGGAGGAGGCTGAGTTTGGAAAGCTCTACACACATCACCTTTCTCTCTGCCGCTTTGAAGGTGAGCCTGCTTATCAAGCTGGTCAGACCAAAAGAGCTTCAGGTTTTGGCAGGTAAATGATCGCACCCATTCAGTGAACTGGCGTTTTGATTGCAGACTGAAGTATATCGCTGTAATGGATTTAACGTTGTAGGCCAGCTGCTCAGTTTTCATGGACAGAGGAGGAAAGAAGGATGATTGTTGTAATGACTGCAAGGGATTTGCCCAAAATTATAAAATAAAATAAAGGTAGGAAAAAGAAAGAGAGCAACAGATGTTTGAAATTGTACAACCTGAGGCCATCTGCCCATTTTTTTTTTCACGGTGTGGGAATGACAGTTAGGACCTCAGGCCTTTTGCCCTATTTTATGAGAGGAGATAGATACAAAATTGGTATTTAACCTTTAACACCAAGTCATGAGAGGAAAGGGAGAATGGCATTTGCTTGAATAACTTTAAGGACAACAGCCCATTTTTTTGGAGAGAGCTGCAAAGGCCTGAGAAACAGGATGTAAGGATGAATGAAACTGTTATCTCACCTGACCTGGTGGTTTTTCAAATGAAAAAAATCATTTATTATTTTGAATGGAATGCCAATTCTCAGCAACTATAGATAAGCACACAGTGCCATGTTTCAAGACTTTCACGTTCATTACTTCAATGACTGTTATTCCTGTCAATCCAGGAGTCCCCCCACCTTCAGCGAGCGAGTTGAGCGCCATCTGCTGGCGCTTGGGAAGTTCCCGTCTGCTTCTGGTGGAGCATGGCCGGATGGACTTGCTGATGAGGGTTCGTCTGAACGTTTCACCAGAAGATGTCAACTGTGCCCTCAAGGCTGAGTAGATGCTGATCTGGATGGCAGCCTACCTCGAAGTATTCACTGCTGCACTCAACTTTCAAGGCTGAGTAGAGATGCTGATCCGGATGGCAGCCCACCTCAGTGTTCACTGCTGATGCTTGCACAGTTTTCCTCAACCGTGAGCTGCACTCAACCCTCAAGGCTGGCAGCCCATCTCAAAGTGTTCACTGCTGATGCTTGCACAGCTGCAAAGTTTTCCTCAACCGTGAGCTGCGCTCTCAAGGCTGAGTAGAGATGCTGATCCGGATGGCAGCCCACCTCAGAGTGTTCACTGCTGATGCTTGTATAGCAGCAGTTTTCCTCAAGATGTCTGGATAGGAACTTTGCAGGGTAATGTTTGTTGGTTGTTCTTACAAAGAATAAGATGTAATGTTCGATATTTAAAAAAAACGTCTGTATTTTTTCACATTTTATTTCCAGTATTAATGTATTTCCAGTATTATTTCCATCACATCAACTTGTGTGATGGACGTGACAAGGGGAGCAGGGATAGCTCAGGGGTAGAGAGCCAGACTCCTGATCAAAATGTCGCAGGTTGAGTCTCTGCAGGAGTGGCACAAGAATTTTCTTCTTCAAGGTAAACATTCTGTTCATGCTGATGCCCATTTTGGTATCCATTCCATCCCTGTTTTACCACCGTAGCATGCAAAAGAGCCTGTTTATTCTGCCCAAAGTGTAGGTGGCAGGTTACCACTAAACACACATACACCCTAGGTATGTGGATTCAACTGAGTGATACTGTAAACTGGCGCATGGTTGTATAGTGCACACAGAACTTGCGCCACGATTGCAGAAGTTTCACATAGCACCAGCCATGTAACAAACCAAACAGCGTTGTGAGTACATCACTTCGGTGGATATTCAAAAATGTCCTATAAAAGTATACAGCAACTCATTCTAAATCACATGCAACATGAGGGTGGGTGGGGGGCTGATGGATACATGTGTGAGTAATGCTGTTAATGCATCAGCAAATGTCACACAAACAACAGCAAAGACCCAAGTCACATAATAATAATGTACATTTATCATACGCTCATCAATGCCTGAACACTCACATGATACAAATTAACCTAAATATATTCTATAGACATGTAGAGTGTAGTCCTACCAAAACAATTTACATAAAGTATTATGCAAAAACAAAACAAAAACGCACTACAAACACACCTGCACACACACACACAGACTAGCAGAAACTGGGTATTGGTATAAGGATTGAAATACTGTGAGAAGAGGAAGGTTTTCAGTTTGGCTTTAAAAGATGACAGGGTTGAGCAGTGTCTAAGGTCTTGTGGGATTGAATTCCAAATGTGGGGTCCAAAGCAAGAGAACCTGGCATGTGAGTAAATACAAGGTACATATAATACCTTTGGTGGAGTTTATGTACCATGTATTTACACACATGCCAGGTGAGAGATACCGTAGGCGACTCAGGTCTTTGTTGTTGTGTTTGTGTTACATCTTTCGGGCGCTAATTAATTCCCTTGTGTGTTGATTCTGTATGAGCGCTCTGGGCCTTCTTCCATTTCAAATATCAGCAAATAGTTTGTTCTAATGGTTTACAAGTAACTTGTTTTTTTAATGCCCAGTCAACCAGGGCGGCTATATCAGGGTGAAATGGTTTCCAAATGTTACTGCCTTGGGTAATTTTGTTTCCATTTTTTGAATTGTGCTGAGTGAAATTTGGGCATGCAAGTCCTGAATGTACATGTAATTTGATAAATCGGAGTGAGTGTCTGTTTTGCTGATAGCTTGCATGTTATGCTGTGCATGTACTTAATATGGAAATTTGCAGATTTGTTTTTATGAATAAATGTACAGTTTTAAAAGTGAATTTAAATCTGGAACTGTGATTGGATTTGCCTTTTTTTAAGCCTTTTAACAGAAACTATGCACACACACACACATACCCTGGAACTGTGATTGGATCTGCCTTTGTTTAAGCCTTTTAACAGAAACTATGCACACACACACACCCTGGAACTGTGATTGGATCTGCCTTTTTTAAGCCTTTCAACAGAAACTATGCACACACACACACGCATTCAAACAACCCCTGCTCCTTCCTAAAAGCAAAACAACCAAAAGTAAATGGCAGCACACAATTCTCTTCTTTAAAAAACAACAACCTCAGTTTATTGTTCACCACACCTGATGCAAAACCAATTCCAATGCATGCATTTCCCATCATTTATACCCATCATTCTATACAACACCTCAATCACTCCTTTTATTTTAGCCTTTAAGTTAAATGGCACTAGATTCCTGAGTGCATCAATCAACCTGCAATGTACACATGTATCGATAATGGAGGCCACAGTCACTGACAGAACTGCTAGTCCCAGTTCTGTATTTTGTAACCACAAAGCTTCCTGGTACTGTTATCACAGAACTTGTCAGAAAATATTGTATTCAGTGTGACCTGTTCAAGATAAACCACATCATAGTAAAATTCTCCTTAAAGGGGAACTGAGGTAAAGAAGGACATCACAGGCCCTATCAACTGGAATAAAACAAAAACTAGCTGATTTTCACTTGGAATTTTTGAACCTTAAAATCCATGTTTGAAAGTTGTGAAAACACAACCCTGAGTGCTGCCACTGTGCCCAACAGGGGAAAATAGTGACGTCGTGAACCAGGCTGGCATGTATGCCAAAAGTATTCAATATATAACCAGCCAAGCCTTTTTTGCTCCTCATCAGTAAAGACTGAAGCAATATAGCTACACCCTCAGGAGATAAAATATGAAGCAATCTCCACCCCCCTCCAAAAAAAACCCCAAAACACTTTTATTGTATGAATATTGATAAAACCACAAAACGAAGTCAGGACAAATATTTGCAGATTTTTTATGTTTTCCAGCCAACTTGCGTCTTTGTTTCAGTTCCCTTTTAAATCAAAGTGAGGTATTCCTGGGTACATTTTCCTTGCATTTTTAGCTCCCTTCTTCACAACACTGTGAAAATGGATGTCATAGACATCAATCAAATCTTGACGTCTTTGGCCATTTGGAGAGTTTTATTTGTACAGTATTTGCTGCCAGGTCACCATCCATGTTTCAGCTAATCACTGCTGAAAACTTCAGGACACTGTCATTGCAAAAATGACAATCTTGCAGCATCTGCAGCAGGCTGAAGCTGACCTTTTGGTCAAAACTTGATGACACGGTCTTTGGAAACATTAAACTCTTGCTATATTTGCAGCAGCAGCAGACTGGCACTGCCCTAGATGACTGTTAGGGCAAATACCTGACAGTGTAGTCTGCAGGAAAGTGACTAGCAGATCAGCTGGTCAAAGCAGACCTTTTGATCAAAACTGGTGATACAGTCTTTGGAAATGTTAAACTCTCGCAACATTTGCAGCAGTAGACTGGCACACCCTAACTGATCATTAGGTCAAAAACCTGATGATGTGGTCTCCAAGGAAGGGACAGTCTTGTAGCAGATCAGCAGGTCGAAGTAGACGTTTTGGTCGAAACTCGACATGTTCTTTGGAATCATTAAACTCTTGCAATATTTGCAGCAGCAGGAGACTGGCACTGCCCTGGATGACTGTTGGGTCAAAACCTGACGATGTGGTCTGCAGGGAAGTGACAATCTTGCAGGATCTGCAGCATGTCAGCGTCAAAGGATGGAGTCCCACACACCAAGACCCTGGTCCCACTGTAATTTTCTCCCCCAAGTTCCTTTGACAGCAGCGTCTGGTCCAGTCTGCCATGGACAACAGCTTCGCCATACTCGTAGCAGCTGCTTGAGACTGGTGCTGGAGATTCCTGTCAGGAGTGAATGGAGATACGGAAAATGTTCATTATTTGCTGTTTGATTTAGGGGGGAGGTGGTAACTAACCCACAGCTCTTTCTCTAAACTAATCCCCCCCTCCCCACCCACCACCCCACCAAACCCTACCCCACCCTCCATCTGAAACTGAAAGTCCTTGGAAATCAGCAAGCACTAGGGCACAGCACTGTAAAGTCCTTGAAAACTGAGATTTGTTGGGCTCTAAAAGCGTGTTGACAATACCTTTACCCCTCCAGGCATCTGATTTCAAAACATCAGTACTGATGGAAGTTTACAAACCTGTTAACAAAATTTGCCCTTGAAAGTACGCATGCATATGGTTTACTAAAAAAAATTCTTCTTGAACAGAAAACTGTGTAAACCCTGTTTTCATGAAAAGATCTACAGCCATATATTAAAATGCTTTAAAGTGTATGGAAGACAGAAACTGACCTTTGTTAAGACAAAACTGAGGTTATTATCTCAGACTTACTGTCCACAATGTTGAGCTTTTTTGGGGGGATATTTTTCCGCCTGATTTTTGGTTCACTAATGCTGAAAACCTCTGACTGTCCATAGTATATATGTTGCGTAAGACTGAATGTAAACTGAAAATGTTCTCTCCGCAATCAACTGTGTTCTGTTCAGACAAAACATTTCAGCGCAGTACCTGGCTGAGCACAAAGACGGCAGAAAAGTTCCAGAACTGCTTCCACTCCCTGATCTCTCCCTTCATGAGGATGTCATTGTATGTCCTGCTGGCGTAGAGTAGACGAATCCGCCCCTCTTCATTCTCGTTGGACAGAATGGCCTGTATCAGCTGAGCCATCGGGGCAATCCCTGTCCCCGCTGCCAGCATCAGCACTCGGTCATACTGCAAGGGAGTAGCATCACACACAATGAGACAGTAATGTCAGTGTAGTTAGTAACTGGATTTTAATGTCCTGTCATTAGTGCAGGGTCACCTCAGGACAATCAATCTCAGTCTTAAGCAAACCCACACTTCAAAATTCCCCATATATATATAACTTAAACATCAAACAGAACTTTTTGAAGACTTAGTCCTGTCAATGTTACCCCTGTTAAAACAGCATGGCTAGGACAGTTATCTAATTATCAATACCAGATTAAAGGAGAGAGAGAGAGAGAGAGAGAAACAACAACACAAATACAAAATCAAAAAACATATAAATGCATAATGGCAAAAACCAGTGCCATATGGCAGCAAACCTTACCTACCAATTATCATTTAATCACTCCACAAGAGCCATATAAAAAAGTGTAACTCTTAATGTAAAAATGTTTGTGAATTTTCAGGAAAGAAAGTCAGGAGAATGGACCATTAGCAGAAAAATGACAAGACAGAAAAAGCAAGAGGGCTGGGCAGAGAAAGAAAAAACGAGAGAGGAGACAGGAAAGAGGAATCAAATGACAGCTCTGAGATTACAGACAGGTAAGGGGACAGAGATCAGACATCCCCGGCCTCCCTTTGAGGGAATGTAAGTGTGAGTCCTTCCACAACAGGTGCTGTTCTGCGGCGTATTACCCAGGATGAAAGGACAACAGAACGCTGTCAGGGATATCCACCATACAAACTGCAGTATGGCGGCAACATGTACAGTGGAACAGCAATAGCAGTGCTGGTCTACCTACACTGCATCACGCTGCAGCAGAACACCACACAGAGACAGCAATGGCAGTGTTGGTCTATTCACAATACATCACACTGCAGCAGAACACCACACAGAGACAGCAATGGCAGTGTTGGTCTATTCACAATACATCACACTGCAGCAGAACACCACACAGAGACAGCAATGGCAGTGTTGGTCTATTCACAATACATCACACTGCAGCAGAACACCACACAGAGACAGCAATGGCAGTGTTGGTCTATTCACAATACATCACACTGCAGCAGAACATCATGCAGAAACAGCAACGGCAGTTTCAGTCTATCCATGATACATAGTATTGCAGCAGAACATCACACAGAGAAGCAATGGCAGTATTGGTCTATCCACACACCATACTTTAGCAGAACATTACACAGAGACAGCAATGGCAGTTTCGGTCTATCCACAGTACACTGTACTGCAGGAGAACATCACACAGAGACAGCAGTATTGGTCTATCCACAATACACTGTACTGCAGGAGAACATCACACAGGGACAGCAGTACTGGTCTATCCACAATACACTGCAGCAGAACATCACACAGAGACAGCAGTACTGGTCTATCCACAATACACTGCAGCAGAACATCACACAGAGACAGCAGTACTGGTCTATCCACAATACACTGCAGCAGAACATCACACAGAGACAGCAGTATTGGTCTATCCACAATACACAGCAGCAGAACATCACACAGAGACAGGAATGGCAGTATCACTATCAGTCTACCCACAACACACTGTACTTATTCACAAGACCTATTGCAACAGAACATCACACAAAGAGACAGCAACGGCATGATCAATCTATATATATATATATAAACAACATCAAACTGCAGAAGAATATCATGCAGAGATGACAGCGGCAAGAATCAGTCGATACACACTGCATCACACTACAGAAGAACATCGCACAGAAATACAACAACAGCAGTACCAGTGTCCACAATACATACTGCAGCAGATCATCATCACACAAAGAGACAGCAACAGCAGTATTACTATCAGTCTATCCACACTACATCACACTACAGAAGAACATCACACAGAAATACAACAACAGCAGTACCAGTGTCCACAATACATACTGCAGCAGATCAACATCACACAAAGAGACAGCAACAGCAGTATTGCTATCAGTCTATCCACACTACATCACACTACAGAAGAACATCACACAGAAATACAACAACAGCAGTACCAGTGTCCACAATACATACTGCAGCAGATCATCATCACACAAAGAGACAGCAACAGCAGTATTACTATCAGTCTATCCACACTACATCACACTGCAGAAGAACATCACACAAAGAGACAGCAACAGCAGTATTGCTATCAGTCTATCCACACTACATCACACTGCAGAAGAACATCACACAAAGAGACAGCAACAGCAGTATTGCTATCAGTCTATCCACACTACATCACACTGCAGAAGAACATCACACAAAGAGACAGCAACAGCAGTATTGCTATCAGTCTATCCACACTACATCACACTGCAGAAGAACATCACACAAAGAGACAGCAACAGCAGTATTGCTATCAGTCTATCCACACTACATCACACTGCAGAAGAACATCACACAAAGAGACAGCAACAGCAGTATTGCTATCAGTCTATCCACACTACATCACACTGCAGAAGAACATCACACAAAGAGACAGCAACAGCAGTATTGCTATCAGTCTATCCACACTACATCACACTGCAGAAGAACATCACACAAAGAGACAGCAACAGTAGTATTACTATCAGTCTATCCACACTACATCACACTGCAGAAGAACATCACACAAAGAGACAGCAACAGCAGTATTACTATCAGTCTATCCACACTACATCACACTGCAGAAGAACATCACTCAAAGAGACAGCAACAGCAGTATTGCTATCAGTCTATCCACACTACATCACACTGCAGAAGAACATCACACAAAGAGACAGCAACAGCAGTATTGCTATCAGTCTATCCACACTACATCACACTGCAGAAGAACATCACACAGAAATACAACAACAGCAGTACCAGTGTCCACAATACATACTGCAGCAGATCATCATCACACAAAGAGACAGCAACAGCAGTATTACTATCAGTCTATCCACACTACATCACACTGCAGAAGAACATCACACAAAGAGACAGCAATGGCAGTATCACTGTCAGTCCATCCACAATACATTGCACTGCAAAAGAACATCACACAAAGAGACGGCAATGGCTGTATTACTATTTGTCTACTGTATCAGTCCATCCACAGAACTTTGTCTGCAAAGTATAATGCTTATAGCTACAAGCTGT
>OY757545.1:9415724-9438224 GCA_963584105.1 Alviniconcha strummeri
CAGATGTCAGTTGACATATTAGGGACAAGTTGTGACCAATGCTGAAGCACATTAAATAAATCTTTACGTCCGCAGAAACCAGAAGGCTCGTTAGGACAGTTAGCTCAGGACGTCCACCTCCACTCTCACACAGCTCCTGAACTATGAGTGTGTGTGTTGTTTGTTTTGTGGGGTGGGGGTGTTGAGGGTACTGAAAGTCTATTCTAGAAGAAGAAGACTTTGAATTTGTGATGATGTGACCACAACAAAATTGCCCCTTGTGGAATGATTAAGGTTTTTGAATTGAATTGAACTGTGTGCGTTGTTTGTTTTGTCGGGTGGGGGTGTTGAGGGTACTGAAAGTCTATTCTAGAAGAAGAAGACTTTGAATTTGTAATGATGTGACCACAACAAAATTGCCCCGTGTGGAATGATTAAGGTTTTTGAATTGAATTGAAGTTTTGAACAAGTAGTTTTTGTGCCTGATAATGATAACAAAGAGGCAGTGCCTGCAACATGGGGGAGATAGGACTCTTGTGGTTGTTGCGAGATCATTACATCATATTCCATTCACATTAATTATTATTACTGATCACCACTAGCAAAACTCATTTCAAAAATTGATTATAAATCATAAATGAATGAGCATTTTTAAACAAAACCTCAAGTGTTTATTCCGATCTCTTCTATAGTTGTTGGACAAGGGCTTTTTCAAAGCAGACATGTTCTTAGAAGGTGAGTTTTTTAAAACTGTTTTATAATATTGAAAAAAGTGAAACAGTGAAAAAAACTGAGGGAATTATTTTGTCTTTGTTGTATACTATTACTAACCATGTTTACTTACTTCCAAACCGATTGGCTACGACTCTTGTGTGTTTGCTGTGTATACATGAATGTGTGTGGAAAAGCTGTTTCAAAAAACTAAGAAAAAAGCAACCAATCGTGACAAATAAAGCCTGTAACACAGTCAACAATCTAAAAAAAATGATAATTACACTCGCCACTATTCATTTGTTCGAACTTGTGTCACCTGCATTACTTTGACAATATTTTTTAGGTTAAGGTTAGAGAGTGTCTTCCCTTCTCGCAGTTCTTCGTCGTTGAAAATCAGTTGCATCACTTCCGGAGTTTGCTACTTTCACATCCACTTACAACTTTTAGGCAAAACATGTTTGCTTTTCGAAGACTTCGTGGTGTTCACTTATGTCAGTACGTCAGACAGGACAGAAGAACAGTCTCTGAGGCAGAAATCCAGTGTATCCGGAGAAATTTATCAAGCGAAGCTGAGAAAAAACCACAGGTGCTACACAATCAACGACTAAGTTCTCGCTCTGTCTCGAGGACAAGACGACGATATGTTTCCAAGCTTTTTCAGAACTTTGGCAAAATCCAGCCCCAAGACCTAGGTGCCTGCCAGAGTTACAAGGTTATAGTCGCAGTGTGTGTGCGTGTATATTGTGTTCAACCATGCGTGGTCGTGCATACGTTGTGTGTGTGTGTGTGTGTGTGTGTGTGTGTGTGTGTGTGTGTGTGTGTGTGTGTGTGTGTGTGTGTGTGTATATACAGGTATATGTGTGTGATACTGATAGTCATTATTGTAAGTTTAGCTACCTCATCTAGGAAGTTATGTTCCAATTTCCATTTGTTTGTTTTTGATTTATATATAATATATAATTACTTTTGATCTTTCTGTGTAAGCATCCCATTTATTATATTCCCCAAATCCTTACCAGTACCACTACCAGTGTTAATTCACACAAGTGTATTATTTATATTATACTTATAACATTATAAGCTTCAAACTAATTACTGTTGCTCAGCCCCCCACCCCTGACCCTAATTCCCTATTTGCTTCTGTTATTGTTAATAGAGTAATCAGGGGTGTAGGCATGCTCAGGCAGAACCCTATTTTTATTGCACTTACCTTTGCACATCATTGTGAACAAAATACTGAGTGTTTTATAAGAAAGGAGGGAGGTTCATCAACTTGAAACTCTGCATTAGATTGTTTTTTTATCTGATCCTATTACAGCTGATGCTGTACAATGAAGTCATTGGTTCATGTTACCTGGGTGCCTTTCACCTTTTGCCGCTGGGCCAGCGAGCCATGGAAAAGCTGACACGCATCATTGATCAAGAAATGGAAGCTGTGGGGGGTCAGAAGATTTCCATGCCAACACTTGCACCAGATTTTATGTGGAAAGCATCTGGTTGGTTTCATTTCTTTTATAATCATACCAGTGCATGCATTCACTTGCAGTTGCACACACACACACACACACACACACACACACACACACACACACACACACACACACACAAACAAACACACTATATTGCAACATACATTATGACACATAAACATATAATCATACCAGTGCATGCATTCACTTGCAGTTGCACACACACACACACACACACACGCACACACGCACACACACACGCATACACACACACACACACACACACACACACACACACACACACACACACTATATTGCAACATACATGATCACACATAAACATGCATGCGTACATGCATGTGCTCACATGAATACACACATGCACAAATGGCAACCATAATACTGTATATATATATATACTACAGCACTGTTCTCTGCTTCCGAACCAGACCTACTGCACTCTGATCATAGCACTATTCTCTGATTCCGAACCAGACCCACTGCACTCAAATCATATTTATCTAATAATGTGATTGTGAGTGGGTGACTGTAGCTTTACACAGCATGTTTTTGCAAGTTGTGTGTGTGTGTGTGTGTTTAATATCCTTGAAAGAGATGTACTGATACTTTTCAGTTTTGTTTGGTTGTTACGTGGCTGGTGCCACATGGAGTTTAACATATATATGGAATTTTTACTTTTATAGTCATAGTGTGTATACTACACACAAGAAAGGCAAGACAAAGACTTACAAATCTGCACAGGCTTAAAACTAAAAGCATTGGCTTGGAGGAACTGAACAATTCTCTCAGCTCTTGGTTCAGGCTGGATGAGAGAATTGTTTAGTTCTTCCAAGTTCTGACAGGCAGGGATAGCTCAGTGGTTAGAGCACCAGACTCATGACTGAAAGGTCACGGGTTTGAATCCCTGCTGGAGTGGCGGGATAATTTTCTTCTCCAGAGTTGACTTTCTGTGCTGACTCTTATTTTGGTATCTGTTCCACCCCCATGTTACCGCAGTAGCACGTAAAAGATCCTGGTCATTCTGCCAAAAGTGCAGGTGGCAGGTTACAGCTAAACGCATACACCTTATGTATGTGGCTTTGCATGAAGCAACATGGTGCATGGTTGTATGGTGTACACAGAACTTGCGCCAAAACAGCTGCAGTTTCATGTGGCACCAGCCGTGCCAGCGCTGTAAGTCTACCGCTTCAATGGATATTTAAAAAACAAAACAAAACAAAAATGTGCTATAAAACTAGTCACTCATATAGAACCACATGCCAGCGCAGTGACTCAGTGAGTCTGTTCAAGAGAGCAGAGAATAGCGCTATATAAGCGACCATCAATCATGAAAAGAGAACTAAATCTCCCATCCTGCCTGAACCAGGAGCTGAGCCCGTGTTAGCTGCCACCACATCTATGGATTGTATTTGTAGTGCTTACTCACTTACTGCTTGCTAAACCACTAGGTCATGACCATGTTGCTTTACGTCCACAGAAGTGAGGTTGCTTATTAGGGATGGGGATGTGGGGGGGGGGGGGGGGAAGAGGACAAAAGAGTGAAGGGTCTACCACGGATACTGCCTGAAAAAGACCATAGAGACCGTGGACCACCGCCAGAACAATGGAAATGTTAAGGCAGTGTCCCCTCGCCATTGCACAGTGACTAGTGCACTGCGCAATTGCTGTTTCAACTGCCGTGCTGGACAGAGTCACAAGGACAATGTCCACTGCACTACTGTTGAGGAATAACCTGAAACGAAAGAAGTCCAACTTTCGCAGCTCAGCTCCACCTCCCTGCTCATGATCTCTTCTGGGCTAACTTGAGGGTCCAGCTCCACCTCCCTCCTCTTGATCTCGCCTGGAACCCTTGTTGTTATAGTACTAGGTCCAGAATGGGTCTTCTTTTATTTGTGGTTACAGTGCTAAGTTAATTGTTCTAGTTGTGTGCTCTGGTGTGCTGTGGTTGTTGTTGCTCAAAGCAGAACTTTTCAAACAGCTTAGCCTTTGCATACATGTAGGTGTAAGAGAAAAAGTACTAAGCCATTCTTATAGTTATACTTCATCAGTTTATGTCTGGCTTTCGTTTTGCGACACACCTAGACCGTGTTAAGAGTTCTCGTCGTTTATAAATGCAGGAAATTAAATTACTAATAATAATGCGTTGTATTATGGGGGATTTGTTTTCGTTCTTCAGGGCGATGGGAATCAACAGGAAAGGAACTCTTCAAAGTCCATGACAGATATGAACATCAGTTTTGTCTGGGACCTGTAAGTATTTCATTTATTTGCCCCAACCAACCAACTTCTTAAAATGGTGACATTAAAAAACAAACAAAAACACAAAACAAAAACGACGTGCTGTGGAAGTCTGTTGCAACTACCTGCAGCATTTTTGAATAAGAAGGCACCTGTCTTTCGAGATATCTTACTCTTACTATAATATTGTTTGTGACTGTTTCATGAGTTGTACTGGCCATCTCTATATCAAGACCATAGTGTTCATGTTTATTTGAAGACTGTATTGTCCATGGTACCAAGCCGTCAAAATATGTATGCTATATGAACAGTCTGGAAAGGCCAGGGTGTTTTGTTGTTGTTGCTGTATTGATGACCCAGTAATATCTGGAATGCCCACATTTTGGGATATGAATGACCTAATGTCTGGAAAGACCTTTTGGAGAGGGGGAAGGGATGGGGGGGGGGGGGAGGGGGGAGGTGTCAATAACTTGGTGTTTTATGCCCTGTCAACTGGGAGGGGGGGTGGGGGAGGGGATGAATGACTATATGTTTGGAAGACCACTTCATGGAATAAGATTAGGAATGATCTAACACTGATCTGGAAAGACCAGCTTTTGGGGCATTAAAATGACTTTAATGTCTGGAAAGACCACTTTTTGGAAGTAAGATCAAGAATTACCTAATTTTGGAAACACTACTTTTTGACCTAATATCTGGAAAGACCAATTTTGTGGGATGCAAATGACCTAATATCTGGAAAGACCACCTTTCGGGGGGTACGAAGGACCTAATGTCTGAAAGACCACCTTTTGGGGGATATAAATGACTGAATACCTGGAAGGACTACCTTTTGGGGGATATAAATGACTGAATACCTGGAAGGACTACCTTTTGGGGGATATAAATGACTGAATACCTGGAAGGACTACCTTTTGGGGGATATAAATGACTGAATACCTGGAAGGACTACCTTTTGGGGGATATAAATGACTGAATACCTGGAAGGACTACCTTTTGGGGGGATATGAATGACTGAGTGTCTGGAAGGACCACTTTTGGGTGCCCGGTGCCATTGGATTTAAATTTCAAGATTAATCTGTTATCAGAGAAATTAAGTGGCCAATCACATGGTCAAAGCTGTACATATCATGCTCCAGTATTGTCTGTGTTGTTTATATCTGATTTTGATTTCATTCTGACAGACTCATGAAGAACTGATCACAAGTTTTCTGGCTTCCATTAGCCCTGTGTCATTCCAACAACTTCCGCAGCTTCTGTATCAGGTACAGCGTTGTGACAGTCCTTACAAAATCAGTTTTCCTTATTTGTGAACAATGCAGTCAGTTGAAACCCTCTTAGCTGGGGCCATCAAACCTGATATAATAACAGAAAGTTTGTATTTAAACCAAAGGAACTAGCACTAAGTACACCACTACAATGTTTGACTAACAAGGAAGGTTGGAGGGAAGTCATTTGTAAAAGTAAAGTAAAATTTCTGTCTGAAAGATGTTCACCTCAGTTGGGTTCATGAAAGTTTGGTAAGTTCCTTTTCATTGATGGAGATTTGTTTTTGTTTTTGTGTGGAATGTATATATAATATATAACTTTTGTTCTTCGAAAGGGTGTGAGAAGATGGGTGTCTTTGAAAATAATCTCTGAATAAATCCAGTCACTTGTTTGCCTTTGCCTTTGTTATTTTTCTCTCTTCTCCTGCTTCTGGTTTCTGGCAATGCTTTTGAGAATAATGTCACATTCACACAACAGTTTTGTAAAATTTAGAAACAATATTTTCTTATTCCAAAAAACAAACAAAAAATCTTTAAAAGTTGGGACACTTGTCTTCATGATTAGTATGCCTGTGAGACCAGGCAACTTTGCAGCAAATGTGTTGATAGGCATTCTTCCTTTGCGAGTGTGTGTGTGTGTGTGTGTGTGTGTGTGTGTGTGTGTGTGTGTGTGTGTGTGTGTGTGTGTGTGTGTTTACTTTTGTTATTTGCCATTGCTTATTGATAATTCATTTCCATTACACATAGTTGATATTTGTCTTATACAGATCACAAGAAAGTTTCGAGATGAGATGTCGCCCAAGCATGGACTTCTCAGGGGCAGAGAATTTGAAATGAAAGGTATGTAATGTACATGTGAACTGCAGCACACACTCTGAAGCAGCCACATGCTGTGCAAAAGGCACTGGTGGTGTTTTGAATTTGTCTCCATAGACTTATGATACATTTTTCATCACTGTGTCTTTCAGGAATTCGCTGCCTGCCAGTCTGCAGAATATCCCCATTGTGTCTGGGTTTAAAGCCCAGCTCAAGACTTTCCTCTTCAGATAGGCCTTTTCACAAACCTGGGCAGACCATTCCTGTGAATAATAGATTATGTGTATATCTACTTGTATGTCTCTGCATGTGTGAATCATGTGTGCTAGTGCATTGAGCTTTTGTTTTTCATTTTGCAAAAAGGTTTTATAAGAGCTATCTGTTGTTGTTGTTATTATTATTAAATCATATTTTACCATAATTTTTGAAATGATGACTAGTTTTCTGCATGATAAATGGATACTGTCAACCATGTATCAGGTCAGTGTTTTAGTGAATGCAGAATATGAGGTATTGCAGCAAAATCATTTGCAAGTTTTAATGCAGCTCTTGTGTAAATGCATAAAAAGAGAGTACATTTAAAGCAGCCTTTATAACACTTCTTTCATGGTCTTGTAAGAGAGGGTTCCATGTTGAGCTCTAGGCCCCACATCTTTCCCCGCAAGCTTTTGATCTGACCGCCATGTGGCGCTGTGTTGACTGGTGGAGTGCACCATGATCTGAGTGTAAATCAGAATCTAGATGATTACATACTCTGTGTGTGTGTGTGTGTGTGTGTGTGTGCACGCATGCGCACACGTGTGTACATCCTCCCAGTACACAGTCCAGGATCTCAACTTCTCAGCCATGCACGCCACCTCCCACTGAAATAATGTGAAACATCCACATGCGTGCATATTTGTTTGATTTGTTTAGCCGACAGAAGTACAGTGTGGCAGTACACGTGTATTAATGCTTGCATGTTATTCCTCTTTTTTTGCAGATATGTACACTTTTGACACAGGTGAAGAATCTGCCATGGAAACTTACCACAAAGTGTGTGATGCTTACTGCAATGTCTTTGACAGAATTGGAGTACATTATGAAAAAGGTATGCAGTCAGCTTAAATCTGAAGAATGGCATGTATTCAGCATTGGTCTTTTTTTCTTTTTTTTAACACAGAGATAGATTTACTCAAACTAAATTAGACTAGGCTGGTAACGGTACACCAGGAACAGGTCTTTAGTCAGAACGCAGCTTCCACTGTGGTTGTGAAAACTGCTGATGCGTATTTGTTTTTTTACGTCTGTGCAAGAAAAGAAGCTGCGCATGTACAATCCTGTACAGTTGTGTAGTTTCAAACAGCTGTCCTAGCAGGATGTCGTCACTCTAAGACACAGCATCAGAAACGAGCAGCTAATCTTGACGGACATACAGTACAGCCTAGAATTGTGTTTGTTTTCTGTGTTTCTGTTCGACTAAGCATGTACGCACAGACACTGGTAAAGTCATTTAAAAACAAACGAACAGAAAAACAATACGCCTGTTAATGAAAATATACTGAACTGAATGGAAATATACACTTTGCAGTTAATTTATTTATACTCCTTTTTCACCTTCCATCAGTATACTCTATTTTGTTGTTGTTGTTGTTTGTTTTTTGAAGCATTGATCTAAACTTCAGTAGAACTTACGTTACTCCTGCCATGTAGTTAGTTTTAGTCCGACATTTAAGATTTCTATTTTTTATTCCATTCAAGTGCGGGGATCTACGGGAAACATTGGAGGATCACTGTCTCATGAGTTTCATTACCTGGCTGATGTGGGAGAGGATACACTGCTGTTGTGTCCAAGGTAATGCTCAGCTTTGTCCAAGAAACCAAGAAAGTTTCTCATACCTGTCTTCTACATCAACTGCCTAGGGATCTTTTACAGGCATGGCCAGAAGCACATGAGTCCAACCTACTTTTTGTCCTCTTGTGAGGGACTAGTTAGTCCGTCTGGTTTCTCCTCCTGACTAGGAGATGGTCTGAGCTGGGATTGAACCAGGGACCCATGTCCAGAACCCCATGGCCACTTCACCTTGGTTTTGCTTCAGTGTCTGTAGATAATGTACTAGAGTTAGGAACGGAAAAGGGGCTTTGTGACAAGGTGGTGACTTGTGTGTACCATCACTTTGACAGTACACGCCCATCTTACATTTTTGGCATCACACTACCCATATTAAATGTCACACAGCCTCTGATTCTCTATGAAGAAGCTTTTGGAGTTTCCTCAGTGTAATTTGAAGTCTTTTGGTGAGCACTCTTTCCACAAACCTAGGTGACCATTTCTGTTATGTTCTTTCTATTGTTAGTTAGACGTACAACATAATCAATAAAAGAACTGCGGACATCATGGATTACTACTGTATTCTACTAAATAATGCTATGGTAAAATGTACAGAGAAGGAAGGAAGCGGTCTGCTTGGGGGTGGAATGCCAAGTGCCCTCACAGTGGGGAAACGCGTACCTTTGTCTTGAAGCCTTTACCAAATAAGGACATTATGGTCTAGACACTAAAGGAACCACTAAGCATAGGCGCTTTACATAGTTACTTTCACTAGCTCTAAGACTCTTGTACATTACAATTTCTGTGCTCATAGATTATATAATATATAAATGCATGTGAATGGTGGGTGCTAGCACACTGAGTTTTGGTGCTGCAGAAAAACGTATGCAGTATAAGAGATGTCTATTATTATTTGTATACATATAGTTACGTGGAGTGGCTGTGGAGGAAGGGGGACAAATGGGAGTCTTGATGTTTTTGGGGCATGTTTGTAACAGATAGAAAGCTCTGGATTTTGTTTAAGTAAACATTTCTTTATTAATAAGGCGGCACAACAAAACACACATTTTCATATTTGTAAAACTTTGATATGCTTGCACATTTCTCTTTTTATGGAGGCAATATGCGAATTATGCATTTGACTGTTTTCACCCCCCCCACCCCCCGCCAATTCTGCCTTCAAGGGTTGGCCTAGTATGTGCGGGTGTGCTGTATTTTTGTCAGAGCTCAGGAGCTGTGTGAAAGTCAAGGTGGCCGTCCTGGGCTCCCCGTCCCTAATAAGCCTACGGTTTCTGTGGATGTAGAGCAACACTCAGCCAAAATGTATTTTTGTGTGTCCGAATATTGCTGTGGCTGCCAATGCTTGGGATTTTTAATGTGCACACAGATGTTAGCGCGCACATTGGCTGTAGGTAGCCTGCAAACACTGTAACAGAGCCTGCACTGAAAAATGACTCTGGTAGAAAAATCCCGTACATTTTGCTTACTGTTTTCTCCGGATAAAGAGGACTCACATTTGATCATTACCGTGTTTTAATCTTTTTGCGGAATGCTGGCAGTCAGCTGTGCTTTAAACTTTTCTTTGGTTTGTTTTCAGTTGTGGTTTGCGGATGAACAAGGAGATGGCAGGTGAGATGTGACATAGTTTTGAGGTTATGTTGTAACTTACATGCATGAAGTGGAATACAGAACTTATTTCTGTGCCTTTCTTGGATGCAGTTTTTCAAAGTGAAAATGTGTTTTTTTTTGTCTGCAAATTTTCCAATTTCCAAACCCAGGAAAGGTATACGAAACACAGACTGTTTAGTTTTTGTCTTTTTTGTTTTTATATATATGTGAGAACTGTTTTCCCTGGTTGCTCTGCTCAACTGAGAATAACATCAGATCAGAATCTTTACCAAATGTTCAGTTTAGTGGCTGATAAAATACTTAAGCTTGCTTTTACTTAACAGGTATGCTCTTTTAATAAATTAATTGGGAAAAGTAGCAGTTTAGTGAACGATGGTTTTATTGTGACTCAGGTTTTTTACAGGTGGTCTTGTGTGGCTTGGTGTTCTAAGACAATTATTTATTTATATTCCTGTGCTTATTAGTAATTTTGTCTTCTTTTGAAGAAGGTCTTGAACAGTGAAGGTGCCAACATGTGTTATGTTGAAAATTATACTTGTATTTACATGCCTGTCACTTTATCAGTAATTTTGTCTTGTTTTAAAGAAATTCACAAACAGTAAAGATGCCAACTCCTGACTCAGCAAATCATCCAGGGATTGTCCTTTCCTCCCTGATATACCATTGATGGAGTTTATGTACTTTGTATTTACTCATTTGTCAGGTGTGAGTTACCGTTGGTGGTTTCGGTCTTTGTTGTTGTGTTCATGTGATGTCTTTCAAGCGCAAATTATCTCCCTTTTATGGAAGATGCCACAGGTAGTAATGAATGGTCTTGTGTTACTGTGGGCAGAAGAAGGAAACCTCAAAGAGTTGTGCCAGGGCTCCAAGGAACAGTGTCAGCTGACAGAACACAAAGGGATTGAGGTACAAGCACAGCTTCTTGCAAACGATTTAAAAAAACAAAACAAAAACCACCCCCCAAAACCCTGCAACATATTTCATGTTAAAAAACACAGATAAATAATTGCCTGTACTGTGAGGGCTCTCAGGGGCTGGTGCTTAAAACCAGGTTTTATCCGTTGATGAGAAACAAAGATGGTGATGCTCCTCCCGGATGTGACACTGGTGCGTTTTGTGTTTTTGTCCAAATAAATAGCATTCTTTTGAACCTTTCATGTGTTTGGATCGTGTCCCAGGTTAACTTTTCCAACAGAGCTGTTGGGTATTTACTGACTGAGTCTACTTGGGCCATTGCTAAAACTGTCTCACTATTAGAAGAAAAAAAGAATTTGCGTGTGTATAAGTTGCGAGCTAAGACTGAACCTAGTATAGTCAAATTGTCTGGTGACTTTGCCCTCCACAGTTAGCGGTGTGTTGCGATGGCCCACGTTGCTATTCATCTTAACGCAGAATCATTCTGGTAATAAAGAAGTGTAGTGTTAGGCACAGTAATGCCCCCACCCCCACCTATCCACCTCTTGGGATATGATTCCCGACCAGTACCTCCTGTCCTGAGACAATTGGTGTTAGACAAGTGAAGTCAAGGAGTCAAGGATTTAAAAAAAATCCTTTTAGCTTTTTGTGGGGTATGGATGAGTAACAACAGTAAACATCAAACTCAACAAATGCAGGAAAATGTACACAACAGGCGTACAAATTATGAACAAGAAGTATAACTGACCCACAGATATAACACTTTTACTCAAAACAGAATGATTTTTTTTCTTCAGGTTTACACAAGAAAAATGCCAGTTTATTAATTAAAATTGTTGGTCATCATGTATGGTTTTATGTGGTGTAATAATAATACAGACAAGAAATTGAGCAACAAACAGGCTGACCTGCAGTGCTTAGCTTGTGAGTTTAATCATTCTTTCTCATTGCATGGCAGTTGTGAACTGTATCTGCTTTGTGCAAGATTCAAGACTGTTATTATCTTGCAGGTTGGACACTGCTTCTATCTGGGTACAAAATACTCGTCTGTCTTCAATGCCACCTTCATGGATGGTGCTGAGAATGTCAAGTGAGTAAACGTCCCAGTTTCCTAGTTGGACATAGTTTTTAACCAGACAGAAAATGTCAGTTTGGGAAATATTATCATTATTGTTCAGTTCAGTTAGTCTATTCATCATGTAACTTAAGCACCATGAACTGAACAACAACAACAGAAACAAAATAAAACCCATTGATGGCATGATAAATGTACAGTAATAAAAACAGAATCCAAACATACAGTTTCCTTTTACCACACTTTCCACAATTTTACCTGTCCCATAAGTTTATAAAAAGGAAACGAACAAAAACCTAAACTCTGCTTTCAGATACAACAGTTTAAACTGCATCATCTTTCTCTCATGTGACCTAATGATATTTATAATTAACATTTATTTAAAAAAGAAAGAAAAGTACTTACTGATACAGCAGTTCAAACTGCATCAACTTTCTCTCATGTGACATAATGATTCTTACATTTTTCATAAATGTTACCACATACTGTTATCTCTGAATCTGCCTTTTCTTCATATGCGTTTATTAGAACTGTGCTTTCAGACATGATTCCAGTCAATGCCGTACAAGTTAGTGTTTCTTTCCAGGCCGATGCACATGGGGTGCTTTGGTCTTGGGGTGACCCGCATTCTGCAGGCATCCATTGAGGTTCTGTCCAAAGAGAGACAGCTCAGGTGGCCCTCCGTCATCGCTCCGTATCAAGTCTGCATCATCCCACAAAAGGTAGCTCAGTAAACCCGTTTAACTGTTTCACTCTCACAATGTCACTTGAAAACGACCAATAAAAGTGCCAAATTTGAAAGTCCCCAACCCCTCTCTCTTCTTTTTTGCATTAGCATTGCCTTGCCGTAATATAACTGTACTGGTTGGGTGTAAAACACCAAGTTACTAATTTAGTGAAAGGATTTCCATCAAAACACATAGTAGGCTATTAAAAGTAGGTTTGGTTCAGGACCGGAAAATGTTAAGTCTGCAGGTGTATGTCTACACCATTTAGCCCAGAAATTTTACAGACTGGGGCATGCAATGAAGGGGTTAATTAAGATGATCTTTGACATGAAAGCTGCAAAATATCTGTTAAAGAACTTTTGTATGTGGGGTAAAGGGTGGGTGGGTGGGTGGTTCTTCAGTTAACTCAGTTTTGTGCAGTTCAAGCCTGTTTTATTGATGCAAACCCATATGACCACATCATGTTCTAATTTTTTTGTTCACAAAACACTTGTTTATGAGTTTATGTTTGCATTGCATGTATACAGAGCTGTTTGGTCTTGGGGTGATGCACATTCTGCAGACATTCATTCACTCTTTTACACTTTTCATACCTACCAGGAGCCATTTCAAATAAAACTGTACTTCAGTTTTACTGCAGAGTTTCATGGCCTGACCTTTCCATTTCTAGGACAGGTTTCTGCTTCAGTTTTACACATGAGTTTCATGACCCGACCTTTTCATTTCCAGGAGGGTTTTCAAGCAGAGCTGTACTTCAGCCTTGCGGAAGAGCTCAGCGATCAACTATGTAGCATGCCCCATATGGCAGGCGAGGTCGTCATTGATGACAGGATAAAGTACAGCATTGGTCGCAGAGTCTACGAAGCTTCCCGTCTTGGTTATCCTTATATCATTATTCTTGGGAAGAAGGTGTGTGTGGGCATGTGCGTGTGTGTGAGTGCTCTGTGTGTGTGTGTGTGTGTGTGTGTGTGTGTGTGTGTGTGTGTGTGTGTGTGTGTGTGTGCCTCTGTGCATTGTTGTGTTGATCACTTTTATATCATGGTATTCTCTGCTTTCTAGCAGACTCACTGCACTCGCATGTAATTCTACATGAGTGAGTAGCTTTCTATAGCATGCTTTTTAAAATACCCCCCAAAGTGGTATACTTACACAGTGCTGGCATGGCTGGTGCCACATGAAACTGCTGCCATCTCAGTGCATTCTGTGTGCACCATAGAACTATGCTATGCACTCTGTCACTTTATGCAAAGCCACATATGTAAGGTGTATGCATGTTTAGCTGTAACCTGCCACCTGCACTTTTGGCAGAATGACTGGGATCTTTTACATGCTATTGCAGTAACATGGGGGTGGAATGGATACCAAAATAAGAGTCACCACAGGAAGTTGACCCTGGAGAAGAAAATTCTCCCACCGCTCCTGCAGGGATTTGAACCTGTGACCTTTCAATCATGAGTCCAGTGCTCTAACCACTGAACTATCCCTGCTGCCAATGTGTGTGTGTGCATGTATGCATCATGCATGTGTGAGAGAGAAAGACAGTATATTAGTCTGTGGTAGTCTATGTTTAGTGTCTAATGCATTCAAATATCAGTATCTTAAGGATATAAATATAGGTAGAACTGAACAAAAGTGTCATTTCATAGCAAACAGATTAGTCCATGCTCATTTTTTTAGTATGCAGGAAATGGAATGAACAGAGTTGAGAAAGGGGGTTTCGGAGGGTGGGGAGGAGTGAGGGTATGGGATGTGAAGAAGGCTTCACAAACTCTTTATTTATTTATCAAGGTTAAGACTTTCAATCATAGAAAAACCTGCAAATTTCAGACTAATCTTTTCTCTCTTTCTCTCTCTTTTAAAGTAAAAATAGGTAACAACATCCTTTTTTGTTGCTTTGTTCAAGGCCTTGGCGGAGCCGTGTCAGGTGGAAGTTGTCAACACAGAAACGGAGGAGACACAGTTTATGAGCAGAGACCAACTCATGGACTTCATGTCAACAGTTGTGACAGTTTGACTGTGAGCAAGTCAGCAGCGAACAAAAAGAAACTGATCAGACTGACCACGTTTTGATCTGGATTGCTCGCAGTTTCTTCATCTGAGTTCAGTTTCATTCAGCTCAGTTCAAGATTGTATCTGTGCGCTCAGGAAAGCCCATATGTGCTCCACCCTGTCTCTCAGAAGTTTCTCCAACATTGCCTTTGAAACAGTTCCAGTGTTGGTCTGAATAATAGTGGCCCTTGGGAGCGGGTGAAGAGAAAGAGGATGAGAGACTACCGTCGTGATATGAAGCAACTGGAATAGTAGGATGTGCTTGGAATTTCATGGTGAGATAACGAGAGACTACCGTCATGATATGAAAAACAGGTCAGTAAGACCAAAACAACATAACAAACAGGTCAACCAAAAGCAGATAAGTACTCTACATGTCATTTTTCACCATTTAAGTGTTGTTTAAGTGTTGTTTCGTAGCTTGAAAAGGGGGATTGCCCTGAAAATGTATCTGCTGTGTTTTGTCCTAACAAACAGCTTTCTTTTGAAGCTTTTATGTGTTTGGATCTTGTTTTAGAATGCTAGCAGTCATTCTGGTTTCAGATTAGACAATTTTTTTCGCCACAGGATGTGTTTTGCAAAAAAGGGAGAAAAAAGAAAAATAGAGACAGAAAAGAAGTAGCAGGTGACTTTATTTGCAAGCTTTTAGTTACTTTTACTGTGAACATCACAATTGGAACATGAACGTTCAAGTACAGTATATATATGACGTGGGGGGGCATACTGTTTATTACAATTTTTTTAATTTTTTTATCTAGGCCCATGTGTATGAGGAGCAAATAAAGTTAAAGGCAGGCAGCCCCTAATCCTGATTTGCTAAAAAGTCAGTAAGTCCAGCTCTCCCACATGCATGAGTCACCGGTAAGCTCCAAAATGCTATTTGCATGTGTTTATTTTTAGATCAGGAAAGTCCATTTTTATACAAGGAAAGCCTATTTTTATACCAACACAGCTATGCAAGTGACATTGAAAACTTGAAATTGATTGAGCACTACATAATTGCCAAGTGTCAAAGTTCAGTTCAACCTATTGTTGAGTTGCATACAGTATTCAAATCTGACAACCTCTATGGAAAAGTCTGTGAGAAGCTAGAACTTAACTGAAAGTGAAAAACATTACTTTGTTTCAATAAACATCATGTCAATAAATACTGGGCATAATTAGTTTTGCTTACAGACTGTTTTTGATGGAACAGAGAATCCTTTCCTTTCTGTCATCAAAAAATTCATGGCCTGGGTTGATAGAACATTGTATCACCATACTTTGTTGGTGGGCATAAAACACCAAATTACTTACTCTTTGTTGTCTGTGTTGACTGATACGTGAATCCAAACTGCTCGAAATGTTTGTTTAGGGTCTTCAGTGGTACATAGGATGGTATCAGTCTGTACAAGTGTCCATTTTCTCCTTAATAGTAGCCTCTGTTGGTAACAGCAGCATCAGACCCATGATTTTTTAAATATTTTATTCAATGTTCAGGTTGCTTGGATGTTGAAAAATGAGTGTAACTTTAAATGCATTTAGGACAGTCATATAGTCCTATTTGGGTTCCACACATGCCATTTCATCACCATTTAGAAGACAAAGGTGATAAATGGGGCTATTTGCTCATCATAAATATAGGCCCTGTTGCATTTTGGTTAGTAATGTGATAGTTTATAATTATATGAACACTTTAGCACCTCATCTCAAGCTGAGCCCTAAGCGCTTCACATAATGTGATAGTTTATAATTATATGAACACTTTAGCACCTCATCTCGAGCTGAGCCCTAAGCGCTTCACATAATGTGATAGTTTATAATTATATGAACACTTTAGCACCTAGTTTATAATTATATGAACACTTTAGCACCTCATCTCGAGATGAGCCCCCTATTCTCCACATCTGAGCCAACCCACTGTGCTGTAGGCATATGTGACTGAATGAGCAACTATCTTTTTACACAGCATGTTTTGAATATTCACTGAAGTAGTGACAAGGCTGTTAATTGTTACATGGCTGGTGCCATGTGAAACTGCTGCCGTTGCCATACACTTTCTGTGTACTGTACATCAATAATAATTGTATATAGGTGCAATAGTAAATTTACACAAATCATGGACAATCACTATTTAAGTGTGTGTGTGTGTGTGTGTGTGTGTGTGTGTGTGTGTGTGTGTGTGAGTGTGTGTGTGTGTGTGTGTGTGTGTGTGTGTGTGTGTGTGTGTGTGTGTGTTAATGAACCATTACGAACAAATGTGTCTGTTGGATGTTCAAACTATTTTATGAGAAACAGATGATGAACACATGATAACATTAGCTCTCAGAGACGCAAGCACCCTTCCAACAGAATCTTTTTTTCCTGAAATTTGGTATGGAAGCATAACTTGGCTCCAATATCTGATTATACATACTCAATATTTTTAAGCAACCCTGACCTTGATTTTCTAAGCGTCCCTCCACTGGTTTTATGGGTCACTGTAGTCATAACATTGTGTGAAGACTGTATCTTCTAAATCGCTCAGCCATTTGTAACCACTTGATATTGTCCTGTTACGGTCCCCCATCTCCCACCTCTAACACCACACCTGTTTAGGGTGATCTGCCACACAAAAGGCCTTTTTAGGGCAACATTCCCATGAGAGGCCTGTTAGAGCAACTTCCCCCTGAGAAGACTGTCAGGGCAACATCCCCCATGAGATGACAGGGCAATATCCCCCATGAGATGACAGGGCAATATCCCGCATGAGATGACAGGGCAGTATCCCCCATGAGATGACAGGGCAATATCCCGCATGAGATGACAGGGCAATATCCCCCATGAGATGACAGGGCAATATCCCGCATGAGATGACAGGGCAATATCCCCCATGAGATGACAGGGCAACATCCCCCATGAGATGACAGGGCAATATCCCGCATGAGAAGACTGTTAGGGCAACATCCCTATGAGAGGCCTGTTAGGTGTGTGTTAGGGCAATGTCCCCATGAGGTTACAGGGCAACATCCCCATGAGAGGCCTGTTAGGGCAACATCCCCCACGAGGTTACAGGGCAACATCCCCATGAGAGGCCTGTTAGGGCAACATCCCCCATGAGATGACAGGGCAATATCCCCCATGAGAGGCCTGTTAGAGCAACATCCTCACGAGAGGCCTGTTAGGGCAACATCCCCCATGAGATGACAGGGCAATATCCCCCCATGAGAGGCCTGTTAGAGCAACATCCTCACGAGAGGCCTGTTAGGGCAACATCTCCCATGAGAAGACAGGGCAATATCCCCCATGAGAGGCCTGTTAGGGAAACATCCCCATGAGAGGCCTGTTGGGGCAACATCCCACATGAGAGACCTGTTTGGGCAACAAATCCCCAACAGCCCCAGAGAGGATAGCTGTGAGAGCAATGCCTTCCATAGGAGGCCTGCTAAGATAACGCCCCCCCCCCCCCCCCCCCGCCCTCCCCAAGAGGCCTGTTAGGGCAACGTCTCTCATATGAGGCCTCTAAGGGCAACATCCTCAGCGAGAGGTATAGTAGGGCAACATCCCCTTCAGGAGGCATCTTAGGACAACACATACCACAGGACTGTTGGGGAAACATCTTCCACCTAAGTCCTGTTACATCACCCCCTAAAAGCTAATTTTAAGGTCACATCCCTCAAGAGAGGCATGTTAGAGTACCATTTCTCAAGAGAGGCCTGTTATAGCACCACCCCTCAAGGGAGGCCTGTTCGACCCACAGCCCTCAAGGGAGGCCTGATGGAGTGACATTCCTGAAGAGAGGCCTTTTGAAGTAACAACCATGAAGAGAGGCCTGCCAGAGCAACATCCTCGAAGAGAGGCCTGTTAGAGCAACATCCCTCAAGAGAGGCCTGTTGGAGCAACATCCATCAAGAGAGGCCTGTTGGAGCAACATCTCTCAAGAGAGGCCTGTTGGAGCACCATCCCTCAAGAGAGGTCTGCTAGACCACCATCCCTTAGCAGAGCAATATCTCTCAGTAGGGGCCTGTCAGAGCATCATCCCCCAAGAGAGGCCTATCAGAGCACCATCCACCCAAGAGAGGCCTATCAGAGCACCATCCCCCCAAGAGAGGCCTATCAGAGCACCATCCCCCCAAGAGAGGCCTATCAGAGCACCATTCCCAAAGAGAGGCCTATTAGAGAGCACCATCCCTCAAGATTGGCCTATCAGAGCACCATCCCCCAAGAGAGGCCTGTCAGAGCACTATCCCCCAAGAGAGGCCTATCAGAGAACAATCCCCCCCCAAGAGAGGCCTATCAGAGCACCATCCCCCCAAGAGAGGCCTATCAGAGCACCATCCTCCCAAGAGAGGCCTATCAGAGCACCATCCCCCCAAGAGAGGCCTATCAGAGCACCATTCCCAAAGAGAGGCCTAACAGAGCACCATTCCCAAAGAGAGGCCTATCAGAGCACCATTCCCAAAGAGAGGCCTATCAGAGCACCATCCCCCCAAGAGAGGCCTATTAGAGCACCATTCCCCAAGAGAGGCCTATCAGAGAACCATCCCCCCAAGAGAGGCCTATCAGAGCACCATTCCCAAAGAGAGGCCTATTAGAGAACCATCCCCCCAAGAGAGGCCTGTCAGAGCACCATCCCCAAAGAGAGGCCTATCAGAGCACCATCCCTCAAAAAAGGCCTGTTAGAGCCCCATTCCTCAAGAGAAAAACTTGTTATCAGAAATATCTTTGATTGTTGCGAGTCTGTGTTTTGTGCTGTAAAAAATAAAAAGAGAAGCAAAAAAGAAGCAATTTTCAATAGATGTCAGACAGCGCCCCCCACCCCCCCTCCCCCCAACCCTTCCTTCTCTTTTTTCCTCCTTTTTCCCCCAGTTAAATGCTGTTAATAAAAAGTCTGTAGGCCTCTTTTTCGTTTTCACTTTTTGTCCACTCTGATCACTAATTGATTATCCTTAACTTTTCCCCTTCTTCCTGCCAAATATTTTTTTTTTTTTTTTTTTTTTTTAATATATAAAATAAAAATATGAAAAAGAAGAAGAAAAATATTCCTCCTTAGTTTTATCTTTGGTTGTGCAGAGAAAGTCTGTGATTATTCATTCTTGTTAAATCGACAGTCAAAACTGGCAAAAACAAATATGCGCATATGCGCTATGGTTGTCACTTGCGTTTGACCATATCTTTTACCTCGACGACTACGATAGGTAGAATGTTGACCGCGGCCAGCGCAATAGACACCATCAGGAGATAAATCACAGACCCCCACCCAAATGACGCCTTCAAGTATGGAACAGCCACCTGCCCCAGAGCAGCGCCCATAGTTCCTGTTCCTTCTATGATACCGGATACCGTAGCCAGGGCCTCCACGTTACCTCGGATGGCGTCCTGACGACCCAGGTCCGAAGTGATAACAGCCGCGATGACGTTGGCCACGCCACCGATGAGCCCACCGATACAGACCAGCATGATGGCGTTGACGGTCATGTCGTGGGCGACACCGAGGTTCTCGTACACGTAGAGTATGGGGATCGCCATCACCAGCATGGGAGTCACCACCAGACCTCGCTTGTTGAACTTGTTGCCCAAGACTCCAGCAACGGTTCCGCCCACCACGCCTCCCACGTCGTACCAGATGGACAGCTGATCCGCCGCAGACTCCGGCCATCCGTAAGAGGACGACAGGTAGAAGGGCAGCCAGAAGAAGAAGACGTAGTTGACCATCTTGAGAAAGGCGAAGGCCAGGGAGTAAGGGATCACACCAGGCAGCAGCAGTGCTCCGAGGAAGCTGATCGCTTTCGGTCTTGTGTTAGGGTTAGAGTCTGGCGCGCTGGAGCTTAACTTCACCGCTGCCGTCGGACTTGCTGGGACGCTAGCCTCGACGTTTCTGTCAGAACGAGCAATGCCGCCGTGGTTTGTCCGCTTGGTTAGCGTCTCCTCCTGGTTGCTGCCCTGCTCGTATTTTGCATCCGCCGTATAACAACGTTCTTCTTCGAGACGGGTCGACTCGTTGTGACTGCACGGCTGGGCAATATTGTCCACTTTTCTGAAACCACTTTCTTCCTCGTTCTGGTCCCTGCTCCGTTCATCGTGCAAGTTGACAAGTGCGTCACTAGCAAAGTTGTAAGATGACTCTTTGACCAGGCGATGAATGTGTGTTTCACGAGCTGTGTGTGACAGGGACATGGGGTCGCTATGACGTCTTCCTGTCTGCGTAGTCTTCGTGTGGTCATCGCGGAATGCTGCTCTGTTGCCTGGCTGCGACGTTGCATGGATGGTGTTGCTACGGCGTCTTCTCGTTGAAGCTGACAGTTTTTCAGTCTTCGTGTGGTCCTCGTGGAATCCTACTCTGTCTCCTGACTGTGACTCTGTATCGATGACGCTGCGAATAGATCCGTGAGAAGTGCGTGGTGCACTCTTGCTTTGGAGCGATCCTTTTTCCTGAAGGTCCGATGACATGTCATTGTACTTTTTGTTGAACCCCATATTTACATGCCCCAAGCCACGGGTTTGGTGACAATTCGGAAAACTCTCACTGGGTGTCTCTGTTGCAGTCTGAGCAGGGGTATCAAGTTCGACATCGACGTCATATTCGTCCGGCATGGTTAAGCCAACTTCACGAGGCGAGACGAGGAGCCCGAAGAAAACCACAAGACCTCCAGCGAACAACGAACACGAGGACAACATGAAAGCGTACTCGTAGCCATAGCCAACCACGGTGGACACCAGCAGGGCCCCGACGATGCTGCCGACAGAAGGCGAGGCACTCCACAGCCCCAGCACCAGCCCCCTGCTGCTTTTGCCGAACCAGTTGCCCATGACAGCCACCCCGCAGGGCCATCCCGTGGACTGCAGCAGGCCGTTCAGCACCATCAGGGTGATGTAGGCGGGCTGCGAGTAGCTGCCGCTCCACTCGAGCACGGGACCGAAGATGAAGATGACGACAGCGGAGAAACACATGCCGATGGTGAGAAATATGCGGAGATCTATCCTGTCGGCCACCATGCCGCTGAAGTACAGCCCCACGGCGTATGCGAAGAGAAACGTGGCGTTGAGGATGCCCAGGAAAGCCTCCGCGCTCTCGTGGTCCAGGAAGAGGTTTGGTCGTGACCACGTGTCATCAGGGAAGCACCCACCAGCGGAACACACGCTCGCTGTGGAAGGCGTCCATTCTTTGACGATGGTGCTCTTGACGTAACTCAGTGTTTTTCGAACGAGGTGATAGAGAGCGTAGCTGGTGAAGGTCAGAAAGAACACGGCTGGGTGGAATAGTGTCCATCGCCCCATTGCGGTGAAGTGGAGTATTAATTCATATACACTCACCTGCTTAGATTGTGCACAAATCTCCTCTGACGATGATGTCAAATAAGCAGGCCTGCCTAGTCACTTTTAATTTCTATTATTTTTATTTAATGACTGTCTCTACGTTGAGGTACTTTTTCTGTTCAGCCTGATGAAACCTTCGCCTTAGATCTGAATCACACTGTGTTCAGTTGACTTGTCTGTCCCAGCTTTAATCTCCCTCCCTGCCGAGAAAAACATGCCCCAAAACTTGGTTATAAGACTGACCCCCTTCGCTCCCACTGACCCTAGTTGCCATTGAGCGTTGTTTTGGACAACATTGCCTTGGTGGTCAACTTATCTACAGTGCTATTAGAGCACGTAGCCTGCATCGGAATAGAAGGTCAACAACTCTATAATCCCAGTATGCGGCGAGAGTCATGATATCCGCAGTCACCACGCATCTCCCCCTCCTCTTTCTCTCGCTCACAGTCGCTCCCTCACACAGTCCCTCTCTCACACAGTCTCTCTCTCTGCCCCCCCCCCCCCTCTCTCTCTC
>OY757545.1:9443224-9445668 GCA_963584105.1 Alviniconcha strummeri
TAAGATGACAAACAAACACTGTATTTTGATATTCGGCATTTAGCTCTCCTTTTTAAAGTTATTTCCTTGTATATCGTTGCTTCTCATACGGCACATGTACATTATTTTTTCTTGCGCGTATAGCTGTCGTCTATGTATTACTTTCTTGAACATGTTACCTTTGATTTTATTCTCACTGAACGTTGAAAATGCCGGAAAATGTTGTAAAGCACACACGCACGCACACACACACAAACACACCGGCATCCGCACACGCGAGTATATCGTCGATACAAAACTTAATTTACACATAACTTAAACAGACAACAAACATGGACTTCAGGCGGAGGAAGATAGCAGCGTGGAACGGAAACCATGGCAGATCTATGTTTCGGAAATAGAAATCTCTTGAGGTTTGATTTGAAGGAGTCCAGAGACGGCTTGTGTCGGAGACGAAGGGGAAGGTCATGTTCACGTAGAGGGGGCCGGAGACGGAAAAGACGCAGGAGCCAACAGTGGAGATCGAGGAATCCAGAGGTTGAGAATATCAGAAGCATACGGAGAGTGCGATAGGGGGTGTACAGTTGAGGACCGGTCACAGAGATAAGACGGAGCAGTGCGCGTTATATATTTATGGTAGAGACTGTTTATCTAGTACTGTTTTTTTTGTGGAATTGGGAGAGAGTGTGAAATTGAAACAGAGGACTCTCTCTCTCTCTCTCTCTCTCTCTCTCTCTCTCTCTCTCTCTCCTCTCTCTCTCTCTCTCTCTCTCTCTCTCTCTCTCTCTCTCTCTCTCTCTATATATATACTATATATATTTACGCACACACACACGTGCTCACGTATTCTGATTGATGTTTGTGCGTCACCCTGAATTCCTCAGATTCATCGGATTTTAGGTGAAGAGTTACGTTGCGTGTGCAACCGTTCCCTCCATGTTCTACATACTGACATACAGAGTTACATGACCCTCTCGCAACTGTAATCTGACGTCGGGAATGTCATTCCTTGACGTGTCACAGAGATTACTTTGGCGGAAAGGTAGCCAATCCTGACATGCGATGTGACACACAACAAACATTTTGCTTCAACTCTAACGTAGGCCCAGTTGGTTAGAGCATGTAAGATGACAAGTAAACACTGTATTTTGATATTCGGCATTTAGCTCTCCTTTTTAAAGTTATTTCCTTGTATATCGTTGCTTCTCATACGGTACATGTACATTATTTTTCTTGCGCGTATAGCTGTCGTCTATGTATTACTTTCTTGAACATGTTACCTTTGATTTATTCTCACTTGAACGTTGAAAATGCCGGAAAATGTTGTAAAGCACACACGCACGCACACACACACAAACACACCGGCATCCGCACACGCGAGTATATCGTCGATACAAACTTAATTTACACATAACTTAAACAGACAACAAACATGGACTTCAGGCGGAGGAAGATAGCAGCGTGGAACGGAAACCATGGCAGATCTATTGTTTCGGAAATAGAAATCTCTTGAGGTTTGATTTGAAGGAGTCCAGAGACGGCTTGTGTCGGAGACGAAGGGGAAGGTCATTTCGCGTAGAGGGGTCGGAGACGGAAAAGACGCGGGAGCCAACAGTGGAGATCGAGGAATTCAGAGGTTGAGAATATCAGAAGAAATACGGAGAGTGCGATAGGGGGTGTACAGTTGAGGACGGTCACAGAGATAAGACGGAGCAGTGCGCGTTATATATTTATGGTAGAGACTGTTTATCTAGTACTGATTTTTTGTGGAATTGGGAGAGAGTGGTGAAATTGAAACAGAGGACTCTCTCTCTCTCCCTTCTCCCCTCTCTCTCTCTCTCTCTCTCTCTCTCTCTCTCTCTCTCTATATATATATATATACGCACACACACACGTGCTCACGTATTCTGAATGATGTTTGTGCGTCACCTGAATCCTCAGATTCATCGGTTTTAGGTGAAGAGTTACGTTGCGTGTGCAACCGTTTCCCTCCATGTTCTACATACTGACATACAGAGTTATATGACCTCCTCGCAACTGTACTCTGACGTCGGGATGTCATTCCTTGATGTGTCACAGAGATTACTTTGGCGGAAAGGTAGCCAATCCTGACATGCGAATTGTGAACACAACAAACATTTTGCTTCAACTCTAACGTAGCCCAGTTGGTAGAGCATGTAAGATGACAAACAAACACTGTATTTTGATATTCGGCATTTAGCTCTCCTTTTTAAAGTTATTTCCTTGTATATCGTTGCTTCTCATAACGGCACATGTACAATTATTTTTCTTGCGCGTATAGATGTCGTCTATGTATTACTTTCTTGAACATGTTACCTTTGATTTTATTCTCACTGAACGTTGAAAATGCCGGAAAATGTTGTAAAGCGCAGTGAGCTTAGTGTGGAACGTAAATAACCCTATATAAAAGTGATCTATTATTATGGTTATTATTCTTGTATTCC